>JAOTOL010001417.1:160000-760000 GCA_034440575.1 Imbricaverruca yamaguchii | reverse complement strand
TAACGGTGAGCTCCAGGTACCACGATGCCGCACAGAATTCGCGCGCCGCTCCTTCACATCGAGAGCTTGCCGAACGTTGAACAATTTGCATCCAGATGTGAGGAGCTCAGGTGGCTACAATGTTTTCAGACGGAGGCTTTCGGTCATGCTGCGCATGTCCCGGGCTCTAATTTCCTGCCTACGGAACATCGCTTACATCAGCGCTGTGATGCCGCTTGTTGTTATCGTGTATGCTCGTGACGATGGTTTGTGCTGCACATTATTAGTGCACGACTGTAACGGAAACTTTAAAAAAACCTGTTCATCGAGGGGCCAAAATGCATTACATTACACTACATTACATTACATTACATTACATTATATCACATTACATTTGTGCAGACTTTGCCAGCACTGGCAAAGTCTACAACAAACTCGTCTTCCAATCTGCCATCCTGTCAGGCTACCGGACTTTGTGTACAAGCCACCTTAAGCGGCATACTTCTCGGTCACAGCTGACAGAGACGGATCCAGGCATTTCGATCGGGGCACTCGTCTGAAGGGGTATCATTTCACTGGGGGAGGGGGAGGGGGAGCTACTGATTTAGAAAATGCAAGAGGGGTGTACTCGAGCGGCGTCCTAGAGGAGCGCCATTTCTAAGTTAGAATGGCTTCACGCCACAATCAGAGAGGAGGCACACGCCTCATGCGACCTCTCGCATCCGCCTCTGGGCTAGTTAAGCATGACAATCTGACTGGTTTGCATAGCATAGCAGCAGTGCTAATGCACCAGAACCGGTATCAGTCCAACCGGTGCTGGTGAAATAACATCTGTTAATCAGTGATGTTGCCTTCTCTGTGATGCGAATTTCTGGCACCATCAAAATTTCAATGCTATATAAATCGTTGCACCTCTTGTTTGGTCCAGGATCTTCTGTGTAATATCTGCCTCGCAAAAAAACATTATCTTACTTCTGGCGCGGTAAGCAGTGTAGAACCACGAGTTGTCACGCTTGTGGAAATTAAATTGCAGTGCGATGGGCGCGGCATGGAAAGAGCCGACTCCAAAAACGCCTCAGTGCCCTGCCCACTCTGGGATCGCTCCCAAGCCCCCGCTCTGCATGTGCCAGCACCGCTGTCGCAGAGCCTGGCAACTGTACCGCCCGCGACCCGACCTGACCCGGGCGCCGGGTGACACTGACATTCCGAGGTCGGCCGCCATTCACACCTCGCCGCGCCAGTCGGAACATTTGTTACCTGACGGCGGGGAGGGGCCGCGGCGCCAACTGCCGCGGCCCTCATTAATTATGAAAATGCGGCCGACGCCGACCCGACGCCCTCGCTGTCGACCCGGCTTGTGGCGCGGTCGCAAAGCCGAGCCGAGCCGGCGGTCGGCGAATCGGCCGCGGTGCAGTTCGATGGAGCGCCACCCGCCAAGATGAAGAATTAAACGGCACCGGCATGTAATGATTGTTGTCAGCTCGCTGTGTGGATCCATTAAGCACGCCCATGTACTTTCGAATTGTATTTACACTCCGCAGAACAGGAAACAATGTGGCCCGGACAGACGCGGCTTTCTTTCATCTGGCCACCTGAGTAAAACGAAACAAAATTAAAAGAAAATGCACCCAATTGGAAGTGCCAAAGGAATTGCACCCAGATGCAGTTTTCAACGTCCATAACGTTGTAATCAGTTTCGTATCCAGAGGTTTGAATTGCATGCATACGGCAGGTCTCCTGAAAATTTAGAGGTGTGGCCACACAGTACGTTAATAGCATATATATATCCATATATATCATGAATGTAGCATCGCAAGATCAGTTGGGGGACTCAACCCTGGGCCGATTAATCTAGGGCGTCCACAAAGACCCATTTTTCCATGGATTTGGGCTACTTTACTTTCCCATCTCAGAAAAACATTAATTTCAGAAATATTATTTTCCTTTTTACAGTTTTCCATGAACATGGATCATCCCGGGACAAAATACTCAGGAAATGGTTAATCGAAGACCTCCTTCCGAATATGGCGAATCCACTTAGTGCTGTAACAATTTCTTCCCCTTTCGCTTCACATTGTGCCTAATGTGATTATTGTTTGATGACATTTTTATATGTTATTTCGAATTTCCGTCTATCAAATCTGATTAGAAACACTGATTAAAAGAATGTACCCGTAACCATCATAGCAAACTCCAAATTTCGATCAGTTTTGGATGACCAGTTTCATTGTAGATTTGAGAAAACTTAAAATATGATTGCTTGTACTATTTCAACTTATCAAAGAGACCGTCGCCACCAATACTAAAGAATATTTAGAAGAACCGCGAACATATGCCCGTCATTATAAATATTGGGCTGTCTTGGACCTCCCGAGGTTGAACACGAGTAGCGTAGCATATCATACTCGACATGTATGTAGCATTGCTTGCATTTTTCTTTGGTTTGACTTCTAAAGTTCGGGGGCTGACTGCCAAGTTTGGGATGCTGGAGGCCTCCTTACTGAATAGGATCCTACGCCTCTAATATACATTCACTGATTGATTATTTGGGCTTAAGGGCGCGCCGACTACGAGGTCATTTAGCGCCCATTTCTAATATATATATACATATATATATATATATATATATATATATATATATATATATATATATATATATATATATATATATATATATATATATATATATATATGTGCATATATATGTATACGTATGTATACAGAGGAACACAGAGGGATAAAGAATCTTCTTTTTTTAAACGATACAAAAGCCCTCTAACTATCGCTCTACTTTTCTTCTCATGTTTGGCGAAGCTCTAAAGGAAGTTGTATACAGTTGCTTAACCATGTGTCGCCTGCACTCTTTCACGAGTAGCATTGTTACATTCCTCACTGTCCATGCGTCACAACCCTAGCAGCCTGCTGGACAGCAGCGTGGGCGGGTATATTGGACGGGTATTACATGGACGCAGCAAATATTGACTAAACGATTGCTTTCCACAGCATCATTTATTAGCTGGTTATTTATAGCCTACAACATTCGTATGAAATGCAAAACACCGCTGCAAAAACAGTTCATCTCGTATCTGTTCCATAGGCACCCCTGCAGTTAATTGTGAACGGAACAGCATCAGATTGGTTTTCTATCCCTTTGGACCGGGGCGTGGCCAGGAATTGGCCAAGAGAGGGGTGGCTCGTACAAGAGGTGCCCAACCTACTCCCAACAACTGCATAAGCACTTGGAATTCCTTGCGCTATCATTGCATTCCCCACACTTTACGTTTCTACGATTACTGGGGTTCCTGCTGAGCCCTTGCGTGTTGATGCTTGTTGTCATATGATAGTCCTGTGCAATACCTCAGTCATATAATTCTTAATTCTTCTTCATTATACGAGGGGCATCCGAGGTCCTCAGATGGCAGTTACCACTCCTGTTCCCAGCCCGTCCTCAGACTCACGTGGCACCTCCCGTGCTCACGGCTCTTGAATTCCTAGAAGCACCCTAAATTCCACAAATTTGCAATGACCTTCCAGTTGACAGGGGCCTCTGAGACTTCAGAAGCCCTAATCCTTCCAGGGCCTATTACAATCCTGCTGAGGTCACCGAACCCAAAGGGGCCCAAGGACCCTCCGGTTTGAAGTAGCCCTCCATTTCAAGAAGCCTCTACGGCTCCCAGGAGCTCATACAGTTCCAAAGTGACCTGAATATGCAGTGTCCGGAAGGCTGGAAGAGGTCCATGGAAGCTTAAGAGGTCCTGGAAACCAGGGCCTCGTAGAATCCTTGATGGCTCCTGTCTGAAGAGTCCACTGTCGTCCTAAAAAGTTTTGCCGTCGTGAAATGGGCTTACCAAACCCACGGGCTGTGGGGAGGGGCAGTCGCCCTGCCTCCACCTTCATGAACAGTCAGAACTGTCAGAAGAGGAAATTACCAGGCCTTCGAGTTCTACATGCTTGTGAACGATTTGGCGTAGGAGATTCAGTCGAGTTGCCTCGTAATGCCCATGCTGCAAATCTTTTCCTCCGATGTTGCTGCTTCAGCGATGATATATATGGCAACTACATGGCAATATATGATAAAATGTTGACATATGACAAGTTCACAAACAGATGGCAGTTAGGGAAGGTTAATGAGTGTCACAAAGCGGGAAACATGCCTTCCACCCTCTTTGGGAATATTGGAGAAATTATAGTTCGCAAATGTTGAACATAAACAACGTCCAAACAACAATAAAATAAAAACATTCATGATTATCACATCAAATTTCCGCGCACAAATAACATCCGAACTAACCTCAGTGTGCAATATTACACTTGTTTAGTCCTTTTTCTTAGTAACGATCCATATTTTAGAATTGTGAGCATCTATAATACATGTACCGTCAATACGCTTCTGATCATATCTCAGTGACCTCAATCACTATTCTATCACTTGAAACTTGGATCGCTTTTAGAGGACGTAGTTGGCCGCTGCACACATCCAGGGTATTAAAAATACTGATTAGCAATAAAGATATACTCAAAGAACCATTGCTGAACCGTTGTTCAACAAAGATATACTCAAAGAACCATTGTTCAAACCTTCATTTGATCTTGAGAACTGAGATGAGGCTACATTTTGTATGTTAAATGTGTTCTCGATCAGTTATCTGTACATCAATCATTCCTTTTTTACTTGATCTTGTATGGCTAACTTTATTTTTAAATGTTCAAAGGTACAACTAAGAATCGCATTGAGGCGAAGTGTCATCCCACTTCGATCCTCTCCAGCTCCGCTCCTAAAACCCGCAACGCAATTGCCTGACACAATGTGCACAAATCATGAGGCCGATGGCGTGCTATGTGTCAAAGCGATTGCGTGAGCCGCTCATTTGTTGCCTCAGGAATACATCAATGGCGCCAAAATGACCCATCCCCGCGCTACGAGGGTCAAGAACATACCGTCGTTGCTCTCCAAAGCACCGGACATTGGTCGTTCCATTTGAAGCAGAGGAAACGTTTGTTCGTCCTATGACATGAGCGTCCTCTGTTTATCCACCGATTATTGGCAGCTAGCCGTCCACTAAGCAGCTACTGTGGAACCTATGAGGCGCAGGGGTGGTGTGCACCCCGTCAACAGGAAGAGTTAGCATCACCATATTATCCTCTCGTCCTCCTATACGGAATGCCCCACTCAGTCCTATTGTCACGTGATCACTCGATCCACGCGTGTGTTATGCGATATCGAGTGAATAGGGCTAGGTACCCTGGGATAGATAGGTGCATCATATCTCACACCTATCTATGATAGGTGTGAGATAGGTGTAGCTAGGTAGGGTTGGCATATGCATAGGTAGGTAGGATGCATAGGTATGCTTCGTATAGGTATAGGTAGGTGGGATGTTGTGAGATAGCTTCTTTAGAATTTAGGGTATGACATTGATTAAGATGCTGAGCATCTTTTTGTGTAGGTGAATTGTGTCCTCCCTTTATATGCTTAACCCTGATTGCCCCATTGTCTCTTCTGGAGCTTTAACACTTTATGCCTTTATGATGGCTGAATGACTATGTCCCTTGTCTGCTTCCAGCTTTAGTACCGAAAGCTTGTCTAAACCTACAGGTAACTTAAACCTTTATTTAGATAAACTTGTACTTAAAGCTGGGGGTTTAAATATAGGCAACTATAGGCAACTAAGTAATACCGAAATTCCTGCTTCGGTATTTATAATTGCGACTTTATTCATCATCATTGTATCATTGCGGCTAATCGGCCCCGAATTGCGTTACTAGAAACAGTAATGAGAGCAGACGCAATACAAAATTGCGATATATCTGCAAGACACCAAACACAAAGCCTTCCGGGTGTGGTGTGTCCTGATGAGTATCAACTCAAGGTGCACAACGATCGGACATTATGCTTACTGCCTTGCCCTGGGCAGAAGTTTGAAGCGTGTTCGTCGGCCACGCGGCGATCCATCGTTCAATATTTGCATCCTCCGGGTCTGCTATGCCATCAGATGGCACCCCAATGCGTGCAGTAAAATACATAATGGATGTTTGCCTTCAGCGGACGGACGGAAGAGAAATGGTATGGGAGCGTGCATTACCGGTGATAAGAGCACGCAATGGGAGTTTTCTCCCCGATGTTCAACGGATACGACAGCGATCAAACCATGTTATCGACTCGGAAGGATGCAGCTCTGATCCCCTACGTGTGTGCGTAAACATTATCCATCAGTGCACATAGAGCAACGCAATAATATATTAGCTGGGCTGGCTGTTCGTGTTCAACGGGAAGAGTACGTTTGCGCTCAGGATGGTCACTTTCGCTCGAACAATAAAGGCGTTCATTCCTTGTTGGAGTAAAGGATGTGGTTGGGTGGTTGGGTGGTTGCACATGGAAGCCAATGGCCTAACTATCCTCAATCTGATCAGTTTTAGCACCATGATTTATTGCCTCTAGATTTTCTGCCATCTTTTCGAATTACAAAAATATGTCACTGAAGTTGTGGATCATGATCAGTGCATAATTTCCTCATTTCAGTGCTCATTTCAAGCTAAAACGGCAACATTTTGATCATCCGATTCCTCCATCATAATTGCTGGCGAGCACCACACGAAGTTTCCAGTCAATGTACCTAAACGCCACATTAATAAAACAGCACGCAAATTTGGCTCAGCTTGCGGTCGTGTCGGCGCATTAAATGCCTGACGCACTGCTCAATTACCATGCGTGGATTTAGCTCGCAGACCGATGGCCTCTGAGAATTACGTGTCCCAGTGAAGGTGCGGGTATATTTCACCGTCACCGCCCCGGTTTCTTCTGATTTATTCGGCCGAACCGGGCAAGATTTGGCCCAAGGCAAGCATCGGTGGTGACAGCACACACTGTAGACGGCACTTAGCCAAGCAAAGTTCAATGAAGTTGCACAAAATGATTTGACAAGAACGGAACGGGCCAGGGAAAAAACATGCATTACGTCATGTGTGTACGAGCTTCAAAATAGTGTCTTTTAAACCAAGGATGCTGCTAATGAAGAAAAGGGAAAATCCATAGGTAAAGTGGCCTTACAGTAATAATTCGATCCACCACTGATGCCATCACTCCAGGAATCTTTCCTTCAAAATGCGAGACACTTACATGTCGTTCTCTTTCAACTTTAGGGAAAAAAGAGCAAGGAAGTTTTACCTCAATAATTGCAAGCCTGATCGCGAGCCCGATTCTACTGCCAGCGTGTTTTATGATTCACAGGACAAGGCTAACTTGAGACCTGGCATCTCAGGGCTCCAAATTAATTATCATGTCGGCTTCTCTGTTTCGTGCAGCACCAAAGAGATTCCAAGCAACACACCTGTGTTTGTAGCTGAACGTTGTAAGAACGGACAGCGAAGTGGTGCATAACAAAGAAGCAATATTTACCGGTACAAATCCTAGCGGTGGCGACGCATGGTGGGTGAGGGTGGTTAAACCCTTGCCAAATTATGGAGGGCAAGACCATCTATTACATCCCTGTCAAATTTTGTGTTGACCATTTGGAGGGACAGGACGTCAGCGAAGTTCTCAGCGCTTCCATTGACCCCATAGGTCAGTGACTTGAAATGGAATCGCAAAAATCGTCAACAGTCGCGTAGAATGCCCGCAAGCTGTAAAGAACATCACCACGCCGAGTGTGAGTATTTCCAGTGTTGGCGGAAAATAAACTGACCATATGGCATCCATCCCTCCCTCAGCCCCCCATATTGGTGAGGGTTAAGCAGTGGGAAATGCGGCTTGACTGACAAGGGGAGAGGCAACCATGACCGGAGAGGTGGTCACGATCCCGGTCATCATGCCAGAGTGGCCCCGGGCGGTCCCAGCCGCCGCCACTGCTCCCCTTCCTGCCGTAACTGCGTCACTATCCACGATAAATGACAGCTCATGGTGAAGCTTCTGAAAGTGTCACATTGTTTTGGCCCTTGGTGCCGCCACCGCTCGTGATTAAGGAAATATCGCATGTATTAATATTTGCATTTTTCAGGTTATTTTCCTACACCTACTCGTGAGGCTCCACCAGAATGCTTCTTTCATAAATAATTTAATTTGGGAGATATTATGCTTGTTCCGATTCCACATCAGTTGTATGACTTTAATTACAAATGCGCAAGTCGGCTAGTTAGCATGTCAACATGATAATGTCCTTCCCTTCGGATGAAGACATATAGGAGGCAAAGTGCCATCCGCAGCTGCCTCACTATATACCTCGGGCTGCGGACTTAAAACAGATTCGCTTAGTACGCTGACGAGCAGCGGGATCAGTTTATATATCAGATCATGAAACTTGGAGCCAATAGGCATCCATCCCACCAAATTACGCTTTAACGACAGCCGCCATCTTAGGACGATAACGCCAGTATACATAGTTGTGCCTGACGATTGCCACATGCATTCGAAATCACTTGTAACTCTCATCAGCTGTCAGAATAATGGCGGCTTCGTGCTTTCAAGATGAAATACAATAGTACATGATAATTTTAGCTCGTACGTGTCTGCAGGGCACGCACCGGTAACGGTTGTAAAATGCGCCGGTTAGAGGCGGAGCCAGCGCCGCGCCTGGGAGGGACGCCCCGGCCGACGGACGACACGCCCTTGTCCGCGCCGCCGGTCGCGGGCACGACGACGTGCTGTCGGCGGCGATGCCACAGGTGTCGGCGGGGCGCCCACCCGCTGTCGGCGCCCGTCGCCAGGTCGGCGGCCGGGCGCCCCCGCCGCCCCGGCCGCGGCTCCCTGCACGCGCGTCTGGCGCCCGCTTGCATGCTGGAAAGTGCACGTATCGCGGCGGCCGACCGGTCCGGGCCGTGATTTGTGTGATATGTACGTTTCTGACGGATACGTGTGCATGCGCGGCGGCGGCGGCGGCGGCGGCGGCGGCGGCGGCGGCGGGGCATTTGTGGCGCCCAGTGTGTGAGCGCGGCGCAGGCATGCTAATGGCGGGCGGCCGGCCGACGGCGGCGAGCTGCGTGGCCGCGCCGCCCATCCGGCGGTCACGTGGTCACGCGGTCACGTGACGGCCGCTGACGGACAGTGGCGCCGCACCGTCTCCCATGAAGCGGTCAGCAGGCCGACAAAAAGTCGCACAAAAAGGCCCGGTCGAGCGGCGCCGCCGCCGCCGCCGCCGCCGCCGCCGCCGGTAGCCGCCAGTGTGGAGATGTAGATGAGCCCGATGATTGCCGCGATCGACGCGGCGAGTGCGTGCGGCGGCCCGGAAGCGTCGGTGCCGCCCCGGGGGCTCCAGACGGCCGGCCGAGGTGAGGGTGAGGGCACACACCGGCGAAGGGCCAGTCATGAGCATAGACGCACACAATAGAAGCATGGACACAATGGACGCACAATGGGTAAAAACTCGCAACAGAAGAAGAGGCTCCCAAGGGACAGGGAAAAGATGTGAAGACGATAAAAACGGACAAGCACAAATTGACAGACAATTCCATCACCGGTCCGTCCGGTCCGTCACTGGTCCGACATACCACTCCGTCACTGGTCCGACACACCAGTCCGTCACTGGTCCGACACACCGGTCCGTCACTGGTCCGACACACCGGTCCGTCAGTGGTCCGACACACCGGTCCGTCACTGGTCCGACACACCAGTCCGTCACTGGTCCGACATACCACTCCGTCACTGGTCCGACACACCAGTCCGTCACACCAGTGACACTGGTCCGACACACCGGTCCGTCACTGCCCACCGTCCGACACACCAGTCCGTCACTGGTCCGACACACCAGTCCGTCATGGTCCGACACACCGGTCCGTCACTGGTCCGACACACCAGTCCGTCAGTGGTCCGACACACCAGTCCGTCAGTGGTCCGACACACCGGTCCGTCACTGGTCCGACACACCAGTCCGTCACTGGTCCGACACACCAGTCCGTCACTGGTCCGACACACCGGTCCGTCACTGGTCCGACACACCAGTCCGTCAGTGGTCCGACACACCAGTCCGTCAGTGGTCCGACACACCAGTCCGTCACTGGTCCGACACACCAGTCCGTCACTGGTCCGACACACCAGTCCGTCAGTGGTCCGACACACCAGTCCGTCATGGTCCGACACACTAGTCCGTCACTGGTCCGACACACCAATCCGTCAGTGGTCCGACACACCGGTCCGTCAGTGGTCCGACAACCAACCGTCAGTGGTCCGACACACCAGTCCGTCACTGGTCGACACACCAATCCGTCACTGGTCCGACACACCGGTCCGTCAGTGGTCCGACACACTAGTCCGTCACTGGTCCGACACACCAATCCGTCAGTGGTCCGACACACCGGTCCGTCAGTGGTCCGACACACTAGTCCGTCACTGGTCCGACACACCGGTCCGTCACTGGTCCGACACACCAGTCCGTCACTGGTCCGACACACCAGTCCGTCAGTGGTCCGACACACCAGTCCGTCAGTGGTCCGACACACCGGTCCGTCACTGGTCCGACACACCAGTCCGTCACTGGTCCGACACACCAGTCCGTCACTGGTCCGACACACCAGTCCGTCACTGGTCCGACACACCAGTCCGTCACTGGTCCGACACACCGGTCCGTCACTGGTCCGACACACTGGTTCGTCACTGGTCCGACACACCGGTCCGTCACTGGTCCGACACACCGGTTCGTCACTGGTCCGACACACCGGTCTCACTGGTCCGACACATCATCCGTCACTGGTCCGACATACCAGTCCGTCAATGGTCCGACACACCAGTCCGTCAGTGGTCCGACGCACCAATCCGTCACTGGTCCGACACCGGTCCGTCAGTGGTCCGACACACCGGTCCGTCACTGGTCCGACACACACCGTCACTGGTCCGACACACCACTCCGTCACTGGTCCGACACACAATCCGTCAGTGGTCCGACACACCGGTCCGTCAGTGGTCCGACACACCGGTCCGTCAGTGGTCCGACACACAGTCCGTCACTGGTCCGACAACCACCGTCCTGGTCCGACACACCAGTACGTCACTGGTCCGACATACCACCCGTCACTGGTCCGACACACCAGTCCGTACTGGTCCGACACACCAGTCCGTACTGGTCCGACACACCGGTCCGTCACTGGTCCGACACACCGGTCCGTCAGTGGTCCGACACACCGGTCCGTCACTGGTCCGACACACCATCCGTCACTGGTCCGACACACCAGTCCGACACTGGTCCACACACCGGTCCGTCACTGGTCCGACACACCAGTCCGTCAGTGGTCCGACACACCGGTCCGTCACTGGTCCGACACACCAGTCCGTCAGTGGTCCGACACACAGTCCGTCAGTGGTCCCACACACCGGTCCGTCACTGGTCCGACACACCAGTCCGTCATGGTCCGACACATCAGTCCGTCAGTGGTCCGACACACCAGTCCGTCAGTGGTCCGACACACCAGTCCGTCAGTGGTCCGACACACCAGTCCGTCAGTGGTCCGACACACCAGTCCGTCAGTGGTCCGACACACCGGTCCGTCAGTGGTCCGACACACCAGTCCGTCACTGGTCCGACACATCAATCCGTCAGTGGTCCGACACACCAGTCTGTCACTGGTCCGACATACCAGTACGTCACTGGTCCGACACACCAGTCCGTCAGTGGTCCGACACACCGGTCCGTCAGTGGTCCGACACACTAGTCCGTCACTGGTCCGACACCGTCCGTCAGGTCCGACACACCAGTCCGTCAGTGGTCCGACACACCGGTCCGTCAGTGGTCCGACACACTAGTCCGTCAGTGGTCCGACACACCGGTCCGTCACTGGTCCGACACACCAGTCCGTCACTGGTCCGACACACCAGTCCGTCACTGGTCCGACACACCAGTCCGTCACTGGTCCGACACACCAGTCCGTCACTGGTCCGACACACCGGTCCGTCACTGGTCCGACACACCGGTTCGTCACTGGTCCGACACACCAATCCGTCACTGGTCCGACACACCGGTTTGTCACTGGTCCGACACACCGGTTCTTCACTGGTCCGACACATCATTCCGTCACTGGTCCGACATACCAGTCCGTCAATGGTCCGACACACCAGTCCGTCAGTGGTCCGACGCACCAATCCGTCACTGGTCCGACACACCGGTCCGTCAGTGGTCCGACACACCGGTCCGTCACTGGTCCGACACACCAGTCCGTCAGTGGTCCGACACACCGGTCCGTCAGTGGTCCGACACACCGGTCCGTCAGTGGTCCGACACACCGAATCCGTCACTGGTCCGACACACCAGTCCGTCACTGATCCGACCACGGTCCGACACCCTCCTGTCCGACACCAAACCGTCACTGGTCCGACACACCAGGTCCGACAAAATCGTCACTGGTCCGACACACCGGTCTGTCACTGGTCCGACACACCAGTCCGTCACTGGTCCGACACACCAGTCCGTCACTGGTCCGACACACCGGTCCGTCACTGGTCCGACACACCAGTCCGTCACTGGTCCGGTACTGTGTTACATTCGGCGGCCGCTTCGGACAGTTTATTTCGCCAGCTCGGCGTTGACGGCCGACCTAATCCTGTTCTCACCGTACTCCGTCGGGACCAATCTCATCACGTGCAATCCAGACTCTGTTGCCAAAGCTGCAGCCAAGCTTCGCGGGCGGAAATGACCGTCTCACTTGTGTATTTCAGTCGCCAGGTGTGCGACGGATTTGTTTGGAAAGGCTGCAGACGCCAAGTTGTTAGACAATGGCAACACGTTCCCGCGCGGCCTCGACTGCGGAGTTGATCGGGCTGCCACCGCTCCACAGTATGGCAGCAGACGATGGCAACACGTTCCCGCGCGGCCTCGACTGCGGAGTTGATCGGGCTGCCACCGCTCCACAGTATGGCAGCAGACGATGGCAACACGTTCCCGCGCGGCCTCGACTGCGGAGTTGATCGGGCCGCCACCGCTCCACAGTATGGCAGCAGACGATGGCAACACGTTCCCGCGCGGCCTCGACTGCGGAGTTGATCGGGCGCCACCGCTCCACAGTATGGCACAGACGATGGCAACACGTTCCCGCGCGGCCTCGACTGCGGAGTTGATCGGGCTGCCACCGCTCCACAGTATGGTAGCAGACGATGGCAACACGTTCCTGCGCAGCCTCGACTGCGGAGTTGATCGGGCTGCCACCGCTCCACAGTATGGCAGCAGACGATGGCAACACGTTCCCGCGCAGCGTCGACTGCGGAGTTGATCGGGCTGCCACCACTCCACCGTTTGACCAGGACGAGGTTCGACTTGCGACACACGCTCGTGTTCACAGTCACCTACTGAGCAGGTCAACTGCCAACTGGTCAGATAAGGTCGGGGATGCAGACATACGGTGGTCTGGTCCGAGACCTTGGGTGATATGTGGAATTATCCGTTTAGGCTGAATTATCCGTGAAAGATTAGGGAAAGGAGCAATCTTTTTCGAAGACATTTGACGAAAAAGATGTGCTCCTAGCCAATAATTACACAAAGCACGTACCTTTGACTGTGTGTTTTTGTCCAAAAACATTAAAGATTGCCGGGCATCTTCTTTAAATGTATGCCTTAAAAGTCAAGATAGGCGATTCTAATCCGATCAAAATCAAAATGTGAGCGGGTTCCTGCGGTGTTGTGGTACGCTGTGACCAAACTCAAGGAGACTGTTTGGTCTGCAACTTGTGCTATGTCATCAATCTTTTGACATAGTTTAAATCGCTTCTGGTCAAGCCAGTGTGATTTGGAACATTGCTCTATACAGAATGGTCGGTCGTGGTATGCTAGCCGAGATTGACCTTGGATGACCTTGTCGCCGTCAGCTTTCAGTAGCCTTCGATCTGCCGCTGCGTGTTAAGCAGTCATTCTGCTGTGCCCTTTAAAACGAATGCGGGAGCTTCTCGGTGTCTCAAAATAGGTGTCTTCATGACAACTAAGTGGGGAATTACAGGTAATGAAATTCGGTGAGTGATCTTCAATTATTGTACCCGGATAGAAGAGGAAAACCAATTATCCTATTCAAGGCCGTAAGGAATCAGAGCGGCCAAGGGGCCCACTATTCCCGGAGTGTCCTTCTTAATGGTGTCTTGGACTTTTGGTGGTGGAGTAAGGGCAATGATGGCAACCGATACACTCAATTTTTCTAGCTCATCCGAAGGAAAGCATGAAATATAACATATCACAGTTTTCATGGCTTAAAGGAAAATAGAGTGACACAAAGCGCCTTTGATAAAATAGGTAGCCCACATTCAGAAAATAAGCTCTGAGAGGCCAAGTTGTAAAATGACAAGTTAATAATTATTCCGGAGGGGGCCAAGCTCGGAATAAGAGCTAGGAACCGATAAAAATGCATCAATCAACTCCGTACTAAATACTCCCACGATGAAAAGGCATGGTTGGCGATAAGGGTATATATTTCTCCACGCTCATTGTCCACCAGTGTAGTGCACCATTATGGGGGGGGGGGTGCAGAACAGCGCAGGCAAAGGGCAGATCCAGTGTCTGCAGCATCCCCTGCTGCAGGCACTGGATAGGGCACCATACCGCAGCAGACAATCGTGTATCGGACCCAACTGCGCACTCTTGACGCCTTACTGGTCCAGTTTTCGCGAGAAGCAGGAATCGCAGGAACATGCAGTCTATATCGACCATTCGATAAAGTGCATTTCAACTTTTCGACCATTCGATATAGTGCATTTCAACTTCTGATGCGCTCTCGATTTTTGGCAGATGAGCCCTGACATTGTGGAAATCGTGCACTAAATTTCGGCACATGGAGTGAACAAAAGAAAAGCAATTTGTTTCAGCAAAATTAACTGCAAACTTACCAAAAGAAGGCGCATCTGCTGAATACTGTATGCGTATATCAAGCTCAACTGAGATACGCCAATGCGTCGAAATATCACATATACCGGGCGGTGTCACGCTTCGTTTTTGTCTCACAGTCTTTTCGGCTAGCTTCTGCCAATTTAAGACCTTTAGTACGGTACCCCCTACCAACTGACGGGGCAGACACGCAGCCGTCCGCCATCGAAACACGCAGATCGCGTGACATGACGACATGGCCACGTGACTGGCGGCTGGTCAGCTGGCCCTTAGACGTTGTCAGCTGGATAGGTACGGCCTAAGTTCCGCGCCATATAAACTGCTCTTTGAACAAAAATTGGCTAACTTTAAAGAGAATATTGTGAAAACTGCATGTATCCAAATAAGATGACCAGTCTGAGTCTGAGTGGAGTCATTTATGTTTGAGTGAAGAGCAAGAGCACGAAACGCTGTAAAAAGAAGAAAAAACGAATTTACTATTTAAGCGGTGTGACAATCCGGTTGGACTGATTCCAGGTCGCTCAGACGCACTTTTGTCGTTTATACACGAGATTAGATTCCATCGTAATACAAATTGTCAGAAATTACCTGTGAAGAGAAATAAAACGGTACCATCATAATTAAGGGGCGAAATAATTTTCGATTCTCCTAACACAGCTTGACATCACCACATTTTGCTTCCAGCAAATTTTGCGAGACCTCACCTTCGTGAGCATGCGTACACATGCTTTACATACGCCCTCCGTGTGGAACCTCACCTCCGTGGACATGCGTACACATGCTCTGTATACGCCTTTCTGGTGGGGCTTCACCTCCGTGGACATACGAACACATGCTCCACATACGCCCTCCGGGTGGAACTTCACCTCCGTGGACATGCGTACACATGCTCTGTATACGCCTTTCTGGTGGGGCTTCACCTCCGTGGACATACGAACACATGCTCCACATACGCCCTCCGGGTGGGACTTCACCTCCGTGGGCATGTTTACACATGCTCCACATACGCCCTCCAGGTGTGACCTCATCTGCGTGGACATGCGTACACCTGCTCTATATACGCAATCCAGGTGGGACCTCACCTCCATGGACATGCGAACACATGCTCTATATACGCCCTTCGGGTGGGGCTTCACCTCGGTGGACATACGAACAAATGTTCACCTCACGACCTCCGAATTGCGACCGGGCCATTTTGGCCGTCAGATCCCATCGACACCCAGATTCCACCTGGCGCCGCCCCTGTCCAGACCGGCGGACCAGACCCGCCAGCGCGCCCGGTGCCGCACCCGCTCTGGGCTCCAGTCACCCTGCACGAACTGGATCTGCGCTGCCGGCGAGAGGAGGGGAGGGCGGAGCACCGGCGCGGCGAGCAGGTGGGATAATTGGCCGGGGTCGAGGTCACAGGGTCGGCCGACGCCGGCTGACCGCCGGCGCCGGCCGCCCCGCCGGGCAAATACAACACTGAGTGATCCCACCTTCCGGTCATCGGCGAACGCCGCCTGGCCGGCGGCCGCTTTTTCATCGGGCCCGAAAACCCGCTCCGCGCCCGGTTGCATGTTCGAATGTCTCGAATTATCCCCCATGAAGAGCACTCCGGCTTTCGCCCGCATACTGATGGCATGATAAGAATGCTCTGGACGATTTAAGATCTCTAAATAATGTTGATGTAACGTAATACAGATCCGCGCCATGTTCGCATAACTGAGTGATCTGTTGGTCTGCAGACTGACGCACGGTTCTTCACGGTGTGGCCAGTTGCAGACTAGTACAAAGTTATCCCACAGGGTGTCCAACTGCAGACTGGCGTACGGCTCTCCACAGGGTATCCACGGCTCTCCACAGGGTGTCCACGGCTCTCCACAGGGTGTCCACGGCTCTCCACACGGCTCTCCACAGTTGCAGACTGGAGCACGGCTCTCCTGCAGTGTGCTCGGAAGCCGACACGCAATGCCAGCTTTAGATCCATTCCGTCAGCTGAGCAAAGCGTGTCAGGAAACATTCTGCGTAGCATGCTGACATCTTGACATCTTGAAGTCATGGTCTGGTGGCTTATGTTACCTTCGTTTTCAGTACGACTCTCAGCCATAACCTCACCATCAGTAATGCGGTTTGGTATTCCCCTCACCCTTACCCTCACCCTCACTATTAATATGCTCAATTTCTGCCGCATTCTCAGTCTCTATGCCATTCACAGTTTCAGTCTCACCCTCGATATCAGCTTCGCCCTCAATATCTTTCTTCCTCGTCCTTGGCCTCCCCATTCTCATCTCCAGCATACTTTGTGCTGTCTCGGGCAGAGTCCCGCCTCAGTCTGCCAGTCTCAGTCTCCGTCCCTGTCTCAGAGTCAGTCTCCGGGTGTCGGTCTCCGCCTGGCGCCGAAGTCGGCGCCGGCCAGCCTCAGCCTCAGCCTCATCCTCAGCCTCAGTCTGCCGGTCTCAGCCAGTCTACGGCGCCAGCCCGCAAACACCGCCGGCCAGCCTCAGCCTCATCCTCATCCTCATCCTCATCCTCATCCTCATCCTCATCCTCATCCTCATCCTCATCCTCATCCTCATCCTCATCCTCATCCTCATCCTCATCCTCAGCCTCAGCCTCAGTCTGCCGGCCTCCGGCAGTCTACTGTGCAAGCCCGCAAACACCGCCGGCCATCCTCAGCCTCATCCTCAGCCTCAGCCCCATCCTCAGCCTCAGCCTCAGCCTCAGCCTCAGTCTCAGCCTCATCCTCATCCTCAGCCTCAGTCTCATCCTCAGCCTCAGCCTCATCCTCATCCTCAGCCTCATCCTCAGCCTCAGCCCCATCCTCAGCCTCATCCTCAGCCTCAGCCTCAGCCTCAGCCTCAGTCCGCCGGCCTCCGGCAGTCTACGGCGCCGGCCCGCAAACACCGCCGGCCAGCCTCAACCTCATCCTCAGCCCCATCCTCATCCTCATCCTCAGCCTCAGCCTCAGCCTCAGTCTCAGCCTGCCGGCCTCGGGCCGACACCAGCCCGCAAACACTGCCGGCCAGCCTCATCCTCAGCCTCAGCCTCAGCCTCAGCCTCAGTCTCAGCCTCCCGGCCTCGGGCCGACACCAGCCCGCAAACGCTGCCGGCCAGCCTCAGCCTCAGCCTCAGCCTCAGCCTCAGCCTCAGCCTCAGTCTGCCGGCCTCCGGCAGTCTACGGCACCAGCCTGCAAACACCGCCGGCCATCCTCAGCCTCAGCCTCAGCCTCGGCATCAGCCTCAGCCTCAGTCTCAGCCTGCCGGCCTCGGGCAGTCTACGGCGCCGGCCCGCAAACACCGCCGCCAGTCGTTGCTCAGTCCCGACTGTAGTTTCGACTCGACGCGCCGCTGTAAATCAGCCCCACCGCCGCACTCGCAGCGCTAACAAGTCATTTACCGACGACTGCTGCGGCCGAAAATGCCCGCTTCGCCGCGCCGGTGCCATAGGCGGCTCGGTTTGTGCAGCCTTCAAACGTAAAACCGGCATAAATCATTCGAATAACATTAAATTATTTCAATTAAACTGACAAGTGAGATCATGCAAAGACATAAAGACATGAATTATTGGTCACTTTGGGCGCAGAACAATTACATTCGCTGAAAAGACCGGATTCCTTGCGAAGCGGGTGAGCCGCCGGCCGCCGAATGGATGCATTTCTCATCGTGATGATTGCATGCAGCCGGCCTGGGCGGAGTCTGGCACATATCTCGGCATTTGCAGACACCCACAGTTAAACGCTTGGAGAGCAATGGCAGCGCCGTCTGTGGCACACCCGCTGCCCTCCCCGCAGGGCAGTCGTGCATTAGGACTTGGCCGGTGTCGCACCGGGCCCGGCGCTGAGCGTGAGCTCTCATTTGAGGTGTATATACCTCGAATTCAGGATGTCCCGTGTTGGCGACCTATCGTGCAGTTTTTAGTCAGTAGGTGTCGCCAAATTCAGTCTTGTTCAGCTCTCCGATGTTATTTGAAGTAGCTCGCATTATCCATACAAATTAAAGCTCAAAATGTGGTAGACTGGCGGTTTCGTCCCTTAGACTCCGACTGAAATTAGAAGATTACATTCAGTGGCTTCAGTGGGACTGGATTCCATCTTAGACTGGCAAGACTCAATGCAGTTGAAGTGAAACCAGGACAAACAATTTCTGTAGCTGTAGCCAGACTCGGAGTGCCCGAGACAGACTTAAACAAGTTAAGCCAGTTTGAGAGTCGGACTAACGTACCCACGAATATGACGCACACATTTAGACCCAAACGCATTCTCAATAATGTTGACTCAGATCTGAATGAGGCAAGTGATGTTCCATTAGGCCCCGCGTTTCCTAGATGATGCATTGGCTGCACACAAGGTCATAATTATCCTTGGCTCTAAGTACAGTAGCAGATTTTTATGGGGGAAATGTCAATCGCAGTATAGTGAGGATTCACCAGGACCCGTATGCTGTTATTTGGTCCCTAGTACGGACTTTAAGATGGGACAAGGACGGGGTAGCAGCTGAAAGGGGACGGCGGTCAGACTTTTCTGACGTTCCCCATGTCAGTGATGAATTTCGAGCCACTGAGGGAACCAATTTTAAAGTTACACTGTGCACATACGAAATTCAGGAATGGAATTCGACCAGAATTTTAATGATTTAAAAAAAAAAATTAATGTGACACCAGCCGAACGTAGTTGGAAGGTATTAATTTATGGCGTACAAAATTGTCCAAGGTTAATTGTGTTTCTATATTTTTCCTCTAGCTTACATCTATAGTACACTGCGTCTAGGAGATGGATTAAGACAAGGAAACCTGAAATGCGTTCAATCCTAATGGCATTTAGAAGGCTGGGCATGGATATTTTGCACGGTAAATCTGCATTTGTTTCTGGCTACGTTAGTGCTGGTCTCCACGTGACTGCAATGGGCCCCCTGAACTTGACTCGATGATTCCTCTCTAAAGCTCACCAGAGGGCTCCAAGGGTCACCACAGTGGCCAACGGCTCTTCGGCCTTTACAGGTTTCAGAAACTGAGTTGGTGGGTGGTGGAGGGGGATGGGGTTGCAATATAAGCTGTAACTTGAAGCTAAGAGGGAAGCTGATTGGCAAATTATTTCATGACGCTTATTTATATGGGTGCTTATTCTCGTTTCCTCTCACCAAGCATTCCTCAACATCGATATCATTCTCGTTGAGGTGTTTGTTGATTATCCTCTTTAGACAATAATGGTGAAGAGAACCAACGTAGCAGTGTCAGAATGTCACACGGCAGTGATGTTAACTGCGACTTCACCTCCGTGTCTCTAGCACACGCATTCTACAGATGTGGGGCTACGAAATTGAAAGCACATAAAAATGCTACTCCAAGTGTCTAATAAACCTGAATGTTGAAAGTTAAGGGAATGGTTCTTAAATTTCAGGAGGAAATTTTCAAGGTTGGGGAAAGCAGGGGGAAACGATAGGATTTTTAATTCATGCGTCTCTAATCGGTACTAGAGGCACGTTGGAACGATGTAATGTAACGATAAATTTCACGTTGGAACGATGTAGGCCAATGAATTGTTTCGATGAACTGGTCTGGGAACTTCTCGGGCCTCCGAGTGTTGATGCCGTAGTTCCGAAAGCACCACCCCGGGTTCCTCGGATTGACTTTCGTGAGATCTATGAGGTCTAATTCCTCATCGTGAGACACCTGCTAAGGGCTCTTAGGCTTTAAGCCGAGGTGGCCAATGCCCGTCACAATGTGGTAGCTGTTCCGCCCGTGGCCGTCACAATATGGTAGCTGTTCCGCCCGTGGCCGTCACAATATGGTAGCTGTTCTGCCCGTGGCCGTCACAATATGGTAGCTGTTCTGCCCGTGGCCGTCACAATATGGTAGCTGTTCTGCCCGTGGCCGTCACAATATGGTACTTTCTGCCCGTGGCCGTCACAATATGGTAGCTGTTCTGTCCGTGGCCGTCACAATATGGTAGCTGTTCCGCCCGTGGCCGTCACAATATGGTAGCTGTTCTGCCCGTGGCCGTCACAATATGGTAGCTGTTCTGCCCGTGGCCGTCACAATATGGTAGCTTTTCTGCCCGTGGCAGTCACAATATGGTATCTGTTCTGCCCGTGGCCGTCACAACATGGTAGCTTTTCTGTCCGTGGCCGTCACAATATGGTAGCTGTTCTGCCCGTGGCCGTCACAATATGGTAGCTGTTCTGCCCGTGGCCGTCACAATATGGTAGCTGTTCTGCCCGTGGCCGTCACAATATGGTAGCTGTTCTGCCCGTGGCCGTCACAATATGGTAGCTGTTCTATCCGTGGTCGCAAAAATGTAGTAGCTGTTCTGCTCTTGGTAGCCACCACACTTTGTCAGGTATTCTGCCTGTGGCCGTCATGGAGCTTTGAACTGGTGCATGCACCGAATTTTATTAAATTAATTGGAGGTCAGGATACATGTCTACTGATTGAGTGCTACCTGAGGCCACACTCAATGTCAACGGTTATATGGTCCCATACATTACAAATATTTTCAAAGAAGTATCTAGACGAGTTCGTTGAAACTAGAAGCATGGACAAGTAAGGGTGAAGGCTGTCTGGGCCGGGGGGCTCGATCTAGTCTGATCAAAGGATCGACGACGCTCTTATGGGCTTAACGGAGAACCTTCAAACTTGCTGGCTCATGACAGCTTTGTCTTGCAATCTTCAACAATCTGATGGCCGAGGTGACTCCTTTGCTGGGGGAGAGGTGGCTGCCTGTCACTAGGTATAAGAAGCTTTGCCCCTGCTAGTGCAGGATTGCTTTCCCAGACAAAAACATCGGTACAGGTTCTTCAAACTTCTGCCGGGAATAAGACAAGCATAAATGTGTGGACGGTGGTTGAGCCCAGAACGGGCTCAATACTTCGACGTCATCCGACCGCTGATTTCTCGGTTGAATTGTAGCGAACCGCACATCGTTAGTACTCCAAGATGGGGATGCATTATATGTTGAACATGTCAATCGCAAACCACTTAGTATTGTATTACAAGAGACGATTAAACGTGAAAATATCCATTTTTGGTTCGAAAAAGAACTTTCAAACTGGCCTGAGTAACAGGTAAGTACACAAATTATCAGCATAAATAATAATAATCCCGAAGTATACGATTAAAGTAGGAATGGCGAGTTACAGGCAGTCCTGCATCCACAGGTGTCAGTGGCAGACCCACTACACCTGCGGCCACAGTCGTCAGTGGCAGACCCACTACACCTGCGGCCACAGCCGTCAGTGGCAGACCAACTACACCTGCGGCCACAGTCGTCAGTGGCAGACCCACTACACCTGCGGCCACAGTCGTCAGCGGCAGGCCCACTACACCTGCGGCCACAGTCGTCAGTGACAGACCCACTACACCTGCGGCCACAGTCGTCAGTGGCAGACCCACTACACCTGCGGCCACAGTCGTCAGTAGCAGACCCACTACACCTGCGGCCACAGTCGTCAGTGGCAGACCCCCACTACACCTGCGGCCACAGTCGTCAGTGGCAGACCCACTACACCTGCGGCCACAGTCGTCAGTGGCAGACCCACTACACCTGCGGCCACAGTCGTCAGTGGCAGGCCCACTACACCTGCGGCCACAGTCGTCAGTGGCAGGCCCACTACACCTGCGGCCACAGTCGTCAGTGGCAGACCCACTACACCTGCGGCCACAGTCGTCAGTGGCAGACCCACCACACCTGCGGCCACAGACGTCAGTGGCAGACTAACTACACCTGCGGCCACAGCCGTCAGCGGCGGGCCGGCCGGCGGCCACAGTCGTCAGTAGCAGACCCACTACACCTGCGGCCACAGTCGTCAGTGGCAGACCCACTTCACCTACGGCCACAGTCGTCAGTGGCAGGCCGCCACACTACACCTGCGGCCACAGTCGTCAGTGGCAGACCCACTACACCTGCGGCCACAGTCGTCAGTGGCAGACCCACTACACCTGCGGCCACAGTCGTCAGTGGCAGACCCACTACACCTGCGGCCACAGTCGTCAGCGGCAGGCCCACTACACCTGCGGCCACAGTCGTCAGTGGCAGACCCACTACACCTGCGGCCACAGTCGTCGTGGCACTACACCTGCGGCCACAGTCGTCAGGCCCACTACACCTGCGGCCACAGTCGTCAGTGGCAGACCCACTACACCTGCGGCCACAGTCGTCAGTGGCAGGCCCACTACACCTGCGGCCACAGTCGTCAGTGGCAGACCCACTACACCTGCGGCCACAGTCGTCAGTGGCAGACCCACTACACCTGCGGCCACAGTCGTCAGTGGCAGACCCACTACACCTGCGGCCACAGTCGTCAGTGGCAGACCCACTACACCTGCGGCCACAGTCGTCAGTGGCAGACCCACTACACCTGCGGCCACAGTCGTCAGTGGCAGACCCACTACACCTGCGGCCACAGTCGTCAGTGGCAGACCCACTACACCTGCGGCCACAGTCGTCAGTGGCAGACCCACTGCGCCACAGTCGTTGGCAGACCCACTACACCTGCGGCCACAGTCGTCAGTGGCAGACCCACTACACCTGCGGCCACAGTAGGTCAGTGGCAGGCCCACTACACCTGCGGCCACAGTCGTCAGTGACAGACCCACTACACCTGCGGCCACAGTCGTCAGTGGCAGACCCACTACACCTGCGGCCACAGTCGTCAGTGGCAGACCCACTACACCTGCGGCCACAGTCGTCAGCGGCGGGCCGGCCGGCGGCGATGCGGCCGCGTCATCACTGCAGCCGCCCGGACAATGCGGCCGTGCGGCGTCTGCCGTCGGCGCGCCACCGAATCGTTTTCTACGTTTGAACAGTCACCGTCGGGAGTCTAATCGATATTATTTTCGATTAACTCTATCAATCTGAACCGCCGATCAAAGCCGCCGCGTTCTTTTAGCCATCCAAATTGTTGAAACCCCGCGGAGCTAATGAAGTTTAATGGCAGACACCGCGCGGACCGAGAGGAGCTGGCACTGCGCGCACGTCCCGCACAAATCCGCCGGCCGGCTCCGCGGCTCGTCGGGCTCCGCTCTCAGGTAGCACTCAGTCGACGACTGTGTGATGATGCGACCACCAGCAGTACCGGGAACCCGGCCGCCGCGCCTCGTCCCAGGACGATGATTACGGCGCATGTGGTCCGAGGATGTTCGTCTGTCTGTCGGGGCACGGTTGTGTCGGCGTTGAGGCCTCCGGACCGACGAGCGTAGGTCGGCGTCGGTCGACACGGTAGGTCGGTGGCGTTATTAGCCTAGCCGGGGATGGCGTCGGCCTGCGCAGGCTGGCGTGCTTCGCCGTACTAATCTCTACACGTTGCGCCAGCCCCACTAACAAGTCATTACGGTTCATCTGGGCGCCAGCGATGGGCTGTTGTCGCATGCTGAATGTGATGTGCGGAGCAACGTCCACGCTGTCATGAACCTAAGCTTACTCACTCGTCGCTCGTAGACGGTTTTCATCCAGCTCCAAAAGGAGTCCGCAGCGTCGCGGAAGATGTGTCACAAAAGGCGCGACGACATTCCACACTGTGCCTCTGAGTAGAGAGAGACAGATAGAGAAAAAGACAGATGCAAAGAGAGAGAGAGAGAGAGAGAGAGATAAAAAAAGAGAGAGAGAGAGAGAGAGAGAGAGAGAAAGAGAGAGAGGGAGAGAGACATAGTGAGAAGAACAGATATAGAGCCAAAGAAGGAGAAAGAGAGAGGGAGAGAGTGAGAGATAAAGAATGAAAGAGAGAGAGAGAGAGAGAAAGAGTGAGAGAGAGAGATGGAGAGAGGACGGAAACGCTCTGAATACAGTGCGGAGCCGCTGATTCCCGTCACGCACCTGTCGGCCCATCCTCCCGTGTGAAACCGCGCGCTGAATTGGAAAAACATACAGTCGTTATATGGCGCGTCATTAGTGTCCCATGGTGCTCGTGGCGCCGACTGAGACGGCCGTCAGCGGGCAGCGAAGCGGGACGGAGAACGCAACTTCGGACATATTTGTTTCATTATAATCCATCACGTGCACGGGCGAACCCATGGTAGATTGGTGTAGGCTGTTGGACTCTTGATCGTGAAGATCGTGGATTCGAGTATTGCAACCGGTGAGACTACCACGTCCACCCGTGACCAATTGACGTGAGGGGTTGGCGACTCTGTATGATCTTGCAGTTGAATGCGTCGTAAAATAACCGAAGGTTCTTCTTTTTGAACCCCTTCAATAATTATTTTTCAGAATGGGACCCTATCATCGTAGATAGGACACATCAATAGAGCTTTTCTTGATGCCTGAAATACGGACACCTCCACCACACGCAGGTTCATGACACAATATAACCACGTTAATACAGATATTTAATTGCAATGCTGTTTTAATTATGCAATCATTCCAGTATCCATGCCCACCTATCAGACCTCAACCATCCCGCCTGGATTCATTGCTGTCGCACCACTGTGAGCTACCCCAACCACTGAGCTTGAAATTCATCAGCCTAGCACACTGACACCTTCCCAATTTTGTTTCTGAATAGTCAACATTAAAAATACTTCAAATGTGCCACGTGCGCTGCACACAAGCTCAGTGATGACTCAGATAAACGTCATGAAAATCGTTCCGCTGAACTCGGGCCCAACTGGCTCCATTCAGGATTCTAAGTCATCGGAGACATGGTTGTCCACCAGGTAATCACATAGGTGGCAAGACAAGTGCATGAGCCACTTCGGTCATTATGCCACGACAAGATGAAAATATATCGTCCTTTGGTTGCTGTAAACGCACGGACCATCCTTGGGGAAATGGATTAACTTTCGGTCCTTCAGCTACTATAATAAAACAAACAGTAATAAAGCGAAGACACAGATGTATGGGCGCCATATCCCTCTCTTGTATGATGGTATTTCTTCGCATATTCTATTATATAAGTGATTCAATACTTATGAATGTCTGGTACTATGGTTAAGTAGTATTTTCATTCATCTGTTTGATCAAGTGACTATTCGTGACGTCTTAGTTGCACCTATGCCATTCCGGGATACAATTTACGTGCATATTGGGATACAATTCACGTATATTCACGTGCATATTCACATGAACATAAAACAGCTCAATGGTGACTTTCACTAGTGATTAAAGCAATGTACCATTTCGCCCCTATCTAAATCCATGACAAAAAGAATTCCGGTAAAACACATGCTTAATTTGTTTTCTTAATCTGAAATAATCTTAATATCAATGCGATATTCTCGCCTAGACTCACTACACCAGACCAAATGCCTAACTATGTACTAACAGATGTGCTAACTTCACCTGGCCTGCTACCTAGACTCACTAAGCCAGACCTGACATTTGACCATGTGCCTGATGCAGTAGCTTCGCCTGACCCGACCCCTAGACTCGCTACCCCTGGCCTGGCACCTGCCTATGCGCTAACAGATGTGCTAACAGATGTGTTAACAGATTTGCTAGCCTTACTTCACCTAACGCCTAGACTTACTACACCTGGTCTGACGCCTTACTTTGTACGAACTGAGGTGCTAGCTTCGCCTGACCTGACGCCTAGACAGGTTCAAGCCTTCGGCATTCAAGAACCCCTGAATAATTTCCCCGCAAAACGACCGGCTACCCGAAGACCGATACTTGTAAGTACATTCTGGGATGTGACTCTTTTCCTGCCAAAATCGACACACTGCAATCGCTTCCTAGAACAATCATCACTACTATACACTACGAGGCCAGGGCCTCTAAGATAGGGAACAAGGGAAGGCATTGAGGACAGCAAGGCAAAAGATGACAAGCAATACAGGCCTCGGGGATATGCAAAAGGCAGAGGGTAGGACAGATAGCAGGGGATGGACGAGGTCGTTGGAAGGGTAAAGTAGGGATCATAACAGGGCAGAGGGCATGCCAAGCTGGAGGATAGTGAAGTAGGGCAGATTATATGGGGACGAGGAGGATCACCATAGTGCATTGTGTGTCAGGCTAGGAATTTCCAAGCAGAGAGAATGGCAATGCAGATATAGGACAGGCAGGGCAGTTGTTTTATGAAAATCATTAGGATGGCTCAAATTGTCGGAGGTATATCATGCAATGCATGTGCATGAGGCCCTGACAAAAACGCACACTGAGCGCATGAACAGAGAATATTGCTATGTGTCGATCATGTATCGGGCGCATTACTTGACTGGGTCAGATGTGGAGTGCGCAAAACCTGAATGAAATCACGAAATCAAAAGGCAAGCACTTAGCAGAAGGATCCCTTCCCTATTCCATGTTTTCCAACATGTCTCTTGCACAATTAACAAGCTGAGCTTGTTGGCTGAACTCCGACTACATCACCTCCTCGCCAAATCAAACGGTGGTGTCACCGTATGGGATATGCGGGACGCGTCCCCAGCTACTATCGTGTGGTGGCCGTCCTCACAGTCGAGGACGACAGCTCCTCTCCGACCTCAGACGGCCGCCAATACCCCTCCCCTAAGATTGACTACAGCCCATCTGCGGCTTAAAACGTCCCTGCCTATGAAGTCAGGGGTATTGTTTTATGAACTTGTTTGGCTTGGGCCCGGGCATGACCTGTGGGATAGCCAGGATTTCCCTACGAAGGTGGCAGGGGATAAAACAAACAACAAAACTCCTCGGATTTCGAGAGCTAAGACTTCGGTTTCTGCAATCGCTTTTCACAATCGGAAATATTTATTATAATTCGACCTAATTTTTTATTTAAATTTTCATCGTCTTCTGATTAAGCACGCTACCTCCGCTATGGCCGTATCAGTATGAGATTATGGTCCGTAATGGTATTGTATGAGGATGCAAATGAACCATTCACCAAGCTGCTGTACATCTCTCCCTCATTATGCTTGACTATATAGACCGGATTTCCAACGCTATCTATACAAAGTGGTGCACAGACCAACACCGATCACTGTCCTGATTCCTGTACATATGGCCGACTGTGACGTAAGAATGTTCCTTGTACCTTAGGGCGAGCATAGGAAGACAAGATGTTTTCATTAATGCAATTCTGATATAGTTAGACGAAATAATGACCGCAAAGCCGCATGGCACATAGCATGCACCGTAAAAGATGTATCTGCGCTACTAAAGCGAAATCCATATCCGCGCTGCCAAAACCGAACTTACAACACATGCAACCTCGCGAGGCTTTCGGATATGAACAACGATGAATAATTAATACAATGACACCTTTCGTTCCCAAGGGCCCGCCGATATTCAGGAAATCTCCCGATCCTTTGCCATAAAAGTTGCTGCTTAGGTAAATCACTCCACGGCCCCTTTTCCTGCAAGGCAACATTTCTTTAAAACATCTCCGCAGTCGGAAATGTGTGGTTCCGCCGCTGGCTAAGTCCCAGTTCAGCTGACAATGTGTGGGCAGCGCTTGGCGTACCGGCGGTGTCCCAGCGGTCGGACACGGCCGGCCGAAGGTGGCTCTCCAGCCGCTTACCAGCTGACTTTTCCAGACGTCGCATATCGACCGCGAGAGGCGCGTATGAGAAGTGGGCTAGCCTTGCCCAGGCGGGTCATGGTGCCCATCCACGAGACTGAGGCTCCACGAACTGAGCGAACTCGGTGGCCAGCCGAAATTCCGCCTGTCATTCTGTACATTCTTGGCTGTGGATAATAGCATCACAATTTTCGTCCACTATGCGTAACCAAAAGACCACAGTTGGTTGGTCTGTTGACAGGCGATAAGATAAGCATGTTGGTTTCATATCTTTAACTACTAATGCGTTATGAGGGTAATGGTTTCCTACGCACGTGAACTACGCGTTTTGCAACACTCAATTGATTTTAATCATTATGGCTCAGGATATAACTAATTGTAGCAATGCGATTAAGGAAAAATTGTAACTTGACCACATGTAAATGTGTTTCATAAACAAAGCTTGACTTGACCATTACGGGTAAGCATAATTATCGGATTTGGGTTGCAAACAATGGTAGCCTTTTACTATTTAGGTCGAATACAATTCATAGCAAACCATGGCGCATACACGCATCGCCTCCCACAATGTTACGCAGAGTAATCAACTGTGTGTGCAAATTAATAGTCTGATTATATGTGTTAGCTGTTCACGTCTGACTGTCAGTGACCACTCAACAATTAATTCTGGAATGGGTGTAATTGCCATTGACAGGAGTTCTAGTAACGTTGGTGGAGATACCAGTCCCGAAGTGGTAACTAAGGAGAGGATTAAAGGGTTAATAACTAAGAGGATCCAGATATATGTGTAGGGGCACCTAAGCAACGCACTTTGGCTAACGACTGCTGATCGTACTTGGATATACTTGCAATGAGCACTGTTGTTCTAATGCTTATTATTTTCTTCTTCAATATCATTCGGATGGCTTCATCATTTGCAATGGCTCGGCAGAACGTGGCTTGAGTCATCCAAGAACCATTCCAAGCGATTCATTCCCCTGATGAAAAGTCAGAAGGCAGGACAGGGCAGAAGGCATGGTAAAACGGAGGGGAACAACAAAGCAGGAGTAAGGTCTGACAGACGGCTGGGTAAGGTCGAACGCAGGTGCAAGACAAGGGCCCGGAGAGACAAAGACCAGGACAAGACAGGAAGGATACAAGACAGAGGTCAGGGCACGGTAAGGGATGGAACATCGCAAGCCGAAAGGCAGGAGATGGCCAGGCAGCGGGCACGGCAATGCAAGTGGTGGGCAAGACAGAAGGCAAGAGAGAGAGAGAGATAGATATAGGACAGGAGAGAGAGAGAGAGAGAGAGAGAGAGAGAGAGAGAGAGAGCAAGATGGAAGGCATACATCAAAACAAGGCGGCAGGCTGGACGGCTAGATGAAGGAAGTGGCGAAGAACCAAGAAAGAGGGCGAGGTAAGTTTGACGGTTTGGCGGTGACGGTATTGGGAGTCTGAACGATGACAGTCTGTGAGTCTGACGGTGACGGTCCCGGAGTCTGACGGTGACATTATCAGGAGTCTGACGGTGACAGTCAGGATTCTGACGTGGCAGTATGAAGAGTCTGACGGTGGCAGTATGAGGAGTCTGACGGTGACAGCATCGGGAGTCTGACGATGACAGTCCGGGAGTCTGACGGTGGCAGTATCGGGAGTCTGATGGTGACAGTCCGGGAGTCTGACGGTGGCAATATCGAAAGTCTGACAGTGACAGCATGAAAGCCTGATGGTGACAGTATCGGAAGTCTGACGGTGACATTATCGGGAGTCTGATGGTGACAGTCCAGGATTCTGACGGTGACAGTATGAAGAGTCTGACGGTGGCAGTATGAGGAGTCTGACGGTGGCAGCATCGGGAGTCTGACGATGACAGTCCGGGAGTCTGATGGTGGCAATATCTAAAGTCTGACAGTGACAGTATGAGGAGTCTGACGGTGACAGCATGAGAAGCCTGACGGTGACACTATCAGGAGTCTGACGGTGACACTATCGGGAGTCTGACGGTGACAATTCTGGAATCTGATGGTGACAGTCCGGGAGTCTGACGGTGACAATTCAGGAGTCTGACGGTGACGGTATCGGGAGTCTGACGGTGGCAGTATCGGGAGTCTGACAGTGACAGTCCGGGAGTCTGACGGTGGCAAAAACGGAGTCTGACGATGACACTATGGGCGTCTGACAGTGACAGTATCGGGAGCCTGACGATAACAGTATCGGGAGTCTGACGGTGACAGTATCGGGAGCCTGACGATAACAGTATCGGGAGCCTGACGATAACAGTATCGGGAGTCTGACGGTGACAGTATCGGGAGCCTGACGATAACAGTATCGGGAGCCTGACGATAACAGTATCGGGAGTCTGACGGTGACAGTATCGGGAGCCTGACGATAACAGTATCGGGAGTCTGACGGTGACAGTATCGGGAGTCTGACGATGACAGTCCGGGAGTCTGACGGTGACAATTCAGGAGTCTGACGGTGACAGTATCGGAGTCTGACGGTGACAGTATCGGGAGCCTGACGATAACAGTATCGGGAGTCTGACGGTGACAGTATCGGGAGTCTGACGATGACAGTCCGGGAGTCTGACGGTGACAGTCCAGGAGTCTGACGGTGACAGTATCGGAGGCGTCCGACTGTCGTATCGGAGCCAGCCGCAGTCGGGAGGCGGCAAGTCACCGGGAGGTGCGGCGCTACAAAAAAGGCAGCCGCTTTCCGTCCCATTTCACCGTCGGACGGGGGTCGGGGGAGCGCCGACAGGTCGACAGGAACGTATCGGAAGACGTTGAACGTTTGACCGTGAGCGCCGGGACAAAGGGGAGCCACGTTCTGTCGGCGGCTGTTGTGCACAGCCGGCGGTCCTCCCCACCGAACCAACTGCTGATCAAGTGTAAACCTGTGGAGCGGAAATAGACAACCGGACCCGGTTAGTTGTGCTGTTCATCATCCGAGCACGACTTTCGGCAGATGTCGTGCAGCATGGGTGAAGCTGCTGTGTTAGTCGGTCAGTGCTTCAGCACCAGTGTTTTGTTGAACATCATCCATATTTTGGATACTGAGCATTATTGTTCTCACCGTAGGTGGAAGTGCACTACCCCGAAACACAACATTGCGGAATGCACTGTGTGACGTTTCCTGGGATATCCATGAAATGCGCTAGTGTGATAGCATAAAGAAAGGCAGGAGTGGCACAGTTGTCGGTGTCGCTGCTGCTATGAGGTAGAACACTACATGTGCGGCTGGGAGAATGTAGTGCAAACGAAGAAACAGCACAGCCATTAATTCAACTGCGCTTAGCACAGGGAGATGGCGTGAAGCGATTGCTAAGCGGTAGCTGACCGTCGCTTACACAACACCATAGCTGAATTGGCCACCCGGAGTCCCATACGTTACACCTTCTCCAGACACTATATTTCAAATGTCTTCAAGTTTATTTAGTGATAACATGTATCATCCATTCAAATCATAACAGCAGGGTGTGTTCCTTGCCTTATATTTATCATCGTGAAAATTATTCGCCACCGAGGCGGCGGATCCCCTTAATAACACCATACAGCGTTAGTTATGCGACCAAATGAATTTATTGTGTAGCATTACGAGATAATTGTACACCAAATAGTTGATTATAATATTTTCTGTCATGACATGAGACATCGCCAAAAGTAATTGTCGTTATATACGTTTGTATGCGAGTTCTGTGTTTCCGTCAGGAGTCAAGGTAAAATTAAATCAGCATGCTTTACCAATTATTTACTATGTACATGGCGGATCCAGGAACTTCAGGAGAGGGAAACTTGTTCTGGACGGGCGACATTCTTTCCGGTGGGGGCGCTAATGGCTTACAAACACGGTGAGCAGGGGGGATGCACTCGAATGTCCCGGAGGGGCGCCAGTTCTCCGGAAGGGGTGGTGCCTTTTCTACTCTGAGGGCACCATCGACTCAGAGACCAGTTTAGCAGGAGGTGCACTTCAGGGTGGGGGGGGGGGGGGGGGGGCGCCTTTTACAGTCAAATGGGTACTACATGCCTATCGGGGGAGGTACATGCAGCTTCCCTCTGTATTCCACACTGTCTATGTCACATGAAGGCAGGAAGCCGGGCCCTTTGACAAGAAATCGCCGGTAATAAAGTGGCGGAAATCAGGTTGCTAAGGGTCGTGAAATTAGGTTCTTACAACCACGAAACGAAGATAGCTCCTGTCGCCCCGCGAGTCGGGTGCGAGTCCGAGCAGTGCGAATCCCTTCCAGTCCGCTCGGTGTGGGTCAGGTTCCAGTCCGCTCGGTGTGGGTCAGGCGCCAGTCCGCTCGGTGCGGGTCAGGTTCCAGTCCGCTCGGTGTGGGTCAGGATCCGTCTGCTCGGTGTGGGTCAGGTTCCAGTCCGCTCGGTGTGGGTCAGGCGCCAGTCCGCTCGGTGTGGGTCAGGTTCCAGTCCGCTCGGTGTGGGTCAGGATCCAGTCCGCTCGGTGTGGGTCAGGATCCGTTTGCTCGGTGCGGGTCAGGATCCAGTCCGCACAGTATGGGTCAGTTTCCAGTCTGCTCGGTGTGGGTCAGGATCCAGTCCGCACGGCGTGGGTCAGTTTCCAGTCCGCACGGTATGGGTCAGGTTCCGGGACATTCATTCTCCAATGTCAAGCCCACTTTGTAGGAATTCCTGACAAAATTGTCGTTCTTGCTGTTGGGGCACCAATCGTGGGATAGCTGATGGGACCCTTTCCCCGCAGTAATGCTGCAACAGTGGGACCGAGTCTTGACTGCGATAACAAATTACACCACTAGGAGGGAAAGATCCACCGCAGGTAACATGCAATGGAGGCCCTACCTGGGCCAGCATAATTGGACCGAGCGTCTGCACCAGAACAGTTTGACGGCAGCCTGCACCAAATGGCGCTAGAAAGTTTGACGGCGATACCACACCAGAACAGCTTGACGGCGCGGCCACACCAGAACAGCTTGACGGCGCGGCCACACCAGAACAGCTTGACGGCGCGGCCACACCAGAACAGCTTGACGGCGCGGCCACACCAGAACAGCTTGACGGCGCGGCCACACCAGAACAGCTTGACGGCGCGGCCACACCAGAACAGCTTGACGGCGCGGCCACACCAGAACAGCTTGACGGCGCGGCCACACCAGAACAGCTTGACGGCGCGGCCACACCAGAACAGCTTGACGACGCGGCCACACCAGAACAGCTTGACGGCGCGGCCACACCAGAACAGCTTGACGGCGCGGCCACACCAGAACAGCTTGACGGCGCGGCCACACCAGAACAGCTTGACGGCGCAGCCACACCAGAACAGCTTGACGACGCGGCCACACCAGAACAGCTTGACGGCGCGGCCACACCAGAACAGCTTGACGGCGCGGCCACACCAGAACAGCTTGACGGCGCGGCCACACCAGAACAGCTTGACGGCGCGGCCACACCAGAACAGCTTGACGGCGCGGCCACACCAGAACAGCTTGACGGCGCGGCCACACCAGAACAGCTTGACGGCGCGGCCACACCAGAACAGCTTGACGGCGCGGCCACACCAGCTGGCCGCGGCGGACCTGGCCAGCTGCCAGCCGCACCACGCCGATTTCTGGCACGAAGCCACAGCACGACAGCGACGCGATGGGAAGTGGCCAGAGTCGGTGACTACTGAGAAGAGCCGTGCAGGTGCAGTATCTCGAGGTGGCCAGCGTAGCAGACCGCTTGGCGGGTCGTGCCCAGGTACTTCACTGGCGGGGCACGCCCAACCTCGGGACCGGCGAACACCGGCGCAAGCGTGCGCGCGAACGGTCAGCTCCGCAAACTGAGCACGGCACGCACATTGCGTGTATTCGTTCTTGTTCGTTGAGATCACGTTTTTTACTCTGGCAAGGCACACAGGTTGATTTGGGTTGGTGTGCGGGTGGACGGAAGGTAGCTTGTCCTCGCAAAATGAATATCTGGACACATTATTTCACTGTTCGCAGTTAATGTACACCTTAGAAGACTCCCGGTGACCTAATGCTTTCAAAATCGAGGATCCAGTTCTTCCAGTCGAATTTGTGGGCCTGTTCTTGCTCTCTGTGGGTTTCCTGTCGATAGCAGTGGGCTGCTTTGCCTGGCGTCAGTGAAAAAGATGTCGGGTTTCCCTGATACCTAGCGAAATATTAAACACCACCCTGAACACTCTCTGACATATTATATGGTGCTAAGGATTCCTTTTTCCCTGTTCAACAGAATGCGACAGCTACTCCCCCCGCTGTTTGCCGACCCTGCTTTTTATGGTAATCCTGTGAAGACTCCTTACCTGGAAACTTCAGTCCACACACAGTTGGGCCTCTTGTCAGATATTGGAGCCATCCCATAAGCTCCGGCAACATCCTGTTAAGTCTCCGGACCTGAGACCTTCAGGGAAGAAGAGGGGCATTCTACCAGGCTTTGTTATTTTTCGTGAACTTACACACACACACACACATACACACACACGCATATATATATATACATATATATTTTGCATATATATATATATATATGTATATGTATATATAATATATATTGATATATATATATATATATATGTACATGTATATATGAATATATATATATATGTATATTCGTATATATGTATGGTATCCCCTCGTCCACTTGATCAGACTGATCAGATATCCCCTCTGCAGACTGTCCGTGGTAAGAGCGCTTTACAGTTCCCAATACCGTCACACTCATTTTTCCACGTGAGGCTGAATAAGAATGGCATTGACCTGGTATGCAACTGACAGTCGTCGGGCCTGCTTAACCCTCGTCGAGCCGGGGGAAGGGAGCTCTCGGGAGCCCCAGCTCACTCATATTTTTCCGTGATAGCGGCCGAATGTGTAGACGCAGATACACCACATTTTCAGAAATCGATTATGCATTTGCTTTGCACATTTTGTAGCATTTCAGATCCAGGCCATCAAAGGCCATTGATCGGAGACAGGTCAAAAGGAATGATGTTCCAAAATATTTCAAGTGACGTTAACTCCCATCACTCGACGTCTTTCCGGTCAGATACTCAAACCCCGTCTTGGGAAAAGGGGGCCTTATAGTTCCAAACTAAGCGTTAAACGAAAACGAAGGTGATGCCATCGGAAAGCGCCCCACGAGTAGGGCTCGAAACCACCCCATAATTTGTATCCTCCCCAAAAGCGGCGTCACTAGGGGGTCCATGTGATCAGGCCTGATACGTTTCTGGCTCTGGGTGTTCATTTTATAGAAGATTAAAAAACACATTTGGTATCAGTAAAAAGAAGGCAAAATCGACTACGGCAGTAAATTGCCAACCAAAAAAAAAAATTTGTTTTTTTAATATTCAAACTTTCGAGTTTATTTTCCTGTTTTTCTAACAGATAGAGCGAACCGAGAAACGTTTCTTTAAGTCAACTTTCCCTCATAAAATGCTTACCTTAGCCCGTATTATCGATTTGCCCCTAATGGGCACCAATACAAAGCTAATAAATTCTCAAAACGAAAAAGAGAATCATCTGATGCGTTTTGCTGCATCCCTAAAGATAAGCAGACGTTGAATGTTTTATCGAAATATCTTCTTCCATTAAAGCGTAACGACTAGATGATTTTTTTCTGGAGGTGACATCGTTTGACGTTGAATAACTCGTTGAACTCAGATTACCTCACCTCAAAATTGTCACGCAGCATGTCAAATTAATGTGGGAAAGGTGTGCCAAATTTCGCGCGTTTCTTTCATTTTCCGCCGAGAACCTTAGAGGGTGTAGAATGTTTCATCCTGAGACGTGGCGAGTTAATCAGAGTACCTGCACATATAAACACCAAACTCTGAACATGCTGTTCTTTCATCAAGACGAACATACTTTTGTCCGGAAATTTTCCTTAAGTTCATTGTTACTGACCTGAGGCCAGATTAACTTCCGAATATTTTTACCGTATTCAGGAGAGGGAAATTTAGCATGGGTTAGTTTTCCAGGACAAGAAGATAGATCATGAAATAAGCATTCTGGGTCAAAGGTCATTGGCATAAGATCATGTCACGTATCATGTGTATTCTACACAATACTATCTTATGCAGAATGTTATTGTTCCCAGTTAAGTGTAACAAAATTATATTTTGGCGCTGCCTAAATCACGCGACATAAAGATTGCATGATGCACAAATGACCTGAGATGACCTGATATCGCACAAGCTCTCATCATTTAGTCTGATTGTATCTTCCTTTCAAAATACTTCCCAGGCGACGCGCACAATATTTTATTCGTTGAAGAAATATTCGAAAGGTTTTATACACGACAATTGATATTTTAATAATTAATTAATATGCATTAATATTTTCCTTGCTCTTAGTTCCTGTTTTAATACTGTTTTAAACAACGAGTGAGCTCGTTTAAATATGGGAATGTTTTGGCTTTAAGTCCAAAATATTCCCACAATATATGTCATTCACGACAAATCATTTGTTCCCGGGAGGGTCTTCTTCTTCAGAAAGGCTCTTCCTTTCCGGAAGCGCAGTGCACGGACGGCATGTAGCCGCCAGAGCGGGTGGAGGCCGCCGACACATGACCGTGTATAATCGGAGCGATTGTAGGTACGCCGCCGATATCCGACCTGATCGATGCACCAAACTCGATACGACGGGTCCACACAGGTGCCGAAAACGCGCTGCTCGCCGTATCTTTTCATCATGTACTAGGCGCAAACAAGATACCATTGCAGCTGACACGATTGCGCGCTGTGAAATCGGTGCCGGCCAACTTGCTCGCCGCACGCAGCGGCCGTATCGGCGATCTGACGGCACCCAGGGGCGGATCCAGGGGAGGGGTGGCCGTGCGGTCACGGGTCGGCGGGGCAGGAATTGTGGAGTGGGCAGCTGGGCAGCACAATCTTGTCCTGTATGACAACACTCATGTAAAGATCAGTCAAGATCATGATGATTGGGTGGCCATGGGCACCCTGTGCCACTCTTTCCACATTATCCCCCTGTGGATATGGAGAAGTTACTGATAGTTACTATTTGGTCTAGTGGAAGATGGCATTGTGCCTGATCTTACTCAAGATTATTCGTGTAGTCATGCCAGTGGTGTAGCCAGGAGGGGACGAAGGGGACAGCCGCATAATGGAAAACAGGACGCCTGGGGACCAGAGAGGGCTGCGGATGCTCTTGGCTGTGCTAAGGACATCTAAAAGCTGAAGAGGACTAGTAGGGTCTCATCCCAAGTCTGAAATTTCCCCGAGATGAGAGTTAGACAGGACCACTGAGGACTGTGCTGAGCTTCTAAAGGCAGGAGCTTAGGGAAGAAGGGGCTTAGGGCCCTGAGGGTTGAAGAGGATCTCTGAGAGTCAGAGAGGATTGGACGAGGATTCTCCTAAGGGTTAGGGCGGCCCCTAATGGATGAACAAGGTCCCCTGAGAGACTAAAATATTCCTGTTGACTGGCCATTGCTGTAAGGAATACCGAGGACCAGCCTCAGAGCTGAAATGTTCTTGAAACTATAAGACCTGTCGATAACTAGGAAGGACCACTAGCAGCTTGAGAAGGCCCTTAAGGGCTAACAGAGCTCCCTGGAGCTAAGGAGAGTCCCTAAGACTAACGTTGGCTGTGATAAATATTGAGGGCCAGCATCAGAGCTGGAAAGCTCTTGGAGCTTAACAGACTGTCAAGAACTGGGAAGGACCACTAACAGTTGGAGAGGGCCCCTGATGATTGAGAACGGTCCCTGAGCGCTGGAGAGGACTGGACTGGAATGCCCAAGAGGTTTGGAAGACGTGCCGATGAGAATAATAGGGTTCCCTGAGATCTACACATAGTCCTTAAGGGCCAGCGATGGTTGTGCGGAATACTGAGAGGGAGTTTCACAGCTAGGTTGTCCTTACTAGCCCGAAAGGCTGTCGAGGACTAGAGAGGTACCCTGAGAGCTAGAGCGGACCGGACTGTGATGCTCCTGAGGCCTGGGAGGAACATTGAGAAATGAACAGAACGCGTAATAACTGAGGAGAGTTCCAAGAGCTGGCGATATCTGCTAGAAATGTTTAGGCCTGTCATAGAGCTGCATGCTTCTCTTGAAGGCTAGGAAGGTTTGCCAAGGACTGGGAGAGGCCCATGCAATTCGGAGAGGGCTCCTAACGGATGAATAGGTCCCCTGTGCCAGTTACTTGGTGCTGAACCGGCATGACACCGTGAAGCAAAAAGAAAGGAAAAATACTTCGTGGGATGTTGTGTTAGACATAGCTGGTCAGGCGTGCTGCTAGTCCTTCCCTTGTCCCCAAGTGTTGAACTTACTTTTCCACACTGGTATTCACGCCTCATTTTCAATGTGATGAAAAGGCGCGACAGTGTGGGCCCCACTATCATCATGAACACCCGCCCTATTGAGCTATGTCAGAACGTAGTGGATGACAGAAAGGATCAATTGTGTGAATGGAGTGAGTAACCGTATTTTCGCTTGAGCTAATAATATTAATGCCTGCATTACATCTGCATTAATGCTCCTTTATTTCCATGAATAGGTTGCTTTTCTTGCTTGTCGATAGATAAATGCTTGTTTTTCTGGTCCTTCCCGGACTCTTGGACCTTGATTGCGTGTCTGGCATTAGCCATACCAGTGCAGTGTGCCTTATTTTCCAACGTATTTAACCATCTGTGCAGATATATTATAAATATACGATCCCCTTGAAAAGTAAGCGATCGAAATCGGAGGACTTTTGGAAACGTGGAAGGGTAGTTTGGTAGGTAACGGGGCCCTCTTCAGATGTTCGCCCCCGGAGCAATTCCTGTCTACGCCACTAGCAATGCACGGAACAATCCTAGGGTATTGTACCGGTTATGACTTCCTTCAAAAGTGTCTAAGCTAAGGGAAACATTTGCATTTCTATGTTGTAGACCTACACATGTTATTTCTAAAGGTTTCTATTAAAATTATCCATAAGCGTAAAGTTAATGATGTGATCAGGAGGCGGCTGGTTTCCCTGATATGCGAGGCTCTTTTAAAAAAAGTTGAATGCATTTGCTGGATTGGCTGCTTGCTACAGGGACTTAGCTAGATGTCAAAAGAAACCGTATCGTCCATAATCGCCCCTTTCTCTTCCTTTGCGGCTTGCATTGCAATGCTTAACTGTACATCATGCAAATTATCATTTTCATTCGCGTCCCCTTTCAAAATTGTGCGCAACTTTTCCTTCCATAACTTCGCCCACTCCGAAAGTATTTTTGGGTGCACCTCGACCTAAAGTGCATCCATCATTTCGAATATCTGATTTTAAAAATGTACATTTGAGTCGCCCAGGGCTCCTCGAACGAGTTTACCACATTCAGACCATGCGGCTGGACCTGGTGGCATGGTCATAAGTGTGTGCGCCACATTTGATGTCGCATCTAAAGTGGTAAATATTCATAGAATATAGTATAGATAGTGCATAGTATTGCAAGTACTCCGGTTGAAAAATCGACCTAATTAAAACACCACTCGGCCCCTATCCGCTCCACACACAAAATATTTGAGGGCGCCCATGGTATTCACACGGAGTCCAGCCCCATCTTGTAGCCGAGGTGTGCGTAGCTGCGAGATGCGCGACCAACAGGACAGCGCTGAGTGCTGGGCGCCGCGTCGTAAACGCGTCACGCCCCCGCGCCACAATGGTCCGCTCGGATAATGACGTCACGCCGGCCGGCCATCGCATTGTTCCGAGCCACAGAACAATGCTCGCCGCCGTCGATGAGCGCGGCCCATTGGCGGCATTACTCGACAAACAAAACTGTAAAAATGCCCGCATTGTCACGACGCAACAATTATTCAGAGCAGTCAAAGCCGGCGCGCAATGCGCCGCATCAAAAGGTCGGCCAAGCGTGGAGCGCGCCGGTCGCGGCGTGCTTTTATCATTACCGAGTCAGCCTTTGATTTGCTGCTGCTCAAAGGCGCGCCGGGACAAAAATCGCCGCCGCGGCGCCGGCACGGAGTGCAGCGTCACACTGCGCCGCGTCACGCGCCGCTCGGCCGCGCCGCGTCGCCACTGTCGCCGCCGCCGGGCGAGGGCGGACCGCGCCGCCCCGGCCCACTGTTTCTTTATCTGTATTTCCGGTCCGACCGACCAATGAGCGCGCGCGCCGGCCGGAGACATTTATTTCCTTCCCAGTGCGATTCTGCCATTGGCTGGCGGCGGCCGGCAGCCGGCGCGGCGGACTGATTCTCCGTGTGCTCTGCGACTCGCCGACCACTGCGTGCGTCGCCAATTGGCTACGAAAATTATTGTTTTCTTTCTTTGAGTGCCGGCCGGCGGGCGGCGGCGCCAGGCGCCGCCCCCGCCCGCCGGCCGGCCGCCATTGAGTTGTTGCAGGTGGAGCAGTGTGCAGGCGGCTGCAGGATTGATTTGGCGCGGCACTGCAACAGAGGGACTGCGCCGGCCGGCCGGAATTCCAGAGCAGGGCCGTATTGATCGCATTGGGCGGCGCGCCGGACGGTTGTTTGTCTTGTGCAGCGGCAGTGGGCCGACCCGGCCGCGCCGCTGCACCGCCGCGCCGACGGGCCCGGCGCTGCGTCGCGTGGCGCCTGTCCGCTGACGCCTGCACCACGGGGGGGGCAGAGGACACCCACACCACGTACGCGTGGCTGGCGGCACAGTCAATGGCATGGGTGTGCCAGGAAGCGGCACCCAGTCGCCTCTTCACGCAGCGATACACTGCCACCGCTGAATGTGTCATGCATTTGGCTGCACTCACTCTTTGCGCCTTGTAGTCCGGGGTTGATATTCATGAGAATTTCGACAAAAAAGACCTCATATTTTAACAAATGTTTTATGTACACCGACCACACTGTTATTGCCGGTATAAATCACCGGCTCTGGGTGAAAGATCGCGCTCATTTTGTATTTCGTGAATTGCGGCTCATCGACCGGTTTCCATTACTGAGACCATCCGGCCTCAGGCTCCATTACTGAGGCCATCCGGCCTCAGGTTCCATTACTGAGCCATCCGGCCTCAGGTTCCATTACTGAGACCATCCGGACTCAGGCTCCATTACTGAGGCCATCCGGCCTCAGGGTCCATTACTGAGCCCATCCAGACTCAGGTTCCATTACTTTGCTATGTATAAATATGCCCACCATGACTATAATCTGCCTTTTCCGTTTTCCGGTGTCTACAACTAGTGGGAATGGTCAAGCTGTGTGTATCCAGCCTCTCTCTCTCTCTCTTTCTCTCTCTCTCTCCCTCTCTCCCTTGTTAGTTATTAGGGCTTTAGGGTGCATCGACTACATTGGTCATGTGGCTCCAATCCATCTCTCCCTTATAGCAAATCGGAGGACAGTATCTTTCACTCGGTCAAGATGGGGAGAACAGCCTGATGAGAGAATACAATACTTACTTGCCCATCACAGACTGATGGCATGCCAAAGTCCGACGCTGCTCCCACGGTACTCCTCTGATTGGTGTCGCACTGCACAGCATCTGCATCAGGCGCTGATAAAGGCGCCGCAGTGGTGAATAACAGCACATTCTGAGCATACGCTGCGTCCTCTTGCCACGCTAAATGACCAGAAAATGGCTTATGAGTCGCTAGGACCCGATCCTTTGTTTGTCTGGTGCTTCTCTATTTGATTTTGTTTTGCTTGTATGCATTCCGTTCACTGGTCCCTTTTCCCCTCCACTCTCTTTGCCTTGTCTTCTCTTGCCTATTTTTTGCATGTGTTTCCTGTGATGAAGCTGGAAAAGAATAGTGATCATCCCACTATTCTTGATCTGAACATTCCAAATATTTCCACAAATACTAGCATCTCATATTGGTGAATGGGCTTGAGTGGAAGGGAACAGAATAGGGACATCATGCTACCTGCGCCCAATTTTTAAGTTGTGGTCACCCATGTAGCGGCCCTCCACGTCTCAGAAACATGAACCAAAGTCGGGATTGTTTTGGCGGTAACGCTATGAACATCTACGAGTTTTTAGTGTTTTGAAGTCTCATAGCTATGTAATTATTCATAGAAACACTCTGAGACCACTCTGTGTTTTACTTTTCTGTTTTATCCGAGTCGTAAGATTTACACAGAAACGAAGACTGTAGGTACTCCCACTTGATGTTGCAGCCGAGATGTGGAAAGTTTCGCCAACCTATGCAACACAGACGACAATACTGAAGTTGGCAAATCAGAACACGGCCATGTCCAACAAAGGCATGGCTCTTGGTCCTTGACTAAAGCTAAGTATTGAGGTGTTCAGAATGTCGGGGCTAATTGATAAGAAGCTTTGAGCCTGGGGCGGAGTTCTTGGCAGGAACACCACAAGTGTCGACTCCAAGATTTTATTCTGCAACTTCCATATTCCCCTTCCATCCACCACAACACTTTTTTTAAAAGTTCCTGCGCCAGTGCAATTATTAATCAATAAATATCGAACTTCATGGATGGTGATTTCATCTTGAATCACGGCAGTGTCTTTTCTTCTGACTTCTGAGTCTTTCGAATCAGAGACTTTTCCAGTCGTATTGCACAAATTGAACACGTGGGACTATGGAAGAAGTTGCGCTCTTTCGACCGGTAGGTATGCTTATTTTTTGCCACTCGGTTCAGTTATCTCGCAGTTTGCTTACCCGAGTTACCTACCATAGTTACTCCTGATGGCAACTTACCCCAGTTACCTCGGATGGCAGCTCAAGATTCTTTCTTGTGGGATTACCATATGCCATTTTCTCAGTGCCATTATCGTTCACCAGCATCGTCAGTGTTAGCCTTTCAACCTGCAAATTGTTCCCACTACGAAAACAACAACCCGCGAACATACCGACGTCCAGCAGTGTCGGCGGCCATTTTGATGGTGCACATCGAATATTACCCGAGTCTCTTGTTCTGGAACAAGGTGAGATCCTCGGTTGGCCTATGATATATTTATACATATTAATATCTAAATGAGGCACTGAAATGTGTGAGATACCTATGCGATACTCAGACCCTTTGACATCGTCTGCAATTTTCCTCCTCTGCGTTGGTTATCGTGTATCCTTCCGTCAGCAGGTTGTTCTGAAAGGACGGAGCCCGTTATCGTATATCCCTCCGTCAACAGATCGCTTTGTAAGCCGGGAGCCCGTTATCGTATATCCTTCCATCAGCAGATCGCTCTGTAAGTCGGGAGCCCGTATCGTATATCCTCCACAACCATATATCCTTCCGTCAGCAGATCGCTTCCTTGTCGCTGTCAGCGCGCTGGAGCCCGTTATCGTATATCCTTCCATCAGCAGATCGCTCTGTAAGTCGGGAGCCCGTATCGTATATCCTTCTGTCAACAGATCGCTTATCGATATCCTTCCTCAGCAATAGCGTGTTTCCAGCCTGTGAGGCGGGAGCCCGTTGTCGTATATCCTTCTGTCAGCAGATCGCTCTGTAAGTCAGAAGCCCGTTGTCGTATATCTTTTCGTCGGCAGATCGCTCTGTAAGGTGGGACCCGTCCTCTTACTGAATCAGCGCGCGCTCCAGCATCCATACCAGGTGAGCTGACGATAAATGAAATCAGATAGATAAATTACTGATGTTGGAGACCCCAAAACACATGCTATTGCCGTACAAAATTGCCTGTGTCAAATATCCTCTGAAATGTGTTTTTAGAAAGCTATCCATAACTGAGACAGTCCCAGTTGATATTTTAAATTGCTGAGTGAGACCCTAGTAGTATAATCTTACTAACTTCATCGAATTGGTGGAGTTAGTGGATGATTACTATTTGCACAAGGAAGGCATTTCCAGAGCTGTGCACCGTCTGGATAAAATACACTTTCCTTCATTCTTCTTCCTGAAAGTCATAATTAATGATGAAGCAAACATTGATTTCCCAATTGCTTAGCAAAACGCGTCTCTCGATGCATTCTTTACCTTAAACAGCTTGAAAGTCGTTGAATCTAAAAAAAGAAAGCAGATGTTGTTTGGAGTGATTTCGACTACCACCGTCTTGACTATAGGCACAATAGCAAAGTGGAATATTTAATTATTATACGTTATTTTGGCTTCAAGTTCATTGAGCCATGTTTTTGTTTCCGTAACGGAAGAAGAAGAACCTTAGGTTATTTTACGACGCATTCAACCGCTAGATCATATGGCGTCGCAAACCTCGCACGCCGATTGGTCGTGGGTGTACTCAGTAAGTGCCGTCAGTCGTGAGATTCGAACCCACAATCTTGCGAACAAGACTCCGACGCTCTACCAACTGAGCTACCGCGGCCCCCTGTTTCCGTAATGGAGTTCACTGCGATGAACATTAAATATAAACCAAGTGTAAAGTTGACCTTCATTATCCTCGAGCCATTAATACAGTGTTATTTTGCTAAATACTTCCTCTGTCAATGAAGACCATATTCATATTTGATTCATACTTAATGTTCACCACCATGTATGTTTGCTTCGTTCCCTACAATTCCAAGACCTATAAGAATAGCCGATTCCAAACTGTCCCACGGTGATAATATATTATGTTTTGGCTTCCATTTCGTAGATAGTTCACCTGATATTTTTCATGAGCTATAGAAACATTTTCCAATATTTGTAACATCTTATAAAAATGTCTCTTGGAACAAAAATAAATGCGGAAATGAGCTCATTGAGTTATCATATAATTCCTGAGGCCGGTACTCTTATGGCTGACCAATTGACTAACTTTAAAAATATACTGAATCCAGAGGGAGCAAGCACAGTGTTACTGAACGCATTAAATGAAGGAATTCAACACCTGGTGGGATTCCAGGAAGTTGTGGCGTGGTAAATGTGAATCAGCAGGTGCTGTTGAGCGTGAAGCCCAATCCTCAGGTGCTCTACGAATTACATAAATAAGGCAATATTGATGTTTTTACCAATATCAATTTCGCTTTGTTTTTGGCCATTTTATAATTGCATGCACACCAGTAATTGTGAACACTGGTGGAAAACCAAAATGCATCCAAAACAATTGGACCAGATATGTTCCAAGCTGAAGTTTGTGTGCAATGGGTAACCGCCGTTATGATTTTCCTAGCAATGCACCATTTCGGTCGTGCTAATCTACTGGCCGATCAGATATATCATCATGCTAATTGGTGCCGCTCTTTGGTTCAAGGCGTTACGGTGCCAAGAAAGCCTTGAACAAGCAAAACTTATATGAAGAGTATTTCACATGAAGTTGTTGAGGTGTAATATGGATGCGGCTGCAGGAGATTTTCTCCAAAACATGAACCTGACATGCAACTGATTATGGTCAAGATTTCGAAAAGTCAGAATTTGGATTATGCTATGAGACTTCTTTGACACGAACTGTTAAATGCCATGCCGAATTACATTACACATTGCATGCTGATTATGTGTAGGCTACCCAACGTTTATCTCGATACTTTGATCTGCTCTACACGCACAGAACTCTACACCCCGACCCCACACCCCACACTGCACAAGCACCAACTGCCGCTTGGCAGCGGGTCAGGTGAGGTCGAGCTGCGGGTCAGTGGGACGGTGGTGTGTCAGCTGTTGTCGGGGCGGCGGTCAGAAAGGAGCACAGACGAAATACTTGGTGGTACCTAGTCCTATCACAAAGCTAACAACTAGAAGCAAGGCAACTCTATTTGAACCTGCTAAGCAGGACAGGTAATTTTCCTAGGTATATATATATATATATATATATATATATATATATATATATATATATATATATATATGTGTGTGTGTGTGTGTGTGTGTGTGTGTGTGTGTGTGTGTACATATTCCACTTTTTAAAGATGTGGAAAGCTGTCCACTTAATAATTAATGTGATGGAAATTGAGGAAATAGGACGATTTTTTACACGATGGCCTGGAAATGAGTAATTCTTGAATGAAGTTACTCGGAGGAATATAAGGGGATCCAGCTTGCTGAGAAAGAAAAACGTTGCCATCAATTATGGTAGAAATAGTTCAATTTTCCTCGACAATCGCATGTCTTCCTTAACACCACGGCCTGTCTGACATCGACTGATCATGTTGTCGAAAAGGTGTCTGAAATCTGCTTGACATTTCTGAAATGTGAGAGCAATAGTTTGTGCCAAGCGAACTCAACAGTTTAAATACGTATCCATAAATATTCTCCATATATCTCACACTAATTGTTCAAATCAACAGTCCATCGAAGATAATTGTTAATATTTCATCCAGACCATGCGGGTAGATTGCCTATCAGGTGTTTCATTCATCTGAAGAACACAATGATGCTATAATGTTACGCTATATCTTGTAAGCATGCGAAACATATACTTGACCACCGGTCTTTTCACCGGGCTTCATTGCATATTGTCCTGACCCCAGCCCGGCCTGGGCATGGCAGACTGCTTCGGCCTGGGTTTCGGTTCCAACATTTGTGGTATATTCCTCCTCTGTTGCGCACACCACCGCAAGATATCGCCAGTTCGACTGACACTGCACGAGTTGCCTCCCCAATGCAGGCCCGGCATGTCTATCAGGTGCACAATTTTCCCACGTCCGGTAATGCTCGGGCGCAATTTAAATGAAATATCACTGCACGAACTTAGTGGGAGCGTTATGATGCAAAATTGAATAATATGGTGTTGTGTCACGACACCGGCAATCATTGACCGGTGCCAGAAGGGTTTTCCACTGACTTATCACTGCTGATACCTGTGACAGTGTGCTGGTCACTGACTGTACCCATGACAGTGTACTCATCACTGACTGTACCCATGCCAGTGTGCTGGTCACTGACTGTACCCATGCCAGTGTGCTCATCACTGACTGTACCCATGCCAGTGTGCTGGTCACTGACTGTACCCATGCCAGTGTGCTGGTCACTGACTGTACCCATGCCAGTGTACTCATCACTGACTGTACCCATGCCAGTGTGCTCGTCACTGACTGTACCCATGCCAGTGTGCTGGTCACTGACTGTACCCATGTCAGTGTGCTGGTCACTGACTGTACCCATGTCAGTGTGCTAGTCACTGACTGTACCCATGCCAGTGTACTCATCACTGACACTACTGTACCCATGTCAGTGTGCTAGTCACTGACTGTACCCATGCCAGTGTACACATCACTGACTGTACCCATGTCAGTGTGCTCGTCACTGACTGTACCCATGTCAGTGTGCTCGTCACTGACTGTACCCATGCCAGTGTGCTCATCACTGACTGTACCCATGTCAGTGTGCTGGTCACTGACTGTACCCATGCCAGTGTACTCATCACTGACTGTACCCATGCCAGTGTGCTCGTCACTGACTGTACCCATGCCAGTGTACTCATCACTGACTGTACCCACACCAGTGTGTTGGTCACTGACTGTACCCATGCCAGTGTACTCATCACTGACTGTACCCATGTCAGTGTGCTGGTCACTGACTGTATCCATGCCAGTGTGCTGGTCACTGACTGTACCCATGCAGTGTCTATCACTGACTGTACCCATGTATTGCTGGTCACTGACTGTACCCATGCCAGTGTACTCATCACTGACTGTACCCATGCCAGTGTGCTGATCACTGAATATGCACTGAATGTACAGACCACTGAATCACTGAACTGAATCACACAATCACTGAATATACAGATGTCAGCGTGCTGCTCGCTGACTGTACCAACGCAGACAATGTGACAATGTGGGTGGTTTCATCCATATCATGAATACCCCCATGCTAAACTATGTCTGAACGCAGCGGAAGACAGAAAGAAGTAAGCGTGTTCATTGAGATGGGCTATCGTTGTTTTACTCAAGCCAATTATGTTCATGTCTGCACTGGGGATGTGTTAATGCCTTATATTTTCCGAACTAGGTTTCCCTTTGTTGGTTGTTGTGGGCAGCGGCACGGTTTGCTTCTTTTTGGTCCTTACCGGACTGTTAAACCTCAACTGAAGGTCTCGCAGAAGCATATTTGGCGCAAGGTGTCTGATTTTTCCTACATATATATATATATATATATATATATATATATATATATATATATATATGTATATATACATATATATATATATATATATATATATATATATATATATATATATATATATATATATATATATATATATATATATATATATATATATATATATCTAAGATATATATACATGTAAACATATAAACATATGGGCCCTTTGAAGATCAAGACACCGAATTTTCGGAAAGGTGTGGGGAAGCTAAGTAGATAGGGGGCCATCTTCAATTGTTCACCCCCACCCCCACCCCACCCCAACCCCTCGTGGACTAAGTCCTGGCTACGCCACTGCTCTGCACCAGCAGATATTTGCCATCCGAGCATGCATCCCTGTGCCATCCAGAAGAGAAGGACTTGCGTGGAAGCCTCGGAGTACTGGCACTGATTAATCCACCATTCTGCTCTGATTTTGTGCCGCCAAAGAGCCGGCAGCAGTTGATTACAGCGCCTGCGCCATCCCAGGCAGCTTCCAGCTGGCGCTCCCGGAAATTGTGGCGCGCCTGATGGATAGGCGCAATAGCCGCGCGGCGCCTGACGAGCGCCGGATTTCTTCAACATGACAGCCGAGATGGGTGAGTTTCACACGTGGAAATGAGTCTGGCCGTTCCATTTTCACGCCAGCTGCGGCCGGCGCTGAACTGCATCCACAAATGTCGAATTATTCCAGCGGTGTCGAAGCCGTCTCTGCTCACGTGTGTGCGCACAGCTCTGCCACGGGCAGATCAGACGAGCAAATTGTGAAGCGTAAGGGGGTGGGGGAGAAAGCTAGCAGTGTTGGAGAGTGCGAACTGTTTCCACTTCCTCTTGCGCAACCGGTGTCACCGCGGTCCAACGCTGAAATCAACGCTGAGTCGCCAGAGCAGTCGTTATCACAACTGTCCCTGGGCTGTCTCTTTCGTCATCGCTGGAGCGACCGTAGCTGCTGGACCAACTGTAGTCAGGGCACTGAAACAGCGGTGGCCGCTTGGGCGGTCGTCACCGCTAGGCTGTGGCCACGGGCGGCCACCGCCACGGAGGTGGCAGTGGGTGACTTTCCCTGCCCTTGACAACAATTATGGCTCTCTATGATGCCTTGTTCCTGAGGTTGGCCCTCAGTATTCATCACACTCAATACTAGTTCTCAAGGACTCTCTTATCTCTAGGGGGCACCGACCCCTCAGATACTCATCCCAAAGCTCAGGATCATCAAAGTCCAGTTCTCTCGGGCATTCAGGGGGCTATTCATCTGCCAGGAGCCTTCTCTAGCTTGCATGGGTTATATCCAGTTGTCGACAAACCTGTCTGGCTTCCAGGGGAAGCCTGCAGCTCTATTTCTAGCAATGGAGAACTGGCCTCACAATTTCTAGCAAACATCGCCAGCTCTCGGAACTTTCTTAAGCTCTTAGGTGGCTCTGTTCATACCTGAGTGTTCCACCCAATTTCATCATAGTCTGGTCCGCTCTAGCTCTCGAGAGCTTTCCCCAGTCCTACGCAACCTGTCTGATTATCAAGGACATTCTAGCTCTGAAACTGACTCTCAGTATTCCTCACAGTCATCGCTCGTCCTCAATGATACTTTTTCGATCTCAGAGGGTCCTGTTCGTCCCGTAGGGACACTTCCAAACCTTGGGCATCTTAGCCGAGTTCTCTCTTGCGTTCAGTTACCATATTCGACCACCAGGGGCCCTGTCCAGCTGTTAGAGAAATACTTCTAGCCGGGCCCCTACATGTGCTTAGAGGTTCTTTATGTAGCATCAGAAGCCCTCCACCTCGGCCCAGATTATCTACGTAACTCGGCCCTGGAGCCTCTCTGACAGCTCGGGATCCCGCGGCTAAGGCGTCCTCTCCGTCGGCTCAGAGGCACTCATTAGCGATCCTGCCCCTTTCGCCCCTCCCCTTGGGAACGCCACAAGTTAACACGCGCCCTGGAGGGGAGCCAAATCCGCCCACCCATCCGGATTTTCGTAGATAACTCCAGATTTTACCGGCTGATAGACGCCATTGTTTGTGTACCTGCTTAGAAATTAACGGCGCGTTGTTTATAGCAAGAAAAACGAACACTGGATGACAATTTTTTTAGTTAGGGGTCGTTAAAGTTTAAAAAAATTATCAGCGCCAGACCACAAATATCGGCGCTGATGCGCTTCCCGTATATTGGCAAAAAGGAAGCGTTCTTGGCAACACTAGCGACTTGTTTGATGTATATAGTTATGCTATATTGTTTCAAAGTCATGTCAGGTCACCGACATCAAGTTAGGTCAAGGTCATGACAGGCTAATGGAACCAAACTTGGTCAATTGGAATGTTATCATAAATGCAAATGACTGTCATGCGATTGATGTCACTTTGCATGTTGCTCCCTACACATCCGGAAATCTACTCTTTGTCATGGTGTGCCTAAGCGTGTCCATACTTTATTCATATATTTTACTCCTTTCTTTGCGAAGCCGATTGTGCCGAGTCGCCCAACGTAGCAGTCGGGTGGCGGCAGGCCGGTTCCGGTAACTGGAGCAGGTAATGACCTGGTAAAGTGCTCCTATATAGGTGATCTGAGGTCAAATTGCGGATCTGACATTGGTAGTGCATTATTAGTAATGTCCAAAACATCAGTAATGCCAATTTTGGAACATTTAAACACAATCACAGCGATCCATAACAATGACAAGCCAAGCCACGCAAAAGCAGACAATTGTGCTATTTTGACCTCATTTGATCTTGAAGATTTTGACCTAATGTCATGAAATTTGCACACAATAGTGTTCACTATCGTGCCCATCTGCCCTGCGAATGTCGTTGCTCTAGGCTTAATGGGAGCCGTGATCTTAGGGGAGCTGTATCTGCCCCCCCCCCCCTCCAGTGCGCGTAATTTTCAGAGGCCCTCCAGGGCGCGTGTTAAGAATGTGAGTGTGAGCTAAAAGGCTTTCTGAAGCATTTTCCAGTAGAAAATTGCGTTATGACTATTAACCTCAGGTAGTGACGCTTTATGTACTTGATTGGTATTGGCGGAAGACCGTGGGAGAAGTGGGAACCATTGTTCCAAAATGCTCTACCCTTGTGTCCAGGGAACTAGAAATAATAATATAGAAGTAATTCCGGGTGGGAGGGTACTCCATAAGCTCCCTGTTCAACTTAGCAAATGGACAGGACATGAAAGGCATATTGGGGGGGGGGGGTTAAGACAGCCCACCCTTTCATTAGACAGCCCACCCTTCATTAGATAACCCTCCGCCACCACCGGTCGCTGCAATAGTGAATCACTGGTTCACGACTGGTTGCTCGCCCAAGATGGTTGGCTGAGGACGGCTATGACAGCCCCGTGCCAGGAAAATTCCAAACAAAATTGAGGAAAAAACGTTCGCTTTGATCAGAACGAGAGGTTTGGTGGAAGGCGGCGCAGGTCTTGGTGTGGCCATTTCCTTCGTAGATGATTTGGTACGTCGCTGCTCAGTGCAGCTTCCGGGCTGTCCTGAGCTCTCTCTCGGCCTCTCGGAGCCTCTACGTCTGAGCCTTTCTGTTGTTCCTGTTACCTGTTTGTTCCTGTCCCTGTTAAGGTTTCCTTGATGTTCTTTTACATCGAAATGGTGGCTTTCAAAATTTCGCAACGCGAAATGGTCGGCTGCTAGTGCAATGAAAAAGGGTATCGATGTTTGAATTTGATACTTATGATACAATATGTCACTTCCTTAGCGAAAAGGAGATATGAAAGTGGATAAAAACGAAAAAGGTTGCTCTTTTCCCGCGGTATGTATGGCACAAGATATGGTAGGGTGCATTCCAGCAAACACAGATAAATCGATAAACGTCCCCAGTTCCTAATTCTAGCCTCTGCCTCTAAAAGCGATTTTGGGGCCTGAAGGCTGACCGAATCGATACGATTGCAAACAGTATCTGTAGACACATACCAAAGAAACTTTTTGTTTGATATTGACCTAATTTTTTCCATCTTTGCCTCAAAGCTATAACGATCGGAATTTATATTAATTTTAGTTTGTGCGACATTTGCACTGCAAGAGCAAATCGTTCTGCTAACCGAAATAATACGGTTCGCGGATATAGGAGCAGAAGGTTCTGATGTGGCAAGTCGGAGCAAGTAGGTGAAGGTTAGGACGCTTTATGCATTGCATTAATCCTTGGAGACTACTTACGGCGTAAATTGCTGCTGCACTGCTGCATCATCATATCATTTAACGTTGTAATTCATGATTGAATGTGTCTCACCCGTTTCGGGCACCATTCTCTTCTGCCTATATCTCCTCCGTCGTTATGCTTGTTTTCTGCAGGCTTCATCTCCTCTACTTCCCTCACATTGCGTTGCTGCTATTTCTATGTCTCTTCCTATCTTTCGTTCTCCCTTCTCTCTCTAACTCTATCTTTCCCCTCTCTCTCTCTCTCTCTCTCTCTCTCTCTCTCTCTCTCTATCCCTCTCCGTGGTTCTGCTATTACCATCTGCGCCAGTGTTCCCAGCCGCGCGGCGTCCGCCACTCTGCTGAGCTGACCCGCATTCCACACAGAGCGTCAAACTCACAGATAATTTCCCATCATTAACAGCCAAATATTTAGTTTTCTACGCTGGAAACTGAAACGCCCTTCATCATCCGGCCTCACGTTTGATTCTTTGTTGTCCCGCGGCCGCTGGCACATTGTCTTACGTTTCCATTAAGTCAACAAAAAGAATAGAACCAAAGCGAAAAGCAATTAAGTGAGATTAGACGTTGGTCTGGCATCCGTTAATGAGTTGGCCGAGAAGCGTCGCTCAGAAGGGATGGGGCCGCGCCGCTGTGCGGTCCACAACAATCAGAAAAACAATCCGGCTAATCCAGTAATGAGAGGCAGTGGCTGCTCGCCGCCGCCGTAATAGGTGTCCTTCCATTATGCGGCCATTTGCCATGTGTTACTGTTGCTGCAGAAGTCACCGGTAATGAGGTAAGTGGTCGTAATTGGAGGAAGTCGGAGCGCAGCCGGCTCGTAACCACCAACGGGGTGTTTTACAGTGGCGAGAAACCGAGCCGCGGAATGGCCGCGCGTCGGCGGTCCGGGCGCGGCGCGCTGGTGGCGGACAGGTCCAGAAACCCGCCGGAGAACAGGTCCAGCGCGGCCGCCAGCGGCGGTCGGCGGGCGGTGTGCAGGACACTCGCGCCGGCGGCGGCAAAACCGCCGGCGGCCAATTCGGCCGGTGTTTGTCGGCCAACAAATGAGGACATTAATCGGCGGCCGGTCGGCGGCTCGGCACTTGGATCGATGCCAGTGCACCCCCACTGTTGACTTCTTTCGATAGCCGAAAATAATATCTCGTCAGAAGAACAATGCCGTGACCGATGGCCTCAAATCCGACCGGCACGAACAGCTGACCGGCCGGGTATTGACGCAGAAATTCGGCCGTTATTTCTCTTTGTTCTTTGATAGCAGAATCATGCAAATGCTCAGGTCGGCGCCTTTTTATCTCTGCGCGGTCCGCAGCCATTTTGATTGGCGCCACGGTGAATGATTGTTGTCAAAAGCCGCGTTTCACGGTCATATCCTGTTCTAGTAAAAAGTGAAAAGTTGATGCCCTTGGCAGGCAGCCGTGCGGCAGAGCGACTCAGCCAGGACGAGAGTAGCTAGCAGCTCGTGAAGCCAAGATGGTGGCCACTTATCCGCTCATGTCATCGGGTGCACCTGCCTCCTCTTCACAGATACACACAGTGCACCCCGACGTCTGCAGTTTGAGAGATCTACAGGTAGAGAGAAAGAGAGAGAGAGAGAGAGAGAGAGAGAGAGAGAGAGAGAGAGAGAGAGAGAGAGAGAGAGAGAGAGTGAGATATAGGAAGAGAGAGAATAGTGAAATAGATAGAGAGTGTGGAAATAGATGTATAGAGAGAAGAGCAAGAGATAAAGTGAACGTTCTTGCCTCCTTCGCTTCATATTCCTTCTGCTTCAGTATTTGTTTCTTTTTCGACTCAGAAGGCTCAAAAAGAAGGATATCTCAGTTATTTCCTTCTGGTCTAGAATTTCATCAGTATTTCTCTGATTTTCATGCATGAGTGATTGAGCTACCGGACGTCATTTGCGTATGGCACTTTTAAATTGGAGTGCAATGGAGAGCTAAGCACAACAAACAGGAGCTACTATCTGTGCTGCTCGAAGATCGCTTACATTTCAAGAAACAAGAGTTGGATTTCCTCTTGTGATAGCATGAAAAAGGTACCGTATTCTAAGCTCTGAATTTTTATGCGAACGGAGCTGAGAGTTGGTTTTAGATTTTAGGTTGGGTGCAGAACATTTTAGATGCCTGCACCCAACCTTCTGAATCAAAGTTGGGTGCAGGCATCTAAAATGGGTGAGGTAAAGAAAATTGACATTCTATGAGAATATTATCCTAATTTTTCGCATGAATAATAAAATAACGATTCATCCAGATATTTCCGCTTCCACATTTATCCCGAGTAACAGACAAGGAATGGAGAGAATAAAAGGGGACAAGTGCTTTATATGCTGTTTTTCGAACCCGTCAATTGCGTTCAACTTTCTCCACATGCACTTCGGCCGACGCAGTTCACCGGCTTCATCTGATCCGAGGTTCGCATGGCATATCCGCTGTTGATATTAAGCATCGGTATTTCGTGGAGTGCAGGTTTCCATATAAATTAATGATGCCAATGGAGAGAACAGAGCCCATTCGAGGCTCCACACCGACCGGTGTCTGTGCGGGGCATGACCCAGTTCTGTGGCCGGATTGACCCGTCAGCGGGCGGGGGCAGGGTTACGGGGCGGGGCACACGGCTCGTCATCCTGACGCGCCGTAAACAATCCGGCGAGCTGCGAATCAGTATGCCTCCCTCCCATTACGCGTCGCCATTTGTAGTCATAGCGCGGCGGCGGCTGAGTGGCAGCCCTGCGTCGTCATCGTGCGGTCGGTCATCCCACGGTCATCCCACGGTCATCCTGCGGTCATCCCGCGGTCACTGCGGGTCGTACTACCGCCATCCTGCGGTCCGGTCATCTCGCGGTCATCCCACGGTCATCCCGCGGTCATTCCGTGGTCATCCCGCGGTCATCCTGCGGTCATTTCGTGGTCATCCCGCGGTCGTACGTCGGTCATCCTGCGGTCCGGTCATCTCGCGGTCATCCCACGGTCATCCCGCGGTCATTCCGTAGTCATCCCACGGTCATCCCGCGGGTCATACTGCCGCCATCCTGCGGTCCGGTCATCCCGCGGTCATCCTGCGGTCATCCTGCGGTCATCCCGCGGTCACCGCGGGTCATATTGCCGCCATCCTGCGGTCCGGTCATCCCGCGGTCATCCCGCGGTCATCCTGCGGTCATTCCGTGGTCATCCCGCGGTCATCCTGCGGTCATACTGCGGTCCGGTCATTCCGCGGTCACTCCACGGTCATCGTGGATCATACCACCGCCATCCTGTGGTCATTCCTGAGTTATCGCGGTTCATTCTGTCGCCATCCTATCGTTATCCCGCGGAGCACAAAGCGCTCCGCGAGATAACCCACCAGGTGTTGGATAACCCTCCAGCCTTCGGCGCACCTGGTGCGCCTTAGGAAAATCCTGGTTGCGCCACCGCTCACAACTGTCATTCTGTGACTGCTTGCGATGTTATTCAGCGACCAACTGACAAGTATCCTCTGGCCATTCTGTGATTATTATGTGGTCATGCTGCGATCACCGTGTGACCATCCGGTGCATGCCATGTGAAAATCAGAATATTGTCGTGTGGCTATCCTGTACTTTGGGATTTTGCACTTTGTGTGTAATCACCAACAGGGACAGCATTCATAAGGGGTTGAGTCGGAACAGATAACACCCCAGTAGAACCACTGGAGTTTCGATAATTCTGCAGAAGTAAGAGCTTATCATATTGGCATAATTTCAGCGCCGCTAATTGAGTGTCGGGAAGTGCCGACACACATCGCGCCACTCACACGCCACCCTTTCAAAACCCACAAGCTTCCAACCCACAAGGTGCCGGCCCATCCAGCGCACCGATGTCCCTCAGACCCAACGAAGAAGACAGCACGAAGGGAACACCCGACGGCGGCGACATGCCGCGGTTCCCCCGGGGGCCGGCGGCCGGTCGCCGGACTGGATTTCCCAGCCGACTGACGACCGCCCTGACCTGCTCTGGCCTGACCACGGGGTGCCGCCGTGGTCGGTGCGGGAGCGGCGGCCACCAGCGGCACGACGGGCCGCGGCGGGCCACGTGCCCGGGTCTCATTAGCCGCCAGAGTGATGTCACGTCAGTGGTGACCGCGCCGCCGGCCCGACAGCGGCCACGCCACCTGTTATTACGGCCGGCCGCACAGCCCGCACAGCACGTGCGCTACTTGGGCGCGTATGTGTTTGCAGGTGTTTAGCTGTGCTCCCTCCCGCTCTCCCTCTCTCTCTCTCTCTCTCTCTCTCTCTCTCTCTCTCTCTCTCTCTCTCTCTCTCTCTCTCTCTCTCTCTCTCTCTCTCTCTCTCTCTCTCTCTCTCTCTCTCTCTCTCTCTCTCTCTCTCTCTCTCTCTCTCTCTCTCTCTCTCCCCTCTCCCTCTCTCTCCCTCTCTGTTGGACGGTGAGTGTTCAACAGACCGTGAAAGCATAATGTGAATTATGTTCAGAGCGACGATGATACCTGGACAGAACAGATGGATATTGGTCGGAGACGAATTCAAGCATTCGACTGGTGCAAAAGAGCTGTCGTTCGCGAATTAAGGAGATTTTCCGGACGCATTTATCTTTGTTGACTATTTACAGTCCCACAGAAAGCAATACGGTGGAAATGTACATAATCATATAAGCATGCTCAACGTTCAAGTTGTATCATGTCATGACCATTCCCGTAGCTACCAGCCGAAGGACCACCAGAGCTCAAACCCATTAAACACGCTCCTGTCTCGTGGAGACCCATTTTATGCTAAGGGGAGCGTGTAGACTTGTTTTTCATCTGGTTGCGCCACAAGACGCACGAGCGTTCGCCACCCACCAGCCGGGTCAGAGCGGACCCTGTCATCAGGCTACACCAGGTCAGTCTGCAGCGTTCGCCACCCACCAGCCGGGTCAGAACGGACCCTGTCATCAGGCTACACCAGGTCAGTCTGCAGCGTTCGCCACCCACCAGCCGGGTCAGAGCGGACCCTGTCATCAGGCTACACCAGGTCAGTCTGCAGCGTTCGCCACCCACCAGCCGGGTCAGAGCGGACCTTGTCATCAGGCTACACCAGGTCAGTCTGCAGCGTTCGCCACCCACCAGCCGGGTCGACGGACCCTTCATCAGGCTGCACCAGGTCAGTCTGAGGGCCACCCACCGCGGTCAGAGCGGACCCGTCATCAGGCTACACCAGGTCAGTCTGCAGCGTTCGCCACCCACCAGCCGGGTCAGAGCGGACCCGTCATCAGGCTACACCAGGTCAGTCTGCAGCGTTCGCCACCCACCAGCCGGGTCAGAGCGGACCCTGTCATCAGGCTACACCAGGTCAGCTGCAGCGTTCGCCACCCACCAGCCGGGTCAGAGCGGGCCCTGTCATCAGGCTACACCAGGTCAGTCTGCAGCGTTCGCCACCCACCAGCCGGGTCAGAGCGGGCCCTGTCATCAGGCTACACCAGGTCAGTCTGCAGCGTTCGCCACCCACCAGCCGGGTCAGAACGGACCCCGTCATCAGGCTACACCAGGTCAGTCTGCAGCGTTCGCCACCCACCAGCCGGGTCAGAGCGGACCATGTCATCAGACTCCCCGTCCACGCTCAAGCCACTCGCCCAGCCATGTCAGCCGGCACCAGTCGGCGGCTTAGAACAACGCGCAAGGGCCGGAGCTTCAAAGGTGTTGCTAGGAAGACCCAGCCATGCCAAAGCGGATGGACTCAAAACGCACTGGCGAGGCTCGTCCATAGGCTTGCATGCTGAAATTCGTGTTGTTGCAGGAACTCAATGGAAAATGGGAGCGCATCACCAAAGACATAGGGAGATGCACTTATAATATACAAGCATCACACTTCGGAAATAGGCGTGGTGCCCGGCGCATGTTCAACAAAGCCCACCAAGCACGTCTGAATTATGCTGCAAAGCTTGCCTTATCCCTAAAAACAAAAACAAAACAAAAACAAGACGGCATTCATCCCACTTAATCCAAAACAAATGCGATCTAAACCCGAAGAGAAGCAGCACACGAAAAGGTTGCAGCAGGCTAATCAAAACAAACGCAAAAGTCTGCATTGGAGCGGTAGCCGGTCCGGGCGCCATGAGTGGCCGGTCGGGCGGTGGGGGTGGGGGGGGGGGGGGGGGGGGATAGCGTGCGTGAGCGGCGGCGGCGGCGGCGGCGGCGGCGGCGGCGGCGGCTGGCCGGCTCGTCTGCCCGCCTGTGATTGACAGCCCGCCCGCGGGCCGCTTGTTTTGCTACCGATCCGGTCGGCGATTATGCCGCGCGCCGCTGTATTAGCGCCCGGCACGAACGATTGTGCGCCGGCACCGACGCGAACCGGACCCGACCGGCTGTCGAGAGGCACGGCGAGACGGCGGCGAGAGACACGGCGAGAGACACGGCGAGAGACACGGCGAAACACGGCGAAACGGAACAAACGGCGAACCACGCAACAGGCGAGAACACGGCGAGAGACACGGCGAGAGACACGGCGAGAGACACGGCGAGAGACACGGCGAGAGACACGGCGAGAGACACGGCGAGAGACACGGCGAGAGACACGGCGAGAGACACGGCGAGAGACACGGCGAGAGACACGGCGAGAGACACGGCGAGAGACACGGCGAGACGGCGGCGAGAGACACGGCGAGAGACACGGAGAGAGACACGGCGGCGAGAGACACGGCGAGAGACACGGCGAGAGACACGGCGAGAGACACGGCGAGAGACACGGCGAGACTCAGCGAGAGACGGCGGCCGGCCACAGTGGCCGCCGCCGAGCGTGCGGCGGGTGAGAGGCGGCGTCACTCTGCGCACGGGGCCGTCCGATGGCCGGGTTCCCGGTGCGTGTGTGGAAGTCACCGACCACCGTGCTGCTGCCGACAGCCCACGATGGCTGTCCGTGTTCTTCCCGCTCATGCTCACTGTCGGTGCGACCTAACCGTCGGCGGCCGGCCTGGCCCGAAGACGGCAAGTCTACGTCATCCCGTCTCCGGCACATTCCGACACCGCCTCGGGGGATAGTGTGTGGCGTCTGGACACCGGTGTTTGGCACCGTTTACGTCACTACCTCTCGTTCTGTTTAGGAGGCTCTGATGGATCATGTCAGACCTCGAGTGTGTCACGCCACCATGGAGCATCAACACTTGGCCGATAGCCGCGCTGTAATCTAGCGTGGTAGGATAGTGAACATCGACACCACGAGAGGAAGTTACGACTCAGTTCCAGCCAGGCGATGGTATGACTCAGCTCCAGTCAGGTGATGGTGTGACTCAACTCTGGCCAGGTGATGGTGTGACTCAGCTCCGGTCAGGTGATGGTGTGACTCAGCTCCGGCCAGGTGATGGTATGACTCAGCTCCGGCCAGGTGATGGTATGACTCAGCTCTGGCCAGGTGATGGTATGACTCAGTTCTGACCAGGTGATGGTATGACTCAGCTCCGACCAGGTGATGGTGTGACTCAGCCAGGGGTGCCACCGTGGACTCCGACCAGGTGATGGTGTGACTCAGCTCCGGCCAGGTGATGGTGTGACTCAGCTCCGGTCAGGTGATGGTGTGACTCAGCTCCGACCAGGTGATGGCATCAAACACCTCAGTCAAACTGAGTCTGTTTGACTGAGCGCTGAGCGCTGAGTCAAGCAACCGTCAGCAAAGAAATATTGAAATGCAATTTGGTGAAAATAAGCGACGAAGCGAACTAAAGAGAGGGCAAATATCCGAGGTGTAAAAGTGTGTTTCAAAAGTGTGCAATCAAGATATAGCAATTGAGATGGCATGGACCCTTTATCTATTTTTAGCCAGTGTGGATTGCCGACTAGACATAGAAAGACAGTAAGACAGTATACGAATAAAGATAGAAACAAATCGGAAGCAAAGCAACGTAATTTTCAACGTAACCTTTAGCTGTGCGCAGGGTGGTTTGTCAGTGCAATGACATCTCATGCATATTTCTTGATGCAATGTTTCTCTTGAGATTAATTCCTGCTTTCGGCACTTCGGTACAAATAGGTGGGAGTGCCGAGTTATTCCGGAAAGTAAATGGTAAGTTCGAAACATTGTTATATCAGCCTGGTGTCAAATTCCATGGAAATATATAAGTTGCTCGGGACGTCGTGTCAAGACGTTAATTTTTTTGTTTTGATTGGGTGAAGATATCTAGAACAGCATGAACTGGACCAATATATCACTGATAGTGAGCGTCGGCAACAGTCGTAGAGCCTTAGCTGACCCAATCATTAAAGCTATACGGGCACAGTATAAGTTGGGAGATATCAGGGCCTATTTTAGGTCAAGGTGACTGCCGAAGCAACGCGTTGGCAGTAACCTATTCTCCCCAAACAGACAACTTCAGACATTGGTCACCTTGTTTTGAGAACTCTGAGTAAATGAAAGGGAAAGCTTTTTTGATGCGTGGATAATTTCATGTCACGCAGGCCAGAACCTCTTCTGAGGAATTTTGGCTGGAGGAGGGTCCCCATTGGTAACTGGGGGACCACTATTCGAGAAAACCAAACTTCGTACTGTTCCCTATCTACTGGATGGGGGATGGTGTGAAGTCCTGTAAGATGAACGTCATGTCATTGGTTAACCAATTATAATCCCGAGGTCCATACAGATTAGTATGGACCTCGGCCGAAAATGAAGAAGTAAGCTGTGATATGGGCTCCAGGGTATATTGGCTTCCCAATGACATGTTTACCTCTGTCTTTAACATGCATAGCTCGGAAACCGGTTTTGAAACTGATTCTGACCCGAACTGATATATCCTGTCTTGATCTTTTTTGTTATGATTAATACAATGCATAAATCTATGTCAATTCTATATAGTTTAAAAAAACACTGCCAAAAGAAAGCAAGCTGTGCCTTTTTTTACCATTCCCAATAAATCGACGTCTGTATATTGACCTATGATGATATCTGGTCACACCATTATCGGTAGAGATGTACAAGTTATGAAAAATGCGCAAGTAATGAAATATGCGCAAGTAATGAAAACTGCACAAGTAAAAATTAAGCACAAATAAGACATCTTGCAGGCTGTCCACATCCAGAGATATATTTCCGACGGTGTTTTACATGCTATCACAGCTTACGTAGAATGAAAGTTAGGGGAGTGGTTGTTGCCAAGAGCCCCTCTGACCCGGCGAAGGTGGGGTTACCCGCCGACCTGGCGAGGGTGAATCAGCAGACGGGGGGCCAAGAATATTAAAAACGCAATGGCTATCTGCATCATGGTATTGAATTGAGGTATCTACAACATACACAACTTTAATTTGTGCTCCATAGTGAAAACATCATAGCAATGTTGATGGATGTTTCTGGTGAGCATAAATCTTCCAAATACATGGTATTATTGCCTACTCATATAGCCCTCTGGTTGCATGATTTATCGTGTGATTTAGACAGCGTGAACCGTGATGTTTGGCCAATATAGATTGCGTGTACCTAAGTTTATATCAAACCTGCTACGGCACACGTGCAGTGCATAAAATGAGCTCACTTAGCTAAGCTTCTTTAGAGCTAAGTAGAGCTAAAAAAGCTAGGCTCTTTTTCTTGGCACACTTAGGTAAGCTCTATAACTTTGTTTTATCTGAATGCCATATCTGTAAAGGAAGCCTTAAGCATAGCCGCTACCTGATAATAAATCTTCATTAATTCCTGATGTATCCCAAACTGTGCTGTGCACGATTTGGTACTTGTTTACGGTGTAACAGTTATTACAGCTATGCAATCACTGCGGGGGGAGAAATCAGCTACTCAGGGGACAAATGCCCCCGCAGCTAACATGCTTAAATAAGCCCTTGAATAGATCGAGCAGCGAGCAAGGAAATACATGAACTAGAAATACCGAGCACCTCGCCGGACGTTGCGCTCAATAGCCACCAAAACAGCTCACAGCTAACTATGTAGAATTAGGCGGTATCGTGTGCGCGTTTGTGTGGTGAATTTGACCAGCCTGCCACCGGCGAGGCGACGGGGTAATACACCACGGCCGGCCCGCGGTTACCACCCACTGGTAGCCTGACATTGGTGCTGGTCCTGGGTTAGCTAAGGTGGGATACACCACGGCCGGCCCGCGGTTACCACCCACTGGTAGCCTGACATTGGTGCTGGTCCTGGGTTAGCTAAGGTGGGCTACACCACGGCGGCCGGCTATTACCAGAAGCCTGACCGGTAGCTTGACATTGTTGTTGATCCTGAGTTACCTTAGGTGGGATACACCACGGCCGGCTGGCGGTTACCACCGACTGGTAGCCTGACATTGGTGCTGGTCCTGGGTTAGCTAAGGTGGGCTATACCAGAAGCCTACCGGTAGCTATATCGTGTTTCCGGGTTAGCTAAGGACACCACGGCGGCCGGCTATTACCAGAAGCCTGACCGGTAGCCTGATATCGCTGTTGATCCTGAGTTAGCTAAGGTGGGATACACCACGGCGGCCGGCTATTACCAGAAGCCTGACCGGTAGCCTGATATCGCTGTTGATCCTGGGTTAGCTAAGGTGGGATACACCACGGCGGCCGGCTAGTACCAGAAGCCTGACCGGTAGCCTGATATCGCTGTTGATCATGGGTTAGCTAAGGTGGGATACACCACGGCGGCCGGCTATTACCAGAAGCCTGACCGGTAGCCTGATATCGCTGTTGATCCTGGGTTAGCTAAGGTGGGATACGCCACGACCGGCCGGCGGCTATCTCTGACCGGTAGCCTGCCGTTCCTGTTGATCGCCAGGTGGCCAACACTGATCGCCTGCCTGCGTGTGTTCGGCTGCTGTCAGTACCGCCGGAGGTCGATGACGTCAGACTCGTCGGCTGAGCTGGCGGACGGTTCGCCGCCGATATACCGGGTGTCGGCGTCTGGTGCAGGCACTCCACGAGGCTCGCCGTCTTTCCGTGCAGGTCCTGTGGCTGAACAGTCTGTCCGTTCCGCCGTCCATCAAACTCGCCGTCGGTCGTCTGTCAATGTATTCGTCAGATCGTCGGGTTGTTTGTCGCCTGTCGGTCGATCAATTTGAGCTTTCATCAGCATTCAGGGTGTCAACTTCCCCGTCTGTTCGCACGTTTCTGTTATCCCTTGTGACCGCTGCTTGCCGGTCGCGTGTCCGGCGGACCATGTGTCCGCCTGTCTGCGGTCTGTCTGTCCGCCTGCCGCGAGCTGCCCGCACGCCTGGCCGGCCGTCTAATTGCCCGCATGTGCGCCTGTCCATTGGTGCGGACCGGTCTGAAGATGGACCGCCGAAGGTCGGCCCGGCTCCGCCCATTGGCCGGCGGGCGGCGACAAAAAAACGCCGCCGCGGTCACCGGACATTCATCACACACACACACAGAGCGTAATCGCTCGCGAGAATTTGATTCCGGCCGCGTTTTTGTCGGCGACCAGGACGGGATCGGGATCGGGACAGACGGGGGGCGGGGCGCCATGTCAGGCGGACGATGGGGTCAGATTTCTGTGGCTGCCTCGTCAGCGGCGTCAGCGGCCAACGTTCCGCCTCGCCAGCGTAGACCAGGTCGGAGAACATTTGGGGGTGGCTCAATATCTCGCCGTACAACGGGACGACGTCGTGGTGCTGAGGATTGCTGATGTAGCAGAGGCACTACATGACCTTGATGCACTGCACATGCAGACATGTTCTTAATGGACAAATGTTTGGAATAGCCATAGCCTGAAATATTTCATGCTCAGTTATGCGCCGTCGATATTAATAGATGTATCTGATATGATGCGAGAAGCGGCTTCCTTTGACTGCATGAATTTTGACGGCTAATTTGGTTATGCTGGACATGCGCTTCCGCCTGTTCTGCCAGTACACCATAGCTGATAATGCAAGCAGCATACGAATGTCACACCAGCGCAATGTTCCCGATATTGTACACTCTAGTTGGTAATGCACATCATAGCTGATAATGCACACCATAGCTGACAATGTACACCATAGCTGATGATGTACACCATGGGTGATAATGTAGAGCATATGTCATAATGGGCATCATAGGTGATAATGTGCATCATAGCTCATATCGCAAGTGACATGCGGATGCTACACCAGCGCGATGTGACCGATATTGTACACTACAGGCGATAATATAAGCATGATACTTATTCCACACCAGTAGACTCAAGTTGACATGTTGCACTATAAGTGACAATGCACATTACAGTCGTCATCGTACACTATGCCTAATACTGAACACTATAGGCTGACATTGCACGCTGCAGCTGAAATGCAGATTCCACACACATGCAATATAGCTGACGTTTTAAGAGAAAAGCAAGTTCCTCAGCACTCCCTGCTAAAGAACCAAAAAGAGGCCGAAAGAGCTACATCAGACTGACAGGAACATCGATAGTTAAGTTTGCGCATTAGCTATGACACAATGGCGTTCGCGGGCGGGTACGCATGAGAAGTTCCAATGATATTATATTAAATTATGCCATTTAAAGAAATAGTTCTTTGTCTTTTTATGAATGTCGATCTCGATCGACGCAATTCGCATGTTTGAAAACATGACTATTTGGTGTTACACATGTGTGCGTGGATAAATTCCCCAGCCTACACTCCCTTTAGTGATTTCAGCCTACACATCCTAGAGACACAAAACGAAAGCCAGTGCATATTTTTCCACCAAATCGCACGATTTGCGTAGGGTAAGAACCATTGAAGGCACTGGGTGGCCCCATGCGGGTCTGGTCAAAGGTCAGAATTGGTGCTGAAATGTTAATTTTCAGTTACAGCCTCAATGTTTAAACCATATATGCAACATGCAAGAGCAAATTGGTACATAAATGTACCCATATATCTCGAGAATAGATACGAGCGCTAAGTGCCACACTTAGGCCCATATTGAAGGTGCTAGGTCAGGTAAACTAGGTGACTACAAATTCGGAAATTCCCAAAATGAACGAAGTTTGGTAGTTTTCACTTTGTTGAGTAAAAATAGATCCTAATGTGGTATTCATGGAAAAAAATGTCCTGCGTTAAGCCAAAGTGTATGCAGAGGTCATACAAGGTCCTTGACATTGCTGAGGTCACGTATCGATTTCCACTCATCCGTCTAACTGTCAAGAACTCATATTCCCAAAATTTTTTTTATTTTTAAAATAAATTTAGTTCTCCCCCCCCCCCCCAAGCTTTTTCTAGGGACTGAACTCCTGCCGCTAGCCAAATGGTAGATATAACACTTACCTGAAATCCTTCGTCTAAATATTTTGCAATCTGTGCCGTACAACGTCCCATACACATTATTCGAGGTCAGACACACCGAGTCATTTTTCACCGACGGAACCAATCCCATTGCATGCACGACGTGCTGATTGGGCAAACACATTCATTTGTGTGAAGCCTGTCCGGTGGTAATCACCACGCCTTTCGTAATCGGGCCATCGCGAGACTAGTTGTCTCGTCTCACGAGAGCTCGTGCGGCGTTGTCGTCAACAATGCTGACTTGGTTTGCGAATTTATGCAGCGTATTGTATCCGTCGTACTCGCGTCATTTGCCGGAATCAGACTCATTGAACTAATCGTGGCGCATGCCAAGAGTGATGAAAGTAAACCTCGACTGGCTATCGACAAGATCGTCTGATTCATGATTTTCATCTACGAATTTAGAGCAGACTGCTTCGAATCGGTCTGACGCTGGGATCATTGTCAGGCACTGCGAAATTGCCATGTTCGCGGAGGCTATACTATGTACAAATAGCTATGCTTGTCACGTTTTAGCTGCATAGTGAAAATAAGGTCACCTGATTTCAAATGGCACAGGTGGCGCCTCGTCACACGAGGAGCGTCGTCGATCTGGCCAGGTCAAGCCCCCCCCCCCCACACACACAAAAAAAGAGTTCACTACCAGCCGGCACCGATGACGCCAGACAGGCGAGGCTCACCGCTGTCACAGATGGCAATGCTGACAGCTGTGTTCGTGGTTTTTGTTTCGATGCCATAGTGAGCTACTCTGGCCGTGCACAAGCAGCCGCGGTTCGACTGCAACAGCTTCTTGGTCGAGTGCTATTTGGATATGCATGTAAACATCACGCTTTGACATTGTGGTTGAAGAACTGACCGAACCCGTATTTGGAAAACACGATGAACCCCAAGATTCACTTTTTAAATATTTCGAAGATATGCAGAGAATAGTATATCTGTGTGCACCACTGAACACTTTCCGCTTAAAACCACACTAGTTACAGAATTTGGGCGAAAATGTGGGAACACGTAGTGTCGTATCCTTTCAAGCGGTTGTTTTTCGTCGAGCGCAGTTAGCTCTCACCCTCCTGGGCTCTTTCCATCTCGGCATATTCATTGGATTCGTCCAGGTGCCGTTCATTTCGCGGGTTGGATGACGAAACTGGACTGGCAAATAGACCTATGCGTAGCAACTGAATGTCCTTGCGAATATCGAGACACAAAGGTACATTTATGTACTAATTTGTTCTGACATGCTACAAATACGTTTTTTTAAAAAGAAATTGAGAGATAGACTGAAAATTCACATTTTATGACCAAACTCCACCTTTGACCTGATCCCCAGGAGGTCAATCAATGACTTCAGTGGTTCGTACTCTGTGCAAATCGTGAGATCTGATGGAAAGACATGCGCTCGTTTCTACTTCGTGTCTCTAGGATCCGTAAGTCTGAGATCAGCTGGAGACTTCAACTACACACGCATGTGTAGCACAAAATAATCATGCTTCCAAAAATGCGAAGTGAGGCGATCGACATCTGGTATTTTAGCTCAAAACTATTGCATCTGTCTATAAATATCCCAGGGCGCCATAAGCTTCACAATCCTAAGCGTTTCTGGTAAGTATTTCGAACTCCCGAAATGTAGTTAGTTTAGCCCTGCTTCAGCAAGCACTGCGCTCCCCTCTCCCACCCCCACCCCCACCCCCCACAAGCACATGCACACTTCCACGATGTCACGAAGACCTTCCGTCCGATTTGTCAACCCAGCGAAGATGCCAGCTTCCAGTATTTTGATAAGGGCATACATTGATGTTCTAAAAGGGGAGGTTTCAGATCATACTTTTTGCTCTGGGGTCTCATTTGGCTTTGGTCGGATTTTCATGCGTGAGTGCTTAACTCGTTTCAAAACGTCTACCAACAACGCATCAAAAATGCAAACTTCAGAGGAAGGGCTGAGTTAAGAATGGCAGATGGGGAAGAGCTAAGATAAGAATGGCAGATGGGGAGGATTGTTTTTGTTGTCCACGGATCAGCTATTCCAAAACAAAAATCGAAATCAATCTTTTGAAAAGTCAAGCGACAGTTTGTGATATCAAGAACCGATCTTGCATATAAAATTGTATTCATAATCTCGAGATATGAAACGTTTGGAATAATTGATTTCCATTAGAGTGCTGCCCTGAATGTGATCTACGAACAATAAAATTCCCACTTCTTTGAAAGCCTCCTAAAAGGGCCAATGCAAATCTGTCGAAAATGGGTGACATGTACAGGTCTTCTCCTTCCAAAATCTCCAACTTCCACAGCAACCTGAACTGCGCCTAATACTCATAGTCTGCCAAAACGATCTTTTTTTCAATGACGTAGCCAGGCACGAAAAGTGAGGGATATTTCGTGAAGAAACATATCACTGCTTTTCGGGTTAGGTATAGAATATCACTGTAGCTAGGTATATTCCAGTGCAAGAACTTGCTATGCATTTCTCCAGAATTGTATCTCCTCTAACCGTCAATGAGCATACTTATGCATTGCAAATAGAGTTTATGAAATGCATGATCGGTGCATATGATGAATCAGGTGCATGCAGGCGCTAACCTTACCGAACGCAACATACATTTTGATGTCGCGTTCGAAAATACTTCCCCGGAACCGCTATTGGGAACTAAATATAGCTGGAAATATCCAGATTGAGACGTCTGAGGTCCCGATTCCGCTAAAACAGATATATTTTACTTGAATGCAGGTACGGTGAAAAGTTTCCAATTTTGACCCCTTGGACATGCCTTTGATTATCTAAAGCATCACATAATGAAGCGCCCTATGTCTAATAACAATATCGACCGCCATCAATTCTATTCACTTCCAGTGTCGTTCAGCAAGCAACGGATTCATCAATGCCTAGCTTGATTTCGAATAAAATTTTTAATTAACCCGAGCACCGAATCCCATCCAGGTGCGGGAATAAGGAATAGGGATATGTCATGCACAGGAATGGGGCCAAATTCTGCCAAGCTATCTTACCGAACTATTTTGCTGCCGATCGTTTTGCGATCAGACGTGTGCATGGCGCTTGTGCCTCAGAGCTGACGAGTCTGAAAAGAGTGCGTGCCCTGCAACGGCCGGCCGCAGGCTGAGCCGCTCGTGCTCAACACGATTGCATCGGCCGGCGTTTTTGTTCGCGCGTAGATAGGCACGGCGATAGCTCCCGAATTCTATTAAGGGCAATCAGTTAATTTGGCGCGCTCTGCGAGTGTGCACACAATGCTGGCATGCGGTGCCGACGCGTGCAGGGCGCGGCACTTCTTCTGCTGCCGCACGGCTGTGGTGCGTCAAAAACACTGCCGGCACGCTCTGTGATCTCGGCACGAGCCGTGCCCAGCACAGCCCGCCACTCACTCAACACAGGCGCAATACGCCGGCAGCTTTTGCAGGATAGATTTTCTGGAAATTTTACCCGCATTTTGCTGGAAGACTTAGTTCTTCACGTTCCGGTTTGATATGCTGAGGCAGCTGTCCGGGCTGCTTGCATGTGCCCTATTCCAGAGTTGAAACTGTTCAATGTGGTCATTTTGCACGGTCCTTTGTCTCTTGAACATTTGATTATCCACTTGTCCTTCGTCCGACCTCTTCCACGACACTGAGGATATCTTAAGCACACCGTGAATTTGTGTGTGAGACGGGTGCAGTGGTAAAAACTGTTACCTACATGTTTACACTGTGCTTGCTTAGTCATTTGGTCCCTCGTGATGTAGTGAAGTGGTACTTTTTCTTCTTCTATTGCACTTCACTTCATTACAATATAATTGGTTAACCACCACCAGTGCGTTGGAGCTTTGTAGACATTGACTGGATCTGTAATTGGGATGTATCTGCTGCTCATGTGACCTAAATAAATAGATGACCTCAGGTATCACAATCACAGTCACTTTCACCACTCGAGGTGTCACCGTCTCACCACTTTAGACGTCAGAGCACCACCACGCTACGCGTTACGGTCCGCCGCAGTTCGGTGTGCGATGAGGGCTTCCCGTCGCGTGAGAGACCCTGCCGGGTGCGGAGTAGTGACTAATGAAGCCATTCGTATGCCTACGTACCACAACACAGGTATTCCGAGTATCCTGGGATCCCCAGAACCACCCGTGACAGAGCTGTTGGCATGCACAATACGAATATCGCCAGGATCTCACAGCTCACTCGTTCTCTACCTATGGCCATAATATAAACCATAAAGTCATATTTCCGATGCTCACATTTGTTTTTGTACGGTTAGTAGTGAGTCCGTGAAGCGAAAGTTCAGCTATGATTTTGCAGTAGAGCTAATCCTATGTTTAGATCCATACAATGGTCCTATACAACAACACGCTTCCTAATTGTAGCGTTCGACATTCCATTAAGCAGAACCCATGCGCCACGCCCTGTCTGCAGCATGACGCGACGTGCAACAGCAACGTAACGTCTGGACTTGTGGAAGTGATGCCATTTGTTTGCAACCAACGTGATAGGCTTAATGTTAAAGGCGGTTGTTCTTTTAGGGAGAACACTTCGCTCCTGGGATCCTGCCATCCATGTCGTGGTGTTAAGATCGCGAGTCAAAATTGTGAAAGCGAGCTGCATCTCGTTTTCTTCCCTCAGTATTTTGTTTTGTACAAAGAAGAAAAAACGACACATGGCGCACTGATGTATCGTACGCAAGCAACCATACACAGTCACAATGTCATGGCCTATTTTCCCAGGTCATAATATACCAGTGGTTAGTTAGTTATTTGGGCATCAGTGTGCATCGATGTCATTTAGTCTGAATAAAAGCCAGTGGCGTAGCCGCTGGGATAAAATGATGGCAAAGAGGGGACACGGGGACAAAAAGACCTTCTGGAGGTCACGGCCTGACCCTGGACATCGCCGGCCGCCTTTCAGCCGGCCGGCGAGCCCCTGGGTCAGAAAGAACCACCCATGACTGGACTGATGATCGGCGAGCCCAGGAGTCCCTGAAAGGCGCCCCTGGGTCAGTCAAGAGCCCTGCATGAGACAAACAGAGGTTCCTCAGCACTGGCTCCGATCATCCCACAGAGCCCCGGCAGTCTCAGAACGCTGACCGCCAATGGGCTCTGATGATCGTCAATATCCTGACCATCCCACAGAGCCCCGGCAGTCTCAAAACGCTGACCGCCATTGGGCTCTGATGATCGTCAATATCCTGACCATCCCACAGAGCCCCGGCAGTCTCAAAACGCTGACCGCCATTGGACCCTGATGACCGTCAGTGTCCTGACCATCCCACAGAGCCCTGACCATCATACGGGTTCCTGGCCGTCCCAAAATCCAAACCGCCACTGGATGGTCTTCATGATCCTGACCAAAACACAGCGCTCAGGCCATCACAGGGCTCTGATTGACTGTCCCAGAGCCCTGGCTGACCAAAATGTTGAACATCATATTGATTAAACTTCAGACAGGATCTGGTAAATCACCCGCAAAACACGAACTTTCGATCCTGCGGGCAGATGGATGGTCACGCTTCTGAATATCAAGATATCCGGTGATAATAATCAAGTTCGGTATTTTATGACTCCACAAAACAAAGTGAATGAATTTCGGTGCTTAAAAATTGGGGTATGAAGCGTCAACTTATGCTCGCCCGCCTTCTCCCGCTAGGCAAAATCCTGGCCACGCCACTGCGCCATGCGATGTCGCGCGCTCAGCAGCTTGACCACGTCGGCTATGCTGTCGTGCAGCGGGTCGCCTCGGAGCTCCCCGCGGAGCCTCGCGGTCGCCGACGCTGGCGACTCCGGCCGGCCGGCGGGGCGCGGGCTGGAGGTGGGCCGCCGTCGCCGCGGACCGCAGCTGCCGGATCAGCCGGCCGGTTATCGCTCGCACGTTAATTACACAGATTAGGCCGGTAAATTATAGCTGGTGCGCGGCTGACGAGGCCGCCGGACGATCGCGTTGTCACTCGGACGTCTTCCCGCCGCGCCGGTAATCACATGTTTCTCCGACTGAATCCGAGAAATTGGTGGTCCGATGCGGCCGGGCATTACGGATGTGTTATTATCGTATCAGGGCGGCCGGGCGGCCGGCGGTGGCGCGGGCGGCGGCACCGACGCAGCGCCGCTCCGGCCGCCGCTCGTGTCGGCAGCTGTTTCCGCCGCCCCTGGTGGGGGGGGGGTGGCGACCCGGTCAGTGTCGTGACCTCAGGTCAGCAGCTGACCGCGTCCCGCCCCGCCCGCCCCACCCGTCCCCGTGCGTCGTAATACCGGCTCCGGTAAACGCCGCTTGCCAAATGAACGGTGTCTTTCACTCGACGCGTCCCCAAATGGGTGTAATCAGAGCGGCGGCGGCGGCGGGCGGGAGCGGACGGGAGCGGGCGCGGGCGGCCGCCGCCGCCCCGCGCCCAGCCGGGCGTGCCGGCGGTCGCCGACGTCGTCTCGCCGGGACAGGTGTCGCGTCACGACGCGGACCTCCGGCGTGGGGGCGCGCGCGCCGCGGCGCGGCAAAGCCGAGCGGACGCGGCGTGACGAGCCGGCCGGCCGGCGGGCGGCCCCTCATAACCGGCGCCGGCCGCGCCGTCGCAGCAGAGCTGTCGGCACGCTCGGCGGCGCGGCCGGCCCGATCCGGGAACAATGCGCCGGCCCCGGTCCGGTCCGGTATCGGCCCGTGTCCCCGGTCGGACTGGGTGGTCCGGCGACTGACACCGCGCGCGGCTCTCCCACGGCCCCGGCTGTCTGTCTTCTGAGCCACTGCTCCCGTGACCGGCCTGAATATCAGCACGTCGGCCCCGCCTATCCCGCCACCAGTCATTCAGGAGTCCATTATTACCTCGGATTTTATCTGACAGCGGCTCAAGCGAAATTTGGGAACTCTGACGTGATGCATCCACTTCTCGATTGAAGATACTGTGTTCTTTACACGCATGGATGCGTGTTTTACATGCCATACCCGGGACAGAAGCGCAGGTGGAAGTTGCGGACCGTCCGAGTAATCGCCAGACGCCGCCGATTCCGCCCGGTACTGCAACGCCGCCTCAGCTGTGCCGTACTGAACAAGCGGTGCGATAAACAATCGCAGAAGGGGCAGAGTGACACGGAGGGAACTCGTGTTTCCAAATTCCAACTCAACGATGTAGAAATCGCTTTGAAGCTGGTGGGACAGAGCCGATTTGAAGTCATGTCTTCTCTTGCAGTGTGATAGGGCGGATGGTAAAATTTGAGCTTAGTCTTAGTTAGCTTCGTTTAGCGGGTTTATATCAGTGATAGAGGTTGCTTGAGCATTTTCATCGGTCGCTTTTTGGTCTGCTAAGGCCGGGCTTCCGCACACCTTGTTTATACGGAGAAGTCAACATGAATATTTAAATATTGCTGTCATTTTAAATCATCCTATAGCTACTCCGCAAATTAATTCAAGGGAAGTGAACTGTTCTTCTTCCAAGGCATTGCAGGCATGCTAAAGTGTTCTCCAAGCTAGCTGAAATGACACCATGAAAGCCATTCCATTGAAAGCAGTCTCAATTGTCTAACTTTAGGCATTAAAGTGTTGGAAAAGCGGGTTACTCAACAAGCAGTTTAGAGGTAGTTAGACAAGTACCGAGTACAAAATATAAAACTGCTAAATACCAACTACTTACACGATAATCACTTGCTGATACGGCAAATAATGGACAATTTATCATCGTTCACTGCGATAAATACATTTGCGGTCCCCTGTGAAATATGGCGGGAACACATTTAGCCACTGCACAGTGACGGTTTCGGATGGCGGGACAGTCCGCGTGCGCGCGTAATACCGACCCTGGTGAAAACCACTGCACACCACTACACGACATTAACGTGAAATGTGTTGTTTGTAGTATTAACGTGAAAATTAACGTCACTTACGTGAAATATGGTGCATTAATATGAGAGCCATTACATTCAAATGAAACAGAGCACATGTCAGCCTTAGTGTAAAATATCACTTTCCAATTTTTGTGTCAAATTTCATCGTTGAACTGATGATTACGAGAAACACCAACGCTAGCCTAACCGCCAAGCAAGGATATTTTCATTTGTGACTTGTTCTAACAAATGAAAGGCATGTGTTAATGTCAGCCTATTAACCTGAAATACTTCAGTCGTTCAGGCATTTACGGTTGTAAGCTACGAATGATTCCCGGGGGAAGGTGCATTGCGAATGTCTGTGAGATACACTAGCATGGTCTTCTCATGTTTCCTTTAACATCCATACTAATTACCATGAGAACTAGTTATCGAGAAGCAATGTTTGCTTTTCCCAAGTGCACAACTTATTCATCCGTTTAGGTACTTGGTTTTTACCCGTTGCCTCGCAACAACAATACACATGGACAGCTGTGAAGGGGGATGAGTTCCGACATTCCTCCGTGTGGCCCAATGTGGCCTCGGGATAGCTCAGGTGGAGCTCCGGTGTCGCTCTGTGTTGTTTCAGCGCGACTCCGGCGTGGCATTAATGTGACCCATTGTGACCTCGGTGCAACTCCAGCGTAGCTCCGCCGGTATGGCTCTCGTGTTATTTCAGTGTGGCTCCGGTGTGGCGTTAGTGTATTTCTAGTGTGGCCTCGGTGTAAATCGAGTGAAGCTCCGGTTTGGCTCCGGTGTGGCTCCGGTGTGGCTCCGGTGTGGCTCCGGTGTGGCTCCGGTGTGGCTCCGGTGTGGCTCCGGTGTGGCTCCGGTGTGGCTCCGGTGTGGCTCCGGTGTGGCTCCGGTGTGGCTCCGGTGTGGCTCCGGTGTGGCTCCGGTGTGGCTCCGTGTGGCTCCGGTGTGGCTCCGGTGTGGCTCCGGTGTGGCTCCGGTGTGGCTCCGGTGTGGCTCCGGTGTGGCTCCGGTGTGGCTCCGGTGTGGCTCCGGTGTGGCTCCGGTGTGGCTCCGGTGTGGCTCCGGTGTGGCTCCGGTGTGGCTCCGGTGTGGCTCCGGTGTGGCTCCGGTGTGGCTCCGGTGTGGCTCCGGCTCCGGTGTGGCTCCGGTGTGGCTCCGGTGTGGCTCCGGTGTGGCTCCGGTGTGCTCCGGTGTGGCTCCGGTGCGGCTCCGGTGGCTCCGGTGTGGCTCCGGTGTGGCTCCGGTGTGGCTCCGGTGTAGCTCCGGTGTGGCTCCGGTGTGGCTCCGGTGTGGCTCCGGTGTGGCTCCGGTGTGGCTCCGGTGTGGCTCCGGTGTGGCTCCGGTGTGGCTCCGGTGTGGCTCCGGTGTGGCTCTGATGTATCCCCTGCGTGGCTCCCGTGTGACTCATGTGTGGCCCCGATGTAGCTCCAGTCGAGCTCGGCCGCTGCCGGCGGCGCGTCTGTACACATCTCGGCACGGATTGAGTTGCAGACGTGCCGTTCCCGAGAGCGACGGCCGCGCCGGTCCACCCTGACGCGCCGTTTACGCCGCAGACGTTTTTGTCGAGCCACCAACACTAACAGTGGTGAGGCGGCCGGCCGTGGTCGCCATTTTGGAGAGCCGTGTCAGCGGCGGCGCCATGGCCACGTCAGGATTGTCCAGGCACTGTGGCACGGGTGGCCTCGATAGCTGTGTCGAACGGACCCGCCCGGCAGCTGTGTCGAACGGACCCGCCCGGCAGCTGTGTCGAACGGACCCGCCCGGCAGCTGTGTCGAACGGACCCGCCCGGCAGCTGTGTCGAACGGACCCGCCCGGCAGCTGTGTCGAACGGACCCGCCCGGCAGCTGTGTCGAACGGACCCGCCCGGCAGCTGTGTCGAACGGACCCGCCCGGCAGCTCTGTCGAACGGATCCCACACGCACTAATACACCAGGAATAGGCCCTGCCTGGGATATGTACCTCCTATGTCACACGGCGATCCATTTAGACCTCAAAGGTATCGTTCTCGACTTTTTCCAAATTATACACGTTTTTTGTTCTTGACGTCTCAAACCAACAGTAAAACTTCAGCGGCAGCAATCCGAATACAGTAAATGTATTTGTATATGCATAACATTTGTTCTGAAATAAATATCAAGTTAGTTAGGCCGCTGGCGACCACAAACATTTTCATATGAACACGGTATCGATATAGCACGAGCACCTACGTTAAATTGCATGCCCCGTGGCATGCAATTTAACAATCAGAGACAATACGAGCAGGTACCGCCAGTAACAACATACAATACTGGATGTGACGGCACACTCAGTGTGCACCGCAGGTGGATATTCTTGTCTGTCCGTGTTACGTCTGTGCAGTCGTGGTGCAGTTGTCCGCGTAAGAAGTTCCAGCATCGGTGTAGCTTATTGTATGTAATTATCTTGTCTCGAAAGCGAGCAACAATACCGGAGTAAAAAGAACGAGTAGAAAGGCTTTCTAAAAAGGAACATCTGCCGGCGCTAGCACAGCGTCAATCACCGACGCGTCTGGTAACACTGATACAGCGTCAATCATGGTCCACCGGTACGTCTGGTAACACTGACACTGCGTCAATCACGGTCCACCGGTACGTCTGGTAACACTGACACAGCGTCAAGCATGGCCCACTGGTACGTCTGATATCACTGACACAGCGTTATTCATCACTCGCTAGTGTGTCTGGCAACACTGACACAGCGCCAAGCATCGCCCATGGTGCGTCTGGTAACGACACGACGCCAATTGCCGCCCACTGGTATGCCTGGTAACACTGACACAGTGCCAAATGTGCATCCCACTGCTACATATGATGACGACATGGCGCCAATTATCGCCTACTGGTACGCCTGGTAACATTGACGCAGCGTCAGTCACCGTTCACTGGTACGTTCGATAAAGTTGGTGCAACGCTGAACCCCGATGGCGGGGACGTTTTCCAACGCTGGCACAGTGTCAGTGGGCAGCTGACTACTGGTATATCAAAATCAGCTTGAAGTTTTATCCGTTGAGATGACTTCGAATTATCAATTTTCTGATATGGCACGACAAGGGACGTTGAATACTAGAGGTTAAAATTTTCACTTTGACGCAATAATGATCACGGAAAAGGTGTTGAGAATCTTGAGAATCTTGCTGCGCTGTGCATCGCCGTTTTCCCGCCATCGCAGAGGAACCACATGGGGCGCGTAAAAAGACCGCCGCCTCCCCGAGACAGGACGGGTTAAAAAGACCGGCTCCTGGTCTCTTCTGTTCCTTGCTACAGTACACCCGAAGACAGCAAGGTCGCCACTACTGAAAGCGACGCTGATATGTTCATACGGTGTTGTAGTTTGTTGGTCGTAATCACTCTCATCAAGGTTTTCGGATGGCAATGTTATCGAACAATGAATTGCAAAGGATTCATGTCGACGAAGGAAACGTGACAGACAAAATTAATCGAGTGCAAAGCAAATTTTCTCGTCCCACCTTCGCACTTACTTGTAGAACTCTCCCATCTAGGCTACGGATAGAAGAAAAACGTCTACCAAAGATCAGCGAACTGTATTTAAATGACGTTCGTCGGGGACTGGGACGCTCTCTAGGGCTTTACGCACCCATCCAGGCCTGGGACACCCTTCCATGCCTTCGGGTGCTCCATCCACACAGTGGTGCCTCCATGGCCTCGAGTATCTTTTTACGATTATTCCTTCATATTTGGAGAGTTGCAGGCTGCAATGGCTCTACAGCTTGCAGAACCGCCCATTGAGAGGTGCATGATCCTTGGGGATAAACGTGCATTAAAGTTTAAGAGTCTGGTGCAGTTATGTTAAAACAGACAGTGATGCTGATATATACGGTTATTTTCTTAGACATGTTTTTTTTTCACCACGCAATGAGATGCTCTAAAAACAGAAAATCGGCCCGTACTTGAACTTGCTTTGGTGGCCATTTTGTAAATTTCTACTCACACCATCATCACATAAACACGTCGCAAGGTTTTGCAGGGAACGTGTTTCAAAAATGTTTGAGATGGGGAATGGGCCGGAACTTCTCAAGATGAGGATGGGAGGTGTCTGGGGAGGGCCCGGATGTCCAATAATTCGGGAACCCCAATGCTAATTGAAGTGGCTTGACCCCGGCCAATTTGCCTTTGAACACTTTTGACCCTCACCCCTTCCAGACCCAAAGCCCTTGGCGAAGCCTTTGGGAACCGACATTTGCATCAGCAAACAATGCAAACATTTAGATGCCTTGATATAGTGCTCTATGTGCTCTGCTGAATGTCTCTACCGATGGCGCGAGGTGTGGTGGGGCGGATGCCCGGCGTCACCACATCTCCCGCTGCTGGTCGCTGCACGGTGTCCACACTGACGGGGGATTTGGCGACGCGTCACGTGTCAGGAGTCAAGTGGCAACTGTCTGGCGGGTGTGGCGGGGGGGGCTGTCCGGCAGTGCGCATGTCAACCGAGGCGTGCCGTGCCACTAACGACACGGCGTGGCACGCTCGCGGGCCGACCGGCCGGCGGTGGACTCGGGCCGACGGCGGCGCCGGCCGCGCCGCTAATTGCCGATCGCGTGACATCTCGCGACAAGAGGTGCGCCGCCGGCCAGGCCGACGCGCCGGTGCCAGATGGCGCGACAATGACCGCCGGCTGCGCCCGCGGCGAATCAATCGGCGCACCTGCGCGCGTGCGCCGACCAGCCGGCGACTGGCCGCCGGCGCGCCGCCGCCGGCCGCCGGCGGAAGTAGTCGCCGCCGGGCGCGGCGTGCCGCGACCACATCGGCGGCTCTGGTTCGCGCCTCGGCCGCCAGGTGTCAGCGCGGGTCGCCGCGCCTCCTCCGCCCCACCCGGTGCGGCCAGGGGCGCCGTAAGCAGGGGGTTGGGGGGGGGGTCGCGACCCCCCAGCCGGCAGAGCTTGGGGCGTTGACCACTCCAGTTTTGAGACCTGCCGGGCCCACTCTCGAGACCTGTCGGGCCCCAGTCAATGGATTTTTCCGTATTCATAAATGAACCAGAATGAAGGAAAACACTTCTTACAGCATATGGTAGCAAATGTGTAAAACATGTATCTTGGCGCACTAGTGTTGTTTGCAGCGCTTTTTAAACGCCCAAGTGACTGTACCTCTCTTTTTAGGGCCTTGGACTTACCCAATAAATAAACAATTCAGTGCCGGTGTCTCCTAATAGCCACCTACTGCCTGAGACTTGCTGTCACCATGGACATCCAATCTTTTTTCTAAGGTGAGTTTTGGAAAGGAGGCCACCGGGCTTCTCCCCTCTGGTTGCTGAGTCATTGATGGGGAGACATAGAGGCCTGGGCCTCCCTGGGAGATGGGCCCATCTAGCACTGTCGGGGCCCCTTTTGTGTTAGCCCCACCCACTCCCCCTTACAAATTTCCTGACTGCACTGCTGTATGTAGGTGCCAGATAAAACGTCATCCTCCTCCACCGGAGCCTCAGCTCCTGTTACACCTCCACCCTCCAAGCGCGCCGGCACTGGTGAGTTCATAGCACACCTGTCGCCCATTCTGTGGTGCTGTTGTTGTCTCGATATGAAAATGTTCATTTTTTCCTTTTTTAAGTGAGAAATTGGCCTCTCAGGTACCCTCCCCTAGTACCCAGTGCTTTTTCACTGGGTTCGAAGGTAAACGCTATTTTCGCTTTCAGATCTTTCATTTTTGTATTGATTGATTCTTACTTTCATCTTTTCCCGTTTTTGATAAATACATAGAAATGCATAGAAATGCATATGTTTCTATGCATAGAAACACAGAAACGATCGTCCGTTGTATAAGCAACTGGACCTATTTGCCGTCAAATCAAATGTATGTAAGGTCGAAAGGTAAAATGGGATTGTTTGTGCTTGGAAGTGCTCTGAAATGTGAACTCATCTCACTTCCGAACAGTATTTTAGGCCCCTGTTCAGAGCCAAATTTTGGGGGCAAATCAGTGCCGGTTCGTAACTAGGAAACCATTTGCTCTAAACCAGTTTCCTATCTGAGAAACTGGTTTAGCGTACCCAGTTTCTTGGCTTTCCGCTCGCAAAGTTTCTTGGGGTTTTCTTTGGAGTTGTGCTGGAGCTATAGCTAGAGTTGTGAAACCAGTTGTCAATGAAGGAACACCATCTCGTCGTCCAAAACTTGCGTTCGACGCGAGTGATTTTTCCACACATCCATTTTCTGGCCATTTGTATGCCCTTCCTCCTCCTTTTCTTCCAGATCCTGGTCTCAGTCGTGACTCAACATCATCGCCGCAGCAGTCGCCATGGCGCCTCCTGGATTTAGAGACGCCAAATCAGCCGCCAGCTAAGACGATCCCTAAGCAGGTGCTTCAAGGCAAGACTGTGGTCTTCCATGATCACTGGTATCAGCAGTACCCATGGCTGCACTTCGACCCCGTCCGTGGAAAAGTATTCTGTTTCTACTTCAACGACTGGAAGAAGGCGCTGGAGAAGTTTAAGCAGCACGCCATCTCCACAGATCACGGGGACAACCTCCCAACTCCGAGCCGCCCGATCGCAGACGTCATTCAGACGGCCAATCAGCGCCAGCAGCAGACCAACAGGGCCTGCCTCGTGAAGATAATCACCAGCCTCGTGTACGTGGGCAGACAGGGTCTGGCCCTCAGAGGGCATGAACAGGACCAGGGCAACTTCATCGAGCTGCTGCAGCTGCGAGCCGCCGACTGCCCCGAGCTACAGCAGTGGCTACAAAGAAGGGAGCGATTTACGCATTCAGACTGTCAGAATGAGCTGCTGCTGCTCGCCAGTCGTCAGGTGCTGCGAGAGATCATCACGGAGATCCAAGACAGTGCGGCCGGCGACCTCTGCTACTCCGTGATCATCGACGGCACCCAAGACCTCAGCGGCCACGAGCGGCAGTCGGTATGCATCCAATATTAAAACAAGGCCCTTCAAGTCCACGAGGAGTTCGTGGGGTTTCACGAGACGCCGTCAACGACGGGTGCTGCTCTGGCGCGCATCATCGAGGACTCGCTTCAGCGCATGAACCTCCCCCTGGCTGGCCTTCGCGGCCTCACTTTCCATGGGGCCGCAAACATGGCGGGAGGTTTCCGCGACGCCCAAGCCATCCTGCGCGGCAAACAGCCAGCAGCGTTCTTTGTCCACTGCGGCGCCCGCTGCATCAACCTAGTGGCGAAGGAGAGCGCCGACGCCTCCCAGCTGATCCGCAACGCCCTCTACACACTGAACGAGCTGGGGCGCCTCTTCGGCCAATCCCTCACATGCCGGGAGAAGTTCCGCCCTGCCCCACGAGGTGGACAGTGCGGCTACAGGCAGTAGATGCTGCCATCAAGTAGTACAGCGAGGTACTGGCCACGGTGGCGGAGCTGGGCGCTGGTCGCAGCCACGTGGCGGCGAGAGCGGCGGGCCTTCACGCCCAGCTGCGCAAGGAGTCAACCCTGCTGGCGCTCCACCTGGCGCGTGCAGTGCTGTCGCCTTTGGACCGGCTTAACCGCAGCGTCCAGGGCTCCCGCTGCACTGTCTCCCAGCTTCTGCGTGGAGCCGAGTCCGCCAAGCAGCAGCTGCAGGCTCAGCGCGACTGGGCGAACGAAGCCATCCAGGAGTGCCTGCAGCAGGTGAAGGGATCAGGCTGCGACGTGCCCATCGTGCTGCCGCGGGAGAAGCGCGCTTCAGCCAGCAACGCCGACGGCGACGGCGGTGAACCAGACGAGCCAGCTAACATCCAGCAGTACCTACGGCGAGAGCTGCTGCTGGCCATCGACACCGCCTGCATCAAGCTGAGTGACCGCCTGGACCAGGAAGGCATCAAGCATCACGCCAAGGCGGAGCAGGCGCTGCTGGCTGACGGTGGCGCCGCGGGCCTCAGAGAGTTTCTGAGCAGCTCTCCCTGGTCAGCGGAGCTGTCAGCTGCTGACCTGCCGCCGCAGCTGTGCGTCCTGTTTAAAAACAGGCGGCCGGAAAGCCTCGAAGAAGCGGCAGATATAATCCGGAACCTGGATGAGCCCACACGCAAGATGTTCCCGGACGCAGTGAAGCTGACGCGCCTGCTCCTCACCCTGCCGGCCAGCTCCGCCACGGCTGAGCGCAGCTTCAGTGCGCTCCGCCGGCTGAAGACATGGCTGCGCGCCACAATGGGGCAGGCGCGCCTCAACGCGGTAGCAGTGTGCTACGTCCACCGCGACCGCCTGACTCACGTGGATGTCGACCAGGTCGCGGCTGCCTTCATCCGTCAGAACCCTGGGCGAGAGCGGGTGTTCAGGCTCGCGTAAAGGACTGGCGAGTGGCGCGCGTGTGTCACGGCGGCAGCGGGAGCTCCAGTTTGTTTATGAGCCCTCTAATTTCAGATTACTTGATTGAACTGCCGACGTGTCGCGGTACATTACCTGATTTTGTGCTTTGCCTGGGACGGGAGCGCCAATTTTTATTTCGAAGAACGTTGTAGCATTTTGCTTTCATTCCTCAAGAACAGTTGTTGTATGTTTGTAGGTATGAATTCCTCGTGGCAGTTGCTGAATTTATCTAGTCCGCATCGGTGTCGCTGATGCAGTCGATGATGTACGAGTCAAGTCTACGCTTCTGAATGCTGAAAATGTTGCCATAGTCGGGGAATGTTACGCTTGTCGCCGAATCCGGGGCAATGGTAGAAAAGTTGCTATGATTATCAATGCAGAGTTGCTGTTCATGGATAAAGCATGAAGTGTTCCCAGTTTATTGTTTTTGACTGTTTGGCTGTACACACCAAGCTTTGCTCTCTCCATCCCCCCCCCCCCCCGCTCACCGGACATTGGACCCCATAGGTCGTTGCATTCGTGGCGGCGCCCCTGGGTGCAGCTATGGATGTAGAAAGAGATAGAGAAGGCGGAGCGCCGTGACCACTTCCTTTTCAGGAACATTGACACAAACTTGGAGGACATTTCTGCATCAGACTTTATCTGTATTTCCAGGAGTCCATTCACGCTGGTAAAGTCTTTCAGACCCTTGCTTCCAACTTACGAAAGGCATACAGCTTTGCACACGGCAGGGGGTTATTAATCACCGTAAAATAATAGACACTAACCCCGCTTCAGCTGCTGCCATGCACCGTCTGATAACTTGTTATTTAAATGTGTGGTGTGCAGTGTGTATAAACTTCACGCTAAGCCACAGTTTAAGTGACGGCGAAGGGGCCGTGGATCAGGTGCGAAACGTTACGGTCTTGTGCAGGTATGTACATCGAATAGCATGTCAACGAAAGCGCCTACAGGGGCACTGGAGGAGCGAGAGTAAATCCTAAAAGCAAAATGTTCTCGAATATCCCTGTCTATGAGTCATATGCGTTTTGCCTTCAGTGCTTATAGAGCCACGCGTCTTCAAGTATGTATACAGGACTAAAGTGATTTCGGTAAGATGCACTCACTAATTTGCAATACTAAAGGCAGAAGTGGAAATGCCATCTATCCCTCGGACTGAACTTGAGACCCTTGAGCACAAACCGAACACGGTGACTATTTGTCACCAGGGACCGATGTCGGATGCCGGTAACGATGCGAACTGTGTGACGAGCCGCACTCGCGTGGAATTGCCACCGCAGACCTCCTTTCAACAAACATTGAGAGTGCTTCATGAGATAGATTGTGACGAAGTTAGTAAATTCCTAAATGAAAAGAGCAGATCTGGCTCTGAGTGAGAAGATTGGAACTTCAAATTCTGTGCCACAACGTGAAAGGCTGATCAAAGTTGCTCACAACCGAAAATGTCGTCGTTAACCTCTCCCTTCGAACGAAGGCTAAAAGTATGTCATGAGAAATATTGGGATAATACCTTTACGGTTTCCTTGGCGACCATGGAAAATGGTGCGGGTCAGAGCGCCCTCGCTTGACATAGCTGATGAGGCATCCTTTGCCGACGTTATAGCCCAATAAAGTGGACATTGTCCTCTCGGGTTGCGAGCTTATTATGACGTCATACGAGGGAGCAAGTCGGACCGCTTTTCGCAAAAATCATGGAATTATTGGCAATTAATCTCAAGTACTGCCCACAAATCACCAATGCTGGTTGTGGTAGTAGGGTGGTGGACAACTCAGCTCACCTGTAGCATAGGTCGTTGACTTTTCCAAGGTCATTCTAGGTCACTTGCCTAACTTGACCTCAGATAATCTTTTTGGGTTTAAGAGTTACTTTGTGATTAGTTTGGACGCTACAACTGAGCTGTGCGTCTACTTTTTCCGGTGATGGGTATGCAAAAATAGTGCTTTGGCACTGTTTCGGAAACCCTTTGCATGCGGTCAACATATCGATCTTAGCTGACCTTACCTATAGGTCAAACTGCAAGAAATCGCACATAATTAGTGCTCAAAGATACTGAGGAAAACAATTATGAATATGTGCAGAGTGTGTCCACTACCATTTTTCGCGCAGACAACGATTGAAAGTAAAACTTCAATTTTCTTGGAAGAAATTGACCTCAAAGCGACCTTCGAGGTCACCCATTAACCCAAAACATATGGATCAGCAGTGAATCGTGAGACCTGGCGATGTGCAACACCGGCTTGTGTTGCATGTCGTTAGCTCTCCGCTTTGAAATGTTACGTTTAGATGAATCGCAGTTCAGAATATTGGGCTCGTTGTTACCTGGAAAGACAATGCGCTTGACACGTTCTCCTCTCCCTCCCTCTCCCTCAGTTAATGCCGGGACAACGTTAGAAATGGAGGCGTTGTTCCTGAAGCTTGGAGCCAGTTAAAACTAGTCCGCACCCGAGAAGTTGTGGACAAATATATCACTCAAAATTAATGAAGTTGCGCCATCAGATGCAGGAATAAAATGGGGAAGGGAGGGAGGAACTGAACGGTGCCGAGTAATTAAAATGCAGGAAGCAGGTACACGATATCACTGAAGGAGAAAAAGAAAGCTTTCTCACTGGGGACAGGGAGATGAGGTGAAATCTTTTCAAGGTTTTAGGCAGTCGGATTCGCTACATTCGCGGAGATTGTATAGGAATTATTTATATATTTTATAATGCATGCCGGATGCACCACTATTCATCATTAGCATAGAGCCTGATGACCCCCTTTTCGCTACGTATCTGGTCAGTTGGCCATTTTGGATCCCTGGTTTTGTAAATATTTGTTTTCCCATACTTGCGTACCGGATACCGGGGTGCTTCAATGAAGATGGTGCTTTTGTACGTAAATAAGCCAGATTTCCGTGGTCGATGGCTGACGCATTCGGAATAAATATGATATCCAGGAAAGTCGGTCGAGAGATGCACAACTGTCTCCACTGTCATATGACAGACTGGAGCCCTACATCCACTATGCACATACGCTGTCAGGAAGGCCTTACACCCACCATGTACAGCGGCTGCCAGGAGAATCTTACGTCCACCATGTACACCCCTGCTAGGAGAACCTTACATCCACTCTTCACATCCGCTGCCAAGATAACCCTATATCCACCATGTGCACCCGTTGCCAGGAGAACCTCATATCCACCAGGCTACCAGGATAACCTCACATCCACTACGTTCTAGCAAGCCATCAGTAATCAGTACAGGTTCTGTAAAATGTCATGCCGAGACGTGCCGGTATGCATTTGTGGCCAGGTCATGGTCACAGGAGGACCAAGTCATCAAGTTGCACTAATTGTGCACCAGCGTTCCCCATCTTCCAGGCGGACCCGCACCGGCCGAAGCACACAAATTGATAAACTTCTGCACGGCAGTTGTGCAAGGGCTTAGCTGACAGCGAGAATCCGACTTCAGGAGATCCGAAGTTCAGACGAGTTCAGACTCATTTAACTTGCCACAAAAATGTTGAATTCAATCTGCGCGCGAGATGGCTTCTGCTCAACTTAGGAGCAGTGGCGGCAGTTGGGGGTGAGTGGCCGACTCAAACCTGTCCGCCACTGCCGGGTCACTCAGAAGGCTGAGCGCACTGTCAGCATCAGCGAGGATGTACGCTGCAACGATGCACCTCGCTGACGTACTGAACATCAGCGAGGAGGTGCACTAAAATGGTGCATCTTGCTGACGTACTAGACCTCAACGAGGACGTGCACCACATTGTCCCACTCTGAACGGCCTTGATCAATGACTCACCAATGTAGGAAGCGCTTTTCCTGGGCACGTGTACACCGGCTTCATGCCGTGGTCGGAAGCAGGTGCTTCCTTGAACAAATGATGGGGGTGTGATTGTCGACAGGAACGCATTGCGAACATTGTGCAATATTTCGAGAATGGTGGCCAGGAAGTGAAGAATGAATGCGACGCTATCCAGACTCACAGTTCGACCAAGCACTGTGTCAAGGACAGGGGGCCCTCAACTAAGACAGTTTGGGTAGGGACCCTCAACCTCGGACGATATAATTTACCTGCCAAAATCTCTTGTGTGAACAGGGCCTTTCACCTCGCTCATTTAATTCTGAACCTAATCATTACAGGAGGGTCTCTGCCCCCTTCCCCCACCTTGAGTGTACACCAGCCTGCACCAACACCAGCCAGTGTCGCAGAGGCGCACGCAGGGATATTGATCCTGGAGAGATCACTTAATTCCAGGGATGCAGCTTTCCGGACATTAAAAGTATCGCTTACACTTATCGCCACTAACAGGCAGCGGTACTAATGGTATCCAGACGAAGTACAGTGTGCGTTAGTACCTGTTAATATTTATTGGTGCAGTATTCCGATGCTCAATTGGCACTTTCAATTAACGTTCCCGCCTTACCCCACTTGCCAATGAATGCGCTATTTCATGCTCTAGATGAGCATGCACGAATGCGAACCGTCTTGGCACATTTTCTGGAGTTAAGCATATGCTCCAGACATATTAAAAATATTTTACTTGACCTGCACCGAAATATGGTTCATGATCTCAGAGTCAAGAAGCTTCAATTGCAGAATCTTAATTTTGTTGAGTTATTCATACCACTTGGTTTCACCTTGATCCCATCAGTGGTTCTGGAAATGAGGCAATATTGCAGAAGCGCCCATCCCCCAGCAGTGAGGCGCGTATGGAAGCCTGCCATTGACTGCCGGGTTGCGCGTGGGTGAAAAACGTCAACAGGACCTTTAACTGGAGAAATGAACGCCCCGAAGCAATGGAAGGTATATAGTTGAGATTGGCATGTCACGACGAGTACTTTGGTGCACAGCATCACCAAATTGCACAAGTTCTTACATTTGGATGTGCGCTCAACGTTATGCTTATTAATAAAACTTTTGATGTGGTGAGGCAAACAAAGTGGTATCATGCGCATGTCGGTGTGGGCTGGGCAAACAAGACAAATGGGCATGCTCTCGTACGAGGAAGTAAGCATTAGGTTAAACGCTAGTTAGGAGCACGTCTAACTCGGAAAATGAACGTTGTAGACACATCTCTGGTATATGTTGAATTTCAAGGGCCAGAGGTGCTATTTTAGGTTACAAATTCTGATAGGTAGTAACGTTTGTAGAATGTGGATGAAGATCAGCGGGGAAGTTTCTTCTATACGCAGCATACCTAGCTGGTGTTGCTGAACTAAACAAGTTCGTGCTGCTATTGAGTAAAGCAGTTGATGTTTTGACAACGTCATTGCCGCATGAGCCAACGTTGATACCGCAGGATCTAACGTTGGTACCCAGGAGCAAAGCTAGTATTTAGGAGCCAACTTTGGTACCGCAGAAACCAACGTTGGAATCGCAGGATCCAACGTTGGTAACGCAGGAGCCAACGTTAGTACTACATGCCTATATTATGTAATGCTAGTTTCGATAAGTACAATACAAAGCAGACCGAGGCCAAACATACGACATGAAGATGGTACAAGCGAAGGTGGATCCAGTGCAGTCGATCTGCGGGTGGGAGATGGCAAACGGGTGGCACCACATGTTGTGTGCAATTCCAATAAAAAGATGGTGCATCAGAAAGGTATGGGAATAAGGCTGAGCTTATTCAAGTTGTTTATCATTGCTGGTTTGCGATCTGCATTCGAATAGTTTTTCTAAATAAACAGAACAAATGCATGCAATTACACTCCCTTCCTCAAATTCTGTTATCTTGGAAGAAGACATCACGCTGTCCTCTCCTCCTCGCCTCCCGCCCCGCCTTAATCCCGCCCCTCGGAGCACGGTACCGAGTTCAAGTGAGGCGGGAATCACCGAACAGTGAACAGATGGGCGAATACCATGCTTGCACCGCGAACAAATGGGCATGCCGATGCAGGCATGCCTGAGTAAGTGTTCCTGTCGAGGCGTTCCGACACGTCAGCTGACTGGCCGTTCCGACACGTCAGCTGACTGGGCGTTCCGACACATGAACGCTGCACTCGTGTGGTGCGAGTATCCAGCCGGCTGCTGCCCGGCTGTGACCTGGCTCGCGCCGGTGGGATTGCCCGAGACCCGGCCGCACAGCCGGCCGACTCCGATGTGTGTCGGACATTCCGCAGGTCCGCGGCCGCGGCCGGCCGGCCGGCGCGCGCCACAGTCTCCCGCTCAGCCTCGCAGCTGACCTGGCAGGTCGGTTCACACGCCCCGGCCGGCCGGCGCGCGCCACAGTCCCCCGCTCAGCCTCGCAGCTGACCTGGCAGGTCGGTTCACACGCCCCGCCGGCCGGCGCGCGCCACAGTCTCCCGCTCAGCCTCGCAGCTGACCTGGCAGGTCGGTTCACACGCCCCGGCCGGCCGGCGCGCGCCACAGTCCCCCGCTCAGCCTCGCAGCTGACCTGGCAGGTCGGTTCACACGCCCCGGCCGGCCGCCGCCAGCCCGGCCGCCGCCAGCGCCGGCCAGCACGTCGCGGCCGGCGTCCATTTGTCATCGTCATTGGCGCCGCGCATCGCACGGCCGGCGGCCGGCCGGGAATCTCGGGTCAGCTCCGCCGACCGGCGGTGCCGTCCAGGACTGACGTCGTCCTGGACGCGGCGCCAGCGTCCAGGAGGCGATCCGGGACCGGCGCCGTCCGGGTCAGTATGATCTGACGCCGTCCAGGACTGACGTCGTCCTGGACGCGGCGCCGGCGTACAGGACGACGCGATCCGGGACCGGCGGCGTCCAGGTCGAGTGTGATCTGGACCGGCGCCGTCCAGGTCCAGTGTGATCTGGACCGGCGGCGTCCAGGTCCAGTGTGTGGCCGGCGCGTCCAGGTCAGTGTGATCTGGGCCGGCGCCGTCCAGTCCGTGGATCTGGACCGGCGCCGCCAGACCAGCGGTTCGACCAATCGATCGACGTCGTCACCGGCATCAGGCCGGCGAAGTCCAGGTCCAGTGTGATCTGGACCGGCGCCGTCCAGGACCAGCGAGGTCCAGGACCAATGCGGTTCGGATCGACGCCGTCCACGACCGGCACAATGCCGGTCGTGCCCCATACGCCATGCCCCATGCGTCGGCTTAGGGGCTCTCTCACGATTCAGGACACTCTCCGTCCGGCCAGAGTACCCTTTTCAATATATTGGGCCTTATCTAGCACGCAAGAGTGATGTCAACATCTCTGTGTGGTTTCGGCCCCATCGACCCAGGGACCCTTCATAACGGCTCTGGGCTCTTGGAGATGGCCCAGGGCCCTCTCACGACTAGAGGTCTTCTCCGTCAGCGCAGAGGCCCTCATTCGTGATACAAGGCCTCCTCTGTCAGGTCGGAGGCCCTGTTTCAACAGCTTAGGCCCCCATCAGGCCAGGGGCCTTTGTATAGCTTGGACCCATCCGTCGGCTCACGGGCCCTTTCTGACTAACCGAGGCCTTCTCCGACAAGTAGGCACACGTCGTCTAAGACTTTCTGTGACTACTCAAGACCTTTCTGAAAAGCCGGAGGCCCTTTTCGAACGCTTGGGCCCTGCTCATCACGTCAGGGACCATTTTTCGGTTTGGGCTCCGCCGACAGACCAGGGATCCTTCATAGCTGCATAGCTTCGTCAACCAAGCCAAGTCCCCTGCACATCTTCCTGAGGAGCCCCTTAATTGGCCCGCAACCCTTTCCGTCAGCCCGGGCACCTTTCGTTAGTCCAGGGGTCCTTCACGTCGACACAGGGCCTGTTGCATCGACTCCTGGAGCGACCTTCCGACCCTCCAGTGGGCTGACCCTCGCTCCCCTGGCTACTCCATTGCTTGCCACAGACTGTTTCGACATGCCAACCCGTTCACGCCTACCCCTCGCATCTGCCACTATCCCACCCCTCCCCTCCTTGATTAACAATCGCCGCCCTTCCTTACGCGAACGGAACTTGGCCTGCCTTCGCCGCGACACTCCACTACACCGCAAGCATTTCCTGCACCCTGTTCATGGAACTGCTTGCGAGCCGTTGTCAGCAGAAACTGGCCGAAGCCATATGGCGGCATCAGCGGTAGCGGCGACAGCAGCAGCGGCACCAGCGACACCAGCCACACTAACGACACCACCGGCACCGGCACCAGCGGCACCAGCGGCACCAACGACACCACCGGCACAGGCACCAGCGGCACCAGCCACACCACGTCACCATCGGCACCGGCACCAGCGGTACCAGCGACATCAGCGACACCAGCGGCACCAGCGACACTGGCGGCACCAACGACACCAGCGGTACCAGCGACACCAGCGACACCAGCGACACCAACGACACCACCGGCACCGGCACCAGCGGCACGAGCGACATCAGTCACACCAACGACACCAGCGGTACCAGCGACACCAGCGACACCAGCGGCACCAACGACACCACCGGCACCGGCACCAGCGGCACGAGCGACATCAGTCACACCAACGACACCATCGGCACTGGCACCAGCGGCACCAGCGACACCAGCGGCACCAGCGGCACCAACGACACATCGGCACCGGCGACAGCGTCGCATCGGCAATTGTTACGCACTCTGGTTATGCGGTCTCCCTATCAATACCAGTTATTATTACAATCAATTATTACAGTTTGAACACGGAAAATATCCCACGGTTTATACTTTAACACGCGCACTGGAGGGGGGGCGAAATCCGCCCACCCCTCCGGTTTTTCGTAGATAACTCCAGATTTTACCGGCCGATATTCGCCATTGCTTGTGTACCTGCCAATAAATGATCGGCGCGTTGTTTTAAGTAAGACAGATGTAAATCAACCGAAAATTTTTAGAGTTAGGGGTCGCTAAAGCAAAAATTTTTATCAGCGCCAGATCACAAATATCGGCGTTGATGCGCTTCCCGTATATTAGCAAAATGGAAGTGTTCTTGGCAAAACTAGCGACTTGTTTGATGTACATTGTCATGCTACATTGTTCCAGAGTCATGGCAAGTCACCGAGGTCAAGTCAGGTCAAGTTCACAACAGGTTAATACACGCCCTAGAGGGCGTATGGCGAAATCCGCCAATCCTTCCGATTTTTCGTACAAAACACCATATTGTACCGGCCAATATACGCCACATTTTTCGCGTACCTGCTTAGAAATGACCGGCGCATTGTCGCCAGACCACAAAAATCGGCATTGATGCGCTTCCCGTGTATTGGCAATAGGGAAGTGTTCTTGACAACACTAGCGACTTGTTTGATGCATATTGTTATGCTATATAATTTAAAAGTCATGTTAGGTCGCCGAGGTCAAGTCAGGTCAAGTTCATGATAGGCTAATCGAACCAAACTTGGTCAACTGGAATGTGTCATAAATGTAAATGACTGTCATGCGATTGATGTCACTTTACATGTTACTCCCTATACATCCCGAAATATACTGTTTGTCATTGTGTTCCTAAGCGTTTCCACACTTTATTCATGTATTTCACTCCTTTCTTTGCGAAGCCGATTGTGCCGAGCCGCCCAACGGAGCAGTCGGGATGGGAGCCCGGTTCCGGTAACTGGAGCAGGTAATGACCTAATAAAGTGCTCCTATATAGGTGACCTGAGGTCAAATGGCGGATCTGACATCTGTATTGCATCATTAGTAATGTCCAAAAAATCGTTAATGCCGATTTTGGAGTATTTAAACACAACCACAGCGATCCATAACAATGACAAGCCAAGCCACGCAAAACCGGAAAATTTTGCTATTTTGACCTCATTTGACCTTGAAGATATTGACCTAAGGTCATGAACTTTGCACACAATAGAGTTCACTATGGTGTGCATCCACCCTGTTAATTTCGTTGCTCTAGCCCTTATAGGAGCTGATATCTTAGGGGGCGGAATCCGCCCCCCCTCCAGTGCGCGTTATTTTCAGAGGCCCTCCAGGGCGCGTGTTAAAGTTACTTTCAAGTACGTTCATCACCCGGGCACCAACTTTTATACTCGAGCTGGGTACCTCCAGCATAGCTGCCGCCGCTGCTCTTGCGGTTCCTCAAGAGCGGCGACTGCACAAGATGACGTCATGACCCGTCCGTGTCTCCCAACATTCACTGCTCCTGAATCGCTGCTGATGGGCTGTTCACGCGCTGCAACAGGCTGCCAGCACGGCGTGGACAGGGCTGGCGGTTTGTGTGGACAACGCTGCCGCCAGAACAGCGTACGCTGCAGATCGTGAACACTTGTGCACATATTCCATCGTCCATATCATTATATGCCATGCCATACCATGTGGCGTACATTACCATTCGTCGGCATAGCCGAACCCCTATGTCCATGATCGCAATCTCAGACTCAAGCTGCAATATAGTTGATGTGCATGTGAAACACAATTTGCTTATCAGAGCTCGGATATTTCGGTGGGGTCAAAAGACGCTGTTCTCTGGACCGAAAGTAGGTATTCTGCTGCATGTACTACATGCACGGTTGTAGTGCATGGTGCTTGCAAGAAGCCAGATGTCAATTTTGCTAATCGATGAATGGAACAAATGGCGGGGATCACGAAATTGTACGCAAGCTATGCTTCCAAAACGGCACTGTACTGCATTCCTCCAATGCAGGACATCTCGCTCTCCGCAAATTGCCGTTTTTCCCTCATGGAAATCGCTTTCAGAAAACTGTCACCTCTTTTTTGCCACTGGAAGTCGCTCTCCGGAATTGTCACCTCTTTTCACCACTGGAAGTCGTTCTCCGGAATTTGTCACCTCTTTTGCCAGCGCTGGAACATGGAGCGGCACTGCTTGGAAAATAAACTGACTCGAAGTTTAGCCTGTATACGATTTACAAGTTGATATTTTCATGAGGAATTTACTCCTGGGTTCACAGCTCCAATAACAGCACCCGTTGGGTGCAATTTCAATGTGGCAAGAATGTGGCACAATTCCAATGTGACACGTGCAAAGCTAAGAGTGCACCCAGCGGTGTTGTTTTATATACTTTTGAAGGGGCGAGTGCTCCCTCAACGTTGGTCCCCCCATAATAATTCAACTTTCAACATGGGACCTTATTGGGTATGCCCACCTGTCAATCCATTTGGGCCCGCTCATTGCATTCATGCATCGAAAATGAATGCCAGTAATTGCGGCTAAATCATGGACCTTGAACAACTGTAATGTCCGCAATTTCACCTAACCCGTTATTCTGATTCTGATGTCCCAAGCCAGAAAATACCATGACGAAATTGAACTGTGTAGAATCGAAATAACTCGAATATTCAAATATTTCGTAATAAGACATTTAGCATTAATTCTTAATATATAATTATTATTCAAGGTAAAACTCCCGAATTAATATTTAATATTCGACTAATGCGGCAGCCTTGGCCCTCGAAACATCAAGTGCATTTGGTAATAACGACCATAGCTGATAAAAGTGGTGAAAATCGTTTTAATACCTTCATAGGCTGACTGTATCGGCCGTGTCGCGATGGAAAAACTATGGATCACAGCTAGCTCGAAGTGGTTGTGTGTTAGACGGCACCGTCGGAACAGTTGATAAATTAGTATCCGACACCTTCCCGCTCGGCATCGCTTTTTATCGTTCGCTGTCGATGGGCACCTCATCACCAACCGAACCCTCACTTCGTCGGGCCCTCAGTACTCGAACATGCGGCATCAATCAGAGTCGGCCTCGACGTGGAGTCGCTGCCCGGCCGCTCTCCCGAGCACCACTGCGTCGGTCCGGTCCGCCGTCGCGGTCTGCGGGGCTCGTCGCCGTCGTGTCCCGCCGGCAGGCTGGCGCGGCAGCGCGGCTCGAGTGGTATCTCTGTAGCGCTGGTCGTGCCGGCCAATACCTGCCGGTCCTACGGCACGGAGGAGGTTTTTGCCGCGGGCCGACGGGAACCGACAGGCCAGATGAGGCGTGGCAGGCCGTGACCCCGGGGCCAGCCGCAGTCGTGTGGGGGGAGGGGGGACAGCGGCGCGGCAGGGGCGAGGCTTTATCGTCGCCGCGGACCGATGCCCATCCCAATGAATCACTACCGAAAGGAAAATGAGCTTCAAACATACAATTACACATTAATAATCGCTCTGTCCGGTACCCAATCGGTCCCAGAGGATGCAATTGTTTTAAAAAGAAGCCAAATGAATGCAGTTTTTTGCACTGCACATGTGGTAGTTTTTGTCGTGTTGGTAATCGTTATTTGTTCGGATCGCTGCGTAACTTATGGCTTGGGGGTTCGAAAGGGGGGTTATTACCCGTTTGACTGATTTTCGGCGGGGCAACAAGCCTGGGAGTCACTACTGAGTTATTGTTTTATGCTTAGATGCCGGATTTACATACAGATCGGCGATGAAATGTGGACAAAAAGTGTTGGAAGTGACGGTCGGGTGAGTGGATCGGGCGGACGGCTGTCGGCCGCCGCTCGCTAGCGATGAGAAAATCCATCTCAGTAGCAGCACCGCGACGACCGTATGGCCGTCTGTCTCAGTAGCAGCACCACGACAACGGCCCGGCCGTCTGTCTCAGTAGCAGCACCACTACACCCGCCCGGCCGTCTGTTTCAGTAGCAGCACCGCGACAACCGTATGGCCGTCTGTCTCAGTAGCAGCACCCCACTCGTTTAGTAGCAGCACCGCGACAACCGTTGGCCGTCTGTCTCAGTAGCAGCACCACTACACCCGCCCGGCCGTCTGTTTCAGTAGCAGCACCGCGACAACCGTATGGCCGTCTGTCTCAGTAGCAGCACCGCGACGACCATCTGGCCGTCTGTCTCAGTAGCAGCACCAGGACAATCGCCCGGCCGTCTGTCTCAGTAGCAGCATCACTACAACGGCTCGGCCGTCTGTCTCAGTAGCAGCACCGCGACGACCATCTGGCCGTCTGTCTCAGTAGCAGCACCACGACAACCGCCCGGCCGTCTGTCTCAGTAGCAGCACCGCTACGGCCGTCTGTCTCAGTAGCAGCACCGCTACGGCCGTCTGTCTCAGTAGCAGCACCGCTACGGTCGTCTGTCTCAGTAGCAGCACCGCTACGGCCGTCTGTCTCAGTACCAGCACCGCTACGGCCGTCTGTCTCAGTAGCAGCACCGCTACGGCCGTCTGTCTCAGTAGCAACGGAAAATGACCGGTCGTCTAGACGACCCCAGTAGACCAATTGGTCATCTCACCTCAGTAGCCACAACAGAACGACCGGTCGTCTCAGTAGCGACAGCAAAACAGCTGTTCGTCTCACCTCAGTAGCTACAACAAAACAACTGGCAATCTCCGTGGGAAAATCAACTATCCTACTTACAGAAACTAAGCTAAGACCACTTCTGCAATTGGGAAAACCCAAGGGAGCCATCCACTATAACTTTGAAGATATATATTACCAGGGACTAATGAAAACTGTTCAACATCAACAATCCGTCCAACTGAATTTATTAAGCATTTAATCTAGTTTCACTCACACCGAAGAAACAACACGCTATCACTCTGCTTACAGGAACTAAACTAAGCGAAACTAAGCCTTCAGTTATCTTGTTGAGCCAAGATCTTCACCAGCTACGAATTTAAACTAATCAATATGCAACACCTTAGTTTAGACGTGCAAAGAAACGTCGGAAATCTTATAGAAATTGCTTGGCTGTGCACAGCTTTATTTCAGATAAATATTACTCCACACAATAAATACTAATATAATTCAAATAGAGCATAGTTAACCTACACAAGGATCTAACCTGGACACAAGAATCTAACTGATCTCTTAAGGGTGGTTTGTTCTGTTTCAACAAGCCAAAAACCAATATCTAGCTGGGATAAGAAGATTTATCTGCATCAACTTCAACTGACTATCTTAATTTAGCGCACAAAGAAAGCACAAACGCATTCTTCTAACTATCCCATTAAGAGGAACCTGAGCCACCAGTCAATGTGTGCGCCACCCGTCAATAATGCATACATGTGGCCGCGCTACTATCGATAATTCGACAAAGCCCATACTAGCTATAAGTCAAATATACCCAGCTTAAATAATCTTACCTCCCTAACTTAACCTAGGACCTACAACGGAAAAAAAATTATCCCTCCCCTAACCACTTGTGCCCAACCAATTATAAACAACAGAGTATCTTTATCGGTTGCCATAGCGCACCCTTGTGTCTCGGCTTCCCCAGCAATGCAGCAATGATGTGGCTCAGTATCCCCAGCAATACAGCAACGATTGAATTCAGTTTTCCCAGCAATGCAGCAATTACGTGGCTCAGTATAGCCAGCAAGACAGCAAGACGCAGTAACCCCAACGGCAAAGGAGTTGATGCGCTTCCGAAATTATTGATAAATCTCAGAGCCAACTGGGGATTCGAGGCATGGAGAGAATGATGCGGTGCTGGAGAAACATGTTGGCTTTGCACACACATTTGCTGCACTCAAGAGCCATAGCCAAGAAAAATATTCCCTTACAAAGTAGCCTTACAAATGTGCAGGAAAGGTCTGTTTGGCATATGGCATGTCAAGACGAATAAGTGGTGTAAATGTGAACATCTTATTCACTGACGTTCCAGTCCATCTGGACATGTTCCCTCCGCCACCGACCAGTTCCGAACATAATTTTGGATTTCCTCTACAACCAACCATGCTTTATTTAAAAAGGCAGCTTCTATAAAATTGTGGGTTCAACCACTCTAAATCCCATGAAGTTCAAATGAAGAAGATCGTTTTGTTCGCTGTCACCTGCGCCTATGTGGCTCTCCAAAACGAGCTTAATAATTCAGTAAACTGGAGCAACCAGGAATACCGTCATCGTGTAAACTAACGGTTTAGCAATGCACTAAGTCTCCGCCATGCATTTTCAATTTAGTAGTAATGTGTACCTTTTGGTAGCAAATTCATTTGGTTTTCTCCGCATAGCTTAAAGCCTATTTTAGACATTCAGAACTTCAACTTTTGAACACACATTTGAAAACTAACTCACAACGCTATTAGTCCCTGTCTGAATGTGCTGTTCAGAAGCATGGCATTTCTTCCGCATTATGGAACCAGAACGGCGAACGGGCTTCAAGCCTCGATGCTTCGGATCCGTTTACCAGAAAGTATGCAAATTCCGGGATACTTTGTGTACCAAATATAATGCATGCATTTTGTACCAAATATAATTCAGATATAATGCATGCATTTTGTACCAAATTGTATGCAAATACAATAAATATACCAAATATTGTGCCAAATATCGGTGTGTACATAGAGACGGGGATAATAATGAGGGCGACATGAATAATGAAGACCCATTGCATTATTACGCGAAAAAAATGGCATGCACATATACTAGTGAAAAAGTGGAATGAGAAACGCAAATTTTCAAATAAGGAAAACCGCAGTTCCGTTTCGGTGCATCGACCTCGATTAAAGGGACTTCCTTTTTTTCTAACTTGATTGATGTAAGTTGCTAGCCTTAGTTACTACCTCGTGTCATCTCAATCTGTGTATTTTACATGCATTGTGCCCGCGGCTTCATTTCATTCTGAGGCAGATCGTGGTCGGATGTACAAGAAGTTAATCTGATCACGATATTTAGAAATGCCAATGAAATGTTCTGTGTCTCTGCCTATACCTGGTTTGACGTATTTCCCTGATGAAGACAATACAGCTGAAACGTCTGGGAATATCTTTAAATTTCGATCTGAAACAATAATTTTTACCAAATAGATTTGTCATTTCGCGTTCATCATTGCACTATTTCCACTATAGTCCACTGAATTGTGCAGTGCACGTGGTTGCACGATATATTTCAAGCACGTCAGGCAATAGGGACGAAAAATGGCGCAACAGACCGACACCCGCCTGCACCACGCGTGCGCTGGCCAGCTGAAAAGACCAGCATTCAATTATTTATATCCTGCGCTGCACAATCTGTCAAGAACGAACTATGATGAAGCTTCCTACCTGAAACTATAAGCAAGACATCAATGCTGGGCATATTGCAGAACCTGGCTGCACAATGGGCTGTTCATCAAGAATGCCGCACACTTTTCACTAACGAGCCTATCCCCATCACTGGGCCAGATTAATTCTGAACAATTGCTCAGAAGTTGAATGGCCAGAAGAGCTGAGGCTTGAGTGGTCGCACACTTACATGTTAATTGCACCCTACTGTGCACAATTAACTTTACGCATAAACGCCTGCTCCCATCTACTAAGCCGCTCGCGCCGGCACAATTTGCCGTCAATCGGGGGGCGGGGCTGGGGCTCTGCACTTCATTAACACACGACATGCATTGCAACGCTTTTTTCACATGCTCCGATATACCTTAGCCTCCCGCATAATTCTGTCTGAGCAGCTCTACTTTCCGTTGCCTGATAGTGTTGATCCTGGTGATAACTCAGTATCGTCTTAGACTAGCGGTAGCATTAAAAAAGGATGTTGAATACGAGGTGCATGCAGTGTAATCATGTTGGCGAGCATGCCCGTGTTCGACATGGCTAAGGAATTTAACGGGAGCACAAGCAGATAACAAGCCGGTTAAATACAAGTGTACAAAGCGTGGCAGTGGAATACTCGATATAGTGGAAGAACAGTAAGGAAGTGTAGGTGCGTTCGTTGCCATCTTGCCAAATATTTTCTTGGAGGCCACTCTAAAGAAGGTTTGAAACTACACGCTTGAAATCATATCTCAACATAAAACTCTGCTTGTTCTACGTCGTCAGCAGTGCAATTTCGTTTTCATCGTGTATCAGAAAATCGATGGAAGTAGAAGTATGATATGATATCTGTAACAACTTGAACCGCTATGGAACAAATTGCTGCAGGTGCCGGTCAGCAAGGGTCAAACCCGCGGATTTAAGACGGGGCGGGTCACATGGGGTAGCCAGGTGATCTTCATCGCGGAGATGTGCTGCCACAAGTGTCACAAGTTGCCCTTCATTTACAAGGCTGGAGGAGAACAGAAGCGATGCGAGTCGTGGAGTACCAGAACTCAGTCATCGCAGACACAGAGGCGGATACAAGTTGATGGGGCGATGTGAACGGACCGACGCAGGTACAGTGAGCACCACGCAGAGCACTGGCGCATGAGAACCGCATACAACTTCCAGATAACACTGCCACTCCTGATGCCACCAGGATGCGCCATGGACGATGATCCAACACAGTACATCTTGCTTTTCGATGAAAACCCTGCTCGCACAAAATTGTCGTGTTCAAGCCTCTGGTAGGGGACGAGTAGCCTGAGGGTAAGATGCTCGTCTCGCAATCAAAAGGTTGTGGGTTCGAATCTCACCTGCCGCTACTCTTCGCCCGCGACCAATCGGCGTGAGAGACTGGCGACGCTGCATGACTCAACGGTCAATGTGTCGTGAAACCAATAACCAACCAACCAATCAAGCCTCTGGTACTTGCGCACCAGCACAATCCATCATGATCTCGGAGTGCCTCGGCTGGAGTGCCTCGGAGTACCCCAGGGTCCACGAGTGGATCGGTGCGGCCGGCGAGGCGGATATCTGTTCATAGCTGGAGTGTGTTCGGTACTGTGACAGCCTGCCCTGTAAAATGTTCCCCATTCTCACCTGCGATCATTCGGCGTATCACCGGAGAGCAATTGACGACGAAGTCAGCATTTTAACAACTGAACAACACGTAACCCGTTCGTAATAACGGAAACCTGCAGGCGGAATCGAAGTGTTCCTGGCGGTGTACGCCTACCGAGAACACTCGGGGACGCGTAGGTCCGAACTGGCACCTCAGGACGTGTGGGTCCGAACTGGCACCTCAAGGACGTCCGAACTGAGGACGCGTAGGTCCGAACTGGCACCTCAAGGACGTGTGGGTCCGAACTGGCACCTCAAGGACGTGTGGGTCCGAACTGGCACATCAAGGACGTGTGGGTCCGAACTGGCACCTCAAGGACGTGTGGGTCCGAACTGGCACCTCAAGGACGTGTGGGTCCGAACTGGCACCTCAAGGACGTGTGGGTCCGAACTGGCACCTCAAGGACGTGTGGGTCCGAACTGGCAACTCAGGGACACGTAAACCCGAACGGGTCACTCGGGGAAGCATGGGTTAGAACTGGCAACTCAGGAACACGTAGATCCCAACTGGTGACTCGGGGAAGCGTGGGTCCGAATTGACAACTCGGGGACGCGTGGGTCCGAACTGACAACTCCGACATCGCTGTCGTCGCAGGCGGATTAGGTCATGTGAACACCCGATCACACACCACAGCCCGGCCACGACCTGGGACGACCGTGGGATCTACTGATTTCCGCCCGGACAGGGCATTTGATGCAAGCGCTATGAGGGCTGTCTCGTGACCGTAGGGCAGTGTCATAAAATATTTTTTTTAATAGTAGAGGGGAAGGAGGGCGATGTCAAAAAGGCAACTGGTGTTTAAAAAAATGTGTAAGCATATATGAATATTGTCTACTGGTGAGATACTTTCAATGACCTTTGTTGACGATTGCATCATGGTCATGTCAGTAATGTATCTGCTGCCGTTACCATGATGGTCATGTCAGTAGTGTATCTGCTGCCGTTACCATGATGGTCATGTCAGTAGTGTATCTGCTGCCGTTACCATGATGGTCATGTCAGTAGTGTATCTGCTGCCGTTACCATGATGGTCATGTCAGTAGTGTATCTGCTGCCGTTACCATGATGGTCATGTCAGTAGTGTATCTGTTGCCGTTCCCATGATGGTCATGTCAGTAGTGTATCTGCTGCCGTTACCATTCATGTTTCTTGCCGTTACCATGATTATCATGTCAGTAGTGTATGTCAGTCCGCTGCCGTTACCATGATGGTCATGTCAGTAGTGTATCTGCTGCCGTTACCATGATGGTCATGTTCTCCGTTACAGATAGTGTATCTGCTGCCGTTACCATGATGGTCATGTCAGTAGCGTATCTGCTGCCGTTACCATGATGGTCATGTCAGTAGTGTATCTGCTGCCGTTACCATGATGGTCATGCTCCGTCAGTAGTGTATCTGCTGCCGTTACCATGATGGTCATGTCAGTAGTGTATCTGCTGCGCGTTCCCATGATGGTCATGTCAGTAGTGTATCTGCTGCCGTTACCATGATGGTCATGTCAGTAGTGTATCTGCCGCCGTTACCATGATGGTCATGTCAGTAGTGTATCTGCTGCCGTTACCATGATGGTCATGTCAGTAGTGTATCTGCTGCCGTTACCATGATGGTCATGTCAGTAGTGTATCTGCTGCCGTTACCATGATGGTCATGTCAGTAGTGTATCTGCTGCCGTTACCATGATGGTCATGTCAGTAGTGTATCTACTGCCGTTACCATGATGGTCGTCAGTAGTGTATCTGCTGCCTTTACCAGTCGGCAGTGCTGCTACCAGAAGCCATACGCGCGTTTAAAGACGCAATTCTCGCTCATAGTCGGTAGCAAAAATGTCAAAAGTGGCACCTGGTGATTCCAAAGAGAAGTGGCGTCAACAACAATTGGCATTAAGTGTGCTTCTCCACTCAAGGTTCAGAGTTCCAGGGCACTGCAATAGGAAGACAGCGCGCCGCACCCTGGTCGGCTGATGGGGCATTCCTTGTCGACGTAACAATATACAACTTCGCAAAACGTCGTGTCAGTGTCAGGTCACTGGGCTATGACGTCATATGAAGAAAAACATTTCGGGCGGTGTCCTGGAATTAGTCTTTCGTGAAGTGGAGTATGGCGGGCGAAGACTTAAAAACTCCTGTTGACGTCGAAACGGTTGGGCAATGACAGGAAAAAGTGCGGAAAAAGAATGATTTTAACAGATAAACACGCACGATTATGTCTGGCACGCAATCAGCTGGCACGATTAAGCTGGCGTTGATGCCAGAACACCAGTGGGGTGCAAGCAGTGTCAGCTAATGCAATTGTAGGTATGTTGTCAAGTTCAATGGAAATATAGCCAGGAAGTCAAAACTCTGTCTCCAGGAGGCCAAAGCAACTTTCTGACACGTTCAATCTACATATTTAACTTACAGGATATTGACATGAGATCATTTTTTCGATGAAGTTACGAATTATTAACCCCACTTATTGATCACAAATCGCCACTATGGATGTGGTAGGATGGTGGACAATTCACCCAATGTGCTTCCCATGATCAATAACCTTTCTAAGGTCACTATAAATCGCTAACCTAACTCGGCCTCATATGACATTTTCTGATTCAGAGCTGCTCTGTGGTCAACTTAGACACTGAAACCGAATTTGGCGTTAAATGTTTGCACAAAAGTAGTGCTTTCAGACGTTATTTCAAATGGTTCCAAGACAAGGTCAACACTGCTCGATTGAAATAACCTCAGACAAATTCCACCTGGCTTTGCACTGCGCCTGCTGCATTGCATCAGCTATCAAAATGCCAGTGTGACGTGGCACACAATGTACACTCAAAGAGACGCGACCGCCAGGCAACTCAATCACCCGACACACGGAGCGAGAACCGCGATCGCAAGCCTGCGAGAACACAGTCAAGCCTGTACAACGTGGCATAGACGAAGAATATGGATCCACGTGTCTGTCGGTACCACATAGCTGTTAATTTCCAGTATGGCCGAGCACAGAAATGACAATGCAGAATAATAACAATGGTCGTGTCTGCCAGTTAAATAATCATATATTCCGCTAACACGAAAGTGCGAGAAACTATTCGATATGTATATTCATTTTACCACACCATTCTCCTCCCAAAACATGGTGGCGAAATCGATGATGATCCCATATACAGCCAACACAGTTAATAACAACTTCCGAGCCTACCGCTAGATGGCAGACGATAGCAATCTACAACACACTTCGATACAACCTGGCAGGGCCTCTTCTAACATGTTGATTCAGAGGCCCATCTCCCACTCCATTCATGGCGGCACACCCCAGACAAGTTGCGGGTGAAGCAAGCTTAATTATTTTTCCTGTTTCCACTCAACATTTAAGAACTATAGGGTCAATATTCACAGCCTCCGTACGTGGGTAGGTGGCAAGATGTTATGCACAGGCGAGAACTTCCTGGATACAATAATCATGGTCAGCTTATGTCAATGTCAGATTCTTTCAATCTGCGCAGGTAAGTTATGGTTATGCCAGGGTGGTGGAGAGAACACCCATAGCGCTTGAAGAGCATCTTGTCGCACCCTCCTGGTATCACAATCAACCGGGAAGGTGCGGACATGGCGCTGCCGAGAACCTGAGGCCTCCAAATAGAACCCCATGGTCATGGGTAGTCACACCTTCAGAACTCAACGCTGTGCTAATGGATTACCATCAGCATCTGATGGTAACGTCGACGTGAATCCGTTTTGGGCCGCTCTCTTTCCGACTTCCACAACTTTTGGCCTCAACGTCCACAGGTAAACCAGTGCCCATCCCATATTTGACAGTCCTTCATAAATGACACATTTAACTGCCCTACAGATGTTGAAAGAAGCAGGCTATGAAAGCATAACAGAGTGGCATTGAGCTTCTTTCTGTCATATAGTAATTTGCCAAAGAATTACATATTTTCTTCGTGAGGTTCAGACATGATTCCAGAAAGAAAGACAGGCATAACAGAGAATTTCAACACTAGCTTCTAGACAGGCATAACAGAGATTCAGATTAAACAGCTGGCATCCTACACTTCCACTACCCTTGCATAAACACCACATCTTTTTCAGAGGAGTATTCAAAGCACAGTATCGGAGCGTAGCACATTGCAAATAAATAATGCATGAGCACGCATTTACCATAAGCCACGGACAAACGATTTGGCCGGCCACCGTCACACCGACGGTGATGTTTTGTCACATGTCGTGGCCACCCGGAGAGGTGAGGTCAGTTGTAGCCAGGCGGTGATATTCAGCTGTGCGTGGGACGATTTATCAGTGTTGCCGGCGTGACGGCTGGACGGCGTGCGGTACTGACAGTGCCGGGCACCGACGGCCACCGCACGACGTCCGCCCAGGGCCAGCCACAATGGGGGTCGGCCCTGAGGCCCGTGCCGGGTCCCGGCTGACCTCCCCTGACACAGACACGGACGGGCCCCGGCTGACCTCCCCTCACACAGACACGGACGGGCCCCGGCTGACCTCCCCTCACACAGACACGGACGGGCCCCGGCTGACCTCCCCTGACACAGACAAGGACGGGCCCCGGCTGACCTCCCCTGACACAGACACGGACGGGCCCCGTCTGACCTCCCCTGACACAGACACGGACGGGCCCGGCTGACCTCCCCTGACACAAACACGGACGGGCCCCGGCTGACCTCCCCTGACACAAACACGGACGGACCCCATCTGACCTCCCCTCACACAGACAAGGACAGGCCCCGGCTGACCTCCCCTCACACAGACACGGACGGGCCCGGCTGACCTCCCCTCACACAGACACGGACGTGTCCCGTCTGACCTCCCCTGACACAGACACGGACGGGCCCCGTCTGACCTCACGCCGATACAGACACGGACGGGCCCCGGCTGACCTCCCCTGACACAGACACGGACGGGCCCGGCTGACCTCCCCTGACACAGACACGGACGGGCCCCGGCTGACCTCCCCTGACACAGACACGGCCGGACCGGCTGACCTCCCCTCACACAGACACGGACGGGCCCCGGCTGACCTCCCCTCACACAGACACGGACGGGCCCCGGCTGACCTCCCCTGACACAGACACGGACGGGCCCCGGCTGACCTCCCCTGACACAGACACGGACGGGCCCCAGCTGACCTCCCCTCACACAGACACGGACGGGCCCCGGCTGACCTCCCCTGACACAGACAAGGACAGGCCCCCGGCTGGCCTCCCACCGACACAGACACAGACGGGCCCCGGCTGGCCTCCCCCTCACACAGACACGGACGGGCCCCGGCTGACCTCCCCTCACACAGACAAGGACAGGCCCCGTCTGACCTCCCCTCACACAGACAAGGACAGGCCCCGGCTGACCTCCCCTCACACAGACAAGGACAGGCCCCGTCTGACCTCCCCTCACACAGACAAGGACAGGCCCCGGCTGACCTCCCACCGACACAGACACAGACGGGCCCCGGCTGGCCTCCCCCCACACAGACACGGACGGGCCCGGCTGACCTCCCCTGACACAGACACGGACGGGCCCCGGCTGACCTCCCCTCACACAGACAAGGACAGGCCCCGTCTGACCTCCCCTCACACAGACAAGGACAGCCCCGGCTGACCTCCCCTCACACAGACAAGGACAGGCCCCGGCTGACCTCCCCTCACACAGACACGGACGGGCCCCGGCTGACCTCCCCTCACACAGACACGGACGGGTCCCGGCTGACCTCCCCTCACACAGACAAGGACAGGCCCCGGCTGACCTCCCCTGACACAGACATGGACGGGCCCCGGCTGACCTCCCCTCACACAGACATGGACGGGCCCCGACTGACCTCCCCTGACACAGACATGGACGGGCCCCGGCTGACCTCCCCTCACACAGACACGGACAGACCCCGGCTGACCTCCCTGACACAGACACGGACGGACCCCGGCTGACCTCCCCTCACACAGACACGGACAGGCCCCGGCTGACCTCCCTGACACAGACACGGACGGGCCCCGGCTGACCTCCCTCACACAGACACGGACAGGCCCCGGCTGACCTCCCCTCACACAGACACGGACGGGCCCCGACTGACCTCCCCTGACACAGACACGGACGGGCCCCGGCTGACCTCCCCTGACACAGACACGGACGGGCCCTGGCTGACCTCCCTGACACAGACAAGGACAGGCTCCGGCTGACCTCCCCTGACACAGACACGGGCCGGGCCCCGGCTGACCTCCCCTCACACAGACACGGACGGGCCCCGACTGACCTCCCCTGACACAGACACGGACGGGCCCCGGCTGACCTCCCCTCACACAGACATGGACGGACCCCGGCTGACCTCCCTGACACAGACACGGACGGGCCCCGGCTGACCTCCCCTGACACAGACACGGACGGGCCCCGGCTGACCTCCCTTGACACAGACAAGGACAGCTCCGGCTGACCTCCCCTCACACAGACACGGACGGGCCCCGGCTGACCTCCCCTGACACAGACACGGACGGGCCCCGGCTGACCTCCCCCTCACACAGACACGGATGGGCCCGGCTGACCTCCCTGACACAGACACGGCCGGGCCCCGGCTGACCTCCCCTCACACGACACGGACGGGCCCCGGCTGACCTCCCCTGACACAGACACGGACGGGCCCCGGGTGACCTCCCTCACACAGACACGGACGGGCCCCGGCTGATCTCCCCTGACACAGACACGGACGGACCCCGGCTGCCCTCCCCTGACACAGACACAGACGGGCCCCGGCTGACCTCCCCTCACACAGACAACGACAGGCCCTGGCTGACCTCCCCTCACACAGACACGGACGGGCCCCGGCTGACCTCCCTGACACAGACACGGACGGGCCCCGGCTGACCTCCCCTCACACAGACACGGACGGGCCCTGGCTGACCTCCCCTCACACAGACACGGACGGGCCCGGCTGACCTCCCCTGACACAGACACGGACGGGCCCCGGCTGACCTCCCCTCACACAGACACGGACGGGCCCCGGCTGACCTCCCTGACACAGACACGGATAGACCCCAGCTGACCTCCCCTCACACAGACACGGACGGACCCCGTCTGACCTCCCCTCACACAGACACAGACGGCCCCAGCTGACCGCCCCTCACACAGACACGGACGGACCCCGTCTGACCTCCCCTCACACAGACACGGACAGACCCCAGCTGACCTCCCCTCACACAGACACGGACGGGCCCCGTCTGACCTCCCCCTGACACAGACACGGACGTGTCCCGTCTGACCTCCCCTGACACAGACACGGACGGGCCCCGGCTGACCTCCCCTGACACAGACACGGACGTGTCCCGTCTGACCTCCCCTGACACAGACACGGACGTGTCCCGTCTGACCTCCCCTGACACAGACACGGACGGGCCCCGGCTGACCTCCCCTGACACAGACACGGACGGGCCCCGTCTGACCTCACGCCGATACAGACACGGACGGGCCCCGGCTGATCTCCCTGACACAGACACGGACGGACCCCGGCTGACCTCCCCTGACACAGACACGGACGGGCCCCGTCTGACCTCCCCTGACACAGACACGGACGGGCCCCGGCTGACCTCCCCTCACACAGACACGGACGGGCCCCGGCTGACCTCCTCACACAGACACGGACGGGCCCCGTCTGACCTCCCCCTGACACAGACACGGACGTGTCCCGTCTGACCTCCCCTGACACAGACACGGACGGGCCCCGGCTGACCTCCCCTGACACAGACACGGACGGGCCCCGTCTGACCTCCCCTGACACAGACACGGACGTGTCCCGGCTGACCTCCCCTCACACAGACACGGACGGGCCCCGGCTGACCTCCACTCACACAGACACGGACGGGCCCCGTCTGACCTCACGCCGATACAGACACGGACGGGCCCCGGCTGACCTCCCCTGACACAGACACGGACGGGCCCCGGCTGACCTCCCCTGACACAGACACGGACGGGCCCGGCTGACCTCCCCTCACACAGACACGGACGGGCCCCGGCTGACCTCCCCTGACACAGACACGGACGGGCCCCGGCTGACCTCCCCTGACACAGACACGGACGTGTCCCGTCTGACCTCCCCTGACACAGACACGGACGGGCCCCGGCTGACCTCCCCTGACACAGACACGGACGGGCCCCGTCTGACCTCCCCTCACACAGACACGGACGTGCCCCGTCTGACCTCCCTGACACAGACACGGACGGGCCCCGGCTGACCTCCACTCACACAGACACGGACGGGCCCCGTCTGACCTCACGCCGATACAGACACGGACGGGCCCCGGCTGATCTCCCCTGACACAGACACGGACGTGTCCCGTCTGACCTCCCTGACACAGACACGGACGGGCGCCGGCTGACCTCCCCTGACACAGACACGGACGGGCGCCGGCTGACCTCCCGCCGACACAGACACGGACGGGCCCCGGCTGACCTCCCCTCACACAGACAAGGACAGGGCCCGTCTGACCTCCCCTGACACAGACACGGACGGACCCCGTTGACCTCCCGCTGACACGGACATGCCCTACCGCTAGGATCTCGACCTACGACCTGCGATCTCCATTTATATCACGAATTTATACCATTCGCGATTATCCCGAATTACCTTTGATGTGCAAGTACAATCTCGCTGATCCTGGCTTCACCGTCAAAACGTTCATGCATCATATGTGGACCGTCTGTCAAAACAGCGCAGAGCCATACTTATGTCTCTGTCTCTCAGCTACTCACACAACCTTCCAGGGGCGATGGCATCAATTTCTTCCTGGAGGCATATGGTCTTCCACTGAGACCTCTCAGTCCTTGGCATCCTCCTCAAGCTCGCGGCCTCCCCGCAATTTTGATCTGCATGGCTTGCTAGGAGCCTCTCATCAAGTCTCCTAATATGGGTCTATGACCAAGGATCTTTCATTTGGTCCACAGGGGCCACCTGGAAAGCCCATTGCTCTGGGATCATCAGACAACATGGAGATGCCTCCTGATGTGCTTTGAAGCGTTTCCTTTCGAGGTGAGGTATGATGCCTAGAGCCCCATGGATGATGCCAATATATATCCAGTGTATGGACATCACCGACATCTGTATTTGTCGAGTCTGACGAACTCCAATCATGTCGCAATACAAATCGCGGTAAACTATAGCTTCACGCTTGGGCGAAATGTAGACTAACACCGCCATCTAGTGCTGAAGATGGGCACACTAATTGTGAAGTTCTCCCGCCTGGATTGTTCTAATTTTCAGGGTGACAAGAATTGAGGGTTGAACTGCGTTCGCGGTGCTCAGTGCATGGGTTGATTGATTATTTGGGTTTAAGGGCGCGCCGACTACAGGGTCATTTGGCGCCCATTCAATGCATGGGTGGATCATTTTTTTAAACATTGGTGAGTACCAATGATTGGAGGAAATGAATAGTACCAATTTGGTTGGTGGAACCCACCCAATATGATGTCATGCTGAGAGCGAAAATTTGATAGGGTCCATGCTCCGAAACAGAATTCCTTGGCACGCCGCCATAAAAGTCTCAAATATAAGCGGAAAGTAGCGCCTAAATGAAATTATTTTGGCATAGAATAGAGCATTTGCTCGCTAAATCGGCTTGTATACAATGTTACACCTTTTGGTTACAATAATTATACCAATTTCGTTATGCTCCGACTTGACGGCGATGTCATGAAACAGATGTTTTAATGGCTGTAATTCTTTGCACATCAAGGATATTTACATCTGACGGGCTGACATATTTCCAGAGGCGCAAGAACCAGGTGGGCGAATGGGCAAGAATGCACTATCAACTCTGAGACCGCACGAAAGGCCGGCGTCAACTTTTGCAGCAGGTGGACTGCAGAGGTGCCTACCAATAGACATATGCTCAAGCCGGGCCTCCAAGCTGAATTCACCATGCTGGTCGAAAGTGAGTCGGAGGTTAGCGCATAGGGAAGTGTCGGAACCACGCAACGGTTCATAATGCGCCATCGGCATCTCGCAAGTACTTCTCGCAAATTGCTTGTTTGGGCTGATTTTGTTTCACAGATACATTAGCATTAATTGTGTCATGCCTGGCATGCGATATTTTCGCCCACTATGAAGCATGGAGAAAATGAAATTCCAGTAAGTAGTATATGGATGTCGTTACCACGCACTCCGATGTTAGAAGTAACAAGCACCTATTGTATTATTTCGATCAATCAAGTCAAAACATTAAGAAGTACTATTTATTCAGACCTATATAAAATACATCGCAAGGCAAAACGCACACCCTTGGTTCGCAAAATGAGCACTGGTGTATCAAATATGTCTATGACTTTCCCCTTTCATTAAATTAATTGAAAATATTTGCTTTGCACAGCCTAATTCGGTTGCTTACTTTCACTAGTGTAACGTAGCTTGTATTCTTCAACCTTCTAACACAGAGCATACTCCTCGGCATCACTCTTTAGCCTAACTTATCCAGCATCTTTCCAGCCCACGCGCAGCGCGACCCTCTTGCTCGTCCAGTCCGGCAGCACCGCTCTATTCGACACGTACCAACCTGTAGTGCGCGTTCCCACCGCTAGGTGGCTACCAATCTCGCTGGTAACGACCGTCACTATTATGTTCATCGGAGGAGCCATTGATAGCAAATCAGCCGTCCAGCTCTGGCAGGGTAGTCCCAATTTGACGTCTTGCTTAAAGGGGTACAATTCGGGGCTTGCATCTACTACCTGCAAGATCGACAGACATCTGCGACCTACTGGGCAGGATATTTGCCAGATAATATCGCAGACTTAATTGATTCACAGATCATTTTGACAATATTGGCTCCATTGAGACAACACTGGAACCACGGAGATAATATTGGAACAACATTAGGACATTGCGACATTGTCTTACAAAAAGAAACCACGAATAATCACATATTTCACATATTTCACATAATCACATATTTCTTTCAAATATCTCCCTTTCAAGTCTTTTTTATCTAGAAATTCCCCGTGACCGTGGCGCAATGCTGAACCAAATCTAGCTCCCGAACGTAGAATAGACAGCATCGCAAAAAGGACTAACCGGGGGGTCGGACTATGATTCGATCTTTCCAGAATGTAACCCATGCGGGCCTGAAAAAGTTGTCTCTTTTGCCATCTTACTGCGTTGAAGTCCGAGCCAGAATAATGCAGAGTAATCTGCGCGTTAGAGCGGCTGCTGTGTGCCTGGGTAGGGGACCGGTCCAACACAAATGTTTGATGTGGGTAAACTCACACTGCTATAAACCAATAGCATCAAATGCAGTGTCACACCCTGTACAGTGAAGGTACGCCCCACCCACACCGTAACTGTAGATTTTGTTAACCGCACCGTAGAAATTCGCTGCAGACGCACACAAGCTAGATCATCACCAGCTTTCGCCCCTTCCTTCAAACTTCGAAAAGGTTCCGCGGCCCTCCATGTTGTTCTTGCTTTTCTGCACCGCAGCAGGTTTGATGCATATATCCATGCACGCCATGCCATGAAACATTCCAACAAAGAATTTTGATGTATGAATACATAACAGGCTGGAACTGGTTGGCGCCCTTCATAACATCAAGTGACGACTCGGATATCCCCGGACATTGGTTTCATAGAGGCATGCGCTTGCTGTGAAATACCTGTATTGCTAGCAATGATATCACCAGTCTTTTGTACTGTCTTGACCGGGGGATAGGTTCGAAGATATCCACTCGCCTGCCGACGCCAACATCGGACCCTACTCAGCTTGCATCACAGACTTCACCGTATCTCGTACGCCCACCACACCCCACATGGCCCCGCAACCTCGCCTGCCACTGGCAGCGGCAGGGGGCTCTCGGATCACAGAAATCGCAGCCATCACGGAAAGCCCATGGGCTACCCGTCCAGTCTTTGAAACTAACACACACCCGACGAGTTCACCGACGTTTGCAACCGATAATCGCCCTGCAATATGAGCACCTTACACTGCAGGGCCCATCCCAAATTATCAACGAACAAGAACTCGACGGACAACGAAGTGAATTATCCCATGACCTGTGTTCATACTTCTCCGTGACGCTGGCTTGGCAGCGGGCACCACGGACACTCTTGGCGAGACGCCATTGCATAACGATGGTACCGGACGGCTCCTCCGACCGCCGCAACAGCACCCAGAGCGCGAATCTGCTACGTTCCCGGCGTCGTGGCCCCCAGCTATTTTCAGGAGTTCGAGCATCAAATCCACGGCGTTGCATGTACAGAAACTTCGTCGCGATTGCCCTCTCGTCCCCAGACTTTCTCGAACGCTGTTGTGGCCAGCTGCGAGCCGGTGACGAGCCGGTGACGAGCCGGTGACGAGCCGGTGACGAGCCGGTGACGAGCCGGTGACGAGCCGGTGACGAGCCGGTGGCTAGCCGGTGCCACAGCAAATGGCGAGGACGACCGTGGGGTCAGCCGGCGGCCGCCACCGACACGCTGTCGAGGCGCAGGCAGCTGGCGCAGCTGCGCAGTCGGCACGCTAGCCGGCCGACCGTCAGCTGGCCGGTGTCGGCCGACAGCTGCACCAGCTGGCCGGTGCGCGGCTGCCAGCGGCGGCTGACGCAGCGGCTGCTCATCAGCGCCGTGCAGCGGCCTCTGGCGGCGGCCACCAGCTGCGCCGCCTCCTGCAGCGCGGCGCGCAGCCGCGCCAGCTGACGACGCGCCGCCGCCTCGTCTGTCGAGCCGTCCGCCGGCGGCACGTCCAGCAGCAGCGCGTCCGGCAGCGCGTCCGGCAGGCGCTCCGACAGGTGCAGCGAGGACAGGTGGTCCAGCACCGCCGCCGTCGAGGCCAAGTAGCTGAGGCACGCGCAGTACTCGTCTGATACACATACAACTGGATGTACGGCGGCTGTCGCCACACTGACACACACCACCACCGCAGTCCCACACTGCCACACACCACCACCGCAGTCCCACACTGACACACACCACCACCGCAGTCCCACACTGACACACACCACCACCGCAGTCCCACACTGACACACACCACCACCGCAGTCCCACACTGACACACACCACCACCGCAGTCCCACACTGACACACACCACCACCGCAGTCCCACACTGCCACACACCACCACCGCAGTCCCACACTGACACACACCACCACCGCAGTCCCACACTGACACACACCACCACCGCAGTCCCACACTGACACACACCACCACCGCAGTCCCACACTGACACACACCACCACCGCAGTCCCACACTGACACACACCACCACCGCAGTCCCACACTGACACACACCACCACCGCAGTCCCACACTGACACACACCACCACCGCAGTCCCACACTGACACACACAACCACCGCAGTCCCACACTGACACACACCACCACCGCAGTCCCACACTGACACACACCACCACCGCAGTCCCACACTGACACACACCACCACGCAGAGTCCCACACTGACACACCCACCACCGCAGTCCCACACTGACACACACCACCACCCCAGTCCCACACTGCCACACACCACCACCGCAGTCCCACACTGACACACACCACCACCACAGTCCCACACTGACACACACCACCACCGCAGTCCCACACTGACACACACCACCACCGCAGTCCCACACTGACACACACCGCTGCCGTCACCACACTGCCACACACCGCTGCCGTCACCACATCGACACATACACAGCACCGGTGTAGCATACGTGCAAGACACACATTCATGCTATCTGGTCATGATCAGCTAATACGTCACGAAGCGATGCACAACTGGTTTGCATCCGCTCACGGGGTGTCCAACCTGGAACTAGCGGAGAGCAAATCGTACTCACACGCCAACCACATTGTGGACACAACATGACCCTGCAGTCGATGAGGACTAGTCTCAATAATTAGGACCATCCAGCCGGTTAGAATCGCGGACCCCTACTAGATTTTGTCATTGAGAACATTATCCTCTCCAGATAATTATCCATCTTCTTTTTCGTACCGAAGACTGAATGGTGCCGTTTGAGGTGACTGAAGACTTAGTGCTCGTTGACAGAAATGTCTCGACATTCAACTTTGGAAATGCTGCTGACATTTATGTCAGCAGCACACCGGGAAGTGATACAAATGACCGGATGTCAAAACGAGGAAGGAAACTATATTCTGAAGTTTACGGCCACAAAACATCCTCTGCAAATTTGTGACTCCAAACAACAATCATAGCCCTGTCATCACTTTGTCCGAACAGGACGGCCTGCTGATCCACAGACGGGGACCTCCAGTCCTGACAGGACCGTCCTGCTGGTGCCCCGGTATGGCCCAACAGCCATGACAGGCCCCTCCAGCCAGCTGGTGGGTGTGCTCACATGAAGCGGACCCGGTGCATCGCGTCAGCGGCCGGCAGAGGCATGCCGTGCACGGGCGGAGGCAGCCGCTCCAGCGGTGTGTCGGTCAGGTAGGCCACACTCTGGCCGGCCGTGGCCAGCGTCACCGCCGCCTGCAACACACCGGACAGTAGCTGACATACAGACCAGGTCTGCCACACCAGACGGTCCATTGGTATACAGACCAGGTCTGCCACACACAGACCAGGTCTGCCACACACCGGACGGTACACTGGCATACAGACCAGATCAGCCACACACCAGACGGTACACTGGCATACAGATCAGATCAGCCACACACCGGACGGTACACTGGCATACAGACCAGGTCTGCCACACATCAGACGGTACACTGGCATACAGATCAGATCAGCCACACACCAGACGGTACACTGGCATACAGATCAGATCAGCCACACACCGGACGGTACACTGGCATACAGACCAGGTCAGCCACACACCAGACAGTACACTGGCATACAGACCAAGTCTGCCACACACCAGACGGTCCAATAGTATACAGACCAGGTCTGCCACACACCAGACGGAATACTGGCATACAGATCAGGTGTCACACACCATACGGTACACTGGCATACATATCAGGTCAGCCACACACCAGACGGTACACTGGCATACAGACCAGGTCTGCCACACACCAGACGGTACACTGGCATACAGATCAGGTCAGCCACACACCGGACGGGACACTGGCATACAGACCAGGTCTGCCACACACCAGACGGTACATCAGCACACAGACCAGGTCTGCCACACACCAGACGGTCCATCAGCACACAGACCAAGTCTGCCACACACCAGACGGTCCAATAGTATACAGACCAGGTCTGTCACACATCAGACGGTACATCAGCACACAGACCAAGTCTGCCACACACCAGACGGTCCAATAGTATACAGACCAGGTCTGTCACACATCAGACGGTACATCAGCACACAGACCAGGTCTGCCACACACCAGACGGTCCATCAGCACACAGACCAAGTCTGCCACACACCAGACGGTCCAATAGTATACAGACCAGGTCTGTCACACATCAGACGGTACATCAGCACACAGACCAGGTCTGCCACACACCAGACGGTACACTGGCATACAGATCAGGTCAGCCACACACTGGACGGTACACTGGCATACAGACCAGGTCTGCCACACACCAGACGGTACACTGGCATACAGATCAGGTCTGTCACACACCAGACGGTCCACAACAGACCAGGTCTGTCACACACCAGACGGTCCATTTGTATTAGACCAGGTCTGTCACACACCAGACGTCCACGGCAAGGCCAGGTCTGCCACACCGCCTGCCACAGACTGAAGCTTTGGTCACTAGCTACGACTCACAAAGCTGGTATGATGCACGGTGTACCCACCTCGTCGTCCCGAATGATCGCGGACGAGCCAGCCCACGGGGCTAGCAAGCCCCGCACTCGAAACCATCCGGTTGCGAGACATTAGACAGACACGCTGCCAATCCGACGCGATTATCATGCGGAACAGGGCTGTCCCGCCACCACGAGACTCTCGGACAGTGTATAGATCGGACCTCACGTATGAGGACGCATGTTCATTTGGGCCATTTCGGCTGGCCATCTGGCCTGGGGGTGACGTCAAACTGCCGTTTTTGTCTAGTGTGCAATGCGTTAACACGCGCCCTGGAGGGCCTCGGAAAATTACGCGCATTGGAGGGGGGTGGATTCCGCCCCCACCCTAAGATCTCGGCTCCTACTGACACTAGAGCAACAAAATTCGCAGGGTGGATGGGCACGATAGTGAACTCTATTGTGTGCAAATTTCATGACCTTAGGTCAATATCTTCAGGGTCATATGAGGTCAAAATAACAAAATTTTATGGTTTTGCGTGGATTGGTTCGTCATTATTATGGATCGCTGCGATTGTGTTTCAATGCTCCAAAATTGGCAATAATAATGTTTTGGACATTACTAATGATGCAATAAAGATGCCAGATCCGTCATTTGACCTCAGGTCACCTATATAGGAGCACTTTAGCAGGCCATTACCTGCTCCAGCTACCGGAACCGGGCTGCCCACCCGACTGCTCCGTTAGGCGGTTCGGCACAGTCGGCTTCGCAAAGAAAGGAGTGAAGTATATGAATAAAGTATGGAAACGCTTAGGCACACAATGACAAACAGTATATTTCAGGATGTGTAGGGAGTAACATGCAAAGTGACATCAATCGCATGACAGTCATTTGCATTTTTGACAACATTCCAGTTGACCAAGTTTGGTTCTATTAGCCTGTCATGAACTTGACCTGACTTGACCTCGGCGACCTAACATGACTTTTAAATTATATAGCATAACAAAATGCATCAAACAAGTCGCTAGTGTTGTCAAGAACAGTTCCCTTTGCAAATATACGGGAAGCGCATCAGCACCGGTTTTTAAAAAAGTGGTCTGGCGCTGCTAATTGTTTTTACTTTAACGGCCCCTAACTTGAAAAGTTGTCGGCCGATTTTGATTTTTCTTACTTTAAACAATGCGCCGGTCATTTCCAAGTAGGTACGCAAAAAATGGCGTATATCGGCCGGGACAAGATGGAGTTATGTACGAAAAATCGGAGGGGTGGGCGGATTTCGCCATCCCTCCAAGGCGTGTGTTAACCTGTCATAAACTTGACCTGACTTGACCTCGGTGACCTGACATGACTTTGAAACAATATAGCATAACAATGTACACCAAACAAGTCGCTAGTTTTGCCAAGAACACCTCATTTTTGCCAATATACGGGAAGCGCATCAGCGCCGATATTTGTGGTCTGGCGCTGATAATTTTTTTTACTTTAGCGACCCCTAACTCGAAAAATATTTCGGTCGATTTTCATTTTTCTTACTTTAAACAACGCGCCGGTCATTTATAAGCAGGTACACAAACAATGGCGTATATCGGCCGGTAAAATCTGAAGTTATCTACGAAAAACCGGAGGGGGGCGGATTTCGCCCCCCCCCCCTCCAGGGCGCTTGTTAAACGTGCATTGGCTACGGCTCTACGAGGAGCTCGAAAACCGACATACACATTCGAATACGCCACATAATACCCTTTCTCTCTCTCTCTCGTGTTTGTAGTACCCAGTATGTCGTACCTGAGGTCACGCGGTAGCCACTGACCTCTGGAATAATTACAGTACAGCAAACATTTGGGACGTTAAAACCAACGCATACGAAAGACTTGATGGTGTCATTAGAACATGACCTAAGATGAACTTGAGGTCAATGGTTTACACAACTACCCTAGGTGGGTGTATATTTGAAGATATTCAGTCTCAAGCTGCTGTCTCAATTGGTTTAGATGCTATGGCAGATAAACCAGGGGGTAAAGAGCCCCGCGACTCGTGGGCTAATAGTTGTATGACAGCTATTACGAGCGAGGGCGAAGCCTGATGAGTCTACTCCCATGCATCTAAGGTTCATTCAAACGACCCTTCCCGTGCCGGTCTGTCACGCTTTTGAAGCCCAATTGCTCTTACTTTGTGCCTTGTTAAAGCGCTTTAAGTCCTACGGCATTTATTCATTTCAATTTCTTGCAGTCTTTAACACAATACTGTTTTAAGTTTGCGTACTTTTTGCTGACAACACTGTTGACAATGGAGGACTGTCACGTTAACACCTCTATACCGAAGGGGCCACATCGACCTCATCCACCAGCAGGCGCCTCCGATCACAATTCTGGTATTCCCTCGTCAGTCTTCACAACACTCGGATGTTGAGGTAGCTATAGCCTTATGATGCCTTTTTACTTCGTGCTGTAAGGTGTTCGGAAGTAAACATAAGGGCGATTGATTACCATCAAGTGGATTATTTCGCCCACCGGCTTTTTCAGTCTAAGCATGCGCGTTCGTGGGAGCGTCTGAACTGAGGAAGCCCAGTGGGAGAAATGCATCGTATTGTAGAAATGTGGTGGTGGTTGTTGGTTTTGCGACAAGTCGACCGTTGCGTCATGTAGCGTCGTCAATCTCTCACGCCGATTGGTCGCGGGCGAAGAGTAGCGACGGGTGAGACTGCCCACAATCTTTCGATCGTGAGACAAGTAACTTACCCCTGGACTACTCTTCCCCGTATTGAACAAATGTATTGTAATTAATCTTCTTAGGCACACTTCGCAAAACTTTGAGCATCAGAACAATGTTAGCGCGGAAATCACGAAAGCAATGCTGCTCCTTCTAGCCCTGCGAACTCCATTCCAGTTGGAGGGACACGCTATAAATATGCACGATTTTGGTGCCACAAAAGATGAAAAATGCAGATAGTCATAGTTTCAACCTGACTTGCTGACTGGCAATTGGCCTTGATTGTGGCTATCGAAATATCCTTGGCCAGGGGCATATAACAGTCTTTTCTGGAAGTCATCCTGGTGTCTCATTTTCGAATTGGACAGAATGACCATCTGTCGAAGAAACCAATTAAGAATACACTGACATCACGGCGGCATAACAGACAAAAGAAATGGGTAAGCCGAAGGGTAAAAAAGGGAAGAAAAAGAAGCAAAAGGATCCTGGTTACACACCTCAAGAAATAGCTGAGATGGAGAGCGAACTTCAGACGAAGCTGGCAACGGTTACCGATGAGATTGAGGAGTTGAAGACAAACATAGACGAACTGAAGGAAGAAAACGTCAAACTTCATCAGGAGACTGGGAGGCTCAAGGACGATACAGAGGCGTAAGGGTAGTAATACACGAGGTATTCTAAGCTGTGGAGTATTCCTTACATTGACTTGGTCCCCATGTGGTACACATGTACGTCAAGGCACATGCTGAGCACCTCAAACACAGTCAGATGTAACGAAGAGAACTGGTGGACAATTGGTTTGTGGGGCATATGAACTTCAGACAGTTATCTGACGTCCATGCAGAGTCGGAGATGTTCAACTTACACAACCTGGATATATTTGCAGCACCGGGAAAGATAAGGAATGCAAATAGAAAGGGTGGGGTATGGATAATGTCATTCATCGATTATATATAATCAAGCCTCAACAATCAATATAGTCATCAATGAATAGTCATCTATATAATAAAAAAACTGCTCATTCCTGTTGTGACTGGGAAACGCAGACTATTTTAAGTTATATACACACCATGTGTTCATTGTTGCAGGCGTCATGTGGTGTGGTCAACAAACAACAGACAACATTGCAAGCTCGTGTGTGCCTGGCCGATACAGCCGCAATCGAATGTAGAATCCAGCGGTGTACTGACACACAGCGCCGACAATTGATTTTTTTCTCAGTAAATTGTTTCGCTGCATCCACTTCAGTTCATAAGCACGTCTCGACCGGTAACACGTTTCAGACCATGCAGAGTACCGCCTGGTGTCGTGTTCCAGGTACGTGAACGAGATGCGCGCCCGCTCCCAGCGGCGTCAGGCCATCATGCAGGGCATCCAGCTGCTCAAGCAGAAGCAGCTGTCGTGCCTGCGGCAGCAGCACGCCGAGACTCAGTCCAGCCACCAGAAGCGGCGGGCGGCCCTGCTGCAGGCCATCGCCGACCGCGGCACCGAGCTGGCGCTGGCGCAGAAGCAGCTGCAGGACCTGGAGCCAGTCAGGTGAGTGGCACTGGGAATGAAGTGAGTGTGAGTGAGTGAGTAGTGAGATAGGGAGGAGAGAGGGGAGAGAGAGAGAAGAGAACAGAGCGAGACATGAGAAATGAGAGAGGAGATGAGAGCAGAGAAGAGAGAGGAGAGGAGAGAGGAGAGAGAGAGAAGAGAGGAAGAGAGGAGAAGATGAGGAGAGGAGTGGAGAGAGGAGAGAGGAGAGGAGAGGAGAGAGGGAAGGGAGAGGGAAGAGAAAGAGAGAAGGGGAAGGAGAGGAGAGAGGAGAGGAGAGGGGAGAGGAGAGAGGAAAGGAGAGATGAGAGAAAAACAGAGGGAGACTTATGGCCAGCGTACACCAGTGCTAGCTACCCACAGAGTGATCAATTATTGTGCACGAGCATGGCACAGAGCTGTCTGTGTTGGGTCGCCGAGTGGTACAGAGTGACTCTTTTCGCAGGCGACTTCAGCAGGAGCAGAACACCAAGATAAACCTGCTGGAGAAGAAGCTCGACATCGAGAAGGACGTCTACGACACTCAGGTGCTGGAGATGAAGCGTCAGCTCATCAAGTAAGCCAACGGTCCCCTAGGACGAACAGCTAAGCGATTGTCACGTGAACCGATCTTTCTTAAGGTGGCTTTACCAACGAGAATCCAACGTAGAACGATAACCGATGATTTCGTGCTCGTTGGCAAATCAATCTCTGATTGAGATCCGCCGACCCATGGTTGCGGAGCGACCGCATCTGCTCCAATCGGTCGGGAAGCGTCTTCAGCGATACTGACGCAAATAATCGCAATCGTATCACGTAACGTGAAACGTAAACGACCCGCTTAGAGTCGCAGTGTGACGAGTACGAAGAGGACCGCGTACGGCATCCCAGCGTCACGGATAGAGGGCCGATCGGTCTCCGAGGGTGTGCCAGTGCTGCAGTGCACGACGTTCCGGTCACGACCTTGGAATAGCACGTGTCGTTGGTCGCATGCCGACTGCTCACCTTCGCATAACTCCCGCCATACTTGCGAGCCTTTCCGCGCCCAATTCACGCTCCCTTCACATGTCCTTTTGCATCATTTCCACACGAATCGAGGAAATCCCGCGGCCCGAGGTAGTAGCGATTCGGATCAGAAACGCACTTACTACAGGACATGCCGCAACTTTGCAAAGCATACAGCAAGCGCTTCGTCCAGCTTTGCACCCGTCTCTGCCCATCCCTTCCCTCAGAGGCAGATCCGGGCAAGACAAAATGCAATCCGGAAGGGATCTAAAAAATTTGACTGAGTTCTTCTGAGTTTTTCATATTTGAATGCATCGTGCCTCTTGATATTCGTTTTATCGTGCGCCCGCTGCAAAATCATAAGATGTTGGGATTTGAGGGAACCGTGGTTATGTGTCTGATGCAAATACCACAAATCTAGTGCTAAAATGTATAATCTGTCTATCAGCACGTTTGATTAACCGGCGGAGTCTGTTGTTCCAGTAGCGATCACACCTGATCCATGCAACTCGGAGCACATATCGAACTTTGTAGTCGGCCAGTCGCCTGTCGGTCAGTGTGATATCGGTTAGTCCAGGACATGTTGAGGACGTAAGGTCTGCAGTATATGCTACAGGATATCTCCGTCAGCTGTCATTTCCCTGGCCACGTCCGACTGGTATGCTAAATAGTAGCAAATGTACTGATGACTGAACTGATCGTAAGCGGAGTAATCGCATTCTCAGATGTGTTTGCTGTGTCCCCAGACTGAAATACTCGCTCAAGGACGAGCTGCAGCGCGAGCTCGATGACGTCACAGAGCACGCCAGCTCCGTGGCGAGTCGGTGTCTCGGGTAAGTGTGGTGGTGCTCTGCGCCGCGAGCGAGGTCCACATGGCGTTACGTAGCCCCACCTGAGGCTGGCGGGAGTTGACGGAGCACGGCTGTTGGTACTGAGTGAGCTTGAGTGGTACTGAGTTGGTACTGAGTGAGTCTCGCAGATGCTGAGTGAGTATGCTGGTACGGAGTGAGCCTGGCTAGGGCGGTCCTGTGTGCGCCAGGTGCACATCACTGGAAATTATCTCAAATCGGGAGACTTCATGGCAGCCCTGCTTTTCGGAGCTCTCGAGAAGAACTTTGGTCCTTTCTCGCCGCATCCGACTGCTGGGCCATATAGAGTCGCCAACCTCTCACACCGAATAGTTGTAGGTGGACTCGGTTCTGTCGCCGTCTGTGGAACTCGAATCCACGATCTTACGATCAAGAGTTCCAGTCTCTCATCGTATCTTTATTCGGCTTCACCCAACACTCACTATCCTCTCGACAGACCTGCCTGGGAACCTTCCATTGCCCCTGACCTATGGTGGAGCTGTAGTAGGCACCCTGACGATCGATTGAACCAGTACAAAGGCATATCAATGCCCTCCATCGTTTTTGGTTGTGACATATACGGTATGCCGCCTTGCTAGATGTGAACAATGCCAACATTTTACGAACTTGAAGGCCACAGGAATGACCGGGTGGGTCTAATATACAAGCATCATCTCACTTACAATATATTACAGACGCCATCTTACAGTCATGGCCAATTTCAGTAACCTCTGCAATCGCACGCCTTTGGCACACGCCAGACCATTTTGTAGATATGTCACGCAGATCGAGTAAACAGTTTCTGATATTGGCTATGTCTGTAACCCAATAATCTTCTTTTACGATGATTTAGTGACCTTTGATCTGATCGAAGGTCACGAAAGTACAAACCGCACCTTTTTAGCACATGCCTGATCTAAATCAAATCGTACGTGAAACCACTTCCGAGTACCCCTCCCTCTTCCCCACCTACCATTTTCGCAGTCTCACCTATAGCCTGCGTTCGAAAAAAGGTGTCCTGTATTGCTTAGCACTTACAAAATACATACCCCAAAAGTAATGAAAAAACATGAAACTACGTACTGAGATTCTGCATTACGTTGATGACACCTTAATGCACTAAACCCTAGATAATGCATACACATTCACTAGCACCTGAGCTTGTAAGTATCATAACCTAAAATACCCATGCCGCTTTAGTGTGCACACCTGGGTCGCACACACGCACTACAAAAAAAAACGCTTTCACTATTTTGTCCCGACATTTTTAGCTCTGATACAAGGAGTCCTGGAAAATGAACAGCTGCCACTGGCCACGCATAGGATAAATGTTACTCTTACTTGTACGTGCCCCGACATTTTCGCTAGCTGTATGTTTGCAGTCGCACACCATGGCTACCTTTTTATCGCAAACACCTTGGTGTGTACGTGTGCGCCGAATAAAACCTAAACAGCTGAGTGGGACGTCACATCACCACCGTCGACAGGAACTACGTGAGCCGCGTCCGGAACGAGAACGGCACGCTGCGGCTGCAACTCAAGGAGCTGATCGATCAGAACAAGCTGCTCGAGGCGGACTTCGAACGCCAGAGCCACATTCGCGACCAGCAGCAGCGCGAGCACGACTACCGCAGCAACATCATCAGACGTCTGGAGCAGAAGTTGCAGAGCGACTGACCAGCGAACGGCTCGTGCTGTGTCAGGCTGCCACGACGTGCGACTCTCGATCCAGTGTTGTCAGCAAGTGGCAGCCAACGATATCGTTTGAACGGAGGAGACACGTGCAGAAGATGCTCTTATAAGGATAGATTCCATACTGACCTGCGCATTGAGCTGAATGGCTGTGATTGGATAAACATCGGCAAAGCAGTGAACAAATCAACTGAAAAAATTGTCATTATAATACCTTACTGCTTTATATCTTCAAATTGGCTTCTAATTTTAACCGGTTATGTTGCAATTGACCTTCCTTGCAGGGACACATTCTAAAGACATGTTTCGCCTGCCATGATATTTCAGGCATGGCTCATAACCACATACAAAACTGAAGACATTCAAGTGTGGACTGCCAGCAAGACGATAAAAGAAAAAGAACAATACAAGAACGACATCAACACGTGATCAGCCTTCAGTCAACGCTGGTAATGTGGAGATAGACGAACTTGTGCACATAGGTAGCCGCAGGTACGTGAGCGGGCTAATGTTTGTGGAAGCGCCAACGTAAGACATGCTGTTAACGCTAAGACATACTACTTGTAATACTTGACATACTACTTGTGAGATCGTTTAAATATTAATGATCCAGCAGTCTTCCAACCGACCTCATGTTTATCTTTCTTGAGTTGTAGAAGGGAATGTTCGATTGAAAGCGTAGCGATTACAAGTAACGCTTGATAACTTCTCACATTCAAAATGTGATACCATTTGTGAGAGAAACGTAAAAGCACATTGGCTTAAATCCGAGGAGAGTGGTCATTTTATGGCTGAGAGGTTTGCTGTGTGTGTTGGGGTGGGAAGGCATGGACATAGCAAATGATAATTTGTTGTAGTAAGGAAAGGACTAGCGCTGTCGCAAATAACTATCGCAACACGTTATCAGCCCTTAGTTGTACTGCAAAATAATTTGTCTTAGTGTACTTTATAATGCATGAATAAACTTAAGTTCGCCAGATGAGTGAGAGTTAAACTGAGACCTGAATAAATAAATTAAAATTAAAATGAACGCCAGAGAGTTAAACCATATATGTGTGTATATAAATCATGAAACACGCTTGGTGTAAGCCCATCAAAATGGTGATGCATATGTCGCCACTGTTACAACTGTCTTTACTTACCGAATAAATGAACGCTTCACATATCATTTATGAAGCAAATTAACAACCTAGATTGGTCGCTTCGGTGTGAAGAGATCGCTAATATATACCTGCGCTTGGTCTCTGTAGCCAGTTCCTTGTAAATCACGCCCGAGACCAAGCACAGGTATATATTTAATGAGGTCGAAAATATGTATCCTATTGTGTTGCCTTCTGGTCGCATTTTCTTTTGAACCGTTCACTATTAATGCTATTAAACGATGTGACGAATTAAACAGAAACAGAGCCTTGTGGTATCTGGGATAGCATGGCTTCATCACTCACTTCCCGGGCCTTTACGTTGGTTGTTTCTTTATATAAGTTAATTTTACAACAGGTGGCCCTTTCTGTCAAGAAGTCTCTGTCATCCAGAAGGCTCTCTCGGTCGGTCCGTGGCCCCATCACGGGCCTAAAGGCCTTCTACGTCGCGCCGAGAGCCCTACTACTCGGCTCAGGCCGCCTCTGTGGTCTGAGGGCCTCTTGGTCGGCCTGAGGCCCGCTGTCAGCTCCGAGTCCCTCTCCATCAGCCTGAGCCAAAGTCAACACAGGAGTCCTGCATGTCCGGCCCGGGGTCCTCTCCGTCGGCCATGTGATCCAGTGATAAATTATTCGGGAAATAGGGTGGAAAATACCACTTTCTGGACACTCAATCGACATCCTTCTCCAAGAAGTATCGACATCACGCTCCATGATGCGTGCTTATTAAGTCTTCGTGTCTCCTTTCTAGCTGTAGTTCGCTTACACGTATCATGTCAATGCTCCTAGTAAATAACAGTGACACATTTCGCAACGTAATTTCTGGTACAGGGATTAACGGTGTGATATGCGCACAGTACCAATTTATAACATAAGTAATATTCTCCCTGTCCCCAATTCAGCTCTTCCTAAATTATGAGTCCCAAAGCAAACGACAAATTTACAGTCGTAAATACCTACACCATGAGCTAAAGTTTGAGTCTGAATGACTTCAAAGGCATTTTAATTGACACTAATTCCATGGCAAATTTCGACATCCTTTTGTGCCCGTTTCGACATCTCACACCTAACGAAAAACCATAATTTTCACTCTGATGTGATCGCATTGAGTGGTTCTTGCGGGCCCTTCAAGGCAGTCACCTCAAGTTGCTACAGTTTCTCTCGGAACAATTGAGCAATACTGGCAAATATATCAGCAAACTCGGAAGCAAATGCAGATATTCAACTACCGCAAGACGCCGCCAACCTGAGCATCGACATAGACACCTCAGAAAGGGCAGCTCAAAAGAAGCATTCAGCTCGAGGAAGGGATTGCAGCTGTCAAAATAATGCTAAGCAGGCATCAAGATGAAATTTACCTACGCGACCTGACATCTGACGACATAACCATGCTACCCACCAAATTGTCTACTAAATAGTACATTTCGATTTATTAGGTGCAACACAGACGTTGCAAATCCCAATTTCGAAAAGAATAACGCCACCTGTCACAATTATCTTAATGGCATTAACAACGTGATAAACAGACCATCAATAACACATCTACGAAACCTTACTTCTACGCAAGATAAATCGTTGAGTCGGTTGGTGTCTAGATATTAATTTTATACATACACTAATAACTCCCATAGTAACAGCAGGTAACAACTCAGTAATATATCACATCGAATAACTCTAGAATCATTATTCACCACACTTCACCGGGACGAAGAAATCGTCCCGGTGAAATCGTCGGCTGACGTGTCCTTGTCACGTCAGCCATCTCTAAATATGTGCTTATCGGGCTGCCGCACATGCACTACTTAAATTCAGGACTTCGCGAAAAATGATTGACATCTAGAGTAGTATATCAACTGAAATGCAAATGTGTGGCAGCAATGACGAAAATGTTTCGTATGTTGATGAAACGGTTCGACACATCCCATTACGCTTGGAAGGGAATGCATGCCCTTAAAATTGTTCAGATAGTGCCAAGAAACGATCCACCAAACAAGGAAACGAAAGAAGAGTGCGATCGCTTGGTTCAGAAATGGCTTGAAAGACCCAAATACAAAATATCAAAGTTGATTTGCTGCCTAGCAGGTTCATTGGAAAAAAGTTGGCAGTTAAGTGATGGGTGCCTTAAAATTGCCATGCATTAAAAACAAACAAGTATTATTAAACAAGTACTCCATAGATACAGTACTCATTATTTGAAACAGAGCACAGTGATGTTCCAGCAGCAATACCAATCACATTTCTGTTGTTATACAGCACACTCTGTACTGTTGCTATACAGCTTTCTAAATATCTGATGTCGACTTGCCACGAACGAAGGGTTGTGACAAATTGGACTTTTAACTTTTGATTTTGACACGGGCACCTTGCCCCTGAACCACTCGCCCACTCTTCCACTGGCTGGAACTGTACGAATACGAAAAACAACAGATGACCGAAGGCAGTCGAGAGAGGTGTTTATCACGCTACTTTCCATTACATCCATGCCGTTTTTCTAGATGAACTGAAATATCGCAGTGCAATCACACTTTCATTATCCATCCACATATAAATTTTACGGCTTGAACATTTTCGTGTGAGGTCATCCTGTCCCTGGTTACGACTTTACAAAGGAAACCATGCTTTCTGCGTCGTTCTGAATAGGATTGGCTTGCTCCCTCCAGTAGATTAGAACAGCGACATGCTTTGTCCCAAAAATGGGCCAGTGCAGGATCAACGCACGCACCCTTTCACCTTCAAATGCCAGGCACATTTACTATTACTCGAACTACCATCATATTCACCACTAAGAACCTAAAAAAAATTGGATCGAAATTCACAGAACAGTTCTGGCTGCTACTGTTTAAATTGGCCTTATCACAAAATCCTTGGCATAACAGTACATGCGCTCTAAATTATGCAGAATAATCCACAAACAATGCCACATGTTTTTGCATAATCCACAATGCCCTGTTTTCGTATCATCCAAAGGCTGGATGATGCGAAAACACGGGCACCTATTTATGACAGGACCGGATGAACCGTCTATTTGTAAAGCAATGAACGCAAACACTGAAGCAGTGAACACCAATTGTTTAAATGAGGATAAATCTGCTATTCAACTATGAAATTGCATGTAGTAGCAGGATATGTAAAATATTCAATATACATTCATCTGCTTTGCACAGCTCAGACAAATAAAATGATGAGCATCTGTTCTGACTTTACTTGTAGATGACAAATCCTATGCATCAAATAATGGTGTACTTGTATTAGTGATAGTAGAATTTGATGCAGAAGCTATGCATCATCATAACTAAATTTATGCCCAATATTTGCCATTCTATTCTGCTGAGTTACCAATCAATAGACATACCCTCAATCAATATACCCTCTTTGAAAAAGGCGTCCCCATCAGTGTGCTCCAGTGCCCTCCCCCAGACCTCCTCGAGAGAAGTGTTACTCATAGCAATCCCTGGATCAGACCCTGAAGTATGTCCATGTCCTCTATATCCTGAAACTATGCTCAATTTTGTAACTGAATGCCATTTGTTTTCTTTCCAATCTGTTTTTTCATGCATAGGCCGATTTTTTAAAACAAGCCTGCTTACATTAAGCATTCTTGTGTCAAAACATGTTGATGCCAAAAAATATCATTACCCTTCCACCCCAGGAGTTTCTTTGACCATGGAAGATTGCATCATTTCCTTTCTTCTTACATGAAGACAACACCAAATTTACAATATTTAGGTCTACATGAGGAAATTGAATCAACACACCTACCTGAAAAAGAAGAGATGTTCTGAATGGGGAATCCCCCTCAATTGATAGAAATGCCACTGGCTCAAAGGAGCACTGATGAGAAAAGAACAAATTTTCTGAATCATTCTTTTCACGTTGACACACATCACTTTTTTTAAAGCAGGATAGTGGAAGAATCTTATAAAGTATTTCATTAACTTCTTCTGTATCCATCAAGATACAAATTTGTCTTCCTTAAATGTGTTATTTCGTCTCCAAAGCCTGCAATGGTATTCATATAGTTAAAAAGGAACACAGGTGATTTATATCTGGGCCAACTTTATTCAAAGTGGATAGATGGGAAGGATTTGCCACAACTACAACAATTTTCCAAAATACACTTTGAGATTGAGGCAGTTAAAATTTTTCCTTAAAATGCTGTCAAATAATACAAAACTAAACCTAGTAAGGAAGAACATTTAATGTAATGAAGAATGGCTCTTAGATGCTGCTAGGTTTTAGACATGTGTAAAGAAAATATATGACCTTCAATATACCAGGAGGTTCTGAATTGATATCACAAGTAGCAATAAAATATAGCCTTCATCATTACTTGTAATATCAACTCAGCACCTCCTGGTATATTGAAGGTCATATAATTTCTTTACACATAATATCTAGTAAGTAGATAGGAATACAACTTACTTGAAATCAATGATCATGCCAGGCAGCTTTGATTTAACATTTCTTAATTCATGAAGGTGTATTCAGTTTGATTTCTATTTTCAGCATGGATAGGGCAAGGGAAGGATTGGAGTGAACAATTAAGAACATGGTAAGATAATTCTCACTCTCATCTTTTCCAACCATTCTAGACATTTTTGGTACTGATTGATGCAAAACATGCAATGGACAGTCTTGAAAAAAATAACGTATTTATTCAACAAACAGCCTTGCTCATCATTAATTAGTAGCTAGCAATTATTTGGAAATCAAGTGGTGGGAAGTTACCTCAATTAGCTAAATATACGTACCTAGATATACAGTTTAGCTGTAAACAGCATGCACCAAACACGAAGCCACCGGGTACAAATGCAGTGTTGTAGTGACGCAATTCAAGGATGGCTATTTGAATTTTGCGCCGAATATTTCCTTCCGAACTGCTGGATTTGACAAATCTACTAAAACTAGTACAACCTCATTTTTATGTTCAAGATTGATTCTTCATTGGAGGTTTATGTGTGAGACTGTTGTCGTTATCACGACACGATGATTATCTAATACAATTAACCTCTTTTCATCGGGCTTTGGTGGAAATAGTGGTTTGCTTGTACAAATTTGCATTCCAATAATATATATCATTGGTTGAAACATCTGGTAGAAAGTCTACGATTTCATTTCTGACGTCACTCGAGCTTCCATGCTGAGGCATGCCACCTTGCGTAAATTTGCGGAAAACTGTGCGCATTTGCTACATATCGAGTGTACAAGTATTTGCTTATTCCCGCATGTGCCTCCTACCTTGGTATATGTCGGTGATATTGTTTTGCACTTTTGCCAAGATCTTTGTTCACCACGTACTTAGCCTTAGTGTCAGTGATTATTTGTCAGAGTGTCTGTTTTGTTATCTTACCTTACCCAGGTCCCTTGGTATTTACAGTGGTGGTCAAGGTTGCATTTATGTTTTGTAGTTATAATCATCATCATATGCTGTGAAAGCAGGCCACTGGCCATTGTGCCATCCCTTAGCAATGCAGCTTGGCCTGAGGATATCAATGTTCATCCCGCAATTGTGTCCTCTCATTACCCAAATGCTTTGTCACACTTATACTTGCAAGCAAACAATTTTGCTTAGGATGCCTGAGCAAGAATGAAACTGCACTGGATGGGTTCTTCCCCAAAAATAGTTTGTTGATTGTGTGTGACATTAGACAACTAATTAAATCAGATGAACACATTGACTGTCATTCTTTGAGATGGAAATAACATTTTAATAAACATCAAAATCAAAGGACTGGTACAGGGGATGAGTGGTTTAGGGGTAAGTTGCTCATCTCACAAACAAAAGGTTGTGGGTTCGAGTCTTACCTGTCGCTACTCTTTGCCTGTGTGAGAGATTTGTGATGCTGCATGACTCGATGGTTGATGTGTTGTAAAACCAATAACCAACCAAAGGACTGGTACAAATAATCATGCAATGACCCTTCTGCTCTGAAAAAAAAACAGCTGCAATAGATCATACTGAAGGAGAAATACATGAGTTGAAGTATATGTAAATCTGCATTTAACACAGTATTTTAAGAAAACAATTGTTTCATGTTTCTGAATGTGTTGAAAATAATGTGACCATCCCTTTCTGGAATGAATGCATACCTTTCAGGTTCAACTTGTGCTTTAGTGTGTGCTATGAATTCTTTGATTTTTTGCAATGCCATGCATGGAAGTAACTAAAACAATGTGACCACTCATCTTCTCCACAAATCGTTACTTTTAAGTTGCAATTTGTGGCACTTCTACTCTGAAAAAAAGTTCCAGTAGATCATGCTGAAGGAGAAATAAAGGTGCTGAAGTATATTTGAATCTGCATTTAACATGGCATTTTCAGAAAATAATTGTTACATGTTTCTTAACATGTTGAAAATAGTGTGACCATCCCTTTCTGGCATGAATGGATACCTTTCAGGTTTAATTCATACTTTAGTGTGTGCTATGAATTCTTTGATTGTAGTTAAACATTTATGGAAGTGACTAAGACAATGTGAATACCCGTTTTCTCCACAAATCATGTTTAAGTTGCAAGCAAAATAGCATCAAAGGTTTGGTTTGAAATTTCACATAGCAAGAAATTAATGTTAGAAAATGTATGTGTATACAAGATCTTAGTCCAATGTGGATGGATAATTTGTTCTTGTAATCATTCCTGATGTAATTTGGGTCAATTTCACATTCAATTTGGTAAATGTATGGAATGTCCCCCATGCCAATTTTTTGTCAAAGTATGTATTCTCTGGTGCTTTCTGGTGTGTTATTGATGAATTTTGTATTTATTTGTTTGGGAAATGAGAAAGTTTCAAGATACCAGCAGTTTAAGTTGGATTACTTATATCTCAATAAGTACTCACTTCACCAAGAATATATTTATTTGTTTGGGAAATGAGAAAGTTTCAAGATATCAGCAGTTTAAGTTGGATTACTTATATCTCAGTATGTACTCACTTCACCAAGAATAGAGCATGGAATGCCTGGGCATCTAAGCCATTCAAGTTCAAGCAATAGTATCTCAATAAGCAGTCATTTTACCAAGAAAATCACTAGTATCACTAGTATTCATGTCTTTATGATTACAGCACCAGCTGTGGTCATAAGCCTGGGTGAGCATTATTTTTTTTTACAATGCCATCATGAGGGGTGAGTATTCTAATCTACTTAGGCCATCATGTGGTGGCTTAAGTGGTTGTAAACAATCATGAGGCTTGCAACCACAGCTGGCATATAAGGTATCCATCTGCCAGCCCAAAGGTTGTGGGTTGAAGTCCCACACCTCACTAATCTTTGCTCATGACCATTGACTTTGTTATCGGCAGCACTATTTGGCCCAAAGCAGCCACCTGTTGTAAAACCAATCACCAAATACACTTGGTGCATTGCAACATTGTGTATGCACTTATCTCCTGTTGTCAAGGTATGTATGCACTTCATTCTCCTGTTCACAGGAGCAAGGAAAATCAGCTTGTGCTGTTATTGATAATGCATGGAGATTTATCCAGGCATCTTCACTCACCAGAATGCAACATCCTGATAGATGAGCTTGTGAAGTGTCACCAAGAGGTGAGTTGGTTCCTGTCATAATTTCAAATGATAAGCTTGCTGACCAGAGTACCTCAGCTTCTGGTTATTGCTCTGAGCATTGACCTCCATGACTTAATGTGGTGAGCTATGCACACATATGTATTGTTTTATGGTTACATGTATACTGAATGTGACACTGATTGTTTGGATTGTTTCACTGGATGTGATCAGTTCATAGGGAGACGAGAGCTGTGAGATGGAGCAAATAATGTGCAAAGGTTATATAGTGCAGCCTATTGTGAAAGGATAGATAACTAACAGCTCCATTGTTCTTGCTGTGCCATTGCAAGTGATCTCATGCAAAATCCAGTTAGCACTGATTACTCAGCCAATGGAATATTCAGTGCATGCTTCTCTCTGATTAAGAACATGACTTGATCAAGAGAGATCATGAGCCAGCTTCCAGAGTTTCAGATTTTGTAGAGTGAAGGATATCAGTCAAATATTTTTTTTTTAACCCACAATGAGGTCAAACAAATCAGGGTTTAATGGAAATACAAGGTCAGACAAATTCAGGTTTCATGGAAACAAGGTAAAGAAACTAAAGTTTCATGGAAGTCAGGTTAGTAAGCTAAAACTCGCTAGGAGGCAAAAGCATTTCTATTATGTGCTGATTCCCATGTAAATCGTGGAATTTAAGGATAGTGTCATCAGTGCAAATTGGCCAATGGTAAGGGTCTTCCACTCAAATGTATTCCCTGAGGAAAGGGGACATGATTCCTGATCCTTTTGTATATGGTTTAAGTGCTCCGCATGCAGTACACTCCAAAACCTTGACAGAGTCATAGTTGATGGTGCTGGTCTCAGATTGCCCAGATAATTGGTTTCGTCTTATACTTACAATAATTCGTCACAATGGTAGCTGTAGTTCGTCATTGAATGGAAAGCCTGTAAGGTCATTTTCTCAAGAATGAGTGTGACGAGGTTAATGTTGGAAAGGGAGCTGACCTGGTAGCGTCGGCCCTGCTCGCACCCCTGCCGTAGTCCGCGCAATGTGAAGTAGCATCATTTCCGATCTCTAGCAGACACGTTTCTGACATGACGTCAAAAATTCGCGTGCATTCTTCATAGTCCGTTCAGGACACCCTTGCTTTTTTCGAGGTGCGGAGTTCCAAAACACTGTCCGATGAGGGTGACTGTCGGTCCGTGGGCTGACGGGGTACCATCTCGTGACCCGTTATTAGCCGGGCGCCGACCCTGCGCCAGCAATGTCGTCAGCGCAGGAGCGGCCAGCGAGCGTGTGATTTGAAGGGAGGACAGCTGTCGGTATTTTCTTTGGGGACGAGTAGTCTAGGGGTAAGTTGCCTGTCTCGCAATCGAAAGATTGTGGGTTTGAGTCTCAGCTGTCGCTACTCTTTGCTCGCAGTCAATTGGCGTGAGAGACTGGCGACGCTACATGACTCAACGGTCGACGTGTTGTTAAACCAATAACCAACCTAGGTATCTTCTTTTCGATTATTGTTTCTAGTCAAATTTTCAGAGTTAAATTTTATTTGTTCCTTCTGAGTTTTGTCCGTGATGTTTTGGGCTGTCGATGTACGCATTTATCATGCCCATGCTTTTGCAGTGGATTGTGTCCCTATATTTAATTGTGTAATCCTGTGCATCAGCAACAAGCCAGACGACCGATGTTTTTTACAGAAATCTTTCGGCAAGTGGGTTGGCGCCTGCAGCCAGATTGACGTTAAGGTCCGACACTGTCTCAAACTGGAGGTGAGCACGCTTTATATATGCGCACGTCCCGTGACCTAGCTGGTCCATCATATTGCATTTGGCTGCTTTGCTTCCTTAATGCTGAGGAGGAACTGAGGACATTTTATTCTTGGTGGCAAACAATTTCTGACAGCCTTTAAATTACATATGTATGAACCTATTTAAATATTTCAGTATGTGAATTAAGTAAAGAACAGTGTGAAAAGTAAAGCAAATGGTGCATTCTTCACAACTGCAATTCAAAACATTGCCTTAACAGGTTTAAATTGCTATTGTGAAGAATGAAAAGAAATGCAGTTTTTGTGGAGTTTTTCTTCATGGATTTTAGCAAAAAATTATCCAACTGTGCTCAATGTCAAGCACTTTTGTTTCTGGTTTGCAACATGCATCCTTTGCTGATGCAGCTCTCACGGATGTTACAGACGTCACAGACGTCTCACAGATGACAGACAATACTGAAGATGCTTATCTGCATTTGTCACCATGGCAAAAACAGATTTAGACACACTGACAGCCGGCTGTTGCCTATTGCAGCGTCTGCAGCGGCAGAAGGTGAACCGCGAGGCGGCCGCCGTCAAGCACAGCCTGCTCAAAGAGCGCATGCGGAAGGCGGCCGTGCAGTGAGGCGGCGCTGAACGGCCAACCCGCTGTCGGCAGTGAAGTAGAGTCGGTTGGCGGTCGAGCCGCGGCCGAGGCATGACCTCGCGCGCACCCCTGCCATCTGGCGGGACGGCGGCGAACGAGCGGCGGGCGCCGCGCGTCATCCCGCCGATCGAGCAGTCGGTCGACCTGTCGGACCAGCCGGCCGACTTCCTGGAGCGCTACTACGAGTGCCGCTACCTGCTGGACTGCCGTGAGCCCGGCCACGACTACCGGCTGCTGTTCCACTCGAACGGGCTGATCGTGGTGATGCTGGCGCCGTCGCACCCGCTGGTGACGCGCGGCGTCGCCATCACCGGCATCGACTTCCAGGTACGTGTCCGGGGCGTCGCCATCACCGGCGAATCGACTGTGGGCCCCATTACCGGTACGTGAAAAAACCAACCAATAAACAAACAAACAGGTACGTGTCCGGGGCGGGGGTGGCCGGGTGGTTGAGATGTTGGGCTCCGGGTGCCAGAGGTCCCAGGTTCGACACTCGCACCGCTCCGGACATTTACCAATCCCGCGGCCCACCGGCGAAACAGTGTGGGCGGCGCCGTTAGCCGAGAATGTGCGTTAAGTGCGTCGTGAATCGCCCAAATAAACAAACAGGTACGTGTCCGACCCGCTCCTCCGCGGCACGCCGCCGACTCGGCGGCAAGCCACGAGTGGCCATCGTGGTCCTCGGTGGGATGCACGGCTGCCGGCACGGTGGTGTCGGATGTATGCTTCCACTACTGGCTGGCGGCCCCATTGCGCTGTTGAGCTGTGCCGAGGAGTGTACGTTGGCATGTAATTAGCAGACGTTGTTTTTGCATTTGACAGAATATTCTGTCCTTGGTCGAACTTTAGTATGTTTCACCAACAATGTTTGGAAACATTACTTCTGGGCTTTGAGTCGCACGAAGTTTAATGGTTGGAACGCTGCTTGCAGTCACTTGAATGATTTTGCAATATATTTGAACTGATATAGCCATGCCAACTTCTAAGGTATGCTTGTCTAGTTGGAAAGCGACCATGGCTCCCAAGCCCACCATCTTATTATTTTTATTAGGTGTATACACTTATTGATGAATTGATCAATTCATATTTTGCTCCTCCAGTCGTCTATTTTAAGCCGTATGTCTAACTTCGTTAGGTTAATATGAACGTGTATGGATATCTGGGTTTGTTGTGGATCCATTGAATGTTCTTATTTTGCGTGGATGTGTCACGCCGGCGACCGATGTCAACGCTAACTTGCAGACATGCTTCACGATTGGAACATTTGTGTGCATGTTGAGATGTGTGTGCGTGTATGCGCAGGTTAATAGCTGTCCAGGAGTCGTGCAATTGGTGTGCTTGCATTTGACTTAGTGCAGGCCGGTGCGCCCTAGCAAGGTTGTGTTTATGCCATCTTGGATGTCTTCTTTATCCAGCAATACTATACAAATTTTATTCAGTTATCGTACTTTCTAAAGGTGATCCATTCATGCATGAGGGAAGTGATCCATTCATTCATGCATTCATGCATGCATACCCCATGCAGTTCACATCAATCAACATGGGGATCTATCTAAGGGCAAGGGATTCGGGCACTCGGGTCTAGTGAAAGAATACAGGGATGATGGCATAACAAATAGCGCGGTATGGTTGTTGATCAGCATTTGTGTTTAACGTGGACTTGTGCGTTATTTGCGTGAGCAGTATGTAGGAGTAGCTAAGTAGCCCGCCCCGATGCCGTTCCTTTTTTTGCTAGTTGGAAGGTTGCCAGCTATATTCATCGACCGTCATTACCATTAATCTTCGCCATTCACGTGATGTTGGCGACATGCCAGATAGGTCGTCAACGTCGGCATTGGCATCAATATAGTGAAGTATCCCGAGCAGCTGTTTGTGATTCACACCGTCTAAATATGTGGCTAAATCGCACAGACGTCGGAAATATTAAATCGGCCTTTGTCCACAGCTATTCGCAGCTAAATGCCGTCATTTTTTAAGCAATACAGTTTCAGCCGAATGGATAGTTTCATGTCCGTTGTGATTCAATGTGCAAAAGGAAGATTTGTGAAAACACAGCAGTGGCTGCTGTTGTATAATGTTTAACAATTGCAGTTGCATGTAAGGTGAATAATGGGTGAAATCAGCTGTTGTTCTCGTAATGACATATTACAGTTGTGGTTGGTTGGTTATTTGGGCTCAGGGGCGCATCGACTGCTTCGGTCATACAGCGCCCATATATTACAGTTGTGATACCGTCACATTTTCCCTATAGGCTGATGGTCCTCGACACTGCCATCGCGTCTACAGTGTGGTGCATGATATTGTGGTCCTGGTCCTATACACATGTTTGTATATATATATATATATATATATATATATATATATATATATATATATATATATATATATATGCGTATGCACACCGAGGTGCCATTCACATCTGACGATGTCTGTGGATCTATGCTGCATGCGATGGCTCGTAATGTTTGTGCAATATTTTTATCTGTGGATGTCTTATTAATTCTTCGTTCGATAAAGTTGGAAAATATTACTCTGGAACGCATGTGATTGCGCAAGGCAAACCGAAATTTAATGGGGGAGAGGTGCAAGTCAGAATTGCATCATATGTAATAATAATACAGACAATTGTGCGTGTGTAACCGAGGAAAGAGATGATGCCTTGGGCTCCCTTCATGGAACGTACACGGAGTTGCCACGTGGCGCTGGTACCTAAAGCCCCGACATTTCACCGTTTCACTCCATCGTGTTTCTGCCCGGACGCGACGTCGCACTCAGCTCACCTCACATTTGGCCAGGTGACGGAGCACACCAACCGGCTGGACAACCGCGTGCAGGGCAAGGGCAAGCGCGGCGCGCAGGTGGTGACCGCCGAGGCGCCGCTGTTCCGCGTCACCTGCGCCGACGGCCGCCAGCTGGTGGTGCCCGCCTGCGCGCGCGGCAAGCTGATCCAGCTGAACGAGCGGCTGCGCGCCGAGCCGCAGCTGCTGACGGCTGGCGGCGAGGGCTTCGTGGCGGTCATCCTGCCCAAGCTGGGCACCAGCGCCGGCCAGAAGGTGGGCACCGTCGACAGCGCCGAGTACGCCCGCCGCAGGGGCCCGGCCGGCGGGGGCCTGACGGTGACCGGGCGCCGGCCGCCGGGCCTGGTGGCGCGCAGGCCGAGCCGGTGGAGCACAACGGCGGTGGGACGTGCCCGCCGACAGAGTGTAACGGTGGTGGGGCGTCCGCGCCGGTGGAGTGTAGCGGTGGTGGGGCGTCCGCGCCGGTGGAGTGTAACGGCGGCGGGGTGTCGACGCCGGTGCAGTGTAGCAGTGGTGGGGCGTCCGCGCCGGTAGAGTGTAGCGGTGGTGGGACGTCTGCGCCGGTGGAGTGTAACGGTGGCGGGACGGCTGCGGACGTCTGACGCAGACTGGGGCACCGCAGTGTTGTCGAGTGCCGTCAGGGACGGTCAGGCGCGGAGCAGGGGAACAAGTGACTGCACCGCGATCGCTCCAGCCAGCTGGGCGGCCGGCGCCGGCGCCGATCTAGCGACTGCCAGCTGCGACCCGGTATAGACCGGTGTCGGGCCAGTGTAGGGAAGTCATGTGCGTACACTGTAGAGACCCACCTCGGGTGCGAAGTACGGAAGTGTGACTGTTTTTTGTTTGTCTGTGGGAGATCGTGGAGTCGCCAATAGATATGAAAGATATTACGTTTTTTTGGTTTAGAATCGTCTTTCTTCCGTTTACCGGCAGGTGGCGGTATCCGAGCCGAAGGTGAAATGCATTAATTTTAAACTGGGTTCGCCACATCCATGATATCTATAATCAACGGCTTGAGATGTACGTTTCCTCGGCTTGTCAATAGATGGCGGTTACAGTTGGTCCACCCGCTGTTTCCTGACGACGTTATGCAGCCTAATCTTCTGCATGTTGTACGAGAACCCTGAGTACATTGATGGCCAATACGTGGAGGCAATGGCAGGGCTGAACTCGATGACGCGATGGACACCCGGCCATAGAGGCATATTTTGGAAGTTGAAATCATTGGAGGGAGGGTAGTTGGTGTTCGGGGTAAAGCCCCCTCGAAAACATGCAAATCGACACCCATGTACATTGTGCATGGGTACGAAAAAAATGGGTACATAAAAATGTAGGATCAGCTGAGAAATGGTTGTGGTGATTGGACACGCCTATTTTTAGGCACTTTTTTCAATTAACACACCCTCTGGTTGATGGTTAAGATCGGATAACGTGGACATGTCCCCACCCTTCCCAAAGCCCTCCCACAGCCCTATTGCTAGCGCTTGTCCCATCGGTGAGAGCAAGGTTCAACCCTCCGCTGTGCCTGTTGGGAAAACAGCCTATCAGCAGACTAACAAGTCAATAATACATTGAGTGTTGGCGAGCTCATCGTTGATTGCCGGTATATGGAAGAAAAACGATTCCAAGCCAATAAAAATAACGTAACATATTTTATATCCATCAACGAACTCCCACTGACACCCAAAAATAGCCACACGACCACGAGACTGGTATTGTGATGTTGCGCTATTGCTTGTCAGGCAGCCCTGGGTGGCGCCTACTGGTACTGGCACAATGATGTATGAAAGTACACGTGTTTCATTGGCACATGTCAGATTGCGAAGAAATCGAACCATCAAGATTGCTTCATTAACGTCTTTATTTAACAAATCACACATGAAATAAATAACTGTACGATGAACGGAATGCTTCCTGTGACACGAATGCGGCGATCGCTGGATAAAATGAGGAGCTGACGCAAATTGGAGCTGGTATAGCAAGCCTGGTGGATTTGTACTGGACAGTGACCCACCGGTGCATGCTGCCGAAGTGCATGGAAGAGGTGCGCGACAGCCTGACTCAGAACAATGCAAAAGACCCAACAACGACCACCTTTCTCTAACGACTACTACGTAACATCCATTGAGCCGCCGCCGGTAAACAGAGAAGAACATGACAGCATGTGTGTGGGGAAGGAGCACACGTCGCTTCTTCACTTCCCAGTAACAACGCCTGTGGTAGCACACCAGGTAACAACGGCACTGTTGAGCTCACGTGACAATGAGCCCTGATCTACTTCGTGGTACGCATAGTGACAGCCCGCCAACGACCTTCACGCCGCAACAAAACTGCGATGGAGGATATTCAATTTTCCAGATTCTTTTTGTTTTCAAGCAACACCCACAGACGCAATCCAACAATATTGCGGGACGCATGTCTCGTCGTCAGCGGTGGCAGAATCGGCGCACGGACGGTGGCAACGTCGCGCGGCCATCCTCGCACACACCTGTCAGCGACAGTCGCGGCGACGGCCGACGGCCGTGGAGGGATCCGGGTGACGGCCAACGGTGGTGAAGGGTCTGGGTGAGCGGCGACAGGACTGGTGATGTATGGATGACGGCCGACGGTGGTGACGGCTGATAGTGGTGGAAGGGTCTTGTTGTGACCAGCGACAAGACTGGAGGGGGTCTGGGTGACGGTCGATAGTGGTGGAAAGGTCCGGGTGACCAGGGACAGGACTGGAGAGGTCTGGGTAGCGGCTGACAGTTGTGGAGGGGTCTGTGTGACGGCCGAGAGCGGTGGAGAGGTCTGGGTGACGGCCGACAATCGGCGCTCAGTCGTCACGTGCTGAGCCGCAGGTCTCTGGAACTGGTGTACCTGACTGCGCCGCTGACGGCAGCATCGGTCGCCCACAGCCGTGCGTCACCCGCCAGCCGCTCTCCTATGCGGAGGCGCCCTACTGCCGCCGGAACGGCGCGCGGCCGCGCACGCGCTGCGACCGCCGCAGCGAGCGCCTGTTGAACATGCTGAACAGACGAGTGCTGGCCATGCGCCGGAACCGGCGGCCGGCGCTCATGACGCGGTCCATGAAGTCGGAGAAGGCCAGGCGGGCGCGCACCAGGCCCTGCGGCAGACGTGACGAGATGCACGGGTCAGCTGACGGGTCACGGCTCAGACAGGACGGTTCGCCTCAGACAGGCACGGCACGCCTCAGACAGGCACGGCCGTGGTCGGGTCGTAGGTCGGGTCGTGGGTCAGCTGGCGGCTGTGTTCAGATGGTGGGTTAGCTAGCGGCTGTGACCGCATCGTGTGTCAGCTGGCGTCTGTGTTCGAATCGTAGGTCAGCTGGCGGCTGTGTTCGGATCGTGGGTCAGCTGGCGTGTTCAGATCGTAGGTCAGCTGGCGTCTGTGTTCGGATCGTGGGTCAGCTGGTTAGTTTGTTCGACAAATCGACAATTAATGACAGGGGCTCCCTTCGTGTATCGCCTTTATTAGAGCTAGGATATCAGTTTCCCGCAACACATATAAACACATTTTTGAAGATAAGGAAAGCAAAACTGTACAAATTCGCATTGTCAATTAGCGACGCAACGACTAAAATTGCTCTTCTTGCACAGGAGAAGCTTCTCTGAAGCGGAGTTCGGAGTGCGCCTCTCAGCAGCACTAGGAGGCGCCTCGGAGGGCTGGTGCCTCTCCCCGGCGAAGCAAGGTTCCCCTGCCGTGTCAGCGGCGCCGTGCGCGGACATGGCCGCCGGGCAGCAGTTCCGATTCCGACTAGTTGATTGGCCTGATAATCTGCCCGTCTGGCGGCGGGACTGCGTCACACCGGCAGACTACAATGGGGTCAGCGGTGGGATCGGGCGCTCGCGGCCCGACCGGTGCCGCGCCGATTTCTCCATCATTAATGATATGACACCCCGGGGCATCTCGAGTCGGTTGGGCGGCGTCTTGGTCCTGCACCAGAGCCAGATCAGAGGCGGCGGCCAGCCGCGTGAGTGGCCACCGCCAGGGTGGGATAAATATATATATATATTTGTCAGGGATGCGGAGCCGGGAAAATTTTGGACGGCTCCGACTCCGGCTCCGGGGAAGTATCCCGGCTCCGGCTCCGGCTCCGAGTAAAATGTCCCAGTGGCTCCGGCTCCGGCTCCGGCTCCGGCTCCGGGCAAAATGTACCGGCTCCGGCGGCTCCGGGTCCGGCTCCGGCTCCGTACACCTCAAACGTGATCGTTTGAGATATACATGCGTACAAACATTTATATACGTGCATACACACAAGTAAGAGCTAGGGGGATGTAAAAAAAGTTAGCCGCGACCACTCAGAGGCGCAAACTTCAGACAATTATAAGCAACTTTCCCGTATAAACCCTATCTCTAAATAAACACCCGCCCCCCTCCCAAATCACTTTTTGGTGTTATGCTCTCGTAAACTGACGCTCGATTCGTGCCGTATTGGGGCAATCAGAAGAGGGGAGACTCGAATCAACAACACTCCCTATCCCGTGAACGGTCCAAGGAATACCATTTTTGTAAATTGTAATGTTTGAGCTCATATCTAATAAGGTACAACAACCCGTTGATGGTGGAAACAATGAACTTAACTAAACTAAACATGGAACTATTGCATTGACTACTGAGGCTATAATATGGTTATTGGTTATTTTACCATTATTTGATGATATTTTTACATGTTACTCGTATTTAAACATTTTGGCTTTTAAAAATGCGTTTTCATACCATACCATACCATACCTTACTAGGTATAATGTGTTCATTTCATGTTTGCTAATTTTGTTTGATTTACACCTCCTTCGGGGTCGGAGCCGCCCTGCTTTTGACGGCTCCGGCTCCGACTCCGGCTCCGAGTAAAATGTCCCGGCGGCTCCGGCTCCGGCTCTGGCTCCGGGCAAAAAGTCCCGGCTCCGGCGCTCCGGCTCCGGATCCCTGATATTTATATAGTTATATATATATTATGTATGTTTACGTGCCTGATTCTGAACGCCACAAAGTTCCTGCACATTTTACTCACGTTGCTCTGTCTGCGGAGGGGGTAGGGCACGGGCCGTGCCGGCTGCGACAGAGGCCTCTGGAATTGCTGGACCTGACGCGGAGCCGACCCTGGAAAGATCGTGTCCGGGTCACGGCACTGCGCCGCCGGCCACCGACACCGTGTCCGTGTCAGTCAACTATGAGCGTGCGGTGAAACGTCCCGCACGACACGCGCTGCGAATAATGAAACACGGCGCTTGAAAGATCAGATGGAATGTTGGCAAAAACGTCGTGGTGAAAGCATCACTAGGTGGTTGTACAAGAAGTCCTCCGTCGGCAGCTTGATATGGCAGCGGGAGACAGGCCAACTGGCCAGCATGATGGAGAAATTGCTGCAGGGAGACAGCGAGAGAGATATAAAAATATATGGGCCAGAGGGAGATTGATGGAAAGAGAAAGATTGAGGGAGGGAGAGAGAGCGAGCGAGAGGGAGAAAGAGAGAGAGGAGAGAGAAAAAGGAGAGTGAGAACAGGACGTGGTGGCTCACCTGTAAACTGAGATTCGTCGGCGTAGACGGCAGCAAATACTGAAATAGATGACGCACATCAGATGGACGAAGTCAAGTCATGTGAACAGTGACTGAGTTTTCACTCCGAACTTTCGCCGTTATAACATACGCTGTAGCGTTTTGGAATGCATCTCATTCTACCATCATACTCATGCAATATGCTATATCACTTCTGAAGGGATTTTTCCAATGGTCCAACTTTTATTCACAATCATGCTTAAAAGATTGTGAGGTTTCTACAATAGTTTGATCGTCCTGTTGCAAGCACATATGAAAAACATGACTTTATTGGGCTGCATGTGCCACTATTTCTCGCCAACACCATATGGTGCCGAGAAATCGCAGTTTCCACGCACTGATTATGCAACACGGAGCAATGCGAGGTACGGAAACACTACCTGATAACACAACCCTGGTTGAATACACTTCAATGGTTTTCTCCAATGTAAACTTAGTGGGAATTTTTCTTTTAGCAATCATAATTTGAAAAAAAAAAAATTTTTTTTTTTTATTTTTTTTTTAATAATATTAAAAAAAAAAAAAAAAAAAAATTTTAAAATTTTTTTAAAATTTTTAAAACTTATTATTTTTTTTTTTTTTTCCTTTCTTCATTACCCAATTCATGACTGTGGTTAGGCGGAATGCTGTGTTATTGAGATTTGACGCAGTTCGTAGGATACCGAACTCATTGATGGACGAAGGATCAGATCACAGGAGTCATGCCCCCCACTTTGCAGAAATCCTAGCAGTACGGCAGTTGCACGGACGGAATTCACTTGAAAAAATGGCCAACCCTCCCCATCCATTTTTTGGTCGTTGCTGTCTCTGAACTCAAAGAGAAACCGCTTTTATTCGCAATACTAAGTGCACGCTCACCAATGTGCTAATCATCCATATCGGCAGCTTGTAACGCTGCTGACATGGTCATTGGACGGCATCAGTCGCGAATGAAGTGTGCAGGTGATAGTGTGGCAAGTCTCCAGTGGGAAGTCATCAATTAGAAATAATATTTCAAAAATGTCTCGCACACGGTTATTAAGATTTCACACCTTTGGTGGCGGTAGGAATTGGTGGCCCTTTGGTGACGTTATGGATTGTGACCATATACCTCTTGAACGCACTTCGGAGGTCGTTTTCTGTACCGTTTCTATAGATCAGGCACATATCCAAGATGAGCCCCACCCACCTGAACAGTTGGTTATCAAGGTTAAACCGGCTACACGTTTTCAGGAACAGGTTGGATGTTCCCGACAGCATGTCGAATAATTATGAAGATATTATTTCGGGATTCACACACCAGAAGCCAAAATCCGCGCATAAAAATTGGCGCATGGGAGTGGCAGCAAGTCTTCTATGCCCGCGCTACCTCATTAAAATCATTGAACCGCCACCGCAGAGCATCGGCACAGTTTGCTATGAAGCATACTTCCATTCGCTCCCCCTGCCCCGCCTTCGAGACGTGCTGTGTTCGTTCCTCCGGCTGGCTGGCGATCTCAACACAAACTCACATCTATAGCTGTCCATTACATTACGAACATACGGAAGCAGGTCATTGGTAGAATCTGAGCACACATCAAATCCGCTCGTCTTGGCATCGGAGCCGATGATGACACTCTCCTGCCAGAGGCGCGTGCACCCATTGTTGCAGGCCGCGCCCGGCTGCAGCCGCTTAGCGGGGTCACCGGTCAGCGTCATGGTTCACCGGCCGGCCGCCAGGTGGGCCGGCGCCACTGTCGGCCAGTCATCAGGGAAGCCGCCGCAACACCCTGCCACACTACCGGCGGGTCACTGTGCGGCTGTGAGGCAGAGCTGTGGACGGCGGGAGGCGGGAGGCGGGGCGGAGGCGGGAGGCAGGGGCCTCGTCTCGGCCCGCCTCCCGCCACCGCCGCACGAACGGGCCCACGAACCGGCGTCTTTGCAGAGCGCAAACTCAAACCTGCCCGCCGTTCTGATCACGTCGGGGCGATGTCGAGGAATACAGGCTAAGCACACACACGCGGAGAAAACGGCCGGCGGCCAGGCGTCGTCCGCCAGTCCCGATAGCGAGCGCGCCGCCCTAGTGCCCGTTACACCGGGCACCCGGTCGCCGCCGCCGCCGCCTCCGCCTCCGCCTCCGCCTTCCAGCCGACTTTCATCCGATTCAATACGGTGCGCGGGGCGGCTGACCGGGCCGATTTCCCTGGCCGCCCACCGGCGCCGGCGGGCGTCAGTCGCACCGCCGACCGTTTACACGCCGAGCGGCCCCTCGATGATCCGGTGGGTGGGACGAAAAAGCCCGGCCGGGGATTGTGCTGGTGCTGGGAGCCGACCAACACGTCAGCAGGCGGCACAACAGGCTGGCGGCGCCTGACCTCTGCCCAGGACTAAATGCTTACGTGTAATGTTTTTTTAGTCAGGAATATAATTCCATGAGTTTATATCATTTCGTGAATATTGTAGGGCATTCGCATGAAAAAGAGAACAAGGATAAACAACGATGCCGTGATCGTATGTTAGTTGCTCGTACCATGGTACACTTTCTATATGATTGATGGCTGAATGAGTGATACTATTTGTACAGCGATCATTTCTTGGGACACAGTTGCGTCTATGCTATTCGGGGATATCATGGGCGTATCTGTGATGAGTTATGGGACATTTAATTTGTCCCATAACTCATTAATTTGATTCAATTAAAATTAATTATGATTTAATTAATTTGACATTCTAATTTGTGATTTATAACTTTAAACGGCACGGGCGGATCTGGAAATGTTATCGGGAGGGGCACTTTGTTCTGGAGAGGCTCAATTACCCCGGAGGGCTGCCTTTTCTCCTCTCACGGTGTTGCGTTGAGCGAGAGGGTGTGAGTTGGGCTGGTTTTTTTCTAAGCACCATGTCGCTTTTTGTGAGCCCTGGCTTGCTTACAAGACCCTGATGCTGTCTTTGCAGCCTCGTTGTGCTTTGAGGGCCCCTGGTGTGCTTTTAGGACTGCCGGTATGTCAATTTAAATCCCCAGCACAGGACTTTGAAACCTTGTCATCTTTTCTCCTCCACGAGATTTGTGGGGTCCTACGCGATATTTTGAGCTTGTTTATTTGGGCTCTGGTACGAATTTTGTAGCCACACAGAAACGTTTTGTTCCACTGTATGGCCCTGGTACAAGCTTTTGTAGCCCGCTATATTTACTTTAGGCCATTGGCGCGAATCGTCTGGGCCTTTGGGCGAATCGTCAGAGCTGTCGCCGCCGTCGTCGTGTATCGTCGCCCTCGTTATTCAGAGAGGCGTCTTCCTAGATTAGACGGGTGCCGGCCTAGTCTATAGGGACATCTGATTAGTTCAAAGGGGTCCCTTCGTTGTTCAGAGAAGCACGTTCCTAGCTTAGAGGGGTCTAGTTCAAAGCGCACCTTCGTTGTCCAGAGGAATGCCTTCGTTGTCCAGAGGGATGCCTATCTAAGCCCAAAAAGGCTTCCATTGTTATCCAGATGGAGCGGCGTCCTAGCTTACGAGGGTGCCTATCTAGTAGCGGTTTGTATGTCTACCCGATCTGGCGCCTATTTATTACAGAGGTCTTTCACTGTTATCAAGGCGGACGTTTTCGTCGACTAGGGAGGGTCGCCTTCTAGTTTAAAGGGGTTCCTTTGAAGTCAACGTGGGCGCCTGTTTAGCTCAAAGGGTGCTTTCGTTGTTCAAGGGTAATTTTTTTAGCATCCAGGGACAGGGTCTTGATCTAGCCCAGAGGGCTTCCATTGTTATGAAGAGGAACGTCTTCATGAACTAGAATGGCGCCTTTCTAGATTAAAGAGGTCCCTTTCAGGGGTGCCCATTTAGTCTAGAGGGATGTCCGTCTACCTCAAATGGTATCTTCATTGTCTAGAAGGACGCACGTTTAGTTCAGGGGGTTTATTGTCCTATCAACAGGGTAGCCTTCGTTTTCTCTAGTTTTGTGGAGCGCCTACTTATGATCCCCTCTAGACTATCTACTCAAGTGGAGTCCTTTGTCGTCCAGAGGGGCACCTACCTAGCCAAGAAGGGCGCTTTTGTTGTCCAGAGGGGCGACTTCCTAGTGTAAGGGGAACCTATCTAGTCAAAATGGGTGTCTATATAATCTAAAGGACCCCTTTATTGTCCAGAGGGGCGCCTGTCTAGTCCAGATGGATGTTTTGTTGCCAGAGAGTGTATATTTGTAGCAGCGGAAACGGCACCGAAATATGGAATCAGCCGAGTCACATCTGGCTGGCACCCAAGAGGGGGTGGACATTTTTTACCTCGATCCTCGATCAAGAGGGGCACATACCCCAGTTGACCCCCTCCCGTCGCACCTGTCACCCGCCTGTGGCTTGTCCCCGTCGCACCTGTCACCCGTCTGTGGCCTGTCCCCGTCGCAACCCGTCTGTGGCTTGTCCCCGTCGCACCTGTCGCCCGTCTGTGGCTTGTCCCCGTCGCACCTGTCACCCGTCTGTGGCTTGTCCCCGTCGCACCTGTCACCCGTCTGTGGCTTGTCCCCGTCGCACCTGTCACCCGTCTGTGGCTTGTCCCCGTCGCACCTGTCACCCGTCTGTGCTGATCGGATCCACAGCAGCTGGACCCATAACAGACGGGCCCACGACAGCAGGTTCCACAGCAGCAGGACTCACGACAGCAGGACCCACGACAGCAGGACTCACGACAGCAGGACCCGCAGCAGCAAGGCTCACGATAGCAGGACCCACGATAGCAGGACCCACGACAGCAGGACCCACAGCAGCAGGACCCACGACAGCAGGACCCACAGCAGCAGGGCTCACGACAGTCGGCTCACGACAGCAGGACCCACATCAGCAGGACTCACGACGTGCCCTACTAAGGCGAGACCACCTATGGACGGGACGGCCACCGGAGCATCTCCGGGGGAGGGGAAAGTTATCCCACGCAGGCCGAAATTGGACCAATTCCTCGCCGCCAGTTCCGTAAGGACGCCGTCGAAAGCGAGAGGCGATTCACTGGGCGGCTACCCAACGGATACAGTCCTGGAATGCGGCGGGAGTCGATCTGTTCTCTCGGGCGAGTATGGAATTTCTGGTTCAGGCTAACGAAAGTACAGATGTGCCACTTCCCTGCGCTCCTACGCACATCAATGTCGGTCCTGTTGCAACACAGGAGGTGACGTCCTTCAGTCATATAATGGAATTTGTTTCAATGTTCACTCGTTAAGCAGCCTGTCAAGCCAACTGCCCTCACTATGTAAACTTCTCTTCACTTACTGCAGCGGTATATTGTCCCCACGACTTACTGCAGCGGTATATTGTCCCCACGACTTACTGCAGCGGTATATTGCACCCGCGACTTACAGCGGTAAATTATGCCCACGACTTACTACAGCGGTATTTACGTATATTAATCTAGCGGTATATTGTCCACGATTCTCTTACTGCAGCGGTATGTTGTGTTCACGACGTTCTGCAGCGGTATATTGTGCCCACGACTTACTACAGCGGTATGTTGTGCTCACGACGTTCTGCAGCGGTATATTGTGTTCACGACGTTCTGCAGCGGTATGTTGTGTCCACGACGTTCTACAGCGGTATGTTGTGCCCACGACGTTCTAGGTATATTGTGCTCACGACGTTCTACTGCGGTATGTTGTGTCCACGACGTTCTACTGCGGTATGTTGACGTTCTACTGCCCACGACGTTCTACTGCGGTATGTTGTGTCCACGACGTTCTACTGCGGTATGTTGTGCCCACGACGTTCTACTGCGGTATGTTGTGCCCACGACGTTCTACTGCGGTATGTTGTGCCCACGACGTTCTACTGCGGTATGTTGTGCCCACGACACACTACAGCGCCGTTTGGCGACCCTGCCAGATTTTTGGACAGTATAGGGCCCAAGGAACTGCCCATTGCAGGAACCCTTCTGCTTGTCTTCAGCACAACGAGGGTCTGATCCAGGAGTCTCGCTGGGGGGGGGATTTCAAAAAGGATTCTCCGACTTGAACCATGTCATTGGATTTCAGCAGCCAACATTTGTCGGGTTTATTTATGTCTTATACGTCTCCTTATATGTCTCATAAAATGTGCTCAGTTTTCTAGAAAATGCCATTTTAATGCATAATTCCATCAGCAATCGTCCTCTTGGGAGGGGGACGATTGTTGACGATCGACCTCTCCTCCTCTTGAGAGGGAAGGCCGATCTGGATCCCCTGGATCCAGATCTGCCTCTGAGAGCACACCTACACTTTGGATGCAGTCAGAGGAAGATACAGTCGATCAGCACAGAGGGGAGGGCAAACGGTGTTTGAAAACGGGCAACTGCTGAGATGTAACCAAGTAGATATCCATCCCAGTACTCAGGTTCGAACAATCCGGATATGAAGCTCTGTAGAGACCCGGATTTGGAAGAGCACGGGAGTTAAGCGCTGCTTGAAATCTACATGAACTCAGTAAGAAAATAACATGCATTTTTATCAACCAGTGAACATCAATGAACCACCAACACCCATCCCCGCGTGGATCTGCTCCTTACGATTGAATACTGAAAATAAATGCTAAAATATTTTTCATTCTTTGAATAACTTCGCATGTCGTTTGGTGTAGGATGCCGCATGCAGTTTCATATTCATTTCATGTCACTTTCACAGGTAGGCTTTATTACTTGAGTTCCCCTAATTACGTGAGCTCATCAGGCCCAAATGCCTGTGGCGAAGGCCTGGAAACGCCCTTCGCCACCGGCAGTAGCAAAAAATTTGTCCGACCCTAATAATCTTGTGTAACGCCCCGGTTTTTTATCGGCGCCAGTGTACGTAGTATGCAGATACGAGCCGGCGGCGGCAGAAAGGCCGTGCCGAGACCGAAGAAGACGCGCCGGTGCCCCGCCGGGTGTCCCGCCTCACCCACTGACCCACTGCGGCGGCACATCCGCATAGCTGCGCCTGCTTTGCATGAGGACACCGCCGGGACCGGAGGCCGCTCGTCGGCCGGACCGGAGTCGCGCGACGCCAGCTGCCGCTGGCCGCCGGAGGCGGAGCTACGCGACTCGGACGCCGCAGGCGCTGTGTGGCAGGCGCCGATACACTAAATGAGCGCGACTAAAACACAACACTCGGCAGTCGCCGAGACATTGGCGGCGTTCGCGAATGGGCCGCGTGAAAGGTGGCTGCACTGTCGGCCGACAGCGAACATGCAAAGGCGATCAACGCGACGAATACGGGCCTACGTTGATTACCATTGCGCAGTCATCATTCACACAAAGCGAAAGCTGTTTCGGCATTCAAGCAGCAGAAGACGGGGCACACGTCGTTCGGCGGCTGCTGAGCGCGCCGCTTACGACGTAATGGCCGGATTATCTGCACAGCACATCGGTCGGCTAAATACCTGTTCTTCCCACTCGGAATGTGCGGAATGCGCACAGGCAACTACCCTCGAATATCTCCGCGAAATGGATGGAAAGCCAGTTCATTGGCTTGGCTTTACGATGGCAGAAGTGGAGCCAGCCAAATAAGTGGGTCACCTTTTCTTGCTGTCTAGCTATCGTTCCAATCACGACGATTCGTCCAATCCAGGTTGACTCGCCCACCGGCGGTAGAGTCGTAGACGAACTTCCTCAGGTCATAGACTGGCACGGTCGGGCCGTGAGAGGACCGATACGCCGGCATGATCTTGGCCGACCAGTGGTCACACGCCGTCGCGCTGACGGATCGAAGGAAAGGGAACCGGACGAACTCTCCCAGACTGTCACAACCGGACCGTGAGAGGACATGTGGCGGTACGGTGCGGGGCAGGTAAACGCCGACCATCGCACTGGCGGATCTAAATATAAAGCTTTGTGTCGTAGTCCGAAGTCAATTGCTCGTACGGTAGCACCCCTGTGCATATGCGAGCTCAGTTCACCTTTCGTCTTGATCACGCCCGGTTTGCTCTGAAAGCTGCACCCCACCATAAGGGATGTCATCAAATGTCCATAACGAGGACGGGGCAATGTATGTAATTTTGACTTATTATTCGGAAAGTTTGAAGCAATTGGTCAGTGATTGTCTCAATGAACAAGGTTTTGGTGGAGGGGCACAGCCAAGGAGGGACTGGGTCTCGCCCCCTTGGCGGCTGGAAATGAACAAAGCGCGCCGAGAATGACTTATTTTCAATCACATTTTTTCGTCGGGTCCCTGCCCGTAAGAAATTCCCGCTTTGGACTTAAAGGCAATGCGTGGACCAAGACGTGTGCATTGTACGCACATGAAAATAAAAGGCCCCTGTCTCCAAATAGTTAATTAAATAATTGACATCAATATTACGCCAAATGGAAAGATGTATAGCATTGATGACTATATTCTGTTCCTTTGCTGCTTAATTTTCGACCGGACGCTCTCGGAAAAGGTCACCAAGTTGAACCAAGTTGAAGGCATTTGACAAGGTACCCCATAAACGGTTAATGATACAGCTTCAATCCCATGGTATTGCAGGTAGCATCTTAAAATGGATAGAGATGTGGCTTTCAGATAGACAGCAAAGAGTGATGCTAAATGGCACAAAGTCATCATGGCAAAATGTTCTTAGTGGAGTCCCCCAGGGGTCAGTACTGGGGCCACTACTGTTCATTATATTTGTAAATAACATCGAAAGTGGCCTAAGCAGTAAAGTTTTGAAATTCGCGGATGATTTGAAGGTCTTTAGGGCAATAACAGGTCAAGATGAGCATATCTCGCTGCAAAAAGACTTAGACGAACTTGTGAAGTGGTCCGAAGAATGGCAAATGAAATTTAATTTTTATAAGTGAAAAATCATGCATGTAGGTAAGCAGTATATGAAGACTCCATACTTGATGGGTGGCCAAGTGCTATCAGTGACTCAACAGGAGAAGGATTTAGGTGTTATTCTAAAAACAAAACTTGGGGCATCAGAACAGACCAAGGAAGACAGGAAGAAGGCACTGAGAATGATTGGGGCAATAAATAGGAATGTATCATACAGAAGTGAGGAAGTGATCAGGAAGCTTTACTGTGCATACGTCAGGCCACATTTGGAATACTGCATCCAAGCTTGGTCTCCTAGCTATGAAAAAGATTGTTGGCTTTTAGAGAGAGTACAAAAGAGGGCTACAAAAATGGTTAATGGCATAAGCAACCTGGCATATGAGGAAAGATTGAAGAAATTGAATATGTTTTCACTTAGATATAGAAGGCTGAGAGGAGATCTCATCCAGGTCTTTAAATTTGTCCATGGTCTGGAGAGGGGATATCTTGGGGAAATGTTCGAATTGAACAGAAATGATGCAATTAGAGGTCATAAATTCAAAATTAAAGTTAACCACAGCAGAACAAGGTTAACCCGCGCCGTGTTTGCTGTCAAATCCTTCCACCCCGTCTCGGGGGGGGGGGGGCGGCTGAAGACCCCCCTCTAAAATCCAAACTAAGCATCGCACGAAAACCAAAGAGGTGTCATCGGGAAGCGCTCCACGAGTAGGGTTCGGGTCCACACCCCGAAAAAAAATTCCCCCAAAAGTAACGTCACCAGGGGGGCTTGATTTTCACGAATTTTCACGACTTGCATTATGCTTTTTACTCTGGGGAGTTCATTTTTGGGATATATGAAAAAACTAAATTGATTTGTAAGGAGAAAAGGACAGCGAAACCGACCAGGGTTATACATTTTTCGACCCCCAAAAATAAAATTTGTATTTCTTCGAAAGTTCAAAATTTTGAGTTATCAAGTTTTCTTTAATTTTCCTTCTCCAATGGGTAGAGCAGACCCAGAAATGTTGTTGGAAGTCAACTTTCCCTAATAAAAAATGCTTACTTTAGCCAGAATCCTGTGTTTAAACTACAATATGACAAATGTGCAAAATTTGTCACAAACGAAAAAAAGAAGAAAAATTCAACTCGTACGTTTTGGTGCATCCGTAAAGATAAGCAAACGCTGAAAGTTGCATTAAAATATATGTATCCGTTAAAGCGTGACGACTGGTTTAACTTTTTTGGAGGTGACCACACTTGACCTTGAATAACTCGTTGACCCTAGATGACCTGACATAAAAATTTTGCATCAGCATGTCAAATTGATGTGGAAAAAGGTATGCAAAATTTGGGTGCGCTGCCGCGCGCCGTTCGTCTGCTTTCCGCGAAAAACCTGAGGGGGGGGGGCGGTTGAAGACCCCCCGAGACGGGACGGGTTAAGGCAAACTTTCTTCACCACCAGGGTAGTAGAACACTGGAACCAGCTGCCAGAAAACATTGTCAGAGCAGCACACTGAACATCTTTAAAAACAGCATAGACAATCATTATAAGAATAGAGGGCTTGCTTTTCAGTATTACAGGGAGGGCTGATTGACACATTTGGTGGGCAACTGGTTCAGTGTACAGAGTGCAACCAAGAAGGGCCCTTGTGGCTCATAGTTGCACTAATCTTTTATGTCTTTATGTCTTTATGAACCAACGGAAAAAACGGTTATTTTCCTTCATTTGTCTGGAATATATGACTTTGTGTGTACCATCGCTGAAGTGGCACCACCCAACTAAATATGTTACAATAATTGATATTATTATTGGCACTGCTGATTTGTATTCGGATTCAGTACACTTCTCCAAGACGGTGGTCGGCAACACCTCCCTTTTGCAAGGAAATGGGTGCAACACCCATAGCTTCCACCTCTTCTGTTCAAATGTATGAAAATTGACGTCATCTAGACCATTTAGAAACTCTTTTGTCAATTCATATCCATGCAAGTATAGACATCTGGAGATTTAATGTAGATATCTATGCTTCTCACGATTTTCACATTCTCCTTAGTATTTTTTGTCATTTTGTTCTCAATATTATTACGCCCTGCGGTTCCTGTGGAGGTTCACGTCATTAAATTGGCAAATACTGGACACGTTGCTGTTTGTAGCGAAATAATGTTAAAGGATGACGCGGATTGGCCCGAGAGGCTCTTAAAATTGCGCTGAGTTAAGCTTTGCACACTGCGTGATTGTTGATGTGTGCCTATGAAATCTCCATGCTTCGTTTCTAAGTGCTTCGTGCATAAATATCATACATATGCTCAGCATTACGATTTGTGATGTACAAGCATTTCGTCACACAATTCCAGGTACAGAGATTACCTATGATGTGGTCTGCTAGACAATGCCATCGGCTAATATCATGGTATTACAATCGTTATCGTTTGCATAGGTATCCCTATGTTGCATGTTCCACGAATTAATTTTTAAAAATTAACTTATCAGTGCACTGTTGACTCAAAATTCAGCTTCAGGAACGAAACGATGTTTTAATTGGAATGTTACCATGATAAAATTTCGACATCCTACTTGACCCGTTTCGACATCTTACACCAAACGAAATCACATTATGTTTACCCTGCATCCCAGCCATCTGTGTTCAGCCAACCGTGCGGCACGTGTGGCACGTGCGGCACGTGGGGCACGTGGGACAGGCACGTGGCACACGTATGACCCACCTGCCAGCAGGCACGCAGCGGGAGCGGTAACCACTAATCGTTTGGAGGCAATTCATATGCCGTACGCAAGAACACCCAACGCGCGCATTTCGTAGCTAATTATCTACTTATGGTGATGAGCTTTCACATACGCAGTCAATACTTGGCTTGCGAAGTTCCACTGTTTGTCCACATCTTTAACGGAAATTAAAATGGGTAAGGTTTACCGGGACTGAAGTCGATATGAAATGAAAGTCAATGCAATTGAAAAACGTAAATGCATGAGGACTTTAATTCATGTTTAGAACTCCAAGCAACCTGTGTAGACAAAGTGCATTCTACTTGATCTCGCCTTGACCAGCAATATCCACCTGCCTACCACGGGATCTATAGGGGACCTTCTCGGTAGCACCCCAGAGGCCCCTCTCTCCCTCGACCTATGGAGGGTGTATGTGCCCCTGTACGAGTCCTCCACCTGCGCCGTCAAGCCAGTCGATGGCGATGCGGGGGCGCACCCAGAAGCCTGGGTTGAGGGAGGAAATTTCAAATTTGTATCTGATTTCGAAACACTTATCAGATTTGGACAGCTAGCAATCGTAGTAAATCTTATTGAATATCGAGAATTTGCCATTTTAGTGCCAAATATCGGCACAAAATCTGCCCATTTGGGGTCATGACCCATGGCCCCTTTGAACCCCTCTGAATCCGTCCCTGTGGCGACCCTATCGACTTGATCTCCGACACTGGTAGTAATCTGGCAGGCACGATTAGCATAGTCGTGTGCATTTTCGTTCCTCGCGATAATTAACATATATCGTGTTCCATTTGCACTCTGCTATTGTCAGCCACCTGCGCTCAGCCAACCGTGCGACACCTGCGGCACTTCCGACATGCACGCGCATGACTCACCTGCCAGCAGGCACGCGGCGGCCAGCACGTGGCACTTCATGTCGGCGGCGGCACGTGGCGGACAGGCTGACTTCGGTCGGGATGGGCGCCGGCGTCACTATGGCACGACCCGACCGACGGCCACGTTATATGGGGCTGCCGGCTGAAGTGGGTCGCTGGCGAGCGCGCTCTCGGTGGAAAACCGGCCTCCTATCTGCCTCCGTCGCTCTCTCGCTCCTCTCGCCGCGCTGCGCCACTCTCTACTTCCTCTCGCCGCGCTGCGCCACAACGTCACCGCCGCGTCAGTTCCGGGTCGAGCCGACACTGCGCGCCGACTCCAGTGCGGACCGTGTCGGTTTCGGATCGAGCTGACACTGCGCTGATCCCAGTCCGGAGCATGTCGGTCCCAGGTCAACCCGTGACCGCAGTGACCTCAGCCCGCCAGTGTGTTGGAATGCCGAAAGATAAATGAAAACCAATACCCAGTAGAATCTTGTTTTCGCTTCCTGGAGCAGTGTTCACTACCTGGAGAAATTCTTTGATTTCCTGGAGCAGAGTTTTGACTTTCTGGGGAGTTCTGATTTACTGGAGCAGGGCTTTGACTTCTTGAATTTCCTTCCGCGTAATACGGCAGAATCCAATCGAATTAGTAATGTGAATTTCATCATACTCCATTGGAAGGCTGATGTGAAAAAAAAACTATCGAGAAGTTATTTTGACATTTCAACGTCCTTTTCACGTGTTATATCCCGACTTCTTTCGACGCCATGACTAGTTTGACATCTTAGTCTGACAACTCTCAGTCTACTTAATGTGAATATCAGGACACTGCAGTCCGATAAATGTCGCGTTATCCAGCCACCGGACTTCGTTAGGCGTCAGACGCAATGTTAATGCGGACATCAGGGGACCCCAGTAAAGAAAGAAAACAGCAAAGAAAGAAAACAGATAGGTTCCTGATGCCATTCAAGAACTCTGAAACATGCGCCCGCGACAAGCGCGCCCGGATGCTCATTAGTGTGTGCGCGAAGAATATAGCTACAATTTATGAGACTGTCTCCGTAAAATATGATGCGAATTGCATGTATGAAAGTTAGTTTGCCTTCAGACGTCAATTCCATTGTCATTTACAGTGATATATTGCGCATATTGTTACTTTGCGCATTGCATTCTGGAACTTTCCACCATACACACCGGACGCTGGCGGCGACGCTGGCGGCCCCCGGCCCACCTCGGACCGCCCGCCGCCATTCATAATATGGTGGGGCGCAAACCATTCCCTGAATGCTAATGGGCCCCAACGCCAAAGTAACAGGCAGATTTTCAGATTTGAAACACTAGGCGATGTACCTGGCATGAGTTCTGCCACTAGTATAGTCGAGGCCGACAGGTTTTCTCGATATTGTCTAAGAATATTGCGCTTATGAGCGTTGAATGGAAAGAATGCATCTACAACCGTCAATTTCTTCTATACAATTTTGGCGTGGCAGAGCCGATGCTGCTTAGTATTGTTGAAGGGTGGAACTTTACGATGCTTTATGTCATGCCACCCCTCGGCGGCCCTCCAGATCCTCTGGGCAGCAACCGTCGACGCTTGACGTGCATCAAGCCATGCCAGAACCTCAATAATTCCGGACAGCTTCATGTCAAAAGGTAAAATATGACAGGGTTAAATATCTATAAAATTAGTCGAGTATGACATCAGAAGGCAGCTGATTCTATGGCGGCTTATTTGAGACCATTGGAAATTAATTCGCTAATGTAAAACATCTGATATACAAATACAGGTAATACAATGCGATAATTCGAGACAAATCGTGGAGTTGAGTGCAAAAATGTCAGGGTTAAATATATGTAAAAGTAGTCGAGTGTGGAATCAGAAGGTAGCTGATTTTATGCTAGTTTATTTGAGACCATTGGAAATTAAATGGCTAATGTAGAACATCCGATATTCAATTTGAAGGAATAGAATGTGATACTTTCAGACACAAATCTTTGAATTGAGTGCAAAAATGACAGGGTTAGATATTTATAAAAGTAGTTGAACATGACATGAAAAGACAGCTGATTTTATGCCGGTGTATTTATGACCATTGGCTATTAATTCAGTAATGTAGAACATCTGATATAATTTAATGTAGTACGATGTGATAATTTGGAACACAAATTTTGGAATTGAGTGCAGAAGTGACAGGGTTAAACCTTCATGGAAGTTATTCAAAATGATATAAAAATGTAGCACGCTCGATTTTAGTTTCGTTAAGAACATTGAAAATTGTCAGCAAATCACGCAGAAGATGTATGACACGCTTTTATCATAAGATGTTGGGTGTCCAATTGATTTCATTTCACTTTAACGGCAAAGTAACAGGGTGAAATGATTTGATAATAAAATGAATTACATATCATAAGAGAGCTTGTTTCGATGTTGTTCAAATCTGACCATTGGAAATCACCTGCACCTTCTCTAGAAACTAGAATATAGCATTAATCAGACCCAACCCACTCTGGTGGTGTTCTTTCCCAAACCCACCACCAGAAGCGCCACCGGTATTATGTCCGCTCATGACGCATAACGTACGTCAGTCAGAGATATATTAGTTCTGGATCAACCAAAATACCTGAGTCCTGGTCATGTCAGCTCCGGGTCAATCCGACACTGTGATGACCTCAGTCAGAGACATGGCTCTGCGTTAACCAAAATACCTCAGTCCGGGTCATGTCAGCTTCGGATCAAACCTACACCGTGATGACTTCAGTCAAAAGCATGTTAGTTCTGGGTCAACCAAAACACCTCAGTCCTGGTCATGTCAGCTTCAGGTCAGTCTGAAACGTGATGACCTCAGTCAGAGATATGTTAGTTCTGGGTCAACCAAAACACCTTAGTTCGGGTCATGTCAGCTTCGGGTCAATCCGACACCGCGATGACCTCAGACCAACACGCTGGATCAACTCGACACCCCAGTAGTCTCAGTCCGGGGCATCATCTCAGTGACTTTAATATGGGACATGCCAGTTTCGGGTCAACCCAACGCCATGATGACATTTCAGCCAGAGACAAACTAGTTCTGGGTCAGCTCGACACCCCAGTAGTCTCAGTCCGAAACATGTCAACTCCGGGTCAACCTGACACCATGATGACTATTCAATTGTAAACAAGTTAGTTCTGGTTCAGCCGACACCTCAGTGGTGTCAGTCCGCGATACCATCTCAGTCCGGGACATGCCAGCTTCGGGTCAACCCGCCGCCGTTCAATTCCATCAATTCTGGGTCAGCCTAGCACCTGAGCCGCCTCAGCCGCCGCGGCGACAGTTTCAGTCAGCTACTTCGTCATCAGTTCTGCCGGTCGCCAGCCGCAGTGTGACGTCATGGCGTGTGGTGTGCGTGCTACAGGGCCGGCCGGCCGGCTCAGTGGCATACAACAGGTATATACAACAGGAGCCATTGAAGAGCATGGGCCATCCGACACGTCAGGAATGTCACACAAGTGAGAGAAGGGTCACACAGCACGGGACCGTGGGGTCCCGTGCTGCAGGTAGAGGAGCAGGTATCGTGCCGTGACAGGCACAGGATCAGGTATCATCCCGCGACAGGCACAGGATCAGGCATCCTGCCGTGACAGGTACAGGATCAGGTATCATCCCGCGACAGGCACAGGATCAGTTCATTGCGAAGAAAGATCAGGTAGTCCGGACAGGCAAGGATCAGGATAGTACTGCACAGGAAGGATCAGGTAATCCTGCCGTGACAGGTGCAGGATCAGGTATCATCCCGCGACAGGCACAGATCAGGCATCCTGCCGGACAGGTACAGATCAGGTATCATCCCGCGACAGTAGGTATGAAGGACAGGATCAGGTAACAGTCGATCAGTATTTCAAGCGAGCTTGCGGATCTACCCCAGCTGCGTTCTCTTGGAGTCCAACGCAGACACGCACCCCACTGCATGCAGTAGGGTGCGTGTCTGCGCTGTTTCAAAAGCGTGGCACCCGGGCTGGGTCAAGCGAGACCAGGCTGGAAAGGGCCGGGTCTCTAAGATTAACTTTTGTTGTATATTCACACACCGTAGACCGGGTGGATTTTATTTTTTCCGAAAAGCATTCCCTCATGTACCGTAGCTTGCATTGCACCTTTAAACAGTGGAAAATGTCGAAATCCAACTTCCCAAAACATTCTTATAGTGCGAACTTTTTGTTCAATAATAATAATTTGAGTTTCATCGGCATTTAAAGTCCCCATTGACATCAGCATGCAAAACAGAAACACAGCACCGAACATTTTCATCGTTTGTGTCACGTGGAAGCGTGATGTGTCTGGATAATAAGGCATTGCTCGTTAAGTGCATTGATAGTATTTGCTATGCTTTACAGAAAATGTAAATGGTGTATGTGCAACTCGATGAATGACAATGCATTACGGTGAAAACGGTGGGCCATTGTCAGACTAAATACCTCTGGTGCCATCAATTCAATGATGGGTTCCAGAAGAAAGTTCGGTCGCCTTTGCTACCATGCTAATGACGAAACTTTCCGTTTCTGACAAGCACGGGCACATGCGTGTCGAGAAGACAGAGCGGCCTTGGGTATCCGATGGGAAACGCTCTTTCGTCGCTGCTCTCGGATCGCGTGACACATACGGTTCGCCGTGAGGGGAGTAGGTAGATCGGACATCGGAAGTTACTGTGTCGGCATTAGCCATGGATGGTGACTCGCCACTGGTACTGAACTGTGTCGGAATCACCTTGTTCGCGCTGTCCTGTGCTGTTGCCGTTGCGGTCGTGGGCGTGGAGAGATCACGGCCCCTCAAATTCGGAACCGACGTACTCTGCCGACGGGCCTGTCCGCTCGAGGTCGTCTCGTGTCAGTCATATCACGGCTGACCTCATATGCAGGCGCCTCTCGCTCCTCTGGTCACGTAGGAACTGCACTTCTGCCCCAGGGGTGCGCTTTTCCGGCGAACAGGCACGACACGGCTCGTCCGTGACCTCACACCGGCAACATGTCAAAGTGTTTTTCTCTTTGGAGCCTTTATTTACGGTCCTGAAACTTGCATCCTTTCTTCTTGCCCGGGCGCCGTGTTCCATTTGGACAGGTTCCAGTGTTTTAGTTTTATCCAGTTGTTCAATCTTCTCCATCATCTTTCACTCGTGCATGACATTGGTTCGCACATCGCTAGAGCTTTATATAATGCTTGGCCTATCTTATGTAAGAAGGACAACATCTTTTATTTGGCAAACCAATTCTTTATTAGTAGGCAATGTAGCACTGGGCAGAGATAAGGCTGTTTGGTCTTGAAGAAAACACGCAGATCTCACTTGTCAACGGCAGTGGGAATTGTGACAGATCAGCTGGCTGAATATCGAACATAAACGAGTGAGTCATGTTCCGAGTAGAAAGCCTAGGATACCGCACTGTCTCTCACCCAGTTCACGCGCTATCACAATAATCAACAATAATCCACGCTTCTGCTCAGCCACGTGCCGACACAGTCATGGGTGTAGCCACGGTGCAGAAATGTGTGTGTGGGGGGGGGATAAACCAGGGACGCCGTATGCTTGGGCAAGATGGAGGGTAAGACCCCCCCCCCGAACCAAACAAAAAAGCATCGGATTCAGCCACTTCATTTTCGAGGTCTGGTTTTCAGATTTACCATCATTAAAAATGATATTTGGGGACAAAAATGTCCTCCAAAATTAGCAAGGTTCACTCCTTATCACTCTCTATGAACAGCCCGATTTCTGGGCCCGATTTCCAAAATCACCATAGAGCATCGCTGTAATCACGTTAAACGTTGCTCTCATTTAGCAGAAGGTAAGATATTGGACGATGGTTTTGTTGTAGTAAACATGGACATACACCAGTGGCGTACCGAAGATGAGGGCATTAGGGACAGTTGCTCCCCCGAGAGGTGGAGGGCCCCAAGAATCGCGCTGGAGTTCGGAGCAGTTGCACCAGGTTTCCTAAAAAATCCCGCCGGGCCCCCAAAAATCGCACCGTAGCCCCTAAAATCACATTGGGGCCACACAGTCGCGCAGGGGCCCATAAAATGACGCTGAGGGCCCAATAATCGCGCTGGGGCTGATAAAATCACATCGAGTGCCCCAAAAAGTCGCGCAGGGGCCTCTGAAAATGATGCTGGGACCACAAAAAATCGCACCAAGACCACTGAAAATTGCATTGGAGGCCCCAAACAGTGAGACAGGGCCCATGAAAATACTGCTGCCCCCTCCCCCCAAAGAATCATACCGGGACTCAGAAAACTCGCACCGGCCCCCAAAATGACGCTGGGGCTTAAAAACGTCGGGATGGAATCACGCTGGGGTCAAAGAAGCCGTGCCGAAATCCCCGAAAGGGACGCCAGGGCCCAAAAGACGGGCAGGATCCTTGAAAATCGCGCTGGGTCCCCCAAAAGTCGGACCTTAGCCACTGAAAATCAGGCAGGAGACCTCAAACGTTTGCGCCTGGGCCTCTGAAAATCACGCTGGGGCCTAACAAAAGTCATGCGTCCTGAAAAATCACGATGGATCCAAAAAACGGACTGGACCCTTGAAAGTCACGCTCGGGGCCCAACATATCAGGTTGGGACCTTTGAAAATCGGGTTGTGGCTCCCAAAACGTCGGACAGGTGTCCCTCCAAATCACGCTCGACAACGACGAATCGATACTAAAAAATAACAAAGGGACTCAATTGAAGCGACTCGAGCACCGGAATATTCAGAACAAATCCCGAAAGAATGTTCTCTGAGGGGCCTTTTTGCCATGATTGGTGCCATCGACTAAAAAACCGTTGAGCAACCGCAGTAGCTTAACGAAGAGGAAAATGTCGCCTCCCTCCTGAAAGGGTGGGCTCCCAAGGATGGCGCTGTGATCCGAAAAAAAATCGTCCTGAGGTCCATAAATTCGCATCGGGGCTCCAAATAAATGCAACGGACCCAAAAAAACTCGCGTCGGGCCCGAGAATTTGCGCCGGGTTCCGCGAAAATTTGCGCCAAGTCCCGTGAAAATCACTTTGTGGCCAGCAAAGTGCAACGCTCCCAATGAACTCGCGCCGAGCCACCGGAATATCGAGCCTGGGACCCAAGTCACGTCGGTAGTCCCAAACAAATCTGGCCGGGATATCAAAAATGCCCTTCGGGATAAAAAAAAATTGGCGTCGCTGGCCCCAAATAAGCACGGATGGCTCCAAAATGGCACCGGAGCCCATAAATAGAGGAGGGTTTCGAAAAATGTATGCCCGAAAAATTCCCGAGATTGAAGTGTTACATCGAAAAATAATTACCGCAATTTAATCGGTTTATTGCGCGGGGTAATGCGAGTGGAAACATTTTTCTTCTTGGGATTCTTTAACAGCACTGGACTGCACCACTCTCGGCAACACCCATTATCGGCGACGCGGCGTTTCCCATCAAATGCTCTGAATGACTGAACAGTAATGGTTGGATATGTAGTGTTGGATGTGGTGTTGGATATTTTTATCAACCAAGTTCGACAATGTTGAACTGATGATTTTGCACGTACATTTATGTGCAATGTACTGTGTTTTGCTAGTGAATCTGCAGCAAATTATGCCCATGATCCAGCGATATTGCATGGATATATATTGTTTCGGAAAATCTCGTCGCGACATATGCAGTCTCTCGACATATAATGGTGGATTTATATGCCATTTTTAACCTGCTGTCAGACTTCAGAGAATGCATTCATATTTAGACAGCTTGAATGCAGCTTCACTACCTTGTGCCTGTAAATGGGCCAAGGAAGCAACCTTGAAATCTTCAAAATTTGACTCATCTGACCCAATTTGACCCGAACGCCACTGACCTAGGACCATGGAATATATTCAGCAGGAATAATCTGAGAAGCCCAATATCTTTTGTAGTTTAATAAAGGTAGATTATGCTATCTTGTCGGGGGTTTCTCAATGAAGCACTCAAAAACTACTTCAATTACTTCTAAGCATGTCCACACAAAGAGAGATTCGTTTTATCGGCAGCAGTCTGTCACAGGAAGACGGCCATCGGAGCGCTAACCTGTCACATACCCGGACAAGAAAGCATACACCTTCTTGCACCGATGCCCATGCTAAACAGTGGAAGCACAAACCTTTGGCATAAATTGCCATTCGTGGTCCATCGCCACGCCCATATAAACATGCACGAACAGCTGGTGTAGCCCCAGACGCGGTAAACGCATCAATTTGCATCATTAAAAACATTGACAAAAACACGTCTTCTCGCTTCCGATCGCCACCCCCACCGACTGTCTATCCAGCCGACAATCAGCTGCGGAGCGAAAGGTGCGGCAGTCTGTACGGACGTGATATGCAGCAACGAACGTTTTCTTTACACATGGACTGCGAGCACTTATTACTAATTCTTGGGATGAAGGCCAGTAACAAAAAAAAAACAAGGAAATGAAGATCTACTTCATAGTATGATCAGGGGCATGGCGACCCCGCACTAAGAGCCTTTTGGATAAGCACACACCGTCGATGCGGATTACCACGTGACCTTTTCGAAGTGGAGCCGTCCACACCACTTCCAACACATTAAATGACACCCATGGGTGTGATCGATTTGCAGTACCTATCGCTTAGGAAAGCCTACTTGAAGGCTGTGTGGGCTTGATCCCGGAAGTGATAAGACACAAGTTACGAACACAGTTTTGACACGTGTGCACGTATTAGTCATTAAGGGCGACGATACAGTGTCTTTCCTGCGCCTGCTAGACAGCCAGCTGAGTTCAGCTGAGCAAGGATTTAAAAAAAACATTCTAGCATCGCTGAACGACGCCAAGAGGCCCTGCTTCGCTCGTGGAGTGCCCTCGACACGGCGAGCTGCGATGGCACACAGCCGCATCATGCGTCGCAGAGGACTCGCCTGGGAGCGCGTCCGCTCAGGTGGAGCCACCGAAACACGGAGCTGGGACCAGAGGGCTCACCTGGGAGCGCGTCTGCTCAGGTGGAGCCACCGAAACACGGAGCTGGGACCAGAGGGCTCACCTGGGAGCGCGTCTGCTCAGGTGGAGCCACCGAGACACGGAGCTGGGACCAAGGGCTCATGGGCGCGTCTGCTCAGGTGAAACCACCGAAACACGGAGCTGGGACCAGAGGGCTCACCTGGGAGCGCGTCTGCTCAGGTGGAGCCACCGAGACACGGAGCTGGGGCCAGAGGGTGCCATGCCGCAGCGCCGGCGACTCCATCGAGCGCAGCACTCATTGACACTCATTAACACTAGCACTTCTGGCGGTCTGCGCCAACTTCGCTGGTCCGGGGGGGGGGGCAGGTATCTGCCCCCTAAGATATCTATGCTAGCTAGCGGCAAACGGAAAACGGCGTTGGATAGCTGGTGACAAGCTCTATCAAGTGTTTTTGTCATTTTTTTTTCGCTCAGGTCAATATTCAGGTCACTGGGTCATCATAGGTCAAGTTCAACCAGATCGGGTGGGATCTCTCAGATATTAACACATATCTCAGGACCCGTAACAGATAGAAACAAACGGCAAACGCTATTCGATTTACAGAGGACAATCGAGGCGCCAGCTACGTGCCTAAGCAGGAATACTTCTTACTTCGAAACTATGACCTCAGGTCAAGGCCATGAAGTAGCCTATGGAGGTCGTGCAATGTATCAATCGACACGTCTTGACGATGCCAGCACAATGCCGGTAGTGTGAGCCTCCTAGCTCAATGCAGCGCGATATAATGCGCAGAAATGTGGTAGTGATCTCAGGTGACCTCAGATGACCTTGGTGAGATCACTGAGCAAAAATGTCAGCGGAAACATTGAGCATAGCTCCCAACTACACGCCACAACCGTTGTCAGGTCATTCAGAGAGGAAATATGTAACCAGGAAACATTTGTATATTTTGCCATAGCCCTATAATTGGGGAAGCCATAGCCACGACCTGACCTCGGGTCAATGCTACGAAAAAAGCGAGATATATATTATGTTCCCTGGTGAGATCATGACGTGTTATAAGTTTGAAATCAATCGCCCAATTATTGTGGAAGTTATGCCACCTAGAACTCCGAGGGATGTTGGGTCACTTCGCCTGCCCTAGTGACCTGAACTAGGTGACCCAGGGTTAAAAATGTAGGAGGATATGCGGAAAAGACGAATGAGCAGCCATGCGATGATTGGCCTTGCTAACCCGATTGGTATGGCGGCACATCAGGAAAAACCGCAGGGGGGCAGATATCTGCCCCCGGACGTGCGCGTGTTAACGGCAACACACACCGACAGACCAGCTGCTGATATGCATGATGTTTGATGTTATGGCATGTCTGATGTTTGATGGCATGACATGACATGTACGTTTGTTGAGATGACATGCCTGATGTTTGATGACACATGTCTGACGCTTGATATGTCTCATACTTGATGACATGCCATATCTGATGACATGACGTGTCTGATGTTTTATGACATGACACGTCTGATGACGGCGGCCTGCCGGTGGGGCGCGGAAATTCGGCCTAACGGAGCAGTCAGTTGGTTATTCCGGCTCAAAAGGGCGCATCGACTGAGTGCAACGGAGCAGCGATGAAATTCCGACTTGGACAAGTCTCAGTTGCGCCTGGTTTGACAGAGACCACAGAACGCTAGCCGCCCCCTATCAGGACCTCACACAGCGTGCACAGACAGTCCGCGCCCTGCCGTCGTGCCTCAGGTGCCGTCAACGCCGCCGGCGGCACCACACCCGCCCGCCTATGGCCACCCGACGGGCGGGCCACGGGTGTCTCACCTCCCCGACAGGGCGAGATACGCATGTCCGCCTGCCGACGAGCAGCAGACAGCACCGCTCCGGCAGCACGCGCACGGCCACCAGGACCAACGTGTTGCAGCTCTGTCACCATGCACCCACAGTGCAGCGCCCGCCATCCATAGTAGTCCCTGCGGTCTATACGGACACCACCCGCCGTCCACAGTAGTCCCCTGCCGCCCAGACGGACACCCGCCGTCCACAGTAGTCCCCTGCGGTCTATACGGGCACCACCCGCCGTCCACAGTAGTCCCCTGCCGCCCAGACGGACACCCGCCGTCCACAGTAGTCCCCTGCAGCCCAGACGGACACCCGCCGTCCACAGTAGTCCCCTGCAGCCCAGACGGACACCCGCCGTCCACAGGATCGCGGTCTATAGTCCCCCGTCACAGTAGTCCCGATAGGACCACCCGCCGTCCACAGTAGTCCCTTGCAACCCAGACGGGCACCCACCGTCCACAGTAGTTCCCTGCGGTCTATACGGACACCCACCGTCCACAGTAGTCCCCTGCTGCCCAGACGGACACCCGCCCAGCAGACATCACCTGGTGGCAGCGATTGACCCCGCCGCCGACAACGCCAATCGGACAGCTGCGCAGCCCACACCAGCGGCAGCAGTCCAGTGAAACGTGTGCGGCTCTTCTGTTCAGCAAACTTCTGATGAAGGTCTGAAAAAACTCGCCTGACTGCAAGCTGTAAAATCTGAGGAAACGACGATCTAAATTCCCATCAGACGGTTCTCTTCCCATTGCCGTGGGCTCAGTTTCGACAGCTTGCCGATGGGCGCCACATCCAAACAACGTGGCATTAACTGCGCGGCAGGCCGCGCTCAACTCAGTTTCCACTGAGGGTTGCATTGCGGATATCCGTCAAATATATTGTACCGCTACAGAGACACCGTCCAACAACCATGCACCGCCGGCGATCCACAACGCAGTTTACACAAGAATAGGTGCCGCAGAGGAAGTGATATCGCCCGCACCTCACCACCAAACCGGGCGAGTAACAACAGCGCGGCGGCGTCCATCGCTTGTGTCGTGTCGTGCGCCATCTGCCCACGCCAGCCGCGTCGATTTGACATGCATAGTTTGTCGCAACAGCCAAGCGAACACTCAAGCGAATCGCCACAGATCTGCAGCCGCCACGAAGCCGTAACGGGATGATCGCTGCCGTGTTCTCGCAGCGACGCCGCCGCCGAGGCGAGCTGCGGAGGCGGCGCGCCGCCCCGTCCACACCCCAGAGACATCCTTCAGAATGAGAAGTCAAACATTTCCAAGTGTTCGATCTGAACAGAACCCAGTCAATATCGCGCGCCTGGCACGGTCGCATGACGCCGGCGCCAGCACAGCTAAACGGTGAGTGAGCAAATCAGGCGCATCACAGACGCGACAACGATAATGCGCACTGATCAGAAACGCCACGGACACGCGTCAACCGCATCGGCAGGGCGTAGTCCGCAGCATCGGGATGGCGTATTCAGCAGCATCGAGAGGGCGTGGTCAGCCGCACCGGGAGGGCATAACGACACGCGTCAGCAGCAGCGAGAGGGCGTAGCTGGCGTCAGCATTGCAGGAGTTGCCGCACAGTTTCGTCAGCGGGCCGCCGCCGCGAGATGGACGGAGCGGTCCGAGACGGACCACCTCCGCTGGAGGCGATCCTCAGACAGCTGCCATCACCGAGGCGCCCGCCCCATCAGACATCAGCGGGAGAGCGGAACTGGCTGCGACACCGCCGCGTGGGCCGCACACCAACGGCCACCGTCCCGAACGGCGACGGGACAAAACAGCAGCGGCCCGCTCAGCCACAATGGTGGTGGTGGTCCGGTGCGCTCGCGACACCGGCCGGTCACGCGCGCCGCCCGGACAGACCACCACCACACCGGCGGTGGCGACGAGCGGCCAGCGCCTGCAGCCGGGCCCGCCGCCGCACCGGCGTCTCTACACCACTGGCCGCGGCCGTACCGCCTCGGGCTGTCTTCGCCGCCGTCGCAGACCAGCAGGTCGGTTCCGACACACTCGGAGACGGATACCATTCAGCTGCATGGAGCGGTCGCGGCGCCAACACCGCTCGGCGTGTCTGCGACAGCAGTATCGGTCACGGGCACCGCTGGCCAACGTGCTCACCAGCCGCATCTCGGTCGTCTGCGATCGCTTCACAGCTGTCCCCAGAACCATCCGTCAGCTCAGTCAGCTGGTCTGTCAGCTGATGACCGAGTTGGTCTACCAGGTGCTCCGTCAGCTGATCCATCAGCTGATCAGCCAGCTGATCAGTCAGCTGATCAGTCAGCTGATCAGTCAGATGTTCCGTCGCTGATGAATCAGCTGGCCTACTCGATGGCTCGCAGGCTGATCAGTCGGCTGGCTCGCCGTTCCAGCGTAAATCGTGTCACGCACCACCCTCTGCGCGGCATCTGTAGTGTAGTCTGTACTGCGGTACACTGCGGCCTTCGGTGCAGTCCATCGCTCGTGTCTGCTGCCCATCACCGTCACGTTCCTCCCTCTCGGATGTCCGGCGATGCGATGTGACCGGCGTACACAGCGTTTGTGCACCGTTTGAGACGCGCCGCCGCCAAGTGTGCTGCGTTGGGGGCGCTCACTGACATCGAACACTCTCGCAACTTCGCGCGTTTCCGCTGCGTGACGCCACCGGCGATCGGACCGCCCCCTGGTCAGCCCGGCAACGCTGCAGACGGAGCCGTCCCGGGTAGTTTGAACCATGCTGGGCCATTAGACGGTGTGTACGTAGTTGGCCGGGTAGAGGCCCACACGGCCGTCCTTTCGACCTTTGCACCAGCCCTGCTCGTCTTCATCCTCCAGCTTCTCCAGTGTGTCGCCTGCCAGCGGAGAGGTTCCGGTCACGCCAGAGGTCAGACCACAACCCGGTCAGAGGCCAGCGGCGAGCTCGGTCAGATGCAAGGCGCGAACCCAGCCGAAGGTCAGAAGCGAGCTGAGTTGCAGAATGGAAGGGACCCATCACACTCCATCTTCACAGCCAGCCACTCCTTTCGTCCGCTTTCCCAGCGTCACTCGGTTGGTTATTGAGGTTCAGGGACGCATCGACTGCAGTGGCCATGCAGCGCCCTCGCCCAGCGACACTCACCAGCTTTGAACGTCAGCTCGTCGGCCTCGACACCGTCGTAGTCGTAGATGGCTCGCACCGGCACGCCCGGCTCGCCGTTGTCCACCAGGTCGGTGGCGTACTCGTCCCACTCCTCCGGGCAGCCGTCCTCGTACCCGTGGCCGTTACTGCCGTCACAGCGGTGAACAAAGGTCAGCACAACTGCGCCCACAGCCGTAAAGACAGGTCAACACAACTGTGGATTCAGCGGTCAACTGAGGCCAGCTCATCTGCGGTCATAGAGGTCAAGAGAGGTTAGTACAGATGTTCCCACCAGTGTGGTTTAGGTAACAGTTGACGGGCATGGTAACGTCCCATCACCTGAGGCATTCGACGACCACCAGAGGCAGACGAAAGCCAGCAGAGGCGGTCGTTGGTTGAAAGACACCGGTATATTACCCCACGCCGGACTGGTCTCGACACAGCTACAAGCTCTGTCGGGGTGTCTGGACACCCTCTAACTTAAGCTCATTACGTCGGAGTGGAAAACGAGAACAGTGTGCACGAAAGGCCCCCATAGTCGGATTCAAAACGAAAATGTCTTCACTCCTGGTAAAAATAAGACCACGAAGATCACACAAACCCGCCCAGGAAGGTTCTTCACGTGACATTTGCAAGCCATTTATGTTCAAACTATGGAACTTGTCCATTTACATTCTTGTCAGAATGACAAGGGACAATATATTACATTGTTGGCATTCTTGCTGTCAGCGCAGTATGGCATCGAAGTGCATTTTAACTTGTTTTAACGATAAACTATTATCAATAATTGAGATCTAACTTGCAGGTGAATAATACACAAAACAGAAGTGGCTTACGAAACAATCGCGGAATGATCCACTGCCTTTCCTTCTCAACGAAGCAAAACAGTTCAATTATACAAACTACAAACTTAAATCTTGGTTCATTCGTGTTGGTCTCAGCCACATAAAATTTAGTCAACTTCAGCCAACTGCAGTCTCCTACACGGATTAACCTTGTCTTGGACAATTCGTTAAACATTTTCACAATATCATTACCCCATGCGGAGGCCACCCAACAGCCGGCGGACTTCACGTCTAAGCGCGATTCGTCCCCGTCGTCTGGACGTACGTGTGGAGGGGACAGCCCGTGGCCGGGGTACGGACCGCCGCCGCCCACCTGTGCTGGGAGTTGCGGTTGGTCGAGGCGTCGTCCGCCGCCAGCCGACCGTCGGCGGAGGCTGCGGTGCCCTGTCGCGTCGCCGCCGCCTTCTTGGCGCCCTTGGCCGACGCGTTGTAGTCCTGGCACGAGTGCAGCCGAGGTCAGAGGTCCGGAGCGCATCGGCATGCGGTGGGTGCGGTGTCGGCGAGTACGCTTTACTACTGGCTGTGTGATGTCCGCATGTGGTGACAGCGGGGGTGCTGTACTGCTGGAGGCGAATCAGGGTGTAGCACCCTGCAGTACCTCGCACCTAACACTGTGTTGGGCCACGGGTAAGACGCTTGGTGGTCGGACAAGACTATAACACTATTCGCTATCGGACAGCAGCACGACGGTGCTGGTATTTAGCCGGGGGTACTACACTGTTGGTAGTCGACCAGGGGTACTACACTGTTGGTAGTCGACCAGGGGTACTACACTGTTGGTGGTTGGCTAGGGATACAGCACCATTGGTTACCCGCCAGGGATACGACACTATTGACAGTCGGCCGGGGGTGTAGCACTGTGTTTGGCCACGGGTACGACAGTGCCGGACGCGGGTCAGCTGCCGTTCGTGGCGCTGCCGAGACCGCGTCGGGCCACCGACTCGAGCAGCCCCCAGCGTCTGCCGTGCGACAGCACGTGGAGGGACGCCAGCGACCAGCTGACGGCAGCTGCATCCGTGACGTGTCGTCAGAGGCGCCACTGTGGCGCGTCGCGTGGCCCCGGCGGCCAGTCAAAGCCACACCACTGACGGACCGACAGGCTTTCGCCACCGGGCTCATTCAGACACCGGCGCAGAGCATGCAATTAACGTAATGCAGGCAACTTAAAAGAACCAGCAGTAGCCAACTGCATGCAATACGCTATACAACACTTACCAGTAAACGAACCACGATACAGCTTTCTCGTAACAATAGAGCATGACGGAAGCACGTTACCAAGGCGACCCTTAGCTATCCTTGACTGTAGTGAATGGTAGCTTGGGTACGAAGAAAGCCTCAGAAGTGAACCGCAGAAATGTACATGCACATCCACGGTTCACTATCCAACATATTGTCCCTCACTGTTACTCCATCATAGGTCAATGGTATCCTTAGCTGAGCTGGGACCGCACGAAGGACGCGGGTGGCTTCGGAGAAAACCTTACAAACTAACACAATTATTGCGTAATCTAAGAATTGTTTTTGCGTATCACACCCTGCTAGACTAGACTATATTGATGCGTCGATAGTCAGTGCAATAATCTGTATGACTACCCAGCGACTCAGAACTACGCTATCCAGCCAAAAATAGCCAGCTAACATACATATTCAGTAATTATTCGCATCGCCTAGCGCCCAGCAATTGCATTGCAGGTGCACATGCGCCGGGAAAGAACCCATACCTTTTGCTCATTTTGTTTTGCCGTCTGGTAACACTTATTTAGGAACTAAAATGTAAATTCAATATGTACGAATTGATTCACTTTGCACTTGGTGCCAGCGATGCATGGAAATACATTTTAATTAGCCGAGTCAGCTTTGCCTCATCAGAAGGAAAGATAACTCGAAACATACTTACGCTTCAGGCAGTTTTATCTACAAGATGGTTTGGCTTAGGTGCGCATGGACAGCTATTGGATCTTAGGGGCGTGTCGACTGCGTTGGTCATGCAGTGACAGCTAGTGGGTGCCAGGCTACAAGGTGGGTAAGGTTAGGTTTATCCTGTCAGTGTAGCGCATAGTTTGAACTGGATCAATCCGGTTTATCCAACCAACATAACCCATAGTCTGAACTGGCTCAATTGGGTTTATCCAGCCAGCATAACCCATAGTCCGAATTGGCTCAATTGGGTTTATCCGTAATGCACAGCCTGAACTGGCTGTGTTGTAGCGAGAACGGCTTTGCAGTGCAGATTGGCAGCGGCCGGCGTTCAGCGTCCGGATGGACCGCTTTACAGGATATGTGGACTGCTCTACATGCTGTGCGGACTATCTACATGTGTGGACTGCTCTGGCTGGCTGGATTACAGGCTGTGTGGACTACTCTGGCTGTCTGGACTACAGTCTGTGTGGACCCCTCTGGCTGGCTGGACTACAGGTTGCGTGAGGCACCAGCGCGGCCGGCTCATTACTGGCAGCTCGTCGTTGACGGGCCGCTGGTTGATGAGCGTGATGTTGCCGTCGCCGACGTGGCCCTTCCGGCTGCGGCCGGCGATGTCGCGGAACTCCTCGGCGTACTCCTGCAACAGCGCCAGCGCATGGCTCACCTGGGCGCCAGCGCCGAGCCGCCGCCGCCGCCGCCGGACGGCCGACCGCGCACCACTAGCAGCAAGCGCACTAGCCGCACATGCTCTCTCAGCCGGGCCAAACGAGACGCGCAACAGCCGGACAGACGCAGCACGACACCAGCGCAGCCGCTCACGCCACACACAGGCACGCCGCCACGGTACACACGCACACACACACACACACACGGTCGGTCAGCGGCGGGCGGGCTGCCGGCGAGCCCGGCCGGGCCGGCAGCCACGCAGTGGCCGGCTCACCTCGAAGGCGGGCCAGTTCATGGGCATGTTGACGCCGTGGTTGTTGCTCCACCAGCGCAGGTCCTTCTCCTTGTCGGCGTTGGCCACCGTGTGCTCGAACTCACGGTAGATCTGCGGCAGACTGAGCGCGCCGCCACTACTGTCACAGCCCACACACCGGCCAGTGGTCGGCTGGCGGCTATACGGGCTTATTACGAGGATTCGTTGGATTTTAGCTTTACGACGCACTTAGCAGCTGAGGTCATATGGCGTCTCCTGCCTCTCACCCTGGCAGGAAGGAAGGGCATCGCGGGGAATTGAACTCCGTGCCTTTGGTTTGCCAGACGCTCAGTTTAATCACTGAGCTACCAACGCCACTTATTATGGCGATTCATTGGTTGGCTACATGTGCTTATTACGGAAATTTGTTGGTTGGCTATACGGGCTTGTTGTGCGATTCATTGGTTGGCTATATATACTCATTACGTAGATTGGTTGGTTGGCTATATGGACTCAGTACGGGGATTCATTGGTTGACTATATATACTTATTACGGGGATTTGTTGTTTGGCTATACGGACTTAATTCGTGGAATGATTGGTTGGCATATAGACTTATTAGTAGGATTGGTTGGCTGGCTATACGGACTCAGGGACGCATCGACTACGGTGAACGCATAGGTAAAAGGTGGAGAATCTTTTTTTTGCACGCACCAACGAACTCCTACGATTGGCATGGTCACACTCAGGTTAACAGTGCAAACAATGCTGGATGTTCAGCATCAGCTGAGCATCCAGACTACTCGATGTCAAATTGCTTTCCTGGCACGATTATACGAGGTTCTTGAATGGCCCCTACGGCTGTCAAATGTGTATTTTCGAAGATAGATTTTTTTTTACGACGCACCGGCCCATTGGCTACACATTCGTACTACTCTCTCACGCCAAACGGCGACAGACCACCAAAAGTCGATCAACCGGCCCCGACCCCTCAGTACTTCAGTTAAGAAACAAATATGTTGGTTGATATTTATCCGGAAATGACAGCCAGTACACGGGCTTTGAAGCTTTGCCTATCTAGCCAGACGTTGCCATAATGCTTACGCTGGTAATTTCTGACTCGGGGTCGGATCTCGAAACAAATACGCTTCTGCCGATTGGTTAGATGAAATGTGCATCGCGTCGTTTGATCACCATCACGATCCAGAACAGAGTATAGGAGACTGAAAATAAAGGGCACACCACGGCGGAAAGAAAACTGAAACCAAACTGACACAAATACTTCGTTCATATTGTGTCTCCCTTTGGTCGCTGGCAGCCCACACCTAACCTACGAGCGTGATAGAGAATAACTACAAGCACTGTTGCTAACGGTTCCGCAACCACAAAATCAAAATAAAGATGTGAGGTATCAGGGCATAATACAAATAGCCATTGAAAATTAAATATCGTAATGAATGAATAATCGAGTCAGATACAAATGCAAGTCGCTTCAAAGAAAATAATTAATCACCCTAATCAAAACATAAGTAAAACGTTCGTATATTTCGATAAAATGGTATTATTGTGCAACAGTTCTGACCAAAAAAGGCCTATTCGGAGGTGGGGCATGGCCACGTGCCCCCACCCCCCAGATCCGCCAGCGTTGCTACCCATCATAACAACCAACCTGGGATCGGAGGCGATGTCAAGACACTTGTGCAGGCCGAACAGGGTCTGTTTGAAAAAGGCGAGCCGCTCCGCCTCGCGCTCCTGACACTTGTTGAAGACGAACGTCATGTCCTCGATGTACTTGGGGTTGTGTTCGGAGATATCTCGCAGCGCCAGCTCGTACCGCTCCTTGGTGCGCGACACCTCCTCCTTAGCCTTCTGCACGCGGTCCGCCTGCTTCTTCACCTGACAACAGTGCCGGCCAACGTCTTCACGAGAGCGCAGACAGCGAGATAGCGTCGAGCCAAACTGTCGAGACATACGGACGGGCCGGAGAGGCTGATGCCAGTCAGCTGGCGGAGGTGGACGGAGGACCGTCATAGGTGGACGGAGGATTACCACAGGTGGACGGAGGACCGTCACAAGTGGACGGAGGACCGTCATAGGTGGACGGAGGACCGTCACAGATGGACAGAGGGTCACCACAGGTGGACGGAGGATCACCACGGGTGGACGGAGAGTCGTCACAGGCGGACGGAGAACCGTCACAGGTGGACGGAGGATCGTCACAAGTGGACAGAGTATCATCACAGGTGGACGGAAGATAGTCACAGGTGGACGGAGGAAAGTGTCCAAGAGAATTTGCTGAAGCCAAGTGACTCGAATAATTTCTGGCACCAATTTAACTGGAGCAACGCGAAACGAGCTCGGGCAAACGTTTCCTAAGCTTGGATAAAACTCACCAGCAAGCAAAAACCATCGAACACTAAAGAAGCCGTAAAAAAATACTCATACGCACTCCGAACAGCAAGCGCCGTTGTTGGGCTGGTCCGGCAGTGAGGTCAGAGCGGGTCCAGCCCGGCTGGTGACAATCCGGACAGATTGTCGTCTCGAGGCGGTCGGGTCAGGGTCGGGTCAGACTAGGTCGCCACTTACCGCGTCCGAGGAGAGACTGGCGTCCGAGGCGGCGTTGCGCTCCTGGTTCAGCGCCGTCCGCTCCGACTTACAGGCCGTGTGGTACTCCGACTTGGCCTTGTTCACCTGAAACACACACACACACACAGAGGTTTGAACGTGTCACGCCAGACACAACGTGCAGGCGCCGCCCACCGGTGGTACGCTCTACTCGCAGCAGAGCGGCCGGGACACACATGACTGGCTGGACGCACTCTTAGCAAAACGCTGTGCGTTCATGACACGCTACATTCAAGGGATTCTTCTTTAAGTTGAAGAAATATTCAATGCCGTTGATGGTTGAGATCTGGAAATTGCACGGCTGCTCAAAAAAGCAGACCCGCGAAGACTAAACGCAACTTGCTTTGCTATTTTCCGATAAAACGCAAAAAAAATCAGGTCACAAACACCTTCATAGGTGATTATTGACTAATGGAAAGAAATGAGCTGGAAGAAATGAGCTAACAATTACACTGGTAGCCAGTCAGCCAATGATATCAACGAACACGGTTTTTAAATTGTCTCATCGTAGGTGAGCCGACAATCAGGTGATATTGACTAGAAAAACGTGGTTAAATGAATGAATCAATCAATCAATCAATCGTTTGTATCTAAGTCATACATTCAAAGACGCCCAACGAAACATAGTGGCAAATTTCTGTCTCTGTCCGTCTCGCTCTATCTCCCTACTCTCCCAATCATTCATATATGGGGTAGCTAGGAAAAGGTCCTCGGAGGTATTTACATACGTACGTACTCCACGACAAAACATCGCACGTGAAAACAAAACAAAACATGTCACACGGATGGCAGATCATTCTACGTGACAACCTGTCACAACACTCTGGTCCGTTGGGGAACGTAAAAAAACCTACGCAAATTACTTTCTTCACCAGCGCCGTTTCTAATGTCTACGTACCACAATAAATTGTTCTTATTTAATCATGACTAGCAATGCACCCTACTGATCGGCGCCCGCGAACGCATACAAAACCGCTTCGGAACGTGAGCCACGGCTCACTGCCATAGTAAATTGGGTACCCGCGCCACCGGTCACCGCCACAACAGGCCATCAGTCACCGCCACAACGGCTGAGATCACCAGTCACTGCCACAACAGCTGAGATCACTAGTCACCGCCACAACAGCTGAGATCGCCAGTCACCGCCACAACAGCTGAGATCACCAGTCACCGCTACAACAGCTGAGATCACCAGTCACCGCTACAACAGCTGAGATCACCAGTCACCGCCACCACGGCTAGATCACTGCCACAACAACTGAGAGCACCAATCACCGCCACAACAGATGGATCACCGCCAGAACAGCTGAGATCACCAGTCACCGCCACAACAGCTGAGATCGCCAGTCACCGCCACAACAGCTGAGATCGCCAGTCATTGGCACAACAGCTGAGATCGCCAGTCACCGCCACAACAGCTGATAGCACCAGTTACCGCCACAACAGCTGAGATCGCCAGTCACAGCCGCAACAGCTGAGATCGCCAGTCACCGCCACGACAGCTGAGATCATCAGTCACCGTCACAACAGCTGAGATCGCCGGTCACCGTCACAACAACTGGGTCACCGCCACAACAGCTGAGATCACCAGTCACAGCCGCAACAGCTGAGATCACCAGTCACCGCCACAACAGCTGAGATCACCAGTCACAGCCGCAACAGCTGAGATCGCCAGTTATAGCCACAACAGCTGGGTGGTTCAAGTCTGAAGGTGTCAGCAGACTGAGGCATCACACGTGCCACGCGCTATTTGTGTTCGGCAACACGATAGCGCTGGAGCGGGGACGGCGCCCGGCGTCACCAGTGACCAGGCGGCACAACAGCTACCGCCCCACACACCAGTCAAACCACCCTGGCCTCCACAGTCACCAGTGACCAGGCGTGGCTGGAGCAGCCCACACACCAGTCTTACCCCGCCTCCACAGTCACCAGTGACCAGGCGTGGCTGGAGCAGCCCACACACCAGTCATACCCCGCCTCCACAGTCACCAGTGACCAGGCGTGGCTGGAGCAGCCCACACACCAGTCACCCCGCCTCCACAGTCACCAGTGACCAGGCGTGGCTGGGCAGCCCACACACCAGTCCCCCTCCACACCCCCAGTGACCAGGGGGCGGCAGCCCACACCAGCACCCACGCCCACAGTGACCATGACCAGGCGTGGCTGGAGCAGCCCACACCACCCACCCCCCGCCTCCACAGTCACCAGTGACCAGGCGGGGCTGGAGCAGCCCACACACCAGTCTTACCCCGCCTCCACAGTCACCAGTGACCAGGCGTGGCTGGAGCAGCCCACACACCAGTCTTACCCCGCCTCCACAGTCACCAGTGACCAGAGTCACCAGTGACCAGGCGTGGCTGGAGCAGCCCACACACCAGCCTTACCCCGCCTCCACAGTCACCAGCCAAGCCTGCCCCGCCTCCACAGTCACCACAATGCTCCTGCGCACCAACTTCACCTGGACTCCACACCAACAATACCCGCCACCACACCAACAACACTCCGCCACCACACCTGGACTCCACACCATGTCTCAGCACCAACCACACCACTCCTTCACCAATCACATCCGGAGACTATTTCAACGTACGTGTCCATTTCGACACCCAGACGGCGAAGATGGACACCATATCGCCCATAAATTGACACCCAAGGAAGTCAGGCCTGATTTCACTGTACTTCCGCTTTAGTACCAGCCAGTCTCATAGTTGTCTCGTAGAAGGCGATCGTGAGAGTTTGGTTGGCCGCACAGCAATGCGAGAGACTCGAAATGGACAGTTGGCCCCTCCAAACGCTCGAAAAGGACTAGTGTTTGGATTTGTACGAATTGGAAACATTCCATCCATTCCACGTCGTACGGCCTAAAATTTTGCACTATTCCCTTGACAGGTTAGAAAATCCCCCCCCCGGCCGTCAGTTGAGATAGCTGGGACAAAATGTCGAACTGCCTCCTCCATCCCGGCTCTCGGTTGAGACCTTTCGGACCAAGATATTTCGACTCTCACCCCTTCCCCCTCACCCGGTCGCCGGTCGAAGACCTCCCTTTATCCACCCCCCCCCTAAAAAAACAACAACAAAAACCGACTGGTTCGGCCAGTGTCCCGACGGCTGTGTCGGCTCTTCCCACAGACCAGGCTTACAAAACCAGGCCGACGACTGTCCAGCAAGGTGGACGACGATACGCTTACCTTATCGAGCAACTTTGCCCACGGCTTTTGGGCTTTTCTGAACGCGTCGTCTAGGTCTTTTTTCTCCTTGAACTGCATCATGGACTGCGGAAGACAGAGCTGAAGTTACCGACGGCACGGATACAATGTCGATGTAAGTGGCGGTCTGGCGAGACGCTCCCAACAACTGCGAGAACTGCTAACAAGGAATTACAATCATCCCCCAATCGTTAGTACCTGAATAACCCATGGCAATAGGAAAAGGATGGTTAACGGGTGCAAACCCTGTATTTTGGTAATAGTCGAGAGGGAGAGGAATCGAAAATTGACAACTGCTCCCTTCCCAACCATCCCGAGCTGCTTTCAATTGGGCAAGATGTGAAGAGAGCCCACGACTAAATTTAGGTATACAGAAAAGGAAGATGACGGCATTAATTTGTGCATGCATTCGCTCACAATCCACCCGCCACCGGGCTTTCTGCGCCAGCGAGGGATTGGTGGTGGGCGATACCGGAGACACGTGTCAGGTTGCCGTCAAATGTCCGCGGGAAATCTGCATCCTAATTTGGGTGGCAACAAGCCGTCAGCGTTCGATTCTAGGACAAACGTACGTAAGGACAAATGTACGTAAGCGCAAATGTACGTATGCGCATATGTATGTATGCACAAATGTACGTAAGCGCAAATGTGCGTAAGCGCAAATGTACGTATGCGCAAATGTACGTAAGCGCAAATGTGCGTAAGCGCAAATGTACGCAAGAGCAACAATACGCAAGCGTAAAATAATACAAGAGCAAATGTACGCATGAGCCAATGTACGTATATTTACGCATACGTGCTATTGCGCTTAAGCACACTTGATTAGGTGCATATGCCGTACGTACATTTACGCTAACGTACATTTGCGCTTACGCACTTTTGCGCACACGTACGTTTGCCATACGTAAATTTGCACTTAAGTAAATTTGCCATTCGTACATCTGCGCATACGTACATTTGCGCATGCGTACATTTGCACCTACGTACATTTGCTTATATGTACTTCTGCGCTTACGTACATTTGCCATACGTACATTAGCCATACGTACGCGTACATTTGCACTTACGTACATTTGCTTATATGTACTTTTGCGCTTACGTACATTTGCCATACGTACATTAGCCATACGTACATCTGCGCTTACGTACATGTACTCACCTACATTTGCATACGTACATCTGTCATACGTACATTTGCTTTAAGCACAATTATCCGGTAACCCCAGCGTTCACCATAAGTGCTGGGATGTCCACCTTAGCCGCAGCCAGGAACTTGCCAAAGCCCAGAATAAGCTTGATTGGGTGCCCTTTCCCTCGAGATTCAGCACACCGAGATGGAAAAGGCCGACAGTTCGTTCAAGGGAACCAACGCTTTGCCTTGGCCAATCAAGCAGGGAAATCGTTTCCAGATATCACTTGGTAAGGAGAAGAACGAATGGAAAGGCGATACACAGAGATGAGGTGAAAAATAAATCCTACATTTTTAACGTACTTGGTACTAACTTCACGTACCGTATTCCTTCACCTACCACCCGCGTCAAACAATTCACGAATTGGGTGGAAGGTGATACGTAACAACAAATAAATTTCGCTTTTACATGGCATTTTACCAAAAATTGGAAACTTTTGTCACTTCAAAAATAGCACATGTTGAGCAATTTCATACCACCAACAATTCCATTGCTAACCTCTTATCCTCTTTCCTCAGCTTTCGATGTCCTGTGCAGTCATTCAGATGAGTACAACACCTTTCTTTGCAGTCAAATCTCACAATACTGCAAGCTTGTTCTCTACAAGATTAAGGCAACTGGGATTTGAAGACATATAATCATTCGGGATGTCATAAATAACTATACTCAGGAATGTGTACGAGATTATGAAATTACAATTATTTGCTGCTGGTGGCTATTGGTTTTACGACATGTCGACCGTTGAGTTATGTAGCGTCGCCAATCTCTCACGCCGATTGATCGCGGGCGAAGGATAGCGACAGGTGAGACTCGAACCCACAATCTTTCTATCGTGGGACGGGTATCTTACCCCTAGACTACTCCTCCCAAATTATTTGCTGCTATTGTATACATATACCACTAGTTTGTACTCAGCTGAAGTGTAGTATATCACAGTATCAATGCACATACCAACCGTGTATAAACGGCCCAGTCCCGTGCTGTAGGAGTTGGGAAGTGACAGATGTATGTATGAGTCGGACGAATAAAGGATGAACACACTGTGACTTCCTCAGCATCAGGCGGACCGGCAACAATGCCAGCACATCACACATGCCCCCCCCCCTTCCACTGGGTGTCCTTAGTTATTTGGGTTAAAGGGCGGTTCAACAAAAAGACGTGATCACTCAGCGATTATTTTAGCCCAGCAACTATTTGGCGTTGCAGGGATGAGTAATACATCCGCCGAATATATCCATACCAGCCGGCTCTCAGATATCGGAGCATACCTCCAGAATGAATGATTTCCGAGTCATCCGATAGCACGTCCCGATATGTTGGAATTCGTGTGCTATTTCCATAAAACAACCGTCACTCACGTGAAAAGTGCTGGCACGAGGAAAGCACATCTCGCACCGCCAGTGTGCATAAACAGCGGGATACTGGGGCATCTCATGGCCACAAAGAAAGTATTGGTGGGTCGCATGTGCGTGGCCGATACACAGTCAACATAGGGTCACCTCGTCACTCCTGGATCTGTGATGATGACACGATGCCCGATCTCCGAGGTGTGGCTTTATCGCATGCAGTTTGACTGTTCGGGTGTGCTTCAGGTAATTTACAAAGTTCACATTTATCAATATACGATGGACACAGCGACAAGACAGGAAAGTTTGGAAGCCAATGGCGCATTTGCCATGATAGTCGCTCGAAGCTGCACGATTGAGACAAAAGCAAAACTGCCAGTGTAAACGGTGCCCGTTCGGGAATCCTGGAATATTCGGGAATCTAGGCGAGTGCTTGTGGATGAAGCAGAATAGTATGGGACCACCAGAAATTCCAGTGAGATACAGTGGTGGTCGGGGAAAGGCAGCACTGCCTAGTGAACACCGGGGACGGCGGCACGACCCAGAGTTGTACTGAGAACGATAGTGAGCCGGTGGTGAGCGAGGTGTGATATTGCGATCCAATAGTGAGCTGAGGATGGCGGCACAGCCCAGAGCTGTACTGAGGACGACGGTGAGCCGGTGGTGAGCGAGGTGCGACATTGCGAGCGATCCGACACATGGTGAGCTCAGGACGGCAGCACGATCCAGTGGTGAGCACGAGCCACACCGTCATGGTGTGCTGGTATGCAGCCGGGGGAGGAGGGGCGGGGATAAGACCTTGGCGGATGTCTGAGTCAGAGCCGCCAAGGACGGTACGATGACCCCAACCGCAGCGGCGGCAGCCAGGTGTGCCGGTGAATCACGAACACACAGAGCGGCCGGGACAGTCTCAGGACGGCCGCCGGACCACACCAGGCCACGCCCACCCGGAACGGTACGCGCCACCCGTGACGAACGCGACGATCCGACACTTCAGACAGACGCCATCAAACAGCTGCTCCACATACACGCATCGCATTTAGCGATATATTGTACGCAATATTTATGAATGGGAATGTCAGTAGAAAACATGACTGATATATAGAGTCGATTTCGATGGTCGGTAGGGTTCACGCATTTCCGGAAATAACGCCAGACGATTACCGATGCGTATTATTGAACACGACACATTGTCTCTTCGCCGCGAGTAACAACATTGTGGCGATGAAGCTTCAGAGTAATAAGCATCACGGGTCCCTTCACCTCACCGTCGTCATTTCATACCAAATAGCATAACCTTCTGGGTAGATCATAGCTTAGCTTATGAATAAAACTGAACATGGGTAGATCATAGCTTAGCTTATCAATAAAACTGAACATCACCATCATTTTTAATTTCCCAGTCGTAGCAAAACTGACGCATCAAGCGACCTACGAGCCGCCAATGGTGGCTCGTAGGTCAGGTCCTGCCCTAGCTGCCGTAGGGCAGTTAGGACAGGTGACATACGGCGAATTGTTGCCATACCATCTTATGCATGCCTAAAGAGAAATAGCGTCATTCTTTACTTGTAAAATCGTGGAGTAAAAAGGCCCACGTCCATTGAATATAGCATTCATAAATATCGCTTCTTATTGGGTAGCATAGTACGTATGACTGAAGCAAAACAGAAACATGAAATTTTCCAAGAGAGTACAGAATATGCCAAAAATGATGCAATAGAAAACGTTTCTCAGCGCCAGAGCTCCAACTATGAACTGCTACAAGGAACTTTAATATTTAACCACCATACCATATGGAGAACTGATGGAGAACTGAACCACTATATGGAGAACTGATGAACATTAAACAAGGATATAGGTTGATGTTCTAGCTATATTTAGAAATTGTTGCTAATCACGTTCAGATTTCGGGATGTTGAATTTTGTCGTAGATATTCACACTGTTTGCGTTAGGCAATATTATATCTTCCCGCTGGTACAAGTATGTTGCATCGCTTACAACACACCTGGTTTGATAAGTAGTTATCCTACTAAATACCAGTGGTTTCATCAAAGGATATAGGAATGTCACAACACTATGTGAAGGGAGGCAAATAAGAGCCACACCTTCTAAGACCATTCTTTCCATGTACCTCACCCGGGGCCAATGGTCAAAGTTCATGAAAAGCGAGAACCATGGATCCCAGTACCTATACCCACGACTTCACCTTCACAGCCTACAGCAACTCATAGAATCCGCCACACCCTGGAGGTGTCAGCTGGTACACCCTGGATGTGTCAGCTGCCACACCCTGGAGGTGTCAGCTGCCACACCCTGGAGGTGTCAGCTGTCACACACTGCAGGTGTCGGCTGGCGCTGAATACGCTGCGCTTTGGAGCTCAGCTGCGTCCTCTATATTTCGCTCGCCAGCTGGTTTTGCACCCATCAGAAGCGAACATCTTCAAGATGTCGCTGAGTGCGCTGTGGAAGTGGATTTGCGCGCTGATCTCCGCTCAGTTTACCAGAAGCGGCACAGACTCGACTTTTCAATCGGGCGATGGGGTGTCGGGTCAGCCGCAGCCGCCATCGCTCCCACCACTTCTCACACAGCTCGTGCTCTCCACAAGCCGGGTGGCCTTGAACCGCAGCCCGAGGCGAACTCCAACTGACCGGGTCAGGTCAGACCGCGGCGACAGTAGCCAGTTTCACTACGGCCAATAGGCATCGGGATGCAATGTCGATGATTTCGTCTAGCATGAAGGGCACATCATTTAAATATATGTATTTTATCTGTAGATATGAAATGTTCCGGAAGCTTCGACTATAAAGTAAGAAATTCAATGCAAGTCAGCCAATATATTCAAATACCGGCACTGTGAAAAGCACTCGATTTACAGAAACAACTAGCCAAACTGGCCGCATTTAGGACCATGGCCGGGAGTTAGGACTTGACGGATATATCATAAATTTTCCGTTGTATCACCAGCAAATGTACAATATTGGGGAGGAAGTAGTAGTAGATATCCAGTGGATGAATATTCTTCCTTTAACGTTTTATTGTATGGCTGTGAATTACCTGTATTATGAACAAATATGCAACAGCATCGTATCCAGATGTTACGATTCAATATTGACGCTCCCGAAAATATTAAATTGTCTCCACTTTACAAGCGAGTTGTTTACAGTTGTAATGGTGTCCACTGTGCAGCGCCATACGATGCTCGGCTTTTAAATGTCGCTGTACTCCTACCTGAATACTGGAGGGGGGGGGGGGGCGAATTTACCCTTGTATTTGAATATCATACTCGCAAGAAAGAACAAAGAATGACTTGTGTTCAGCACCCCAAGGACCGCAATATGTCCAAAGTATGCGACAAACTTGCTTCTTTGCTTGTCTTGGCATATTTAAGCCGTAAACGATGCAATCAGAGCACACATGATGACGTCACTTTTTGAAACGTGGATTATAATGTGTCATAGCTATCATAAAGGGCCAATCACTTACCGCAGTTGAAGCTGGCTGGCAACATTGATCAGTGGTCTAGTGCTCTGAAAATTTGCCATTTGAAGACCACTGAATTCGACAAACAGCTGTTGTCACCGAGTTTATTTCCGAAGTCAGGCTCGCTTGGTCTGACGTCCAGATTTCTGACTATATGACGTCCCAGGCGCGGATGTAGGTGCACATTTTCAGGATTTGGGCATAAACATGCTGTTACTACTGCAATATGTGTCCTATTAGGTAAATGAACCTACTCTGATCGTATATTCATATAATAAATCGGTCCAATCTCCGGTTTTAAAGATTTCATAAAAGCGTAGTTAATATGGCCCGACCCCGTCATTGGGATGTCATGACGATTACTTCCCACAAGTGCACGTGTGAAACCGCCTAGTGTTCCATCTATCAACAGCAAAGTACAGAGACCATGGATGGTGCTTCCAACTACACCAATGTGACATCAGGTGAGCTCACAGCGGAAATACACATCGAGGACTCGCGATCAAAGTTAGCACGACGAAGCCATCAGATACAGCATAACTGACAAGAGATATAGTATAACTGCCAAGCGTGATATACTGCATTCGCAACAAAAGTTTCAATAGAAATACAAAAAGGAATCCTCCGTTCTATGTGTGTACCCAGTACCGGAAAGTGTCGCGTAAGACCTTTGCCACTGTGAACAGCCAGCCACAGCTGCCGCACCACAGACGGGAGTGAATCAAGCATACTTTCCCCGCAGGGTGACCACCGATTGGAGTAGTTTGCTTCGAACAGTGACCGGAAGCCGACCGATTCGCTATTACGTGACCTTACCCACAGCAAAGGCATTAGAGCATACCAAGCATTAGAGCAGTGCTGTCTTGCATACATCTAGCTCATTGCATATGCATCCAATGGTGATTATCAGCTACATTCACATTCACGTAGTAGTGCTTTTTACAGCATATTGTGTAATCATTACTTTTCCTTTGCATGTGACAAAAGCGCCCCGGATGATGATTGTAAGACCTAAATGCATGCATACTCGAAACTCAGCATTGCATATATGACTTATATGACAATGCATATCACGTTCAATGGTGGCGTGGCGTCATTTGGCGTGGCCCACTTGTTTGCGGGAAAAGCAGCTACACAGAGCGTCCTATGTGAAATGTGGAAAATACTTGTGGGAAGTGCATTCCGCGGCAACCTCGTTTTTCATTCAAGATGCGCTAACGAACACAACATCAGAATACACGCTCCTGAGCTCAACAGCCGACCTTCCCGCTGACATACCGACCCCCCCCCCCCTCCGTTCCTTATCTCAACAGTCGACCTGTTGGGCCGCATAACGAGCAAAGTACACACGCACATATCACAGGCGTGCCGAGTCCGTGAGTCATATCAGCTCAGACGCGACTGTTTGTGCCGCGAGGCCAAATAATCGCACAAACGTCACCAACTAAGCTGACGGAAACATAACGCGCGGCTGGCCAAACGCGACTGTGTCGGCACATCAGCAAAATGCGACTGTGTCGGCACGCTGGCAGAATGCGATTGTACTGTTACACTGGTGGAATGGGATTGTGTCGGCACATTAGCAGAATGTGATTGTGTCGGCACATTAGCAGAATGTGATTGTGTCGGCACATTAGCAGAATGTGATTGTGTCGGTTCAAAAGCACAACTGTGTCGATACGTCGCTAGGTACACATTTCATGGGACAAAAGGTGGGGCTCGCATACTCGCTGAGAGGCTTGGCATCCCCTCACACATACGCGCATTGGCGGCAACCAAAGAATTGATGCTCAAACATGAGTCTCATGGTTATCACAACTGAACAGCGGCGGTCCCGGGGGTAAAGCGTGGATCCGGTGTAATAAATCTACACTTCAGATATATGTGGCTAATTCACAGCCAGAATTTGTGTAGGAGAGGGTCAAGGCTGCACATTTTACTGTGTCGACAAAAGCTGGTTTTACAGCGGAGAAATTCCCCGACGGACGTACGCTGTTCAACGTCAATTGATATAAGTGGGCAGATACAGAATGGTAATAATTGCAAAATTGCAGTGACAAATATCCATATTGATAAAAACAGGACTTCTTGAGTGATACTACAGGAATCAAACAAATTCATTCCATAAAAAGTCAACTAACGTCCAGCTTGCATTTCCGTATCTTAACTCCACTTATTTATGCTCGAACAACTTACGATGGGGAATTCATCTCGAACATTCATAAACCAACCCAAGAGAGTTGAAGGTCTTGCATACCCAAGCGACTCGATGGGCTGTGAAGTCGCCGAAGAGCAAAACATGACAGACAGTCAAATAACAACATCATAATACAAATAACAACATCTATAACAAGACATGGAGCGTGGTCTAACTGTGCTGACCTTGTGGAAGTTCTCCTTCTGCCACTGCTTGGCCTTGACGTGTACTTCGTTCATCAGGTTGTCCCTGACCTTGAGGTGCAGGTCACAGCGACGTTCGGCCTCGACCAGTGCGGCCTTCCAGCCGGCTTCGGCTGTGCCGTACTCGGGACCTGCAACCAGCAGGTGTCACCAATCCCCGTAGAAGGGCAGGCCCGGCACCACATATCGATCCCAGTGCTCCCACCCTGATTGGCAGTCCGCACAACATGATGCTGATGATGATGCTCGCATCATATCGCGACACAAGCAACGAAGCATAATACACGATACATGTCACGTGATACTGTATATTCATCTATTTTGTGGATACTTGCAGACATTCAAATCTCTATTATACCGGCAACATGGTGAATTACCTGCGAAGCTACCTTAGATCACCTAACCTGATGATCCACCTTAAAAGTGTGGTCAGACATGTCCTCTCATGTCATGTGGCCCAACATGAATTCATTTAAACACCTATTTCAAATGGAGGCCCTTTAAATGTGGAAGACAGTAGGTTTCACAAAGCAAATTTAGAACTTCCATCATCATCATTGAACCAGTAATGGGTTCAATACTTCACACACAAATCTGGGCTTAAGAATCTCTTGATGTGATGCGCTGCCTTATAGCTCATATCACAATAGCCAAAATGATACCCTGAGACAAGGAGAAAGAGAGGTATCCATCGCCAATATTTATCTATCGAATACTTTCTGATGCATTATTGGTGTTATTCTAACTGCAGGCGGTCACCGACGGCGAGCTGCAGTAGGCGATGTCTAGGTAACTGGTGACTTTATTCCTAGCATAACTCTATTCAATTTCACTACTGCAGCACCAGTGATAAATTATTCATGAAATAGGGTGGAATATACCACTTTCTGAACGCTCGACTGACATCCTTCTACAAGAAGTATTGACATCCTGCTCCTTGGAACCTACACCACAACCTCGAAGTGCCTATACCATCGGCTCGAATTTGAGTCTGGGGCACCAAAAGCATTTTAAATGACACTAATTCCATGACAAATTTCGACACCCTACTATGCTCGTTTCGAGATCTCACACCTAACGAAAAACAATTATTTTAACCCTGTGCAGCACAGACCCGAGATAGCAAAACACAACTCAGCTTGATTTTTTTCATTGCATCCCAAGCCCAGAAAACCACAGCAGGCAACACACATGCCGCATCACCTTTCTCAATGAGCTCGTTCCACTTCTTGCTCCAGGCCTTCAGGCTCTTGGCGTAGGTCTTCTCGATCTCGCCGCGCTCGAGCGCCAGCTTCATGAGGTCATCGCAGAGCTTGTGACCGTCCTCGGTGCGCTTGGTGGTGCGCTTGTAGTTGCCCGGCTCCCAGAACGAGTCAGAGCCGGGAGCCAGCGCTTGGTCATCGCTGTGCAGCGACATGGTGCTACGTCACCTGGCAACACCGGCCAACGTCACCTGGCGACACCGGCCAACGTTACCTGGCGACACCGGCCAACGTCACCTGGCGACACCGGCCAACGTTACCTGGCGACACCGGCCAACGTTACCTGGCGACACCGGCCAACGTTACCTGGCGACACCGGCCAACGTCACCTGGCGACACCGGCCAACGTTACCTGGCGACACCGGCCAACGTCACCTGGCGACACCGGCCAACGTTACCTGGCGACACCGGCCAACGTTACCTGGCGACACCGGCCAACGTTACCTGGCGACACCGGCCAACGTCACATCTGGCGACACCGCCAACGTCACCTGCACACCGCCAACGTTACCTGGCGACACCGGCCAACGTCACCTGGCGACACCGGCCAACGTCACCTGGCGACACCGGCCAACGTCACCTGGCGACACCGGCCAACGTTACCTGGCGACACCGGCCAACGTCACCTGGCGACACCGGCCAACGTCACCTGGCGATACCGGCCAACGTCACCTGGCGAACCGCCTCACCTGGCGACACCGGCCAACGTTACCTGGCGACACCGGCCAACGTCACCTGGCGACACCGGCCAACGTTCACCTGGCGACACCGGCCAACGTTACCTGGCGACACCGGCCAACGTTACCTGGCGACACCGGCCAACGTTACCTGGCGACACCGGCCAACGTTACCTGGCGACACCGGCCAACGTTACCTGGCGACACCGGCCAACGTTACCTGGCGACACCGGCCAACGTCACCTGGCGACACCGGCCAACGTTACCTGGCGACACCGGCCAACGTTACCTGGCGACACCGGCCAACGTTACCTGGCGACACCGGCCAACGTTACCTGGCGACACCGGCCAACGTCACCTGGCGACACCGGCCAACGTCACCTGGCGATACCGGCCAACGTTACCTGGCGACACCGGCCAACGTCACCTGGCGACACCGGCCAACGTCACCTGGCGACACCGGCCAACGTCACCTGGCGATACCGGCCAACGTCACCTGGCGACACCGGCCAACGTCACCTGGCGACACCGGACGTCACCTGGCGACACTGGCCAACGTCACCTGGCGACACCGGACAACGTCACCTGGTGATACCGGCCAACGTCACCTGGATTGGATTGGATTGGATTGTGGCTTTACGAAAAACTCAGCAGCTGAGGCCATATGGCGTCGCCTGCCGCTCACCCTGGCAGGAAGAGCGGACATCGCGGGTAATCGAGCCCCGTACCTCTGGCTTGGCATACACTCAGCTTAACCAATGAGCTACCGACACCCCGCCAACGTCACCTGGAGACACCGGTCAGCGTTACCTGGAGACACCAGCCAATTATACCTGGCGACACAGGTCAACGTTACCCGTCGAATGCTGCCGGAAAACGCATGTCAATGCCTTATCTAGCTGGTTACCACAACCAGGGACAAGTTAGACAGAGTGTAAGCTGTTGCTACGATTTCACCAAGTATAACTTCAATTTCATTTATCCAAAATGCTCTGGGTTCTGCTTAGTTTGGGGGGGGAGGGGATGGCCGAGTGGTTAAAGTGTCAGGCTATGGGTACCAAAGGTCCCAGGTTCGACTCTAGTGAAACTCAGGACATTTCCCAATCCCGCGGCCCACCGGCGAAAGTGTGGGCGGCGTCATTAGCCGTGAATGTGCATAAAGTGTATTGTGAACCAACCAATAAACAAACAAAATAAACAAACAAACTGCTTAGTTTGGACTTCCAAGCCAGATAATAACAAAAGTAATGACAGGGAAGCACAATCATAGCAATCCATAACAATGACAAGCCAAGCCACGCAAAATCGTAAAATGTTAGCATTCTGACCTTATTTTACCTTGAAGATATTGACCTAATGTCATACAATTTGCACACAATAGAGTTCGCTACCACACCCATCCACCCTGCAAATTTCGTTGCTCCAGCCTTAACAGGAGCCGAGATCTTGGGGGGGGGGCAAAATATGCTCCCTCCAGTGCACATAATTTTCAGAGGCCCTCCAGGGTGCTTACTAATAGTTATTGCTGAAGCACTTTGATGAAGTCAACACTGTGCAATCGTATGGCAGTATATACATCATATTAGGTTAGGCTGGATTATATTCTTTTTTAAATATAGCATGAGGTAGGCCAGGTATATTGACCTATTTATTACCTTCTATGAATTGAGTTCACCAGTTACAGATAAAATAATTTTTCGATGAGCAGAAGGGTCATTGTGTGATTATATGTCATGATAAAAAACCATCATGTGCTGTTTTGAGGTTGTGCCATATTGCCACAACCTCAATCATGCCTATGTTTCTAATAATTGAGCCCAATGAAGTGTAATAAGGCCTTGGATGCGAAGAGGACACACAAGTGGGAGTGATGTGAAGAGGTTGCTTTGCATCGACAAGGGATAACTGTGGTCTTTTTATGCTTTAAGCCTAATATAAAACTTCAAGAAAAAGGGTAGAAATATACCTTTCAGTATTATTGAGATGACATGACCATTGATTTCTGTGGGAGAACTTATGTTTTTGAAACATTGCAAACTTTATGATAACTTTGTATCTATATTTTCTGAACAAAAGATGTTAAGCAAGGCTATGCTAGGATATAATAGGTTAGGTAAGGTTAGGTAAGTGTGACTCAACAAAGACCAATTTCACTAAAATCACAAGCAGTGTATTAACAACACATTTGTTGTAAATACAGTTTGTGCTATTTCTAGAGATGGCATTTCATTAATATCACAGGCTATTTTTTTTTAAATGCAAAGCACATTGATTGTTTATCACAAACTATTAAAAAGTATGATTGCATAGTTTGCATTTCATTGAGATTGTTGATCATTAACAAGCATGACAAATGCACTGCTTGCAGTAACACATGTTCCAGGCCAGGTTAATTTTATGGAGAGTAAAGCCAGTCCAGAAAAATGCATGAATTTGATTTTTTCCTACAAGGCTCAGCTGCAGGGAGCTGCTGGGAATTTAGCAATTCTACTGATATCCATAATATATCAGTAATATAACAGCTGACTGATTATTTGGGCTTAAAGGTGCACCAACTACAAGGTCATCTAGTGCCCATATAACATAACAGCTGAACAGCTGAGACATCCATAACATAAATACATGCATTGAGTTGCCCACCAAATCTGCCAATCAGCCCTCCCTGTAATACTGAAAAGCAAGCCCTCTATTCTTATAATGATTGTCTATGCTGTTTTTAAAGATGTTCAATGTTCTGCTACTGACGATGTTTTCTGGCAGCTGGTTCCAGTGTTCCACTACCCTGTTGGTGAAGAAAGTTTGCCTTAACCTTGTTCTGTTGTGGTTAATTTTAATTTTGAATTTATGACCTCTAATTGCATCATTTCTGTTAAATTCAAACATTTCCCCAAGGTATCCCCTCTCCAGACCATTGACAAATTTAAAGACCTCGATGAGATCTCCTCTCAGCCTTCTATATCTAAGTGAAAACATATTCAATTTCTTCAATCTTTCCTCATATGCCAGGTTGCTTATGCCATTAACCATTTTTGTAGCCCTCTTTTTGTACTCTCTCTAAAAGCCAACAATCTTTTTCATAGCTAGGAGACCAAGCTTGGATGCAGTATTCCAAATGTGGCCTGACGTATGCACAGTAAAGCTTCCTGATCACTTCCTCACTTCTGTATGATACATTCCTATTTATTGCCCCGAGCATTCTCAGTGCCTTCTTCCTGGCTTCCTTGGTCTGTTCTGATGCCCCCAATTTTGTGTTTAGAATAACACCTAAATCCTTCTCCTGTTGAGTCACTGATAGCACTTGGCCACCCATCAAGTATGGAGCCTTCATATGCTGCTTACCTACATGCATGATTTTGCACTTATCAAAGTTAAATTTCATTTGCCATTCTTCGGACCACTTCACAAGTTCGTCTAAGTCTTTTTGCAGCGAGATATGCTCATCCTGACCTGTTATTGCCCTAAAGACCTTCAAATCATCTGCAAATTTCAAAACTTTACTGCTTAGGCCACTTTCAATGTTATTTACAAATATAATGAACAGTAATGGCCCTAGTACTGACCCCTGGGGGACTCCACTAAGAACATTTTGCCATGATGACTTTGTACCATTTAGCATCACTCTTTGCTGTCTATCTGAAAGCCACAACTCTATCCATTTTAAGATGCTACCTGCAATACCATGGGACTGAAGCTGTATCATTAACCGTTTATGGGGTACCTTGTCAAAGGCCTTACTAAAGTCAAGATATGCTACATCAACCTGATTTCCCTGATCAAATTGTTCTGTGGCGAAGTTCAAAAAGTCCAAGAGGTTTGTGAGACACGATCGTCCTTTTCTAAATCCATGTTGAGTATCTTGAATCAATCTGCTACCTTCCAGATAACTAACTATTCTATCCTTGATAATTGATTCGAGTACCTTGCAGACTAGGGATGTGAGACTTATTGGCCTATAGTTTTCAACTTTCCCTCTTTCTCCTTTCTTGAAAATAGGAACTACATTTGCCCTTTTCCAATCGGTTGGAATTTCATTATGTGAAACTGATCTACAAAATATTATACTAAGTGGAAATGCCAGTTCCTTTTCAGTTTCCCGCAACACCCTAGCATAAATATCATCAGGTCCTGCTGCCTTATTTGGCTTTATTTTCCTGATATGATTGTAAACAACATCACTACCAATGAAATCAACATCATTTGTCAGATCCCATGTAACTGAACTATGGTGTACGGTCGGCAGATTGGTCATATCTTCCAATGTAAACACTGATTTGAACTGCTTGCTCAGCTCCTCAACCATCTCACTATCCTCACCCAATGTAGTCCCGTTTACTTCCAGTGGACCAATTGTGCTAGAAACTTTACTCAGCTTGTAGAAACTAAAGAACTTTTTACTGTCCCCATTACAGTTTCTAGCTAAATCCAGTTCCTTTGCTCGCTTTGCTGCTCTGGTTTTTTGCTTCACAGTGTCTCTAGCTTTTCGATACGCCTTTAGATTAATGACATTTGAGGCTTCTTTAAAAACTCTAAATGCAGTTTTCTTAGCCCTAATTGCTTTTATCACGTCTGGTGTAAGCCATGCTGGCTTTCCTACCCTTCTTTTGCGTCTTTGCTTTTGGGGGACATGTCTAATCTGAGTTTCCTTTAAGTAAGATTTGAACTTTTCCCACATTTCACAGGCATTTAAATTGGAGAATTCTTCTTCCCATCTGATGGCACTTAAAGCCGCTCTCATGCCGTTAAAGTCTGCTCTGTTGAAATTTGGAACCTTTACCAAATTATCCTTGATAATCTCCCTACATGTGCCTTGAATCTAATTATGTTATGGTCACTTTTTCCCAGAGTTTCGCCTACAGTCAAGTCTTGAACCAAGCCACTTAAATCCGAGAATACAAGGTCCAAGAATGAACCATGCCTGGTAGGTTCCGATACAAACTGGTGTAAGAACAGGTCCTCTTCAAGGCATTTCCTGAACATTTTGCATGATGGGGAGCCAACACCAGCATTTTCATAACCTTTTAGATTAAAGTCACCGAGAATAAGGCACTTCCTCTTAAAGTTTCTACTGATTTCCTCACAAATCACCTTGTCAAGCTCCAGTTGCTGAGAATGTGGCAGGGTTCCTGATCGGTAGAAAGCTCCTATCCTAAGAGTATTGCTGTTGCCTTTTCCCACAGTGACATCAAGCCAAATGGACTCCACAGACACATTTTTATCCCCACCTGCTACTTTTTGAGAACTGAATAAGCTATTCACATAGAGCATTACACCACCCCTTTCATTGCTGGACCCCTATTGCACGAAAACATATTGTATCCCTGGATCTCATAGTCCTGTAAGTTATCTCCAAAAATAGCCTTCACTGACCCATGCCTCCGTAATGCAAACAAAATCTGGTTCCTCCTCAGCAACATAACACTTGAACTCATCAAATTTGGAACGGATACTCTGAGCATTAAACATCATACACTTAACAAATGCTCCATAACCACCTTTGGCCTTTTCATATTGAGTATGAAATCATGGTAACAAATATCCCACTATCAACAAATGATACAATATTATAGACCACAAGGTGTGCTATACAATAGCACACCAGCTATGCACCTATCTTGTAGCATTGTAAATTGTCCTAGAAAATGCCTGGGTACCACAATTCATGTTGGGAGAATATGCATAATGCTAATACACAACAAAAAATCTTCATAAACAAGGCATGGAAACTTCAAAATAATGCATCAAGAAGCATGATGTTCATGCTTTTTGGGGAAGGATGTCTATCAAGTGTTCAGAAAGCTGTGCTTTCCATTCTAGGTATTTTACTGATAATTTATTACTTGTCTACAATTGACATCAATGAATGCCAAATACAGCCTTTAAAATGACTCTTCCCTCTATTGCATTCCAGAAATGATGAGCAATTGGAATGCAACATAACTGTAGGGAGGTCAGTGATAAATGATTTGTTACATAGGGTGGAAGATATCACTTCCTGAACACTCAATTGACATCTTTCTCCAATAAGTATTGACATCCTGATCCATGATGCACCTTCAAAGTCCTTGTGTCTCCTTTCTAACAGTATCTTGCCTATAAGTATCATGCTAATGTTCCTAATAAGGAATTGTGATACACAAACATTTTGCAATCCAATTTTGGATAGTGATTAACGATGTGATATGGGATACAATACCAGTTTATATGATAGGTAATTTTCTCAAACACAAATAATTCATGCTTCACCCTCAGCTCAAAACACACACTTACCTACATACGCAGCCAATTCCCTGCTCTCGATATGGACTGGACACAAACCACTACCTCAAACGCTAGTCGGAAGCAATGGCTGTGCACAAACAAGGTCTTGTGTTTGCAGTAGGGCACCATTAAACATGTGTTCAAAGTTGCTAATGGTTATGATATCCTTTAAAAAAACATCTTGCATTGATTGGTTGAAAGACAGTTTTCAGAACAAAAAATGCTAACGAAGCAAATTTCAATCAGTGGCCTCCGGGACTGCGGAAGTCATCTCTTAAAATGGTCAGTTTTCCCCACTATAGGGTGGCTCAAAAGCAGGTTTCTGGAGATGCATCGGCCAAATTTGTAGCAACCGGAGGCCACTATTCAGTGTGCATGCACAAGGTTTGGAGCATTGTGGTCGGCATTTCTGCTGGTTGTGGTGTGCTGTGGTATGTGTTTGCCTGTTGTCTGTGTGCTTGATGGTATGAAAAGTGGCTAGTTTATTTGGTAATCATAGGTAGAATAACATGTTTGGTGGATGTTTTATTCAATCTTGTATTAGTTTTTTTAGTGGTATTTGTGTTCCTTCTACATGTTTGTGTCAGAGTGCATGTGGAACCCATTCTATCTAGTATGAATCTGGAGGGCAAAAATGTTTTAAGAGATGAAATCTCCTAAGAAGTGCCTTAATTCCTACCCTGCCTACACCATTGGCTTAAATTTGAGTCTGAAGATATCAAAAGGATTTTAATTGGCACCGATTCCATGGCAAATTTCTACATCCTTCCATGCCCATTTGGACATCTCACACCTAACTAAAAGCCATTATTTTAACCCTACATTAGCCAAGGCCCTCAACATGAGAGGATCCTGCCCCCACCCCAGCCTTGTCAGATCCTATACTTATAGTGCTGCTGTTGGTGGTCCAGATAGACATTTATGCAGCATAATTACATTTACGCTGTATATCTCCGGATTTTCAGGCAAATTAATTCATGTGCCTGGTTATTACACGCTTCTTACATTTTATGAACTGCAGCAGTTCAAACGTGTTCTCGACATTGGTCTGTATTCTTGCATCATCAACATCAATATTTGTAGGGTGTGGCAGCTGCGAAGGAATGCGGAGCTGGCCGCACTTACCGACGAACGACGAAACAATTTCCTTACTCTTCAAAACCACGTAAGCGCAACATGTGTGGAGACCGTCTATCATAAACTGCTTGCATTAATTCAACCTGCGAAAATGTTGCAACCGAGCTTCGTGCATTTGCTAACATTGTTCATGTGACGTTGTAAAATTCCTACTAGATTAACCCAGAATTTAAGATAGCTCCTAGTCTTATTTGTTAATCTAGTGAAAATAAACCACAGTTAATACGAAGCATTTGAAAACCTGTCTCTATGATTCATACTCAACTAACTTGCTTAATTTAATCAAATACCACATATATTTATGTCGTATATGAACCGTGCAATGAAGCTCAGTAGATTTTCTGGTACACATAATTAATTCCAGCACATTTATCCCAAATTCTACCAAAAGTAGAAATATTTTTGCACTACTGGAAAATTTAATGATTCAACCAATGGTCACGAGCCATAAGACACAACTTTTTTAGACTCGGCATTATTGAGAGCTGTGGTTTTCTTAGATGGTGGTTCCAGAAAAATTTCACGTGGAGCCCCTGACCATTGTAAACCGAAATGGTGCCTTTAGGAGATCTTTCTCTTACTCAGACCTCAAATCAAAACGGTCATCATTTAGGGTTTTTATTTTGTGGAGAGGGGCGTTGCCCCAGCGTTGCCCCTCTCATAATTGGTTTAAAATAGGTATCCGGAAGTCCCCATGTGGCTATTTCATCTCGGCCCGTGCTTAATAGCTGATGTATTTGTTAGCTATAACCATGTTTATATTTTTTAAATGATTTGTGGTATCGTGCTCCCGAAGGTCTGGATAGTAGTGCCAGTTTCAGGCTCTAATGAATGAAATACTCATGTTATATTTCAATGCGCACATGAAGGTCTGACATTCGACTCCCTCCAGAGTGAGACGTCAAAAAGTATATCCCATGCCTCCATTGCGAAATTCGCAAACGCATCATCCGCGCCAGGGGCGTGGGAAAATAGAAAACATGAAACAAAATTGCGTACGTTTTCACCTCGCAACTGGCAAAATCCACTCTTCCAGACCCATTATAGAAATTCTGGAGGCGGTCAACAGATACCTCGCACATAAAAAGTGAATCAAATGGTAGAGAAACGTAGGTCCACAAAACCCGCATGCATGCTGAATGGGTAATTGATTATCAGTCACCCATCGATAAAATAATTGTTTTTCGTTCGGTGCGAGATGTCGAATCGAGAACAGTAGGATGTCGAAATTTGCCATGGGATTAGTGTCATTTAAATTATCTTCGATGTACTTGACTCAAACTTTAGCTAATGCCATACTTATGACCGTATCCTATGTCCTCATCCCATCATTTTTGTTTAATGGGCGCGAATGATCAACCCTGGTCGATGCGCCTTAAAAAGCCCAAATAACTAACCATCATTTGTTTTCACTCATAATCTAGGAAGAGCTATGTTCTGGATATCAATAAAAATACATATGCTATAAACTGAAATTGTATACCACATTGCATTATAGTTAAACCCTTTACCTAAAATTGGGTTGCGGAATGTTCATGTATCACCATCCTTTATCGAGAACACGAACATGCTACTTATGAACGAGATACTGTTAGAAAGGAGATGCGAAGACTTGAAAGAAAGAAAGAAAGAGATGCGAAGCACGCATCACGAAGCAGGATGTCGATAATTTGTGGAGAAGGATGCCGATTGAGTGTTCAGAAAGTGGTGTATTCCACCCTATTTTACAAATAATTTATCACTGCCGTCACCAGCTCGGGCCAGATTACCTTTCAGACTGTTTACAATTCTGCTGTTAGATAGGAATTGTTCCCGGAGTGGGATATCACCATGTGCTGTGCCATGATTAACATATCACACATCCACAAGCGATCACAAAACAACGCATCTCTGAGTAGTGACCTCTGATATACACGAGTGTATTCATGAAAACCACCAACTACAAATCACAGAATACAAACGCGGCTGTAACTACAAACGATTAACACTTACGAACATACAGCGACACGCGAGCTCCCGCCGTTTCGATGCTGTTGGCGGGAGCAGGCGCCAGCTGGGAGAGGCCGCCGCACGATATGGTAACGACAATTGAGAACACAACCGTCGTGACGTGGCTGCCATCACGAGCTGCCACCGACGACCAAGTCAGCTGCACCCACGTGGGCTCCATACCGCACACCCGTCCCACACCCCATCCGGCGGCCGCATGTTCAGTCCCGAAGCAGCGGCACCTGGATATGTCCTGGCGTCCAGTCTACGCTGGAGTGCCCCCTCCCTCCCAACCATTGCTTGCGCCCACCACACGGCAAACGCAAGAACAGTAATATGCAAGGCGATGACAAGCAACGAACCGCGAGTGCATCGTTGCTTGGTGTACGATGACATTGACCCGCCCACACTCGCAGTCACCTAGTAGTCGGATGTCCGACTGCAGTCACTACGTGGTCGGACACGATGTTTGCCCGCAGTGATCACGTGATCGGACACAATGCCCGACCACAGTCACCACGTGGTCACACGACGCCCTCCCATCGGCTGACTGGTCACTGTCGCGCCCTCCACCCACCCTTCCCACACTGAGTACGGCCACACGCGAAAGCCGTAAAAATGCATAGGGGGCTAAAACAACGGCTCTTCCAGCGCACTTTCCCTGATCGCATGGCAATAGTCGGACGAGTTTGGGCTCAGGTGCCGTGTTTGTACGTGTGTCACTGTGTATTTGGGAGCGGGGCGAGTCAACACCGCTCCACACCGTCCGGCCACCTCGCCACGTTCAGCCGACGCGTCCACTCCGCTCCACGGCGCGAGTCAAATCGGATAAAACCAAACAAATATACATAAAATAGCATAGAGCGCTGGGAGGATGCGCCCAGGCCGTAGCATTGCGTCCCGGCCGCGGGCCTGGGCGTCCGTCGGCGGTGGTACACTGCGGTGTCAGTGCGCGCGACCGGAGCTGGCCGCGCCTGCCGGCGGACACCGCTCGCCGCGCTGTCGGCTGTTGTCGGCGCCAGTGTCGGGCCCGCCGCCACCGACACGGGCCGTCGTCGGGCCGTCGTCGGGCCGTCGTCGGGCCGTGGTCGGGCCGCCGTCGGGCCGTGGTCGGGCCGTCGTCGGGCCGCCGTCAGGCACACGGCGGCTGCATTAGAAGTCGGCGAACTCCTTGACGCACTTCTCGGTGGAGGACACGTGCAGCCGCTCCTCCTCGTAGTCGTCGAAGTTGCTCGTGTCGCCGCCGCCCTTGCACTTGGGGATGAACGGCGCCTCGATCTGCCGAACGTTAGGCGGAGCAATGGTGTGCAGCTAGTGTGCTAATGACTAGTGTTCTACTAGTATGCTTCTACAAGACTGGCGGCTAGTGTTCAGTGTTCTGACATGCATTCTGAGTAAGGTGTCCAATGTGAAAACAAATGTCAGATATGGGGAAGACTGTAATACTGGTACTTACATGTACATTTCTGAACAAATGAAATGATGAATCCCAGTTGAAGCCGTTGAATTTGGTTCGAGAAGGTAACTGTGTTTTTGCTTGAATAAAGATAATATAAGCAAGCAATTTTTTGGTTGCAATATCTACAGCTAAGAAAAACTGAACACATCCTGCATCATCCTATCACGGAGCATGCACTGGGGAGGTTACCCAATTAAGTATACATTTTGTACAGTAAAAGGCTTCGTGACAAAGTGTGGCATGGCTGAGTGATTCCAGACCATGTCCGAAAGGCTACCAGAAGCCAATATTTTTCAGGTAATCTTCAACAATCGCTTGGTGTTGCCCTCCCCCTCCCCCCAGAAAATGCAGACGCAGTGGCCACATATGGCCTGTCAAACACAAAGCTGCCCACGTCAAACAAGGTTGACAATGAAAAGCATTACCTCACCTCGTCACGGTCGAGAACAGACTATCCACAGTTCGTCGATATCAAACAATGTTGCCTATGAAAACCATCACCTTGCCTGGTCACGATCGAGAAGTTCGTGGTATGAAAATGTGTGCCGTTAGGCATCTCAGACTCAGTGATTTTAAAGAGTGCCGGATCCGCTGCACCAACCCTCTCTTCTCATCGCAAATAGCGGCCCTCAACACCGTGTGTTGATGCAGACATAGACTGAAGAGCTTGACTTCCCATTGATTGGGCGCTGCATGACCTCTGCAGTCGATGCGCCCCTAAACCCCAATAACTAACTGACTTCCCATTGATTGATCACAATAATGTTGGGATTTGACGTAAAAAGTGCTATAATTTATTGCGAAATAAAACAAAGTTGTGAAAATGCATATTAATGACTAGTGTTAGCCCGTTCTAAAACTTCCCAATAGGCATGTGAGGTTACACTACATCAAGTACAGCCTGTGGCGAAAATTAACTGCTTCAGCCCCTCTTACAAATGCTGACTAAGCCCATACTTGCCTTCAGATCTGGATGGGCGACACTGGGATGCAACTTGGACGGGAGTCCAGCGACAATTACACCCTATATCGTGGCGGTCAACGCTCCAACGACGAAGACAAAGCCAAAAAGGTCTCACAGTATGATTGGGCCCCGCTGCAAGAGGAACGCGCTAATATTTCGCCCCTAGTAAAATCCCTCAGCATACCTAGGGAAGGCCAATTTGATATTATAGCCAGTCTGAAGAACAGGGGCATGCATTAAAATGTCCGATATACCTTCATTTGAGGGCAAGCGACAGGACAAGGTGTTTGGGGGGGTGTGTAGGTGGTCATTTCCTCACGGCACCACTGAAATTTAGCGGCGACAAAATAAACCTAAAACAAAATAAGAAGTCAGAGCAAGTTTCTTGGAAAGCATGCGTGGCAGTAACATTCCCAAATCAGAGTAGGCGGCACACCAAAACTTGTAATAGACTTGTGGCACAGGCGGGCGCATTGATACTGTAGTGATCGGCAGGCGGCTGACCGGGTGACGCGGCTGCCTGTACGCCGGACCGACGGTGTGGCGACACCGGCACTACCTTCTTCTGGTAGATGGCGATCCAGTCGGTGGAGTGGAACCACTTGTGACCCTTGATGTCGTTGACGCCATTCTTGAGGTTACCGTACCTCTTGGTGAGGTCTACCTGCAGCAGGCTCCGCAGCAAATCCTTGAGATCCGAGCTGAAGTGCGACGGATACCGTACCTGGGGACAGTGAACACGATTACACTACACACGAATATTCCATTAAACAAAGCCACCAGTGGGCGCTACGCTTCTCCCTAAGCTGTGTAACGCGTTCAGAAAACCTCCCTGAAGGCGAGAAAGGCTCCCTTAAATTTAATCACGTGTTGACTTCTGCTATAAGTTGGCCTGGCGCATGGCCGAACAGCAGGCTGAACAGCGCACTGTGATTCCGCCATGCGGGGGCGTACTACGGGGTCGCGCTGCCAGGTCGTCCTGTGGGGTCCCCGGTCGCCATCGGGCTCCCGGGGACCTCCGGCGGAACACATTTTCTCCCTGAGACAATAGGAGGCCGGGCAGTTCTCGACAATCTGGAACATGGGTAGTATAGGCGACGAAGGCAACTTGACGGCGTGGGGAGGCGGCTTGAAGGTTTCAATGGGTGAGAAACCGGTACATTGTTTGAGGTCAAGGGCGAAGTCGTATGGCTCCGCGAGGCCAGGCCGGGACAGCCCGTGGCCGGTATATCGGAGCGGTAGGGGAATACGGTAGGGAACGATCGGCATCCAACGTGCTAAACGTCAGCTGCCTAGCACCAACTCGCCCCGATTTCACAGGTTTTCCGGATATCTCCAGTCTCGGTTACCGTCCCGCACTTATACGGCGGGAAACTTCCGGATTATCCTCAACGGGATCACCTACTGGTCGATAAGGCCCGGACGTTTAAATGGAACTCAACTGGAACGCAAGTCATGCGCACAGCTCAGCAGCTGCCACCGGGTGCACTAACGAGTGTACCGTAGCAACACACGGATCGATGCGCCACAGCACCGTCCGTGCAGGCACGAAAGCTCGCGTGCTTACGGCTTCCGGCCTCAAGATTGACGACTGTATTTGTCGCGACTCGCGACACGCGATACGCACGACGGCTGACCCGGGACTGACCTCGCCCAAGGGACAAACGTCGCCCACCACCTTTTGACCTCATGACACGAGGTGACGAGACAATCAAGGTCAAGGGTTGGCCGAAAGTAGTCGTGGCCCGTACTTTTCCGGACACGATGCGCTCGTAGATCTGTATGGGCTGGTCGGCGAAGAACGGAGGGTAGCCGGCGGCCATTTCGTATATGAGCACTCCCATCGCCCACCAGTCGACCGCCTTGTTGTAGCCCTGGCACAGGAAGCAGAGCGTCACCTTGGTGGCAGCGGCACACCCTTCTGTACACAAGACCGCATACGCACACCTACACGCACGCACTCACGCTCGGGCTCGCACAATCCATGCCGCGTCCTGCTTTTGTTGATCAACTGAGCCGCAATTAGGCACTAACGCGACGAATGGGCAAACGAAGGCACGAACTAAATGAAAACCAGGAATTATTTGTTCATAGTACTATGCATAAAATGAACACCCGCTGACGACTAAGGTTGTGCTTTAGTGTGTTCGTTGTCCATTTCAGTTTCAGTAACAGTTTTTTAATCGCCCGCGTTATAATTTCGAACATAATTACTTTGCAGATTAAACTTTCGGAACTAAATCACCTTCCCTATAATTTGCAAGGACCAGACGCAACAAATTATTCGTGGACGAACATATGAGACGTTTAAACACTCTGTAATCTGAAGTCTTTAATGTTTGTGGCCAACATCTTTAATTAATTTCAGTTTGAGTTAGAAAAATAGACAGTAAATACATGTCCCCTACACGGAAAAGGTAGCTATAAAGTAAATAGTACAACAAACTTGCCACAAAGTAATGGAATCACATGCGAACTTTTTGTGGTGTACAGTTAGCATTCCATGACTGTAAATAAATAACATTTCACCGGCGCCAGATGACCATACATCGAATCCTTGCTCGCAGACAAAACACAATTATATGCCATTAAAAGGCCAAAATATTCATGGAACTATGAACTGAAAAAAAAACTATTACGCACTGGATAATCCAAACAGTTGATCAGCTATGAAACAGTTGTTTATAGTGTGATTAATTATATTTTTATACTTTAATCATAGTGCGGTCACCTGTAGAAGCATCATCATACTGCAGTAAATCAGCTAATTGCATTGCAAAACCGTGGAATAATAACTATGCGAGAAATCATCAATGCAACTGCCAAATGAATTGTATCACAGAAAGCACTTCAATTGCATGATATTGCGAAACAAAATACAACATATATACCACAGACACCTAGTACTGAGTGGTTACCAGTTCATGCATGCTTCATATTCCGTTGTCGCAATTACGCCAGGATGATTGAGAATTCACAATCCGTTCGCTTTATGAGACATTTTTGAAACGACCAAAAAGTTTTTGAAGCCACATCTGGCGACAGCAATTGTGATCCAGTTGCCGGGATCATGGTCCCTTGGCACCAAATGGCGAGTGGCGCCACTAGTTTTCTTTCAGTGTTGTTCCATCATGACTGTCCAATGCCTTAGACACGGCCTGATTTGTTCCTTAACTCCCAAAAATAATACTAAACATGATTCCAGTTAACTTGTAAACGAAGGTAGGTTATATGCCTGTGGAGGCTTTGTGCCTGTGGAGATTATGACGTTCATGCGGTGATTGTGTACCTGTGGAGGTCATGCGCTTGCCGAGCTAGTGTGCTGTGCAGATTATAAGCACCGGTAAGTATGTGTGGTTGTGAATGTCGTGGCTGTGGGGCTGTATGCTGTGGATATTACCACATGAAAACCACTTATTACACCGCACTTCCTCAAACTCTGCCAATTATCTGCCTACAAACTACTTAAATCAAGTTCTGTTGATAAGTTAAACGAACATGTTCTGCCCTAAAGTAACACCAACAATCTCCTTTGCCAAAGACCCAAGTTCTCATATCCACTCAGGCCGCGGATTCTCGGAGCGTAATCGGAATCAGAACCACACATTACACCTGAACACAAATTTCCATAAAAATCGAAGGTCGGATGAACTTGCGTTGACAATTCGTCCCGGAATTACCCTGGCGGGATTAATTTAATTTGACTGCAAAACGATTTGAAAGCCAGTCCCTGGGTGGGTCTGCGACCGAGTTCGTTTGCAGGCCTGTGGCTAGGCAATGACCCACACGATCGTGTGAATGCAGACAGGTGCGGAGCATCTTCGGCACCTTGTGATTCTCGCCAGCATTGAAGTCATTCTCAGACGGGTAAATGCTATGATGTCAACCCACAGGCAGAACATTCTAAAAATCGATGCAACCTACATGAAAAGTCAGTGTGAACTGTGTGATCTATCTGAGTCGCGCGTCCTTCGCTAGCACCTTAATGACTACTTTGGCTCGGGCCCAGCGACATACGCTTCATAAGGCGCTTCAAACACGACCAGACGTTACAATCGTACCTGGGGAGACCGCGGTGCCGGGCGACCGTACCTTGCTGAGGATGATCTCCGGCGCCAGGTACTCGGGCGTGCCGCACAGTGTCCACGTTCGACCCTTGACTCGCTTCGCAAAACCGAAGTCAGTCACCTGTGGGGAACACAATACACATTTCCACAACGCTTACTGAATCTCAATTTCTGAGGCAGCATGGTTCATTTAACCTGATTTGAATGTATGTAAGGGAGATGTGGCGCGCCTACCTCTGCCCGTGCCCGGCGGTATGCGCCATGAGGACCAGGCTCGCACAAGGGCAGCAGCAGCGATGTGGGTGCGGCCGGTGGTCCAGACCGTGTTGTGCTCTGACGGGTGCGCCTCTGCGGTGCGCCGGGGCCATTGTGACCTCGGTCGCCTTGGCGGAGGAGCGGAGGTCGTACTCAGGACGCGATGGCGCGAGGTGGTCGGTGCGGTGCGCTGTCCGGCTGTGACCGGCCGTGACAGATCACATGATTGTGTAGCGAATACAGGTGCTGGAGCCCGGAGTCGTGGATCGGAGCCTGCCCACGGAGCCCTAAGCATCGGAGCCTTACATATGCATACACACAATGCGTATTTACGTACATACATACATACGTGCATACATGTATGCATGCAGACGTACATGCCGACACACTAAAAGAAATCAGGCGAATTGGCGGCTGGAAGGCGGTATTCAAAAGGACAGTGACACAAATACAGCACCGCACAAAATACCGTGGTACAGGAAATGTCATATGCTACAAGGTGGAGGGAATATTACTGAAAGTGACATGCATGTGGACACAACGACATACGAGTGAAGTGGCTGAGGTCGACACGCTACTCAACTGTCGATGCCCTCACTTCTGTGGAGAGCAAACGGCTGACAGGACTGCACGGCTCACAACAGCCATAGCCCATTTCATCCACCCATTCTGGCATTCATACCGACCGATATGCAATCCGAGAAGCACGTTATACGGCGTAGGATGTGTTTGTGTGAGTGAGCCATCTCGTGGAGAGCCACGACACGAACCCGACAAGACCGGAGCCCTGCACTATGGACGTAATAGCGCCAAATTCCGGGGATGCCACTGAGGCAGGGCTGATTTTACAATGCGTGTCCCTGGTTGGCACCGGATTCGTTTCGAGGCTAGTACCGGAGCTATCCGCGGTTTTGTTCCGCTGACGTAAAACTAAAACTAGCCCGTCGACCAGATCCCACCTGGGACAGACCAGTGCCACGAAACGCAGAGGAGTAAGTCCACGCAATCTCTCGCACAGCAACAATGTTGACGACAACACGCTGGCATTGTTGAACAAAGGTTGACGACCGCGTCGACGAGGAACGGAGACGAAATCGACTCGTCAGCAGTACAACATACGCGGCGCTTTGAGACCGATGTATTCGCCACCGTGCGATATCCGAACAGTCGCTATCGCTCTGACTGCCTGCACGCCACGGACGCCGCCAACACATTCCCCGCCGCACGCCCTCTCAAACAAGTTCCGAACAACAAACAATCACAAACTAGTTCCGATGATCAGCCTAGACAGCGGATATGTGCGGTGGGAGATCGGCGAATATGTGCAGTGGTGTTGGATGCGCGGGTCGGCCGATGACGGCGCCACAGCAAGGTGGCCGACCAGGTGGGACGCTAACTGGCATCCAGCCCAGTCTCCGGCGTCACCACTGCCAACTGTGTCGACACAGGCTCGAACCGGGCCGAGACCTCCAACTGGCCAACTGATGAAAATAGCACCACTGCTTTAGGACTCATATGCTCCGCTCGCATCACTTTGATGGATTGCCAAGAGTGCCCTGTAGTCGCATGATCTGGCTACAGTAAATCCCGCGGTTGGATGAACCGATGAAGCCTGCGAGCGCGACAGGTCAGACCACGTCTCGTTTTTCTAATAAAAAAGTTTTTAAATCTTTGTTTTGCTCTGGATAGGGTCTGCCAACAAAACTAACTTATTGTTCTTAAATCCAGCCAACACAGATAGTCTAACCAGACACGTATTCGATGGTTGGAAACTATATAGAGGATGATAAGGGTATACGAGGAAGGGAGCACGGAGGACGTTGAACACTTCACGTTTAGATGGGCATTAACATCAACCCTAAATGACAATGCTGCTGGTAACGGAAGAAGTGACAATGGGCAGAAGCGAATGTTTGCATGGACCGTGTGTTGCACCCCCACACACATGCGGATATAAATAGGTACTGCATGTGAAGAATATAGGAAGGAACAACGAAGCAATAACTTAATTTCCTTGAAAATTATGTCAGTGAATCACAGCATGACATTCACCTTGCAAAGCAATTGCTCTTCAATGAATAATATCTCGCGTTGGGTAGATGAGCTGTGCTTGTCGGGAATTAGCTAAGGTGAATCAGTCTCATACAATCCAAAATCTGGAGTGAATACCGGCACGTAGTAGAAACTTGTCCTAATCTTCTGGAAACATACTTCTCCCAACCTGAATTAACTTCCACGAGATTTCACAATATTCAGCTATCCCTCCCCATTACAATTGGTGACAATTTCCCCATACATAACTTATGACGCTACCATCGTGCCATAATATTCCACGATTCAACGCCATATCATTCCAGTTCCATTCACAATTGCAACGAAGTCAGCCTAAGACTCATCTCCCGAATGCGTCTGGCAGCCTAGTCGCGGCTGCTGCCATGCATCCTGTGATCGGCTATGAGCGTACATCCCACACATTCGGCCGGCACCAGCCAGCGCCGACCTCAGCAGTTGAGCCGCCGACCTCTACAATTGAGCCGCCGACCTCAGCAGTTGAGCCGCCGACCTCAGCAGTTGAGCCGCCGACCTCTACAATTGAGCCGCCGACCTCAGCAGTTGAACCGCCAGTCTCAGGAGTTAAGCCGCCGACCTCAGCAGGTGATCCGCCGACCTCTACAGTTGAGCCGTTGACCTCATTAGTTGAGCCGTTGACCTCCGCAGTTGAGCCGCCGATCTCAGCAGTTGAACCGCCGACCTCAGCAGTTGAACCGCCGACCTCAGCAGTTAAGCCGCCGACCTCAGCAGTTGAGCCGCCGACCTCAGCAGTTGAGCCGCCGACCTCAGCAGTTAAGCCGCCGACCTCAGCAGTTGAGCCGCCGACCTCAGCAGTTGAACCGCCGGCCTCAGCAGTTGAACCGCCGACCTCAGCAGTTGAGCCGCCGACCTCAGCAGTTAAGCCGCCAACCTCTGCAGTTGAGCCACCGACCTCAGCAGTTAAACCGCCGCCGATGAAAAATGTTGCACAAGGCTTTCCGTGTTCAATAACTAATTTGCCCGACCAAAAACAGAAGCATAATCGGCTGTTGGTTAGCGAAGTGGTTCGATTCGAGAACTTTGTGGTTTGGAGAAGCCACTGAAATTCAGAACTAGGTAGCATACAAGCGAGGCAAACCCCAGACCAACAATGCCAGGCGAATTGAATTTCGCAGTGGAGTGGCAGGGTGGCAGTGGGGTTACATTTCGATCACCATTTGTTTTACTTCCAAGCACTATGCAGCTAAGTCATACGGTTACCTTTGAGAGCTGGAAACATGACAAGCGCGCCTGCAAGGAAATGTCTTGTGCAAGGCAGACGTGCTACTATGTTACTAAGAGGTCAACTAGGGTGAGAAAGACCACGGTCAACAACTTTTAAAATACCCTCATGTAATTTTTAAAGGTAACGTCTGCTCGCCGCGTTCTGTCATACCCATCTAGCATTGCCTGCGTCCTACTCCCCTTCCGGCCCTCCCCCCCTCAAACCTCCTTGCTACGGTGTGGCCCACATATTATCACATGAAACTTTACTTGTTGAAATGCAACCGGGATACTGTCCCTCCGGTTATCCAACTCTAACTCCTGTTTGGAAGCAACATGTCTGGTTCTTGATATAATCCGATTGCATGTGAGCCTCTCTGCTCCATACGATGATAGTGGTGAATGGGTTCCCGTGGGGAATGAACTAACGACAATTAGTGGCATATTTCTGGACACCCCCAGACGGAATTTGCCACGAATTTTTCATGAGCCCAAAAGCCGGACTCTATCACAGCTGAGGTATTCCATGGTAACTCAACCGGTGGGTGCCGTCCGACCATTTTTTTTTTTCTTGAAAAGTTGTCTACCGGGACTTTGAAGGGCGAACAATTCACTTATGATGAGAAAAAAATTCACCAAAAACATGTTTCTCAAGATACAGACTTGGCAAATTTCCCAAGGTCAGTGAGGAGGCCTAAATTTGACGACCTATAGCTCCAAGGCTAAGAGAGCTATTTTCGTTTAACTTTTTGTTTGTTTGAATTGGGATGAACCAAGGAACAAGTTGGCTATCTCGGATTTTCGATTTTCAATTTACTAGGTCACGTGACCTCGTTACCTATCTTTTACGGCGTGACCTTGACCTTTTGGATGCTGAAATTATAACTTTCATCTGATGACAATTTGAGCCCCATTCAGGCCATTTCAAAGAAATAAATTTAAAAACGTGGGGTTCGACCTGTAAAACGTACTTTTGGGCATCGCAATGCCGACACAACACGCTGGTTGGGCCCCCTGTCCGTCAATAACTTCGCATCTATTAGGCATACGGTTTCGAAATGGTCCAGTGTGGCACCCGACGACGAAACCTGTCGGTTGGTGCCTGTTATACTGCCATCATGTCATAAGGTGACATTGACATTAGGTGTTCAAGGTCAGTGGATCTGCGGTCACGAATTTATTTCTGGCTAAAACTGTATCCATAAATGAGCTAAACAGATGAACTCAATGTTATTGTGTTCGTCACATCGAGACGGTTACAGTGATACGTGGGATAACCCGATGGGTCAAGTTAGGTCACGTGACCTGAAGTCAGGTCACCGATACAATTACAGGTGCCTATTGACATATACATATACCTATTGATAGAACACGACACCAGCGCACCAACATATCACTTCAACACCTTGACATGCTTGCCAGTCTTGTCTTCTGAGAGGACGTGGATCCGCATTATTTTATGACTCACAGGGCAGGACCTGTGGTGCTTTCTTGTTCCCTTGGTCAGCACGGCTTTGGTGAGGCGGTCATTCAGCTCCTGCTCAGCCTTCTGCACTTCCTCTTTCGTGACATAGACAAACTTGATCTTTGTCACAAGCTGCCCGGCGAGAAATCAGTACATGTCCTCTGGTGTGAGGATTTGATCTTTTACCGGGCGCCGCAGGCTCTCGAGGTACGTGGCGTGTTTCACGGTGCCGCCTATACCATCGCACGCTCCCTTCCCGTGGGACGAGGCGAGAAAGTGCCACTCACATGCCACACCGGGAAGTCGATGTCATGATAGCACACATTCGCGAAGCTGTACTTGTGTTTGTAATGAATTTTTATGAGCCCGGGACTTCATTGTTGTTGGTACCAATTGGCACAAGAAGGCGTGCACAGTGCTAGTTGTAGGCTTTGTGGCGACAGATATCACGCAGAAGCTCTGGTGTCGCTGCTTTCAGTCTTGGCGCGAGTAAACCACGAACGGGTGCACGGTGCTCTGCGCTGTGTCCCAGTGAAAATCTTGGGCGACGTCCTGCACCACGAAAGAGAAGTTCTCGGCAGTCTCCTTGGGCAATAACTTCGCCATCTTTAACGGTCTCCTTCAGATGCTTGTAGTGCGTTGACTGAGCCTTCGCCTCGAAGTGATGACTTGTCAGTTTCACTATGGCGGAGCTCATTTTCTCGATGCACTCGCCCTGGCTTGCGACGATTTCTTGGAGCGTGAAGCGGTCAGTGCTGTCCCACCGCTTGTAGTGGACCTCCTCTTCACTGTCAACGTCGTCATTGCCTCGCTCTTCGACTAGTATGTTCAACATGTTCATCACAACTTCCTCGCCGGGACACTCATCACACTCACCCATCATGCAGTCACGATTTTCTGAATCACACACAGCAGTGTCGATAAGGTCATCGCAGGCGACACCAGATATGTTAATAGCACGCAGGAGAAGTGCAGGGTTTTCATGGTACGTACACATACATACTGTGTGCGCACATACTCGCGCTCGCCAGCAGTGTTTTGGACGGTGTGCAGCGAAGGACGAAACCCCGATGTCAGGGTTTTTCTCGTCGGATCAGTACAGGTGGTACATTTCCCGGAGGTTTCCAAGGATGAGCCTCTTCTGTTTCTTCATCTTTTCATCATTCGAACCCCAAGTCGTGATGCAGTCTTTCTTCCCGAGACACATCCGGCTTACCTCATCTTTGACTTTGACCTCAATAACGTCGCGTCGCGCTGTACAAGTCGTCGTGCCATGCCCCATGACATGAAATAATGCTCAGTTGTTCTTGTTCCTGTGCGGCGTAGGGGTAACCACCATTAATAGCGACAACTTTATCTCATTGGAAGATTCATCCAACAGCACCATAGACATTACACCGGCATACTACAACAGAATCTTGAGCACGCCATGGACAAAGATGACAACATAGGTATGCCCTGGCCCCGTTGGATCAAATCGGTAACTTGACCAGTTAACGTGACTCAACTTGACTTATCGGGGTCATGTCATGTATCACTGTAGCCGTCTCGACGTGACGAACACAATTGTGTTGAGTTCAGCTCGTTTGCTCAATTAGGGGCAAAGGTATAGCCATAAACGTGTTCGTGACCTCAGATGACCTTGAACTCCCAATGTCATGTGACCTTGTGACCTGATGTCAGTGTAGCAGAAACCAACTGACAGGTTTCGTCATCAGGGGCCACTCTGGACCATTTCGACATCGTATGCCAACTAGATGCGAAGTTATCGGCGGGCAGGGGTCCCAAACAGCGTGCTGTGTCAACATTGCGAGCCCCAAAAGTGCTTTTTGCAGGTCGAACCCCACGTTTTTTATTCATATATATGAAAGGGCATGAATGGAGCTCAAATGCTCATCACACGAAAGTTTTAATTACCGCATCCAAAAGGTCAAGGTCACGACGCAAAAACTAGGTCACGGAGTCACGTGACCTAATAAATTGAAAATCGAAAATCCGAAATAGCCAACTTATTCCTTGATTCATCCAAATTCAACAAAAAAATGTTGAATGAAATAGCTTTCATAGCCTTGGAGTTATGGGTCGTCAAAGTTAGGCTCCTCACTGACCTTGGGAAATTTGCCAAGACTGTATCTTGGGAAATATTTTGGGGGGATTGTTTCTCATCATAAATGAATTGTTCGCCCTTGAAAGCCCCGGTACACAACTTTTCAAGAAAATCAAAAATGGTCGGACGGCAAATTGGAAAATTTTCGGTTGAGTTACTGTGGAATGACTCAGCTGGTTAATACATGTTTTGGCAAGTTTTGGAGTCCAGAAAACGCAGGGTGACTACCAACACTACTAAGCACCTGTGGACAGCGCGAAATCTTATGGAATTCATCCCCCTTAAGTGGCACCCAAACTACCGGACGAAACTTGGTGACTCCTACGCACATATAAATGACGGGGCTTTATTCCATTTATTTATTTATTTATTTAACAATACATGCCCTCCACGTGCAGTGGCTATTATGGGTGATCCATGATCGCAAAAGGTCCAGAAGGCGACGACATAAGGCTGACCTTTTTCTTCACACATAGTAGTATGAACTATGAGTGATGTGCTAATTGTGTACAACGGGTATCAGGAAGTGCACACACAAATACAAGTAGGAATGGACCCTACTGGGACTATCGTAATGTTTTCCGTCTGAAGGAGACTTCAGCATAACAGCGTAGATGTCTGCTTTATGTTACCAGAATAGAACTCCCGAATAAGTTCACCAGGACGAAGACGTTGGGCGGATCGGAACTGCCGACGGCGTCCCGGCAATCTTCCACATCCGACGTCTTACCTTAATGTAGCCCTGGTTGTCGATAAGCAGGTTCTCAGGCTTCAGGTCTCGGTAGATCAGATCCAGGTAGTGCAGGTATTCGAAGGCCAGCACGATCTGCGCCGCGTAGAACCTCGAGTGGGGTTCACTGCGGGCGGGCGGCGTCAGTTGCCAGGTCGCTGACGTGGCACAGACTGGCGCAGAGGTGCACCACCCATCAGCCACGACTACGGTGCTGCAGGGGTTGACTGACGACGGCCATTTGCACACATAAACTGACCCAGCCGCCTCGTTGCTCAATGTGAATCGCCAATGCGCATGTTAGACGGTAGCACAAACATCATCATCGCTAGGCACTTCTGATATGTTGGTGATGAAGTACTTAATTCATTACGGGGATCGGCAATCTAACACCGGATTCGCAGTGAGTCGACGGCGGATGGTCAGGCGCACACAAAATACAGCAACAAACAATCACGTACTAATATCAACACAAGAGGCGCCATTAGTGATGCTGGACAAGCGAGGCCAGAGGCGGACTACGGGGCTCGCCGCTGCAGACACATGGTCGCGCACAGTGCCGCGCTGAGAACTCGCGGACTGACCACAACTGTGCCCTCTTGGCTGTCCCAGTCCTATATTGCATCCAACTTTCGCGGAAGTGCAGGAATTTCAGAAATTTGTAAAACCAATTTCAACAACTCACGACAGCGCATTGTTTACTGGGGTGTAGGGGCGCATCGACTGCATCTGTTATGCAGCGCCCCACGAAAGCGCATTCAATGTTTGGATGCGACGAGCCTAAGCAAGAACATGGGGTTCCATATTCGGCGGCGGAAACCGGCCATATACCGGCCTGCGACCCCGGTACATGTGCATTGAAGAACTACGTGCAAGATTACAACTTTGCAAGTCGGGTTATGGAAATGTTCTGTGCATCGGCCTGTGATGTAGCACATAGCGCAACTCAAACTACAAACAGTCACTGTAGCACAACTTACATTGGCGGGAGCTGATTCCATTATCATGCACCGACGTTTCATTGGCCAGTAGCTGAAGGGACGGAGGGAGAACCCAGGAAAATGTCATCGATTGAATACGATAGTAGCATAAGCTTGCCAATCGTGAGTTAGATCGGCTCTGGACGATATCGGCACCACAAGCCCACAGTGGTCTTACGCATGCAGTGCTATCTCGGCGCGAACGCATGTTAGTTTTGGATCACAGCAACTCAACGGGGATAGAAACAGCACACACGTGCGAGCGAACAGCCACCAACAAACGCACATTCCAAGCACAACACGCCCGACAACACTTTAGGACTGCGGACCGGACTGAACTTCAACTAGCTGGGACATGCAGCACGGCACGGCCGGCAGAGTGAAGTGCGCACAAGACGAGCTACCGCGAGGCCAGCTCGACCGGTGTGAAGCCGTGTACCGCCGGTGTACGGCACCTCCCCACGTGTGCCGCCAGGGTATGGCACCTCCCCACGTGTGCCGCCAGGGTATGGCACCTCCCCACGTGTACCGCCGGTGTACGGCACCTCCCCACGTGTACCGCCAGGGTATGGCACCTCCCCACGTGTGCCGCCGGTGCACGGCACCTCCCCACGTGTGCCGCCGTCGACTTGCCTGGACGCCGGCGGCCGATGACGTGCACGGTCGTCCGCAGAGCCGAGCTACCAGCGTCCACAGTTCTGGTGCGGCCGCATGCGAGGTAAGGTGTCGCGACGACATGCCGCCACCACAGCCACCGCATGCCACACACACACACGCGTCGACAGTGTCAGGCTGCAGGGTGTTCGGCGGCCAATACGGAAAACCGCCACCACTTGCACACCGCGAGCAGCCTCTTACCTAAACCTGCCGCTCTTGCGCAGGTGCGAAAACATCTCCCCACCGGGTACATATTCCAAAACCATGTACAAATTTGAATTATCCTGCGAAGGACGAGACACGTGTCAACAGACAAGGACCGGACCCAAATTCGAGCGCTGGGCAGCGGATGGTTGGGCTCGATAGTGTGGAGCCTCAGTAGCCTGTGCCTGTCGGGTGGTGGTCAGACAGCACCCGTCGGGTGGTGGTCAGACAGCACCCGTCGGGTGGTGGTCAGACAGCACCCGTCGGGTGGTGGTCAGACAGCACCCGTCGGGTGGTGGTCAGACAGCGCCTGTCGGTGGTGGTCAGACAGCACCTGTCGGTAGACAGCACCGCCTGGTGGTGGTAGACAGCACCCGTCGGGTGGTGGTCAGACAGCACCTGTCGGGTGGTGGTCAGACAGCACCTGTCGGGTGGTGGTCAGACAGCACCCGTCGGGTGGTGGTCAGACAGCACCCGTCGGGTGGTGGTCAGACAGCACCTGTCGGGTGGTGGTCAGACAGCACCTGTCGGGTGGTGGTCAGACAGCACCCGTCGGGTGGTGGTCAGACAGCACCTGTCGGGTGGTGGTCAGACAGCACCTGTCGGTGGTGGTCAGACAGCACCCGTCGGGTGGTGGTCAGACAGCGCCTGTCGGGTGGTGGTCAGAAGCACCTGTCGGGTAGACAACACCCGTCGGTGTGGTCAGACAGCACCTGTCGGTGGTGGTCAGACAGCGCCTGTCGGGTGGTGGTCAGACAGCACCTGTCGATGGTGGTCAGACAGCACCCGCCTGGTGGTGGTAGACAGCACCCGTCGGGTGGTGGTCAGACAGCACCTGTCGGGTGGTGGTCAGACAGCACCTGTCGGGTGGTGGTCAGAAAACCCGTCGGGTGGTGGTCAGACAGCACCCGTCGGGTGGTGGTCAGACAGCACCTGTCGGGTGGTGGTCAGACAGCACCTGTCGGGTGGTGGTCAGACAGCACCTGTCGGGTGTGGTCAGACAGCACCTGTCGAATGGTGGTCAGACAGCACCTGTCGGGTGGTGGTCAGACAGCACCCGTCGGGTGGTGGTAGACAGCACCTGTCGGGTGGTGGTCAGACAGCACCTGTCGGGTGGTGGTCAGACAGCACCTGTCGGGTGGTGGTAGAAGCACCTGTCGGGTGGTGGTCAGACAGCACCTGTCGTGGTGGTCAGAAGCACCGTCGGTGGTGGTCAGACAGCACCTGTCGGGTGGTGGTCAGACAGCACCTGTCGGTGGTGGTCAGACAGCACCCGTCGGGTGGTGGTCAGACAGCACCTGTCGGGTGGTGGTCAGACAGCACCTGTCGGTGGTGGTCAGACAACACCCGTCGGGTGGTGGTCAGACAGCACCTGTCGGGTGGTGGTCAGACAGCACCTGTCGGGTGGTGGTCAGACAGCACCTGCGGGTGGTGGTCAGACAGCACCTGTCTGGTGGTGGTCAGACAGCACCTGCTGGTGGTGGTCAGACAGCACCCGTCGGGTGGTGGTCAGACAGCACCTGTCGGGTGGTGGTCAGACAGCACCTGTCGGTGGTGGTCAGACAGCACCTGTCGGGTGGTGGTCAGACAGCACCTGTCGGGTGGTGGTCAGACAGCACCTGTCGGGTGGTGGTGAGACAGCACCTGTCGGGTGGTGGTCAGACAGCACCTGTCGGGTGGTGGTCAGACAGCACCTGTCGGGTGGTGGTCAGACAGCACCTGTCGGGTGGTGGTCAGACAGCACCTGTCGGGTGGTGGTCAGACAGCACCCGTCTGGTGGTGGTGAGACAGCACCCGTCGTGTGGTGGTCAGACAGCACCTGTCGGGTGGTGGTCAGACAGCACCTGTCGGGTGGTGGTCAGACAACACCCGTCGGGTGGTGGTCAGACAGCACCTGTCTGGTGGTGGTCAGACAGCACCCGTCGTGTGGTGGTCAGACAGCACCTGTCGGGTGGTGGTCAGACAGCACCTGTCGGGTGGTGGTCAGACAGCACCTGTCGGGTGGTGGTCAGACAACACCCGTCGGGTGGTGGTCAGTGGCACTGGAGACGAGCGGCAGAGCGAAGAACAGACTGGCACTGGCCTGCAGACAGCGGCGTACCGGCAGCTACGCTGGCCACATTGGCAGCTACGCTGGCCAAACTGGCAGCTACGCTGGCCACACTGGCAGCTACGCTGGCTACACCGGCTCGGGCCGAGACCGGCGTCCGTGCTGCCGTTACCTAAACCGTCCCATGCGGCGCAGGTGAGAGAACATCTCGCCGCCGTTAATGTAGTCCAGGTTCAGGAACAGACTGCAGTTGTCCTAGAACACCATGGTGGGTAAAGTACGCACTGTACGGTCGCGTGACTGCCAATTAGTCGATAAACAAAGCTACAGGCATTACTACAGGAGTTGCCAGCCACAGAGTATAAGGCTGTCAACACAAGACACACACATGAGAAACCTCGTGACCACGACTATTCTAAGCAAACTGTGGACCAATCTGACTTCATTTGAAGCTGGGACACATTTTCGAACGCTGATTTTGTTTGGCTTAGGCAATCTGCTACTTCCCGATAACATCACGACGAAGCGAGCTATGAGCTGCATGTCCAAGAATATTGGAAGATGCAACGTGCGTTATTTACGATGAACGTACGTTGCATCTTTTAATCGTGAGATTTTATGGAGTATCGCAAGGTGAAATCGTGAAATTTGATATCAATTACTATATTTAGATGAGGAACATTCCTAGCACCTTGGCTCAGGAAATAGCGCACAAAAAAGCAACTTAACATATCAGATCCAGCATTTTAATTGTACACCTTTCATACAAAACACTAGGAGCAGAGGCATTCCACAGTAACTCAACCGAAAAGTTTCCAATTTGCCGTCCGATCATCTCTGGTTTTCTTGAAAAGTTGTGTACCGATGGTTTCAAGGGGGAACAATTCATTTATGGTGAACAAAAAATTCCCCCCAAAATATTTCCCAAGTCTTTGCAAAGTTCCCAAGGTCAGTGAGGAGGCCTAACTTTGACGACCCATAACTCCAAGGCTAAGAGAGCTATTTCATTGAACTTTTTTTTGTTGAATTGGGATGAATTAAGGAACAAGTTGTCTATCTTGGATTTTCGATTTTCAATTGATTAGGTCACGTGACTCCGTGACCTAGTTTTTGCGTCGTGACCTTGACCTTTTGGATGCTGAACTTAAAACTTTCGTGTGATGAACATTTGAATCCCATTCATGCCTTTTCATATATATATATAAAAAACGTGGGGTTCGACCTGCAAAAAGCACTCTTGGGGCTCGCAATGTTGACAGCACGCTGTTTGGGACCCCTGCCCGCCGATAACTTCGCACCTAGTTGGCATACGGTGTCGAAATGGTCCAGAGTGGACCCTGATGACGAAACCTCTCAGTTGGTTTCTGCTACACTGCATCAGGTCACAAGGTCACATGACTTTGGGCGTTCAAGGTCATCTGAGGTCACGGACACGTTTATGGCTATACCTTTGCCCCTAATTGAGCAAAAGAGCTGAACTCAGCACAGATGTGTTCGTCCCGTCCAGACGGTTACAGTGATACATGACATGACCCCGATAGGTCAAGTTGAGTCACGTGAACTGGCCAGGTTACCGATTTGATCCAACGGGGCCAGGGCATGCCTATGTTGTCATCTTTGTCCATGGCTTGTTCGAGATTCTGTTGCAGTATGCCGGTGTAATGTCTATGGTGCTGTTGGATGAATCTTCCAATGAGATAAAGCTGTCGCTATTAATGGTGGTTACCCCTACGCCGCACAGGAACAAGAACAACTGAGTATTATTTCATGTCATGGGGCATGGCACGAAGACTTGTACAGTGCGACGCGACGGTGCTGAGGTCAAAGTCCAATGCCAATAACACTGCCGAGTGCGCCGTCCCGGAAGGGGGGCGCTCTGGTCTCTCCCCCCCCCCCTTCATAGATCGGCGTCTACATTCGACAAACATGGGGTCTGGCCAGTGATCAATAGCATGCGCTGCAGACGCTAGAGACGCAAACAACGGATTTTTGACAGAGGCATCGCACCACCAACAGTCACTTGTCAGTGGGGAGAGCAGTGACGCCGTGTGAGGACCGTCAGCTGACTTGTCAACAGTGTCGATAGACGTCCTTTGTTTCGAAGACGGGAACGATGCCTGCTCTTTTCTGCTGTGACCCGTATAAACGGCATAAAAAGAAAGTGTTAGAAGTTCCAGCAAGAAAGGAAGAGGTTCCCGGACTCATGAAAATGTATTACTTCACGGACGGATGCGCTGCGCAATACAATAACGAGTACGGCTTCGCGAATGTGAGCTATCATGACATCGACTTCCCCGGTGTGACATGCGAGTGGCACTTTTTCGCCACGTCCCACGGGAAGGGAACGTGCGATGGAATAGGCGGTACCGTGAAACGCGCCACATACCTCGAGAGCCTGCGGCGCCCGGTAGAAGATCAAATCCTCACACACCGGAGGACATGTACCGATTTCTCGCCGGGCAGCTTGTGACAAAGATCACATTTTTATATGTCACAAAAGAGGAAGTGCAGAAGGCTGAGCAGGAGCCGAATGGCCGCTTCACCAAAGCCATGCTGATCAAGGGAACAAGAAAACACCACAGGTTCTGCCCTGTGAGTCAGAAAATAATGCGGATCCACGTCCTCTCAGAAGACAAGACTGGCAAGCACGTCAAGGTGTTGAAGTGATATGTTGGTGCGCTGGTGTCGTATTCTATCGATAGGAATATGTCAATAGGCACCTGCCATTTTACGTATAATCATGCAATCAGTACAAGAACACAAGGTCGTCAAACATGTCAGTGTTGAAGTGATATGTTGGTGCGCTGGTGTCGTGTTGTTCAATCGATAGGTATATGTATATGTCAATAGGCACCTGCAATTGTATCGTTGACCTGAGCTCATGTCACGTGACCTAACTTGACCCATCAGGGTCATCCCACGTATAACTGTAATCGTCTCGTTGTGACGAACACAATAGAATTGAGTTCATTTGTTTAGCTCATTTATGGATACAGTTTTAGCCAGAAATAAATTCGCGACCGCAGATCCACTTACCTTGAACACCTAATGTCAACGTCACCTTATGACCTGATGGCAGTATAACAGGCACCAACCGACAGGTTTCGTCGTCGGGTGCCACACTGGACCATTTCGAAACCGTATGCCTAATAGATGCGAAGTTATTAACGGACAGGCGACCCAACCAGCGTGTTGTGTCGGCATTGCGATGCCCAACAGTACTTTTTACAGGTCGAACCCCACGTTTCTTATTTATTTATTTGAAATGGCCTGAATGGGGCTCAAATCGTCATCAGACGAAAGTTATAATTTCAGCACAAAAAGGGTCAAGGTCACGCCGTAAAAGATAGGTCACGAAGTCACGTGACCTAGTAAATTGAAAATTGAAAATCTGAGATAGCCAACTTGTTCCTTGATTCATCCCAATTCAAACAAAAAAAGTTCAACGAAATAGCTCTCTTAGCCTTGGAGTTATAGGTCGTCAAAGTTAGGCCTCCTCACTGACCTTGGGAAATTTGCCAAGGCTGTATCTTGAGAAATATTTTTCGGTGAATTTTTCCAAGCGAGGAAACTCACTCAGGCTTTGCCCCACTTGTAATAAGAATGGCAAAAAAGGAGCCTTACTCGCCAGTATCACTATTTCTTTGTCTCATTCCATCATCTGACCTGACGATCTGGACAGAGTCCTTTTGCCAGCAATCTTCAGGAAGTGTTCATTCTCTTTAAGCGGAGTAGTGCGATTGGTCACCAGCCACCTCACGCATGGAAGGCAGCGGCTTGGTGGTGAGCTGGTCGTGGTATCTAACTATAGCATACAGTGGATACCAACGGATAGTCTTACCATGCTTATGCCCTCTGCAATAGTGCCACCGCTTGACTACTGCAAAGCAGGATGCATCGGTGATGTTGTTGAATTCCGGGTTGTGTTATAAGAGGTTTCTCGCTTCCAGGTCAAAAATTGTTTTTCCTACTTTGAACACAGTCCATGAACTTAGACCGCTTTCACCTTCATGTAATAATGATTTGTGACCACGGCGAAATATACACGCGAAACAACGTTTCAGTAGTGCAGGGGGAGAATGGATCATGCTCAGGCACGGCAAGCTCACCTTAAAGTGGTACTGTAGGCTAACGAGGAAGGGGAAGCTGACGGCTTGTAGGATCCTCTTCTCGTTAAGGGTGTGCTCCACCTGCTTCAGGCGCACTACCTAGAAGGCGACGTCGTCACGTTAGTCGGCAACAGTTCCAGACAGACGGCAGTGGTGACATACAGCCACGCGGCAACACAACTTCCTGGCGCAGACCAAGTGTGCATTGTGCATACGTACAAATGTAACATCGCCACATCTGGGTGATAACTTCCCAAAGCTGGTTTCATTGAGCACCGAAAAGCTAATAATTTTCATTTAAACTATAGCATGTTTTATTTTTTCACATACCAGGAAACTTCGGCAACTTTTGCTACAACGAAAACAAGATGCTCCGTGATGCAATGTGCAAGTACCAAGACAGTAATATCACAATCTACCACAAAGACATTAGTTCACACTCATCAATGTATGTGTAGGATGTAAAAAGTGTAAGGGCTCAAACCCTCTTTTTTATGCTTATTTGCAGTGAATAAAATCAGGCGGCAAGATTGGAGTTATTTCTGTTTCATTTACTGGCAGAATTATCAATATCTATGGGATATAATATTATGACGACCCGGGTTGGAAAATAGGCTGTTCCTGAAGCTTTAATATCAGGAACATTTTCATCTCCAGATAATTACCACTCATTGTTTTTGTCCATATTTAGAGATTGAATAGTGCTCATTGACAATGAATTGCTCTGTGATGAAGTGCTCATGATTCACTGGAAATTGCAACCTGATATTCTGATGTCACAGATTTGAAGAAAAAAACACATAAAAATTTGCATGCCTGCATCCAGGATTACAAGGACACAGGGCAGAGTGACAAAAAACTATAAATATTCTGGACTTCCTCTTATTCCTAACATGTTATTGAGTGAGTTGCGATTTTCATTCATGGGTGCCTGAAGTGTTCGTAATGGTAACTTGTACCGACTACACCGTAGAATATCAAGTTGAATCCTGGGACCGAGCTAGGAACAACACAATAGTGGGAAGAGGCGGTGAGCCAGCACAACATGCTTGCAAATGCCAAAACTGCTGAGGAAAAGCTCTTATATCACTTTTCCGCAATTACTCCACAACACAAAAAAAATCCGGGCATAAGCTACAAGCAACACGGCCGCTGAAGTAAAAACTTCTCGGGATACGAATTATGCACTACAAAACTCGCAATAGGAAACTTACCTGGCAACACAGAACAGAAAGACACAACATACCTAGCAACACAAACAAGACTGCATCATACTGCTTCTGCGTCACATTACTGGACTTCGAACGGTCAAAATTCCAAGGGTGGCGGCGGGGGGCTGGAAGGCGCCCGACTGCCCGACTAAGACTCAGCGACTCCCGCCTAGAGTAGCGTCGCAGTACGCCCTCCTCGACATCCACTGAGGGTCTCCTGGAGCGGCGGCGGGGGGGGGGGGTCCGCTCCTGCCCACCGGGCGGCCGCACTACGCCACCCGACACGGCCGGCAGAAGTAACGACGGTGTCGGCGCACCACGTAGGCCAGGCAGCCTCGGCACGCCGTGCCGGGCACCGCGACGCGGTCAACAGCGGCCCACCGGCAAGTTCAAACATTGCCAGCTATGACTTTAAACCATCTAATTTAATACTAAAGTTAACGCCGCAAGTTAATTTCGCTGTACTTCTACATTACACGACAACATTACTGGTTACAAGATGACGACAAATAAAAGAAATAATTCCCTTCTTGTCTTTCGGGGTATGATAGGAGAGTTGAGGATAGCTGTTTATCCCTTCCCTGTCACTTTTCACTGTCGTACCCCTCCGACTTTGGGCCCAGTAATTACCCATCACCACTCTCAATCGCTTGCGAATATTTCTCAAGGGATCGTCCGCAACAGGTTACCCTCACGGGTTATTTGACGGGTAGTGCCGATTCACAGCTCCCCAAGTTTGATCTGTACGTCAACCCTGTTTGAGTCTGCAAATTAAACAAACATGGCACCTTTAATTTCTGTAAAAGTTTCTCACCTGCCAATTAGCGACTTCCTGCATATCATCACATCATAAAAGGAACTGACCTTTTGCTTATCAAGGATCTTCATTGCATAGTAGTCCTTTGTGCCTTTGTGTTGCACCAGCATGACGCGACCGAAGGAGCCTGTACCCAATGTCTTTATGAGATCGAAGTCCTCCAGTGCCGCTGTGTTCTGAAATAAAAACCATGCGTCATGTAAAAGCCACTGGACAGAAGCAGCGGAAGATATATCTAATTAAACAAAGAAGTACAATCCTAGGTTTCAAAAAGGCAAACCAAAGTATCAAAATATGTCCCCTGGTACATGTGCATATATATATATATATATATAAATATATATATATATATATATATATATATATATATATATATATATATATATATATATATACATATATATATATATATATATATATATATATGTATACATATATACATAGATATACACATATATATATATATACACACAAATATATATATATATATACCCAAAAACAATCATATCAGCATAAGCATACATACAATAAAGGTTTAGCTTTAGCTCTCTCCACCTCCAGATAAGACATAAAGACAGAGAGACATAAAAAGATCAGTGCAACCAAGCCACAAGTGCCCTTCTTTGTTGCACTCTGGACACTCAACCAGTTGCCCAACAAATATGTTGATAAGCCCTACCTGGAATACTGGAAAGCAATCCCTCTATTATTATAATGATTGTCTATGCTGTTTTTAAAGATGTTCAGTGCGCTGCTACTAGATAATGATATCCTGAGATAAAAGGAATGGTGATACACGAACACTTGATGGTCCTAGAGGAATGATCTTGCCATTTAAAACATACTGATGATGTGTAGGTATATGTTTACAAACGGACGCGGTAGTGGCAACAACGCCGAAGCTGTTGACTGCCTTGCTACTTGATCATGGATTCCACAGATATTGGAAAATTATGCTGATTAATTTAGCGTAATTACAGCACAATGGCTAGAAGAAAAACGTTGCTAGAGCACAACACGAGACGCGACATCCAGCTCGCAAGCAATGATGACCAGTCGGCGCCTGTCTTCCAGTTACGTTACAGGCTGGTCGACCCATTCTAATCCGTGGGCTGTTTAAACCGGTCGACCCATTTTATACAGCCCACGTTTCACACATTTTAAACTGAGGGAGTACAACAGACCACTGATTTAGTTCATGGCCCTATTTTAAATAGAGTCTCGCACAATCCAAATGCAAGACCCGGATGAAGCTGACCGATACCACAGTTCGGGAAATCTTAATCTCGAATTCTAGATTAAGCATTTTGAACACAGTAAGCAAATATGAAAGTTAAGCAAGTGGAACAGAAATTCAAATCATATTTTCATTCACAGCAGATATTTAATTAGGAGCAGAGGTAAATGTGATTGCAACCCTACTACCAGGCGAGACAGTTGGGTAATGGTTTGGTGAATCCATTCAATAGATAATGCAGCAACTGATCCCTACTACAGTCCAATCTGTACTTTTGTTTGCTTTCACCAGGTTGCCATCATTCTGATCAAGAGCAGCCATTCATACCTTTGCTGGGTTCTTCCATTTGTCCTCAAAATCCTCCTTTGCCTTCTCCAGAAATTCCTTAACTGCAAAGACAGCATGGAAAAAAGCATTAGTCGAACCATTTCACGAATCAGTGTGGGCAAGATGCTAGCATAAGCTGGTTAACATCAGGGGCCTGGGAAAAAAATGTTCTGTTAATACAAATCAACACTGTACTGATCATGACAGGTTTATGGTTCTGGATCAGGAGGTTCCCCTGCTCGAGTCCATCGTGATCTGCTGTGGGGTAAACAGTCTGCCTTCTTTGGTACCAGTTAATACCACTGGCTTGGCAAAAGCCAGTTTTTGTCAGCATCTTGCCAACCAAGTAATTATCATGTCATTAAAAGTAAACACAATAAAACGAAGTAAATTTTATAGGGCAAAATGGAGTAATTTCATCGCAAGGTAATTTTGCTGCGACGCCAATATTTCAAATGCAAAGGTCCATACCACAGGAACTATTGCATGGATTCGGCCGCTGTTGGGCTGAGGTTTTAGAAGAATGCCGACCTGGCAAACAAAATGACCTTTCACACATTGTGCAAAAAATTGTACCTGCTGGAGGGCAATCATCACTTCTGCTGAACTGGGTTGGCAAATAAATCGGATCGACATCGGGAGTACGGTGTGGGGACGGCCAGCCAGGCCATGTTGCTCGCGGCTCCTGCCACGTAGTGGCAAGCATACTGCCCAGGATATTCAGGTGCACCTGGCCTATCTCGCCGCACCCCCTTCCGCCCATAAGGCAGCCGAAAGACTAAACCGTCAGTGGCCGCCACCCGAGCACCCTCATGGATGCCATTGTCCACGGGTAAATCGACTGTCGCAGACAAGCTCTCCATAGACGACCTCATCCCCAAGGGGGATACTAGAGTTACAATCCCGGAAATAATGCATACATGTGTGAACACCATGAGCAGTAATGGCTTGCAGTAAAGTTGCAAGATGCTTTTTGCTTATACAAATGCATGGTACATCGAGCACTTGACCTCACCCAAACTACCTACAGGCAAGGGTCTCATACGGAGGGTGCACCAAATTGGCAACACTGCTACAATCAAAGCTGGACAGTGGAGTATACCAAGACATCACACTGCTGTGTTTGTGGGCCACACCGCTAGACCGCTTGACCACTTAATCCCGAGTCAGAGTGAGGTTCTCTAAAGTAGAAAACTAATTTGCAAGCTCATCCAACATTACATCACTATAGGTAATGAGGACGAAAATATTTGCAAACCACTTCCTTGAACGTATGAAGAGCACTATCGAAATAGAATTGCATGAAAGCCCCTAGAGCCTTGCCAACATGTTTGAGTGCAGAACCTGCACAGCAGGCAACATAACCTCGAACCAGATGAATATGACCCAGAGCAGTGCTAATACTTGATATGCACAGAAAGTTGTGTAATTATCTGTCAGAACTGCACACATTTCCAGATCTGGAACTGCACATCAGCATCGGGAGGGTGGTGAACCGAGACAGTCTCTGATCAATCCCCCAAAGGACTGATGGGCGACCACACCAGCATAGCCAGGTGTGTGCTCCCACAGCACTACTGTGATGTCATGGACAACACATCCACAATAGTGCAATTTGAGCACACTGGAAACTGGCTTGGTCCATTCAGCTGTTGGCATTCATCCAAGTAACTGCTGAGGGATAGTCTGGTTAGAAAAAGTGGTGATAGAAAGAAGCAGATTGGTTTTACTTTGCTTCTGCCATTGATCCAAGTAACTGCAGATGGATAGTCTGGTGAGGGATAATGGTAGTATACAAATGGGCATGATTGCTGGTACTTGGTCAAAACAGGGCTGCCATAACCAGCTCAATCAGCACTATCTAGTGAAGGGTCATTGCCAATAAATGTATTAATAACAATGAGAATCAGCTATGCATGGGACACATGCTAGCTATGAAAATCCCCATACAGCTTCCAGTACTTCAATCAAAGCAATGCTAGTCAGCACCCTTGTGGTTGTGTTTCTGTATGCATCTACCAAGAGTAGTCTCAGAGAGACATGAAATCAAACTCACAGCTCTGACTGCTCCAGCCCAGCAGTGGGTAAGTGTGCTCAAATTTGTTCAGTTGCAAGAAACTGCAATAGCCAATCCAGATGTTGTTTATATTCCTCATTATTTTGATTTGTAATTTGACACTAATTACATCCTTCCATTCAGACCTAAATATATACATTTGTACACTCTGGTAGATTAGGTCACTTGTCACTCAGCCTGACATACCACTGTGTGAGAGATTGGCGATGCTACATGGCTGAACAGTTGATGTGTCATAAACCCAATAACCAACCAGCCTGACATACCACATTAATCACAGCATGCCTCATCACACAGCAGAAAATTGTGATGACCTTTGTTCATAGCAGCCATAACATCAGCTCAAGCTGATGAGCAGTGGTAAGGTTCTAACAGGAGCAGTCCATTATTCCTGTCCTCAGACAAACATGCAAAATATTTTATATTTTCACAGACTGTGTTGGGTGTAAAATGCATCTACATAGATGTAGTTGGTTCAAAAATGTTTTCAGCCTGATCAGCTTATGAAAGGCTAGTTCATCAGTTATTAGGCACCCACCTACCTAGGTGGGCAGGCTCATTGCAAGTCCCTGTGGCCACTGGTGTCCTTCCACTCATTACTTTTGCTGGTCATGATGCCACCTAATCTTAGTTCTAAAAGCACACCATGGTTTGTATGACTGGAGCAATCTTAGCCCTTGTGCTGAATGAATACTGATTTATGCATCACAGTAGATGGAAACTTGAGTTTCAATCAACACATTGCTGGTACAATATACATATATATAATACAATATATATAATATATACACTAAACTGTAAATCTGGCCAGCAAATTATTAAGGTCAGCTTTGTCATTCTTAATTTATGCAAACCTTATTCATGTCAGATGAATAAGACCACCAACATTATTCATATCAGACCCTTCTTTGAGTACTCCTTGTGCATTTGGAATGCAGGATACATAGGTGATTTAAGATGACTCATTCAGTACCAGGGCAGGAAATACTGGGCACTACTGGATGCATGATCCAGACAAAAAAAAAGTCACACGGTCCATTCTTGCACTCTACTACCCAACCTGCTGGCTTGCTTGCTCAGATGGCAGGGTGCCATACAGTGACAGGATGGCATGGTTTGCCTGCAGTGTGAAAGAAGGCCATATGTACCCACTTGCCCACTCTGGAGATGGCATAAAAAACATATGCTGCATAAGTACAATGCTGGTCAGCACAGATAAGATGGGCACTGAACACAGAGAGGATGGAAAGCCTGGATTATGGCACCAGATTGCACAAACTAGATTCATATTGTTATAGGCAGACTGATTCAAGCAGCCATAAGCAAATGTTCAAACACCTTTGACAAACATACATGGGCATTTACCACAATTGGCTCCCATATGCATATAAAGATTAATTGAAAAATATGCTTATCCACAGATGTTGTGTCACATGGAATTCATTACCAGGTCAGGTAATAGTCTTAACAAACCTTCTGCACTTAAAGCTGCACTGCACTAAATTATCTGCACACTGCTATATGAATATAACAAGTAGATTAAACTTGATAGAATACTAATCAAACCAAGCATTGCTTTACTTTTTTGTATGCAATTTTGCCAAATATATTTGAGAAATCTTGTGTGACAGCTATTATCAGATGCCATGGCTAAGGTGCACTTTCCAGTTGCTGTTACCTGCCCTATCAATCTGATGACAATATTTTTATCTTAGCTAGGGAACTGGTACACCTGCAGACATGGGCTCCCTCTGTCAGCCACATAACTCATCCATGGGTGACATGAAACTCAAGAATTTGGAGAGCAAACCATGTGAGAACCACATTCATAAGCATTGCACAGGAAAAAGAAATTCCAAGAATTAAAAATACCCTAAAGAATAAATTTGCTTAATTTTACAATAGGATTATTGTGCATGTCACACAGATAGGCATGGTCAATCAAGGTGGCATTGCACTTCAATTGATGGGCAATGTAGCACATGTTTGCTTTGTGTTCATCACCACATTAACTGTATTGCTTTTGTGTCCCTACAATCATTAGGGATAGATGTCAACGCATCCAGATCCCTGACATCTTTGTGCTGGCACCATTAGCATGGATGGATTGTCCCACACAAGATTTATTCATCTTCACATCCTTGCATGGGCTCTCATTGCCCTTCTGGTGTGGACAATACATGCACATGACATATTGACATATACATACATGACTGCCGACTGAGATACCACGACTCCAAAGACGTACCACTCTCGGAAGCATCGCCTTTCTTAGAGTTGGCTGTATTTCCCATGCTGAATTCAGATTTAAACTACCTATACCCATATAAACACTAAAACTTGAAGATAGAAACTGAATTTCTGAGGATTCACGTCATGTGCTTGTTTTTAAACTACCATAAGCACAACTCATCCATATCCACCAGAAGTTAACAAAACGGGCAAACTCAACGCACAACAGCGAAGCACAACATGAAACCTAAGAATCGCCTCGGGTGCGCGAGACGACAAACTTCTGCTGTCTGCTGATCCAAGGTAGTCGGTTTTACAGCGGAAATTTGCTCTCCGTTTAGTCGCTTTTAATCCTTCCAAGCCATTCCATCCTTCAACTAAACATTCCAGACATCAAGTTAAAAATGTACATTAAAGAACATTTAGTATTAATAAGAATGTATTTTACTAAGTATGTTCTGCTTTTCCATTCATAAAAATTGTTTCTTTGTCGTGAGGATAAAAAGATTTTAGATGGATTTTTTTTTTCAGTATAATTTTCCTTAAGCCATTTTATATTCCGGAACCCATGCCATGGATCATGTACATGTATACCATGGCGTGCATCATCCGTGCGGCGTGCCCATACCCCAATAGACGGCAAGTAACAAAACAATGGATGCACGAACGTAACATTCCAGATTCCAGTCATGGGGTGTGTTGTGAATATGTATCAGTTGTGCTGTGTGAGCACGTCATGAGTGTTAGGCATGGATTCATACACTTGGCTGACGTCGATTAAGTATGCTTTTGTTATCATTTTCTCTATCATTGCTCAGGAAGTTGGCTTGTAACCGTACCAATCGCTAATTTAACCATAGCGCCAATATGTCATCTGGCAGTCATTCCTTGGTTGCCAGATGCCACAGGGCTAAGTGCAGTCTCCACGTTAATTGGGAAGAGTATTGCAATTTACGTGTGAAATCGCGTAAACTTCTCTCATGGATGATGTGCGCCTGGATTAGAAACTCCGCCTCGGCGTCTTTCATCTGCGCGTATCAGCGGCACCAACCTAGCGGAGGGTAAGTAAGAACACGTAAACGCGGCCAGGTTTAGGCGGTGCGCCTATGGGATTTCTGGGCACGCATTTCGTATTGGCATTTTTTTCCAATTGATTCGGCCACTCCAGGAGGATTGCATCTGCCTTCCATGATACAGAATTGATCAAAGAACCTTGCCGTTCTTTCCTTATTGATTTATTACGCTCCGTTCCGAAGTTGTGATGCGAAGTGAAGGCGTTGTGGGAGGGAGACCATTTCGCCGGAAGGTCCCGCACACCTGTTGATTTATGAAAACGATCGAAGGGGAAAAGTACATGAAGGCAATGGGCAGACCAAAATGAATAGAGGGGTCACATTGCATACGCTCCCATGCTAGAGGTTTAAATTATTGCGGGTGGGGGAAGTAAGCATTCAGGGGCAGTTTCACCATTACCGATAAGAATAGGCGGTTCTGTTTTCGCCCCCACCCTCCTTGCTCTAGATATGTGGCTGATATTTTCAGGTCGAGCGGTTTACACAACTGAATGGAGAGTACGCTTCAGCGTACTCTCCATTTAGCGGATATAGCGGATTTCCAATCCGCAGAGGATTTAACGGAAATTCCACGGAGGGTACAAACCCCTCCCTCTACACCATACCACTGACAGGTTCCTGATTTTGCGAAGGAGGCGTCATTTCTCCAGAGGGGCGGTTCTTGGTCCAGAACATTTGGACGGGGTACATCCCGATCTACCAGAGGGGCACCATTTGTTTTTGTCTGAGTGACTTTCGCCGAAAAATTCGAGGCATGCGTTAGACTCAGAGGACTGCCGTTCCCAGGCCGAGGAGCGCGTTCCGCCGAGTATTTCTAGGGAGGGTACACTTGGACCTCCAAGAGAGGCATCCTTCCGGTCATAAGGGGCACGACTCCCCCCCCCCCCATTATATCAACCCTTTCAACACACCCTAGCTGACAACGTCACTACCTCTCACCAATTCGCTACCACTTGCCAGTCGTTCGACTCTGGGGTGTTGTTTTACATACCTTTGAGGGGGCTGCCACCTCAATGTTTGCTTGACCAACCCCTGCAATTAGTCCAGCTTCTAACATGGGAACCAATGGAATGTGGCCCCAATTCATTTTGGTCTGTCCATTGCGTTCATGTGCTTTGCCCCGTACAATCACTTCAAGACAAAGATAAATATAGAGAGATAAGAGATAATGATTCAAGATACAGATCTTCAAGATACCAACATCGGTGTGCCAACTCTTTGGACGAGGTGGGCTCCCTCGCAAAGATGTCTTGAATTCGCACCAGGACAACTTCTAAACGGAGCGTAATGAATCAATAAGGAAAGAACGGTATGGTTCCTTGATCAATTCTGTATCATGAAAGGGTGGATATAATCCTTCTGGGATGGCTGAATCAATTGGAAAAAAATCCAATGCGAAATGAGTGCCCGGAATTCCCATAGGTGCAGGACCTAAAACCGGCCGCGATTCCGTGTTTTTACTTACCCGCCGCTAGGTGGGCTGATACGCGAACAGCTGCTGGTTTCCAGTCCCGGCGTACATGATCCATGCTTCTCTTACATGACTGACATGCACGATTCACACGCTTGCACGTACTTCTCTGTAGCTGCCTATTTTAACACGTCCCGTCTCAGGGAGGTCTTCAACCGCCCCCCTCAGGTTTTTCACGGATAGTGGACGAACGGCGCGCGGCAGCGCGTCCAACTTTGGCATACCTGTTCCCACATCAATTTGCCATGCTGTTTCATAATTTTGAAGTCAGGTCATCTAGGGTCAATGAGTTAGTCAAGGTCAAGTGAGGTCACCTCCAAAAAAGTTAAACCAGTCGTCACGCTTTAACGGATATATATTTTAATGAAACTTTCAGCGTTTGCTTATCTTTTGGGATGCAACAAAACGTACGAGCGGATTTTTTTCTTTTTTTTTCGTTTTTGGCTACATACAAATTTTGCGTAATTGCCAAATTGCAGTTAAAATCGAGGATTTTGGCTAAAGTAAGCATTTTATTAGGGCAAGTTGACTTCCAACAACGTTTCTCGTTCTGCTCTACCCATTGGAAAAGGAAAATTAAAGAAAACTTGAAAACTCAAAATTTTCTAATTTGAAAAAAAAATGGGTAGGCCAAAAAGAATTAAAGCCCTTGTCGATTTTGCTGTCCTTTTCTCATTAAAAAATCATATATCCCAAAATGAACACCCCAGAGCCAAAAACATAATGTAAGTCGTGAAAAGTCGTGAAAACCTAGCCCCCAGTGACGGTACTTTTGGGGTAAAATGTTTCGCGGGTGGACCCGGACCATACCCATCGAGCGCTTTCCGATGACACCTCTTTCGTTTTCGTGCGATGCTTAGTTTGGATTTTAGAGGGGGTTACTAACCGCCCCCCACCCGAGACGGGGTGTGAGGATCTGACCGGAAAGACGGCGCGGGTTAATGGCTTAACTAGCACAGGCTGCTTGAGCTAGTATGCGTGTCTTGTCGCATCGACGTGTCAGGCTGGACGACATCCATTACCAGTTTTTTTTTTAAACACCTCAGCAAAAACTCCCTAACATACCTACCAGCGACCATAAATGACATATACCGAAGCAACCCATTTCCCGCTTCCTGGCGTGAAAGCGTGAAATGAACTTAGAGTCTGTATTTTGTCTACAGAAGGTGGTGGACTAAAATGATTCGGAGTATCGTTGGATAATTTATCTAGTGCTATTTCATCAAGCTGACGCCAGTTGGCCTGCTGATGTTCCATCGCTGCCTAGTTCCCAGAACAGCAGAGCAGATAAATTTTGACCAGATTGGAAAATAATCGCTTCCAAGCGGGTCATCATCTACCAATCAAACACAGCGATAACTTAACTGGGCACTACACAATGTGAGATCTAAAACCGTTATGTTCCCCGAGGGTAGCGTTATATGTGTGGGAGAACCTGTGGTTAGTAAACACAGCGCTTCGTCGATTAAAAAGGCTTCCATATGTCTACCACGCGAGTTAGAAGTGGCAGAACCCCAGAGAGTGTGATGAGAGTTAAAATCGCCCAAAAGTAAAACGGGAGAGGAAGTTCTAGCATAAGACTTCTGAGCTCCGCCTCTCCTGGTGGCAGATAGATTGAGCACAATGTTATAACAAGGTGGTGAATATTAATACGTACGGCTACTGCCTGTGGTATTGATTGCAACGATATTTCAGTAGTAGGTGTTCCATGGTGGACAGCCACCGTTTGCAATGGTGTCAATGTTTGAGTTGTCTTTTCGAAATACAGAATACCCTTTAATGGAACACTGGGTACCAGCGGAAAGTTTCGTTTCCTGAAGGCCTACAGCAATAGGCCGTCTGTGATATAAAACCCTCTGCAGGTCAGTAAAATTTGGCCTAAAACCACGCATGTTTCACTGTAAAACTAAGGGCGATATGATGGCGAGTCAAGGTAAAACTAGAAGTGTCTAAAAGTGTTCCCCGGAGGGTTCGAGGTTACTTCTAGAGTGACCAAATGACATCGTTCTCGGTCGCGACCGCGGCGAGCCGTCCCCGGGAGGGCTACCTGATCACGGTAACCCTCTCTTCTGAGGGGCTCTCAGCTGCGGTGGGGGCGGGGGAGGACCCATGCCGTGCGGCATAACTGGTTCTCCCAGAGGTGCCTCCACTCGCCTTCGAGGCGTTGGCATGGCCGACCCTGCGGGAGGGGCACCTTCCACACCCTTCCCCCTCGCCCGCGCCCTCTCCGCCTGAGCCAGTCGGGGCCTCTTCACCTCGCGGGCGCGTCTCTCAGCTTCCCGGTATTTCAAGCTGATTTCGGAGACCGGAATTTGTCGAGAGTTACGGGACGGCGATACAGGATCGGACGTGGAAGCTGGGGATGAGGGAGGTTGGATGGGTGCAGAAGTAGTGGCTGAACGTGAGGATGAGGCCTGGCTCGTGGGAAGGGGGAGGGAGCAGGAAGGGAGGAAGTGGAGAGGAAATTGGAGGTGGTTGTGTTGTGTGTAGGTGAGGGGGGATTTGAGGAAGGATGGGAAGTGAGAGATGGGGATTTCAAGGTAGGGATTGTGGTAGACGGAGATGGGCTAGGATTTGGTGGAGAGGGCGGAGTAGGCCTCTTAGAGCGTTTGACCTGGGTCCACTCTCCCCCATTCGACGTTGGTCGGGAAGACGCATCTGGTGAGAGACCACCGCGTCCACTTGTGGCAGGTGATGCTTCCGTCGCTATGGTGACGTGTTGAGCAGACTGTTCTTGTCCCTTTGGCGACGCAAGGGGCACACCGAAAGATCGGAGAAGTGTCGTAATTTTGGAAATTATCTCGGAGATGTTGGGCTGTGTGTGTTGGGAGCCATTAGGGGCTCCCTTTGAGAATGTTTTACCGTTACAGGGTTCAGTTTTGCCGCTGCTGCGTAAGATATTTTTGGGTGAGCTCTTTAATAGAGCTCACGGGCCTCCAGAAATGTGATTTTGTTTGAACATTTCAGAGTGACTATTTCTTTCTTTCAAGAAGATGGGACATGAGCGATCGTAGGCCGCGTGGGGTTTCTGATCAGGGCCGCAGTTCGAACATTTTGGACATTTAGACCCACATTTTCCTCTTGCATGGTCCACCGACCCACATCTACCACAAGTCTCCCGGTTTCGGCAGTGTTGTGTGGTATGCCCAATCTGGAGCATCTAAAACACCGCATGAGATTTGGGACATACACACGCACCTTCACGCAACCATATCCAACGAATATGAATTCGGGAAGATCAGTGGAGTTAAATGTTAATATGAAGTTATTCGTAGGTTGCGTTTCTTGGCTATTTCTAATAATAATCCTTCTCGCATCTACCACTCCCCATGCTGCTAAGCCATCTACATTCTCATCATCGGACACGTCCTTCAAATCATAACAATTAATGACACCCTTCGAGTAGTTTTTGGTATTGTGAGGTCGAATGTCTATGGGGATTGTGACTATTCGTCTGCCGGTTTCATCTCGTACACTGTAAGTTAGCTTGGTTGCGCCAATCGCCCTGCTGGCATCGTCAGTACTTGTAAACTCTACTTCTATTCCACCATCCCTAAGTTTCTCGCACCTGAGCACCGCTCCCATCCTAGACATAAAAACATAAAAGATTAGTGCAACTATGAGCCACAAGGGCCCTTCTTGGATGCACTCTGTACACTCAACCAGTTGCCCACCAAATCCGTCGATCAGCCCTCCCTGTAATACTGAAAAGCAAGGCCTCTATTCTTATAATGATTGTCTATGCTGTTTTTAAAGACGTTCAATGTGCTGCTACTTACAATGGTTTCTGTCGCAGTTTCTGCTTCCTGCTTCTGATTCTGCTACCTGTCACAGGCTTCCTTCCTCTGAAACGGTGTAAGCCGCGAAAGACTCGTTTCCTCTTCCAATGACCTCATGACGAGGATACGAGGAGCGGGAGAACAAGCCAAGAGGCCGGTCCCTATACACGTCACGCTTGGATGTCTGATGTGCCTGCTTGTCTGTCCCCTACTAGAGGGGGCAGGTGAGTTGTTTATGTTTGAGGATGCCATGTAGTGTGATATGTGTTCTGCCCCTCGGACGCCCCATCGCAATGGCGCCCTACCGGGGGAACGCCTGGGTCCCGCGGACGGGAGGTCGCCAGGCGCCTGAGGAGCTATACGGGGCAGGTGACGCCATCACCCGGCCGGGAGAGAGATACTCACCACCCCGACCGGGATCCAGCGCCGCCCACCCCTTGCCCCCAGCCGGCCGGTCCGGCAGGCACCAGGCCGAGACCCGGACCCCCAGACCGAGGCGACCAGTCGTCTGACCCGTGTGAGGCCCCACGGGCCCGCCCGCTCCCCCGGGATACCAGGACAAAAGAGGCGTGTTGGTCCCCCGTCACAACTGACACCATGCGACGAGGGATCTCAGCCTCCAGGACTCCGTCAACCCCGGGGGGCGGGCCGAGGGGCGCGACTACCCCGATAAAACTGAGCTGGTGGGCAGGACCGGGGAAGTTGTCCAGCCTGCTCATAGTAAGGATAATTGATGTTGCAGGGCCAGATGAAGGACATGGATGTTGGGATGAAATGGGCATTGGAGTGGGAGCTTATGGAAGTAAGGACGAGTGAGGCACTCCTAGTCTGACCCCTCGCCGGATCACCGATGGACTGGGTCCGGGTCTTTAGGGCTCTCAATCGCCCTCATCGCGTAAAGATGGTGCCTCGTCGAGGGAGCCCACTCTCATGAGGCGCAAAGCGTGAAACGTAGCTATTTGCCCATACACCAAATGCACCCTACAAACAATTAGCAACACCCACGACTGTCCGCATCACATCATTGATCGAAACCAACGAATCTTGGCCCATAACGTAAACATGAACTTTTCCTTCCTCTTGATACCGGGCCACGCCAACATCCCATGTAACGAAGAAGCAGACCGGCTTTCGAAGCAAGCCTTAGCATCGAGCACTTACCCTGGCGTGGAATATTCGGTAGACAATTGCAAAACACTCCTACAACACCACATTCGCCAACACCAGCAGAACACGTCGGCATAACACAACTCGACACAACGCAAATCCAACCGCACCCACGCAATCAAACCAACAATATGAATATGAAACTCATCAAATCAATCTCACCGACAAAAAGAGGTCATCCTCACTAGACTTATAACTGGTTGCACAAAACTAACAAAGCCTCAATTACAGTGGGACCAATAGACAGCACCTCACTGCGACACCTGCAATGCCACGCTAAACATAGGGCACACCTTGCTAGACTGTGGTAGATTTAGTCCTCAAAGACAGCCACTTATGGCATTCTGCCAGAGGGAGGGAGAGAGAGAGAGAGGGCATCACCCTATCGCTTTAATCGCTTCTTGGTGATAAGCACCAAGAACTCCTTCAAATGATGTATGAATACCTGTATGTCACAAATCTAGCAAGAGTACTGTAGGCACCACACCACCAACTTTCACATCAACCTACAATGCATACTCTCGAAGCATTCGTAGGAAACGCGTAAATAGCCACCTGGAGTGGCGCCCGACGTGCATGAGCCGATTTGCTTCCCAGTTAAAAGTAAATGTCTACATGGCGCGACCATCGGACGTACATCAGCTGGCTTGCTTCGGAAAAAGGATAAAAGAACACAAAAAATAACCATACTAACTGACACCCCTGCTCGGTATGCTTAGACTAACCCGCTACTAAAAACTAATACGCGGAAGCCGGTGTGATAGTCGGTGTGGACAATTACCCCCGTGTCCACATGCAGGCGCGCATCCAGGATTTTTCCATGGGGGGGGCGGACCGAAAAGGGCACTTGGCCGGCTCCAAAAGGTCACCTGACCGCCTCCAAAAGTCACCTGACCAGCTCCAAAAGGGCACTTTGCGGCCCGGGGCACACTGAAAATGTTTGGCCAAAAGGGCACCTTTGGCACAGGCGGGGCACATAAGGCAGGTGATTTTTGGGCTAAATTTGGGACATTCCGGCCAAAAGGGCACTTTTCGGTAAAAAGGGCACCTTTGTCCAAAAGGGCACTTTGGTCTCATGGGGTGAGGGGGCGGGCCCCTGCCCCCCTCTGGTGCGTCTATGTCCACATGGTAAAAATCCCTCGGTGCTCTTAAATAAAAGTAGGTTAAAACAGGCACCCTGGCCAAATCCAGTTCCTTCCCACTGTCAACCCCCACCCCGTCCCCACCCCACTCCGCCCCAACTACAAAATATTTTCAGGAGTAAAGTAAAGATTAAAACAATTTAGACACTAGAGTTGTCTCTAACTCAGCTCCGCCTTCAGCACCCAAAAATCCCACACAAACTAATGCAAATACCCACTTGCCGGCACCCTTATTGCAAACACTTGCCATTTCAGACAGACAAGTAACGGACTCGCTTTAAAGGCGGTGCAAATGACCCTTATGGTCCGGCACGCCTCTAAAAATCTGTCTGGCGAGTGGTTTACAGGGAAAGTCGAAGCAGCGGCGATGGCACGTGCCACCGCCGCAGCAGAATCTTTTCTTCTTTCTTTATCCTAAGGGAAGGGTCACGACCGCACTAAGGGGTAGTACGGCCAGGCCGTGCATATTCTGGGTGTTACTTGGCAGCGACGCTTCCTTGGTGGCTTTCCTTTTTCCCAGATTATTTACGCCTAACCATACATCCACGCAACCACAGGCGCTACAGCGCTACGGGCGTCCGTCACTTTTAAACTATGTTCTCCGTACGGCACTTTCACTCAACAACAATCACGTCTTTCTCCATGTCTCCATGACTAAATCTCTCTGCTCTGAGTGCCATCCGTGTCGAGTGTCTCCCCTGTCAGAGTGACTATGCTGTCCGTGTGACTCTCCTGTTAAAATGATTCTGTTTTCCGAGGTGATATCTTTCGTGGTGTTCACCAGTTTTAGTTCTCTTTTACTTTTGCTCCACCGCTTAGAGTTCTCTAAATGTCGATTTGTCGGCAGAGCGCGATTTGAAGTCTGAGATTGTGATTCGGGCCGGGATGTTTGGCTGGTTCTTCGAAACATGCCATGGGAGAGTCTGTGGCACGTGATTTTGTTTGACTTCGTTCGGTCCTATCAGATGACGAAATTGACAGTTTTGTGAGATATAATAAGCCTCATTTTACCATCCCAACGCAAATTGATATCGTCTAATACCCAAAAATTATTCAGTTAATGCATGCAGTTTTGGCAATCATTTGGATTTGTGTGAAGAATCGATGCTTCATACAAATTTACTGCACCAAAAACGTAACCAGCTGCAACGAAAAGCGTAGCTTGCGATTCTTTTAACCTTCGTAGATGAGAACAATATCTTTGTCTTCTTAACTATTTGTTGACAATGTTCACACTAATGGATAGAACAAACAAAAGAGGTAGCGTTATTGGCACGTGTCATTACCACCTTTCTCCCTCTCACTAAGTCTGCGCGCCGATATTGAACATGATGTTAGTGGACTGATGAAACGTAATGTGAAGTTCCAACCTAAGCTTAAGTAACACAATTGACAGGACGGTTAGATACCTGCATAAATGCCGACACATGCACGGAGTATAAAATCACACACGCATCAGAAGAAAGTGCATGGATAAACAGGACCGTTATGGACGACGGCCAAAACGGAAGGAGATGAGCCTGAATCTCAGTCTTCCACAAACTGCACTGACATACGTGAAATAAGCGATGACTGATTACATTTCAGGGTCGCGACACCAGGCTGGCCGCCAAGTGGTACGAGTCGAACGTTGGGTCGCCGGTGGCGCGGGAGGTGAGCCAGGTGTTGGCGCGGGAGACGGGTCAGGCGCTGGCGGGGTGCTGGCGGTAGACCCGGTACTGGCGGCGCGAGTGGCGAGATCGGCGCTGTAGCAGAGGAAGATATCGATGTCGAAGCCGTGCACTCTGGTGAGAGGTCGCTTGGCGTTAGTAGTCCCGGAGTTGCGCAGGCGGGGCCAGCCGGAGGGTCGCAAGTGGATGGAGGAGAGCCCACATCAGTATCAGGAGCACGGATGTGCGGGGGTATCGGGGGGTAGTATCGGGGTCGTGGACAGGCGTTGGGGTCGTGGCGAGGTCAGACGCCGATTACAGGCGTGGTCGTCATCGATGGGGACATGGGTTGCCGCGATGCCTCGCAGGTCTTGATCCAGGCATAGACGTGAGGGCTGTGTCATGACGTGGATGTACTTGTGGAGGAATTTTCTGTTCCTCAGTGTGACCCGGCTGGAGCCGTGGACTCGCGCCGGCATACGTGGTGGTGGTGGAGAATTTGTGCTTTAGGGTGCGTCGACTGCATTGGTCATTTTTCGCCCATGCATATTGATTGTGTTGTCTGACTTCTTTGACGAGGTCATTTTTCTCCCACTTGAGTGGTTCGGAACGATTTGGTCTTGGAGTCGGGCGCGGTCGCCGACCGCAAGCGGTGGGAGGCGCCAGGTGTGTTCCGATCGGTGCTAAACGTCCCGGATGTGTCTGTTCCGCAGGGCGTCTTTTTGGGAGGCCATTGTGCCGCGCAATGTGTTGTGTGGCTGATAGTGTTCGGGAAGGATGGGGATGAAATCCCGGATAGGTCAGCCGAAGACGCACATTGCCGGGGACAGCTTGGTGTCCCTGTCAGGCGTGTTCCATTATTGGAGCATCGCACGCTGGGAGACATCGTGACCAGGTCGATATTTTGTATTAATCATATAAGAATTTTTTTTTTTTTTTTTAAAATTTATTTTTTTTTCCATTTTTTAAATTTCATATTCAAGAACAGGCAAAAGAGGTGGCGTTACGTGCATTCATCATTACCATCTACTTTGCGGTTGAACAACGTAAAAAATGCGTTTGCGAAGACAGTGAAGGAAAACATCAAGTTAATTCCGTCATTGCTACCAAACTCGAATGACTGGTGTCGAGGTTTCTGAACGTGTCTGGTCCAAGTCTGAACCTTGAATCAAGGCCAACTCTACTTGAACGAAAAGTGCTGACACGTTCTTGGGGTCGCCAAAAGTGGTAGGCGAATAAGAGGGGTCGGCGGTCAGTATTTTCACGGTACCTACTTCCACAGTAAGTGTTTTATAGCTGTGATGCGAAGCCGAAGTTTCGTTGTCAGATTCTACTCGAAGCCATCGACTTTCCCATGCAAAGCCATACGTAACATCATTCACAAGCTTGATGATGTTTGTGGTCGCGAACGAATGTCATCGGCCATGTCAATATCGTAGTGGTAATACAATAATATGATGATATCGGTCTGTACAAACCCAACGCTCCCAATCTTCTTGGCAGTGATTTGTATATGACTATGTAGGTAGGTACCATCTCTTGGTACATACATTTTTGCTTGCAATCTATGGTAATTTTTGAAGTCATTGAATTTCTTTTTGAATGCAGTGTGAATAGTTGATTTTACAGTGGCAATTTTCTCCTATGTCACATGGTTTCAGAAACAAGATAGAGGGGGAAGACATGGCATAATGATCTGCATAAATTAAAAGAAACCACCAAGTCTAATTTTCACATCAGTTTTAATATAAAAAAGGTTTTACTATCAATACTGCTGAAAGAAGTAACATTAAACTTATGAGCATCAGCAAATTGCAGTATGCCTTCTGATTTATGTGGAGGCTGCACTCAGCTCTATGGTGTCTGGCAGCCAATGAATGACTTTCAGATGACAAATTGGTGCTATGGTTAAATTAGTGAAGGATGAGGCTATGAGCCAATTTCATGAATGATGGTAGAGAAAATGATGCAAAAGTAAACTATCAATGTGAACCAAGTTTATAAATCCATGCCCAACATTTGTGACATGCTCACACAGAACAGACTAATAGATATTTACAACACCCTATAAGTAGGATGATCATGCACCAACTGATTTGTTACTTGCTGTCTATTGGGATATGGGTTTTAGAGTATAAAATGGTCTAAAGGAAATTTCTCTAAAACAATGTCTAAAATTGTTTTATTCTCACCACAAAAAAAACATTTTTGGCAATAAAAAAGCTGAGAAAATTGACTGAAATCAGTTGTTGCTAATACTAAATGTTATTTGATGTACTCTTAGTTCATGTCTAGACTGTTTAGTTGGAGCAAGGAATGAGTTGGGATGATCAACAGTGACTAAATGGGAGAGCAAATTGCCTTTATAAAGCTGACTTGACATGATGTCAATAATATGTCATGGCAAGTCAGTTGCAGTGTTTCATATCCTCATCTACCAATAGTCAACTCTTGATGGAAAGCAAAGTGCCACAATAAGAGAATGTTGGTCAAGTGGTCAATATGTCTTCATTGAGTTTAGCAAGGCAGCTTTAGCCATGAATGTGCATAAAGTGTGTCATGAACACCCAAGTTTAGCAATGCCTTTAGTAGTGTGAGACAACATTCTGAACATGGAACTGCATTTGCTGGGTATGTCTCTCACTGATTATGAGATAGGGATTCTGGTCCAAAGGGTCTTGGTGGATCAAAAGTGAGGCTTAATGGTATTCCACGGGGAGCTGTCCCTGGTCCTGAAGTGCATCTGACACATATAACCACATGATATTTGACATAGCCTGCTAATACATTTTTGCAATGGATTTAGAAATTCATGCTTGCATGAAGCACTCAATGTATCCACTGTGTCCAATCAACAGATGTATAGCAAGGTGACAATAACAGCCTCTGCCACTTCCACATCTTGCAGAAATTATGACAAAGACTGGTGTGCTGTCCTCCATTTTTGTGGGAGATATCCATAGATGATACCTCTGAAGGAGCTACTTGATGGTTCAATTCCTCTTGCTGAGTCTCATTGCGACATCTCATGCCTAACAAGAAATCATTATTTTAACACTGCCTGGCAGCCATCTTCTCCCCCAGGTGATCCCACCTCGCCAGACGTGTGGCCGCGTGCTGCTCCACTCAGGGGTGACCGTCTGTCCCCGTCACAGATGGCGGAGATGCGCGAGTGCGGTGGCGCGGACCGGCTGACGTTCGGCCTGGGCGCTGGCCGGCCGCACGCCGCCGCCCAGGTGCACCCGGCCCAGGCGGCCGTGGCGCGCGCCGAGACTCTCCAGCGGGGAAACACGGATCACTGGCTGAGACAGGTACGGCACCGGCCCGGCCGCACAGCCAGACGCGGGACGAACGCGTGCCGGAGCGAGGTTACTGGCCGGGCAGTGTTTTACCGCGGCTCGTTGTGGACGGGCCAAACTGGCTGGATTTCGCCTTACGAGTGAATTTTTCCACCAGGATTTATATAGCGTTTCCATCGCCGCGGGTGGCGTTATGCCGCCCATTGCATTAGTAATACTGGAGATGGGCATATACGAAAGTTGTCCTTATTTATATTAACGTAACATTGCCCTGTTCCGGGGACAATATTCACGAATATTCGTATTGAATATTCGTGATAACATAAAAAACGCATTGCAGTCAACATATGGAGTCGGCATATGTGTGGCATATACATATATGTGGTGCGGTGGTGCTATCTGAGGTGGTGTTAGTGCTGTCGGCAATGGCTGCTCCAGAGGCCGATTGCCGCCCCAGTAGCTCAGTTTGCTAGAGCGCCGGTCCTGGCACTGGTCTCCCCTGTCCTGGCAACACAAGGTTCGAGTCGCTTCGCGCGCTCGCATTTAGCTCGGGCCGGGGGTGTCAGTCGGTAGCTGGCCCGATAAGGCCGGGGACTAGCTACCGAGGCGGCCGTGTCGGTGCATTGGCGGCACGGTAAAGTTTTGGTCAAAATTCTGCCATTGAACTCGAATTCATGGATCGGGTGGTGGGGCCAGAGCTCACGCAACAAGCTCTGCTTAGCAATAGAGCTCTGGTTCATAAAGCCACCCCCAGCAATAACTGGGATTATTTTTTGTTTAATGGCGCCACGTAGCGGAGCTGATTGTCCAGCCCAATTACAAGTGGCGCTGTTCTCATGCGTGCGATTTATGCGTACGACTCAGACCCAGAGGCGCAGCAAAGGTTGGGGAGCCCCTAAGCACACTTGATCAAACAAAAACCTGTGCAATTTGCACCTAACCGTAACAGAAGGTATTGGCGCGCGAGGCGCACCAAAATCGTTATCTATCAAATCTTTTGTATATCCACTCCTTAGAAAATCCTAGCTGCGCCACTGCTCAGATGGGATGTGCCTGATACATGGTGTCTCATGTGAGTTGTGTCACACATTTTTGTTGTTTTCTGTTTGTGCTCGTTGTATGTTCGGTACGCACTTGGTGTGTGTAATGACTGCATGCACTACACTACTTACATGCCCATCTAGTAAACATGAATATATTGTTATTACTAACACTACAATTTTGCCAAGAGTGCATGTCCCAGACCTGGTGAATGCCGTTTTATTTATTCAAATCGACCCATTTTTTCGGAGCTATGCATTTTTTAAGGCTTGGTGCGACCTTGACCTTCCATCCCATCCCCTTTACCTTAATAGATGACATTCGTACCCACATTGCAAATGCTTGTAGTACATGTGAATAACACCTTACAATTGGATAGTCTGGCATTACACATCACGGTGGTGCATGCTTCTGGGTATTCACCACTTATGTCACCCATTTGACCTTGACCTTACATGGCGTAAGAACGAACGACGGTGTTTGCTCACGACTTAATGATACTCGAAATTACGGCCAAGCACTCCCACGTCACGTTTAGACGGTCCAAATAGGAGAAACAACGGTCGATATTTCAGCCCTTATCTGGACTGCACTTGATCTTAACCTGGTACCTTTTGCGACACACTTGATATCAGGTACCATCTTATCCAACGTGCTTAATCAGAGTGCAATGATTTCACACTATGAAAAAGCTCCTTCGATTCAATGCATTACCGTGAGAGTCACACATTCTAATGCTTCATATTCTAATGCTTCACATTTTAACGTTTGCCCTGTGACCTTAATACGGACCCAAAACATAATTTCGTAAGTGCTCTAAGATCACACTTCGCCTCTATTCGATTGCTGCTTGGATTTTAAAATCCGTGGTTTTAAAATCCGTAAGCCGTTCTTAAGATAAACAGGGATCGATATTTGCTGCTCACCAGTGAGTGGTGTGCGGATGAGTCCGGGCAAAGTCGGGTTAATACATTTCCAAATCATATACGAAATAATACATCTTACAAACAGAGCTCCCAACTTCGACATACAATCGATATTAGATTGGCTGTGTAGACTGAGATTGGATTGCATCGCTATAGCAGGGAATGATGGCATCATAGATGTTTAGCTATATGATCAACATGGTCGATGCGCCCTAAAGCCCAAATAACTAACTAGATGTTTAAATACGCGAGTTTCTGTCCCAGAGTCACAGCCCCGCTCCAGTTTCACAGCCCCGGGATAAATGCTCCGTGGTCAATATCGCTGGTCTTGAACTCGCGAGAAAAAAGTGTGGGCTTGAACTCAGCGATACATTTTGATGCAATATGGTGGAATATGCCAATTTCTGAGCACTGCATAAGCATCCTTCCCAAGAACATATTGACATCGTGCTTGTTGATGTATGCCTATGAAGTCTCCATGACTCGTTCCTAAGAAGTAACATGCCCTTGCTCACCATTATGAATTTATTACACAAACATCTGACATGATTCCAGATACAGAGATTATCCATGATGTGTTGTGCTAACAATGCAATTTGCTGGTATCATCGCATCGCAATTGTTATCGTTAACACAGGTATCCATTCATTTAGTGTCTCCAAAGTTAAGTAATAAATCATGCACTGATGCTTGCACTATTGGGTGAAATATAATTTGAAGGACTGGAGGATACTATATTTGGCATGTTTCCTAGGCAGATTTCTACATCATACTGTTCTCGTTCCGACAGTTCACACCTAACAAAAAAAAACACACACCCCTCAACCGGCGGCATTACCGAGTCCACCCGCGATCAACCGGCGTGAGAGACTGGCAACGCCAAGTGACCCAGCTGTTGAATGTGTCGTAAAATAACCCGAGGTTCTTCTTCTCCGACTCACAACCAGTACCATGCTGGATCTGGCTGCAGTGGACTGATCAGTGCGCATCGTACTCGGGGACCCACTCTTGCCGGCCCGCTCTCCTGTCCCAGTGTGTCGTCAGACCTGGTGTATGTGCGGACCGCGTCCAAACATCGGGAGGCGGATTGGTGGGAGCTCGGCAGGTTTGACGGGAGCCCAGCAGGATTGGTGTGAGCCCGGCAAAGTTGGCGTGGGAAGCCGACCAAAGTTGGCGGCGCCCGACAAAGTTGACGGGTGAAGCCGGCCGAAGTTAGCGGGGCCCGACAAGGTTGATGGGAGCCCGGCAAAGTTGGCGCGAGCCCGGGAAAGTAGGCGGGAGGATCTCCAGAGTTTGCGAGAACCTGACGGTGTCATTGGCATACCCCGCATTGATGACGGCAGGATGGCCTGTAGGATCGGCAGGAGAGCCGACAAAGCTAGCGGGAGGCTCGGCCTGCCTGTTGCCGTGCTGACCTGTCTCTCCTCACCGACAGATCCAGGGCGTGCACGCGCCACTGCGGCTGCGGGCCGAGCTGCGCGCCGCCGGCCGGGTGCAGCGGCTGCCGTTCCTGCGCTCCTCCAACCTGATGCTGGACACGCTCACCGGCCGCGACGACACGCTAGGTGGGCGCCGGCGCCGGGCCACCGGCTCGGTACTCTGCGGCGGTACGGCGGCCGCTCTGCTGACCAGATGGCCGTCTGTTGGCCAGCGGTGCACTTGCAGGTTACAGTGAGCTTCTGGGAGCTGCATAACCAATGGAGTCGATGCGCCCTAAAGCTAAATGAACTGAATTTCTGGGAAACGTTGCATCGATGGCAATTTCCGCCGAATCAAGGTGTCGTATCCGAGTTGTGGCCGTCAGTTTGAATCAGGTTCCTGGCTGCAAAGAGTCATGTCTCTGAATCTCTTGGATGTCTCCTGCTTAGCGATCCACGATTCCAGCACCCGGTGCTCTTTGATGCTCCAGTACGTGGTGCTCTACCTGCTCACGTACCAAGAACTGATCCCGGCCCGGTGATCAATTACTTTTGTTTGGGGGGGGGGGGAGAGAGATTCGCCGGGATTCATTAACCACCTTTCATTTTGGGCTGTTGATAGGCAAGAACATTGAAGAGTTTTTATCTTGGGTCGTGCAGGATCGAGAATCTTAATGTTGATTTTTATGAAGGTTTCTGCAGGATTCAGGGTCAAAGAAAAGAGTTCATGCCCAACTTAAATGCTTCATCATGTGAAAAATGTGTCCATGCAACTTCCAGAACATAACCATCGCTTGGAGAGAACACATCCCTCGTGTTCGCTTGATGATTTTAACCCGTCTCTCCTGTCAGATCCTCATACCTCGTCTCGGGGTGGGGGTCGAAGGAAGCCCCCCTCTAATCTCCAAACTAAGCGTCGCACTAAAACGAAATAGGTGTCATCGGAAAGCGCTCGACAAGTAGGGCCAAACACCCCCCAAAGTGACGTCACTAGGGGCCCTAGAGCTTCACAACTTACATTGTGCTTGTGGCTCTGGGGGGGGGGGGTCATTTTGGGGAGATGTGAAAATATTTGGAATCAGAATAGGAAAGCGATATCGACCAGGACCATACAATTTTTGGGCACCCAAAAATCAATTTTGTATTTCAAAATTTTGGAGTTCAAATTTTCTTTAATTTTCCTTTTCTAATGGGTAGAGTGTACCGAAAAATGTTGTTCGATGTCAACTCGCTTCAATAAAAATGTTCATTTTAGCCAGAATCTTCTATTTCAACTATAATGAGCAAATATGCAATACCAAGAAGAAATCAAGAACGGAAAAAATCCTCGGGTGCGTTTTGTTGCATCCTAAAGATAAGCTTTATTAAAATATATTTATCCGTTAAAGCGTGGCGATTGGTTTAACTTTTTGGGAGGTGACCTCACTTAACCTCGACTAACCCGTTGACCCTAGATGACCTAACTTCACAATTTTGACACAACATGCTAAATTGATGTAGGAAAGGGTATGCCAAATTTCTGCCCTTTGCCACGCACCGTTCTTTCACTGTCCGCGGAAAATCTTACGGAGGGTTGTCAACGCCCCCTACCCGAGACGGCGCGGGTTAAATATTGAATTCAAAAATAAGATATGACGACTGGCCTTCCAGAATACAGGATTTAAAGTGTCGTTCTGCTAATGGATTTTTGAAGATCCAGATGTTTAAAGCCTGTTTGTCGGAGGATACTACATGCTTAGAGGTATTTGACTATTATATAAGCGTGGTCGTAATGCAAACAAAAATCGCATGAGTTAAATCACCCTTATTTAAACTCTCCATGATGCTTTGTGACGTCATCTTCCCCGACGTTGGCCGTCCCAACAGGATGGGCGCTGATGCAGCGTAGACATTGACTTTTGATGCGGATCACTGGCACACACTCCCCTTGCAGAAGCCGCTGTATAGTTTACGTGTAACCAGCTCATAATTTTGGAGCCACACGAATTACTGGAGATAAACAATCCATCCCGTCTGGAGTTCTCTGCGATAGGCAACTTTAATTTTCGATACATTTAGGTCTACCTAAGATACCTGGTGTCAACGTGATGTGTGGATCTTCGGCGATGTCCTACCGACGTCAGGCAATGCATTTTTTATTCCGCTTTTTCATCATCTAGGAATATTATGTTTTACTTCAAATGTAATGTGTTTCCGATAGACGAAGGTAAAGTTTTGGCTAACAGGCGTAACTGATATACCAATACCAGTATCTCTTGTATGCAGTCATCGATTCCGCGTCCAGTCTTCCTCCCCACCCGTATAATTACCCTTCCCCCTTAATTATTTTCTCCATCTTCATCCCATGGTTTCGAAATTGCTGGTACTGGCCGAAGAGACTTTAATCCCAAAACAATCAAGCTAACGATGTTACCTCATGTTTTAATGTCTTGAGGTTGATGTAATCTTGTGTCTTAATGTATGCAGATTATATAGTAGTTTTTCTTCTATTTACAGGTAAGGACTTACCAGATATGTGATTCTTGAGTCGGCTCCGGCGAAGTTGGGGCGACGACAAGAAAAAGTTTTATCAATCGTGAATGGTTGGATTCCTTGCAAATTGGGGTAAATCTGGATTTAAAAAAAAATCGATTATGAATGGGATGAATGACGTCTCAGTCAAGTCACATGCTGACTTGGCTGAACTGTTTTTGGTAGTCACATCAAAACGTGTGAATAGGGCGTTTTGGTTTTTTTTTTGGGGTGTGGTGTGAAAAAGGTCGGGTTTTTCTTCTCCTCCCCCCCCACAATTTCCCACCCCCCCCCCCCCCGGCGAAGGCCCTTTCCGTGATGTAAATTAAAACAAAAAAAAAAAAAAAAAAATGCAACTACGAAAGCTTTTCCTGGCGATATTAATATTACATAGATACATGCGAGATTAATAACATTAGATAAGATGATTTATGTCTTATTTTATTGGGAGAGGGGAGACCACACATTTTCCCATGAGCATCCCGGCGCCCTTTGTTCATAGCTCTAAAAATATAACATTTTGGGTAACGTCCCGTGATAGATTCTTTATGGTGGTGGGTTCTCTGCGGACAAGGTGGTACCTGGTGATGTTCATGGTTCTGTGACGGGTGAGCAGTCTTGGATCGTGTGGCGTCGACAATCTCTCGCGCCGATTGGCGACGAGCGCAGCGGCTAACTGCTGAGTGAGTAGTGCCAGGTGGGACGCGAACCTGCAACCTTTCGGGATTGGCAGACGTGCACCTCATCCCTTACCCCCAGTGTGGCGTCTGACGAGCCAGTCGTGCCGGCAGATTTCACCGACTACCTGGGCGCCGTGGAGGGCTCAGAGGTGATGGGACAGCCGCACGCCGTGGTGGAGAAGCAGCTGGGTCTGCTGTGACCGGGCGGCTCCTGCGCGGCTGCTGACGGCGGCCGCCGGGGTTCGGCTGGGTAGTTCCGGTCCAGTCCGGTCCGGTCAGATCCGGTGCGGTCCTGTTCGGTCCGGTGAGGTCGAGACGTCTACCGCTGCTGACGGCGGCCGCCAGGGCTCGGCTGGGCAGCTCCTGCGCGGACGGTCCGGTGCGGTCCGGTCGGTCCGGTGCGGTCCTGTCCGGTCCGGTCCGGTCCGGTCCGGTCCGGTGCGGTCCGGTCCGGTCCGGTCCGGTGCGGTCCGGTCCAGTCCGGTGTGGTCTGGTCCGGTCCGGTCCGGTCCGGTCCGGTCCAGTCCAGTCCGGTCCGGTCCGGTCCGGTCCGGTGCGGTTCGGTGTGGTCCGGTGCGGTGCAGTGTGGTCCGGTGTGGTCCGGTCCGGTCCTGTCCGGTCCGGTGAGGTCCGGTCCGGTGCGGTTCGGTCCGGTGCGGTGCGGTTCGGTCCTGTTGTCCTGTCTGTCCTGTCCTGTCGGTCCTGTCCTGTCCTGTCCTGTCCTGTCCTGTCCGGTCCGGTCCGGTCCGGTCCGGTCCGGCCGACCGGACCGGACCGACCGGACAGGACAACCGGACCGAACCGCACCGCACCGGACCACCGCACCGGACAGGACCGGACCGGACCACACCGGACCACTGCACCGCACCGGACCGGACCGGACGACCACACCGAACCACCGGACCGGACCGACCAGACCACACCGGATTGGACCGCACTGCTACCGTGCGACAGCCTGTCGCAGCTGGACCTGACCTCTCCATGTGTTGCCACCGCCCGTGACCCGCCTGGATAATTGTGAAATCGGTTCACGGCGTGTCGTCTCGTGTCCAGATTGTACCGCAGCAGGCCGCACTTTTCACAATATACATTGGTGTTCGAACTCGCCGCGTGCTCTGTGTCAGGTGAGCAGGAGGCCAGGCAGCAGGTGTCAGACCCTCCAGGCATCCATGAGAAAATGGCATCATGCCAGAACATTAAATTTTGTAATACTAGCCGCCTGTTCCTCCGTTCTACAGAAATAAGCGCGTTAGATTTCGAGCATTTATCCCATCAAACCCGATACGACCGAAGCCTGGGGCTTCAATATGCGTTTTAAGAGGGACGGGTGGAGGATTAAGAAGTGGACTATGAACTATCTGATACATTTTATATGACTCGGAAGTTTTTTTTTAGACTGGAACTGGGAAAATTATCGCCGTGTAAGGTTGGGCGTTTTCATAACGTACTACGATGGTGATATGCTATGGTACGTACAGCACAGTAGGTGTAATCAGTGGATACCACAATGATACGCAGCTGGATGCGACGTGACAAACATAAAACCAATGCAACGCTTAATGCACTTCCCCTAAGACTTCATTGCTGATGCGTTTAGATTAGCTTTTTCAGCTCGCGACGTAATTCCTAAGGTGATAATTTTGGCTTCCAGGAAGACGAAGGTGGGTGGTAAGCGGGTTAGGGACAAGGCATTCAGTGGCTATAGCGTAAGTCTGTTGGGGGGGATTTATGTCTCCGAGCGAAGGGACAGCAGTAGCTGCGCAAAACAGATGAACTAAAAATTACCTCTACGATAGGGTAGCGAATAATTCGCCACTGGTTCCAGGAGATCCGATATGGTACCTTTCCTCATCCAAATAAGCAGGATCAATTTCGGCAAACGCCGTGCTAATTTGTTGACATAATCATGTTAATATTTAATCCGCGTATTCGAAGAACCTTCAGCTGGGCGCTGTATGACCAACGCAGTCGATGCGCCAGTGAGCCCAAATAACCAACCGAAGAACTTCCATTAAATTCACCTCGTATGTATCTGCTGGTGGTTATGGCCACACTTGTCTCGGTGATCAGCGCGGCTGGAGGCGGGAGAAGGTTTGTGCTAGTAATGCTTTCTTGCTAGGTGTTGGGTGTCGGAAAGAACGTTTAGAAGCATGCGGAAATTCACAATGAAAACGATGCCATCTAGAATACCTATTATTTCAATTCGATTTGGAAACCGACGTTTTTTGTACTTAGATATACTTAGATATACAATACTTAGAACGGCGTTTTTTGTTTTTATTTGTTTGCTTGCTAACGCTTTCATCATCGGCATTCGTTAGCGCGAGGTAAACCGCATCATAAACAGTTGTATTGCTTGGATTGCATAACGAGATGTGGATATATCACAATATATAATAGTGAGCATGTGAATGGTGTTACAAACACTTCTGTGAGAAAAGAGAAATGAACACTGCCCAAACATACACCTGGAAGCGCGATGGCAGAAAGTTCCGGAGAACGATGTCGATTCAGTACTCTACTCAATATATCTCGCCCGTTTCCACGATAAAATAAAATATTGGTGAAGAAAATAGAATCGTGAGCTCGTATGATACTACGCCCCTGTAGTGCTAGTTGACACTCAGGACATTTCCCAATCCCGCGGCCCACCGGCGAAACAGTGTGGGCGGCGCCATTAGCCGTGAATGTGCATAAAGTGTGTCGTGAACCACCCAATAAACAAACGAAGTGCTAGTTGAAAAGACGGAACATATGGTTTACTAATGTACAATGTTCGCCCGACATGCATCGTGCTATAATTAGCTCAGCACAGCAAATATGCAGTGCACACATGCTGGTGCACACATGCTGCACATTCAACATGCTGGCGAACTGATGTTGAGCTGAGACAACCGCCTGTGTGGGGCAGCGGCCTTTCAGTCACAACTGAGAACGAGTAACAGTTCCCAAAGCGTTGAAATTACTGGTCTGTAATGTTAAGTGATGGGATCATTGAGCGTGTTTGACCCTTTGTTGTAGTCCGACCCGAGAACACAGCTTGCCACGAGCCGAGCAAGAGCTAAACGTGTGATTTGTTTGTAAGGTTCACAAACCTGCGTTGTTCGCAGCATCGATGCGGCGAAAAATGCACGTCGCAGGACGGAACTATGTAAGTTTAAATCGTCCTATGCCATGCTCGTGGGCTGAATATGATACAACATCTGGCGAACTGATTTGACGAGACACCGCCGTGTGGGCAGCGCCTTTCAGTCACAACTGAGAACGAGTAAAGTTCCCAAAGTGTTGAAATTGCTGGTCTGTAATGTTAAAGATGGTATCATGAGCGTGTTTGACCCTTCGTTGTAGTCCGACCCGAGAACATAGCTTGTCACGAGCCGTGCGAGAGCTAAATGTCTGATTTGCTTGTAAGGTCCATAAACCTGTGTTGTTCGCAGCATCGATGCGGCGAAAAATGCACGTCGCAGGACGGAACTATGTAAGTTTAAATCGTCCTCTGCCATGCTCGTGGGCTGAAAATGGCATTTGCCCAATTTGATTCGTAAACGCTCCAGGCCATGCTAGGTTTATTCGACGTAAGTGGTGCACAGTGCGTACAAATTATAACTAACAAGATTGAAATAACATATACCATCATAATACGATTCACATCAGAAGTTGGAATGATTTCATTCCAACTTCAGCATACATACTTGTTACAAATAATTCTGCCAGTTGTACATGGAATGGGGTTTCTGGATTAATACGCATACGACGGTTGAGCAGCGATGCTGTGCTAAAGGTGGTGGTTATTCGTTTTACGACACGTCGACCTTTCAGTCATGTAGCGTCGCCAATCTCCCGCGCCGATTGGTCGCGGTCGAAGAGCAGCGACAGGTGAGGCTCGAACCCACAATCTTTCGAATGTGAGACGGGAAACTTGCCCCTAGACTACTCGTCCCCGTGCTGAAGATCAAGTAAGATTAGGCAGCTTTAGTTACCTCCTCACTAGTACAATAATGCCATTTTAAGCTACATCTGGCCTCCAGCAAAATCGACACAATGATGTTTCAAATCTACAACGATTCAGAAAGACTACGATGGCCTGCACCACACATTTGTCACGGCACCACCCGTTACGCCACCCGTGCCCACGTCTGGCCGTACCCGTTGCACAACCAACATGCCACACACGTTGCCCGAGTGTGTGGAGGCCCAGCGCCATGTGCAGCCCATCTGCAGCACGCGCACCGCCACACCGTCCTGAGGTCGCCCGAGTGTGCGGGGGCCGAGCGCTATGTGCAACCCACCTGCAGCATGCGCACCGCCACACCGTCCTGAGGTCGCCCGAGTGTGCGGGGGCCGAGCGCTACGTGCAGCCCACCTGCAGCACGCGCACCGCCTGCCCGCCCGGCCCGGCAACGCTGTACGGGAAGCTGTCCATGCCGTGGCAGGCGGCGCCGTGGTCGCCCGCCCTCGTCACCGCCACCACGGCGCCGACGAACTCGGGGTGGCGCGCCACGATGCGCTGCAGCGCGCCGACGCAGGCCGCGTGCGGCGCGGCGCCGGCGCGCATCGCCTCGACGGCCAGCAGGCTGGGCAGGAAGCGCATCATCACGTCGCCGTCGCCGGTGGCCACCGCGCCGCCCACGTCGCCGTCCACGTAGGCGCCGGCGCCGACGATCGGCGAGTCGCCCACCCGGCTGTGGACGGTGGCACGTGGGCACTCGGCAGGCGGGGGCACGTCGGCACGTCGGCACCCAGGCGGGGGCACGTCGGCACGTCGGCACTCGGCAGGCGGGGGCACGTCGGCACGTCGGCACTCGCAGGCGGGGGCAGTCGGCACTGGCACGTCGGCACGTCGGCATGGCAGGCGGGATCGCACGTCGGCACTCGGCAGGCGGGGGCACGTCGGCACGTCGGCGGGACGGACGTCGGCACTCGGCAGGCGGGTCGGCACTCGGCAGGCGGGGGCACGTCGGCACGTCGGCACTCGGCAGGCGGGGGCACGTCGGCACGTCGGCATTCGGCAGGCGGGGGCACGTCGTCACGTAACAGACGGGGGCACGTCGGCACGTGCCAGACGGGGGCACGTCGGCTGTCGCGGCGGTGTCTACAGCACTAGGAAATCACTGTACATGAGCCGCTTAGCATGTAGTGCTTCTTCGGCACCCTGCAAACGTCGAAACACGCTATCCGAGATACGTAATATCGGCATGAATTGTCTCAGCAGAAGACGTAAGAATGTGCAGCGCTGTTGAAATGCTACATGATAAAGGAGGTGAAATGGAGCTCAGTCTTGAACACTAGGAACACTTATGGATACAATTTTGATGACGTTCCTAATATTATGGCATTTAGAATCACAAAACGTGCAACAGCATGGAAGCGTGCGAAGTGTGAACAAGTCCGAATTTTACGCAAAGGTCTCATCTTATGAAAGATAAAACTTCATTCACAGGTCAAACAAGATGCTGGTCGGTGAGGTTCTTCATCTGAATCTTAAAATTTCAAGACATTGCGTTAAATGTATATAAATTCAAGATATAAAACAGCGTGGAAGCCAATATTCATCGAACCTTCTTCGGGCGTACCGACTGAAAACGCATGCATCAATGCAGATGCCACCTGCAATTCCTTGTTGTTTCGAGGAACATTGACAGCAACCAGGAGTTGACGTTCAACGAGACGAGACATTATGGAGTGATTATGAAATAATGTTCAACTCAGGGGACATGGATCTTCCACTCAATTTAGCCATAGAACTAAAGGTGGCAATTATTGCCACCCCACCCCCGAAGGTTTTCCGACTCCCGAACCCTCCAAGACATCTCACCAAATCTTTGCCTTCTAACCACTGAATAGCAGATCGCTTGCTGGGAAAATTTTGCAGGATGTTCCGTTGTCTCCGAGCAAGACGATATCAATCGTCGTTTATGTGGTAATCTTACCAGGACTGCCCGAAACTGAAGTTTTACAGGCAATCATTAAAGAAATGCATACAAATGCTTAGGTAATTTAACAAATTACACAAAATTAGGTGACCGCAAGTCAAACCATGCGGTCAGGTTAGGGTGAAATTTTGTCTTCTTACGTCTAAAGTGCCAAGCATAATACAGCCAACACTAAGACCGGAATATTTACCGTAGAACACAACATATTTCACAACCAGTTATAGGTGCACAACAAGTCCGGTCACGGAGGTATGATCCAAAATGCGTACCGGTCCTCCATCACGGAAATGATCATTTGGACGTGCATATTAATATTGAAAAGTTTTCGGTGTAATTCTAGGTTTATAATCGGGGTAACCTGTTGTGTCCTAAGCTGATCGTTGCTGCAATAAATTGATGTATAGCATACTCCTGGCATTGGATTTGAATTTGGGGTCGCTTAGGGTATATTGATTGGTTGGTTATTGGTTTTACGCAAGGGCCCTTCTTGGTTGCACTCTGTACACTGAACCAGTTGCCCACCAAATCTGCCAATCAGCCCTCCCTGTAATACTGAAAAGCAAGCCCTCTATTCTTATAATGATTGTCTATGCTGTTTTTAAAGATGTTCAATGTTCTGCTACTGACGATGTTTTCTGGCAGCTGGTTCCAGTGTTCCACTACCCTGTTGGTGAAGAAAGTTTGCCTTAACCTTGTTCTGCTGTGGTTAATTTTAATTTTGAATTTATGACCTCTAATTGCATCATTTCTGTTAAATTCAAACATTTCCCCAAGGTATCCCTCTCCAGACCATTGACAAATTTAAAGACCTCGATGAGATCTCCTCTCAGCCTTCTATATCTAAGTGAAAACATATTCAATTTCTTCAATCTTTCCTCATATGCCAGGTTGCTTATGCCATTAACCATTTTTGTAGCCCTCTTTTGTACTCTCTCTAAAAGCCAACAATCTTTTTCATAGCTAGGAGACCAAGCTTGGATGCAGTATTCCAAATGTGGCCTGACGTATGCACAGTAAAGCTTCCTGATCACTTCCTCACTTCTGTATGATACATTCCTATTTATTGCCCCGAGCATTCTCAGTGCCTTCTTCCTGGCTTCCTTGGTCTGTTCTGATGCCCCCAATTTTGTGTTTAGAATAACACCTAAATCCTTCTCCTGTTGAGTCACTGATAGCACTTGGCCACCCATCAAGTATGGAGCCTTCATATGCTGCTTACCTACATGCATGATTTTGCACTTATCAAAGTTAAATTTCATTTGCCATTCTTCGGACCACTTCACAAGTTCGTCTAAGTCTTTTTGCAGCGAGATATGCTCATCCTGACCTGTTATTGCCCTAAAGACCTTCAAATCATCTGCAAATTTCAAACTTTACTGCTTAGGCCACTTTCAATGTTATTTACAAATATAATGAACAGTAATGGCCCTAGTACTGACCCCTGGGGGACTCCACTAAGAACATTTTGCCATGATGACTTTGTACCATTTAGCATCACTCTTTGCTGTCTATCTGAAAGCCACAACTCTATCCATTTTAAGATGCTACCTGCAATACCATGGGACTGAAGCTGTATCATTAACCGTTTATGGGGTACCTTGTCAAAGGCCTTACTAAAGTCAAGATATGCTACATCAACCTGATTTCCCTGATCAAATTGTTCTGTGGCGAAGTTCAAAAAGTCCAAGAGGTTTGTGAGACACGATCGTCCTTTTCTAAATCCATGTTGAGTATCTTGAATCAATCTGCTACCTTCCAGATAACTAACTATTCTATCCTTGATAATTGATTCGAGTACCTTGCAGACTAGGGATGTGAGACTTATTGGCCTATAGTTTTCAACTTTCCCTCTTTCTCCTTTCTTGAAAATAGGAACTACATTTGCCCTTTTCCAATCGGTTGGAATTTCATTATGTGAAACTGATCTACAAAATATTATACTAAGTGGAAATGCCAGTTCCTTTTCAGTTTCCCGCAACACCCTAGCATAAATATCATCAGGTCCTGCTGCCTTATTTGGCTTTATTTTCCTGATATGATTGTAAACAACATCACTACCAATGAAATCAACATCATTTGTCAGATCCCATGTATCTGAACTATGGTGTACGGTCGGCAGATTGGTCATATCTTCCAATGTAAACACTGATTTGAACTGCTTGCTCAGCTCCTCAACCATCTCACTATCCTCACCCAATGTAGTCCCGTTTACTTCCAGTGGACCAATTGTGCTAGAAACTTTACTCAGCTTGTAGAAACTAAAGAACTTTTTACTGTCCCCATTACAGTTTCTAGCTAAATCCAGTTCCTTTGCTCGCTTTGCTGCTCTGGTTTTTTGCTTCACAGTGTCTCTAGCTTTTCGATACGCCTTTAGATTAATGACATTTGAGGCTTCTTTAAAAACTCTAAATGCAGTTTTCTTAGCCCTAATTGCTTTTATCACGTCTGGTGTAAGCCATGCTGGCTTTCCTACCCTTCTTTGCGTCTTTGCTTTTGGGGGACATGTCTAATCTGAGTTTCCTTTAAGTAAGATTTGAACTTTTCCCACATTTCACAGGCATTTAAATTGGAGAATTCTTTCTTCCCATCTGATGGCACTTAAAGCCGCTCTCATGCCGTTAAAGTCTGCTCTGTTGAAATTTGAAACCTTTACCAAATTATCCTTGATAATTTCCCCTACATGTGCCTTGAATCTAACTATGTTATGGTCACTTTTTCCCAGAGTTTCGCCTAATAGTCAAGTCTTGAACCAAGTCACTGCCAAACTGAGAATACAAGGTCCAAGAATGAACTATGCCTGGTAGGTTCCGATACACAAACTGGTCATTTTGTTTTCCACTAGTGTACCATCTTGCCATTACATATAAATCATGCAACTCTTCATATACGCTTTGCTCGGAATAAAATTCACGACTCAACAGAGCACATTGCGCCCAACTAGCAGACCGCGACGCACCCCGGACCGTTAGTGGACCACGGAATTCGCACGAGGAGAGCTCTTCGTCAATTCAACAATAATAGTAATACTGAAAACTTCAGTTTCCCTGCATAGGCCACGGCTTACGCGCGCCGCACCATTAGAGGTGCCTCGATGATCTCGTGACGGGGGTACGTTGGAGAACTAAATCGCAACGCTACGTCGGGAGACGCTACGCGAAACAATCGCCCACCCACTTAACGTTGCTGATATCAGGAAAGCATTGGTCAAACTTGACCGTAGAGAGAAACCTGACGGTGAATTCTAACGACAAAATGTCTACTGTGAGGCTTCGGAGGCGAACTTTTTAACATCCGAAGAAATAACCAACAAGCCTGCTCGAGACTGAGATTGCCATTCGATCACTCAAGAACGTTTCCCTGGGATCGGACGGTTTCCATAATATATGTCTAAAACATTTTTCTTTAAGTAAGCATAGCGGCGCTTCAACGCACTTCCAACGAATAATTGAAAACTGTGAAATTTCATCGCGATATCACAGACAGACACCGCCCTATCACACTTCATCACAGACACTGCCCTACTTCATTATAAACAAATATCGTTGTCTTATTCTTTGTGCGAGCTATCACAGATAATGATCAGTGTTGGACTCTCCTGGTTCTTAGAATCACAGCATTATTCACAAGTGTTCAGCTTGGTTTTAGTCAAAACCTCACTACTCTCGATCATATTTTAACATTAGATTAGGATGTCCGTATGGCTTCTGAAACGACACGTTGAGTACGGGCAGTATTTTTTATCAAGAAGGCATACGACATGACGTTGCGTCTCGGAATAGTTGTTGTCGGAACGGAAGGTAAAAAAAAAAAATATGAGGAATGGGCACATTTCAACTTAATTTATCCTCTCATGGATGCATCTGTGCGGGTTACATCGGTGTCTTACGTGACTCTTGGTTGGTTGTTGGTTTTACGACACATCGATCGTTGAATCATGCGGCGTCGCCAATCTCTCACACCGATTGGTCGCGGGTGAAGAGTAGCGACAGGCGAGACTCGAAGCCACAACCTTTCGATTGTGAAACGGGCAACTTACCCCTAGACTACTCGTTCCCTGCTACGTGGCTTTGAAAACCATCCAGTCACAATATGTTTCTCATCTCGCTCCATGAAGTTGGGCCTTGTAAAACGAAGATGAAATCAAGAGGTTATTTAGGAAGTACTTAGGTTTCAAAGCTTCAGCGCAAACGATTCGGCAATGGTACACAACTATTGTCAGGGAATGTAATCTCCCCCATGCATGGCGATATTATACAATACAACATCCGATGCCGTTCTGCGGATATAATCGTGGCTCACATTGACACCACTACATTCTCATTGAGAGTCCCCAGCCTTGCGCACTCCGGCCTAGAGATCGAACTCCAGTCGCGTCCACTCCACCTATCCTTCGCACATACGCACCGTCCAGAAGTTCGGCTGGCACTTGTTGTCCTTCCAGTCCTGGAAGAGTTGACGAGAGTGGTCGGTGCTGAGACTCTCCTCCCGGAAGCCCATCTGAATGGCGAACTGTGTGGCGAGCTCGCCCACCAGCAAGGTGTGACGTGTGTGCTCCAGGACAGCGCGCGCCACCTTTGCCGCGTTCTTAACGCGCCGCAGACAGCCGACGGCGCCCACGTTCTGTGAGTCACTGGCCGGATCAGCCACACGGGTCAGTCGGCTGTACTGCTGAGGTTATACATGTGGCAGTCGGCTGTACATCTGCGGTCGGCTACACTGCGGTCATGCACGGGTCAGTCGGCTGTACATCTGCGGTCGGCTACACTGCGGTCATACACGGGTCAGTCGGCTGTACTGCTGCCGTCATACACGGGTCAGTCGGCTGTACTGCTGCGGTCATACACGGGTCAGTCGGCTGTACATCTGCGGTCATACACGGGTCAGTCGGCTGTACTGCTGCGGTCATACACGGGTCAGTGGCTGTACATCTGCGGTCATACACGGGTTAGTCGGCTGTACTGCTGTGGTCATACACGGGTCAGTCGGCTGTACTGCTGCGGTCATACACGGGTCAGTCGGCTGTACTGCTGTCGGTCATACACGGGTCAGTCGGCTGTACTGCTGCGGTCATACACGGGTCAGTCGGCTGTACTGCTGCGGTCATACACGGGTCAGTCGGCTGTACTGCTGCGGTCATACACGGGTCAGTCGGCTGTACTGCTGCGGTCATACACGGGTCAGTCGGCTGTACTGCTGCGGTCATACACGGGTCAGTCGGCTGTACATCTGCGGTCATACACGGGTCAGTCGGCTGTACTGCTGCGGTCATACACGGGTCAGTCGGCTGTACATCTGCGGTTATACACGGGTCAGTCGGCTGTACTGCTGCGGTCATACACGGGTCAGTCGGCTGTACTGCTGCGGTCATACACGGGTCAGTCGGCTGTACTGCTGCGGTCATACACGGGTCAGTCGGCTGTACTGCTGCGGTCATACACGGGTCAGTCGGCTGTACTGCTGCGGTTATACACGGGTCAGTCGGCTAAGGTACTGCTGGGTCATACACGGGTCAGGCGGCTGTACTGCTGCGGTCATACACGGGTCAGTCGGCTGTACCGCTGAGGTCATACACGGGTCAGTCGGTTGTACTGCTGCGGTTATACACGGGTCAGGCGGCTGTACTCCTGCGGTCATACACGTGTCAGGCGGCTGTACTGCTGCGGTCATACACGGGTCAGTCGGCTGTACTGCTGCGGTCATACACGGGTCAGTCGGCTGTACCTCGGTCATACACGGGTCTGCGGTCATACACGGGTCAGTCGGCTGTATTGCTGCGGTCATACACGGGTCAGTCGGCTGTACTGCTGCGGTCATACCGACACTGTAAAGCTTTTGCGTGTGAAACTGTTGCCCTGTCTTCCAAACGTGAACTTCAGAGCGCTTTTCATCTCCAGCTGACATGCGGCAGTAGAAACTTTGAATGATCTGCTCGTAATCTGGAAATTGCATTTCAGGTGAAGGTTAAAGCCAACTTCCAGGTTTTTCTGCCATATTGAGTGGAGAAAAATCAATGTATGGTTAATGTTCCGTGCTGAAAATGAAAAAGATCATGCAATAAGGATGCTGGGTTAAATAATGTGACAAACGATGATGATGAATTAGGGTCTAGTGACAAAGATAATTAACATAAGATAAAGTTCCTTTTGTGCATTTCTACATCACATCTGATACAGAATCCTGCTGTTCCTCTCCAAGTGACATATTAATTCAGTTTCAGCGCTGTCTAAGTCGTGCGACGTAAGTGTATGACCAGTGAACAGCTTGAGATGGCTTGACATCATGTGGTTTGACCTGATTTGACCTCGTTCGACCTTTCTTTGGAATTATTATCCAAGCAGTGAACAATTAAGCAGTCTGAAGAAGTGGTGCTATCAATATATGTGTCGGTCCAGTGTGATCTGATATCAGGTCACGAGGTCAGAAACTGTAGAGTTTATGTGGATGTTTCAGTATCATATCAGGTCTTCTTGGATCATATCTTTTATACTTTAAAAGCTATGTTACAGGGCTTAAAGCTTAAGCTAAAAGATGATTATAAAAAGTAACCAAATGTTCATATTAAGTAAAATAAGATCAAACAAAATAGGATAAAAATACTTAATTTTTACTTTAGATGAGCATTTGACTACTTTTTATCAACATTTTCAATTCGACTATGGTCAACATATACTCTCCACAACATTACAAGCTTAAACTTACTTCATCTGACCATAGAGCACAACATGGCCTTGCATTCATATTTTTGGATGTCATCAGATACAAATGACATGTTAGAATGGTTCTGTTGAATGAATCCAAGACAAATAGGTATATTCATATTTTCCAGGTAATTCCCTGAGGTGAAGATCTTCTAACTGGGATGAACTATGATGACCTTTCCGAAAACGTATAAATACGATGTGACGGGAGCTCTAGATTTGCCAATGACACTTCCCATGTGCCTCTAACATGCACAGTTTGTAAACTGGTTACCAAGCACGACATTCATGTGTGCTACTACTTGAAAAGCGATGCAGAAAGAAAACAAGCTATTATCCGGCCAGTCCGGCGAGGACTACTAAACTTTCGTCTAGCACAGTTGTGGACGCTCCATGGTCAATGCAGTCACTGCGCCCCAAGCCCAAACAGCCAACGAACCAAGGGTCAGTTAGTTATTTGGGTTTTCGGGCGCATCAACTGCAGTGGTTATACAGCGCCCAACGAACCAAGAGAACAAACAACACTACAGCAGAACCTTGTCAGTGCATATCGATAAGTCGGGATGCATGCTCACGGTAACTACAACCGAGATCAAATGATCGGGCATGGATCCCCGATCTATGCCCGTAAATAAGTGCATGGCCACTGCCAAAGGTGTCGCAGATCACCGCGGCTCACCCGTCCATGATCATGGCGTCGAGCGTGGTCTCGCCATTTTCGTCGGGACTGCCGCCGAAGCCGACGGTGCCGTCGCACTGCAGCTTCTCGCAGGTGGTGCAGCCGACCTCGACGGCGTCCAGCGCCGACCCTCCGGCCAGCAGCACCTGCCAGGCTGCCGGCGGGCCACCGACCCGACTGCGGTCACCGTCACCTCGTGAGAACTGCATACATTAGCATCGTTTATGACAATGTGGCATAGAGGTAAGTGCACCCATGGTGAATATTTTCTGACAGACATTTACCTTTTTCCAGAATATCATCCATATCATGTCAAAGCATTTTTGGCAAGGATGACATCAGAAAAAAAACTTTCAATATCAAAGGAATTTATGCAGTTTGTACTTCAGCAGACTAAAATAATGTTCTGCCACCTCCTAGTTTCAACAGGCTCAACTCGGTTAAACTGGCATACAATGCCAGCACATATAGAAGTCAAGTTTGCATAACATTTGCTCTAAATATGTCATCAATCAATTCCTGCAATAAATGATTGAAGAAAAACAAATACAGCTGAGCACTAAACAAAATAGTATGTCGGAAGAAGAGCATTGTGTAATTACTACCAATATAATATGAACATTAGGGAAACATTGCAACCACTATAGCATGTGGTATGCACTGAGCAATGCCACTAGTGTCACTTTAATACATGTAACTATTTAATGTAACCATCTGAAGTACATGTTCACAGACAAGTTAACTCAGTGATAAAATATTAATGAAATAGTATGGAATATACCACTTACTGAACAATCAACTGACATCCTTATGGAATAAGTATGACCATCATTCTTCTTGGACTGTGTTTGCAAAGTATTCATGTCTCATTTCTAACTGTACTCTGTTTACAAGAATCATACCTTTGCTCATCATAATGGATCTTGTATCATGACAGTGAATATCATGACTGCCACCTGTTGGCAGTCAGGAACTGGATGATGTAATGTCACCTGTAGGTGGTGGCAACATGAGAGCAGAAGTGTAATTTGCTAATCAGTTCAGCTGAATGGATGCAGCACTGCACTGGGGTGGCATCATGGCATGGGCTGCACCTGATATCTGGTGAGGAGTGACAGTTGGGGTTGGCTTGAGTTGTACAAAGCCAAGTTTGTCTTGTGTTGTTATGGAAAACTGAGAGGATGCCAATACAGGAGTGGCATTGCAGAGTTTTGATGCTACCAGGAGTGAATGGACACTACAATCGCATTGTCTTAATCCAGTGATAAATTGTTCATGAAATATGGTGGAATATACCACTAAGTTAGCACAAAATAGCATCTCTTGCAAAGAAGCATCAATCATCATATTTCTTGATGTGTTTATGAAATCTCCTTCACTCATTTCAAGCAGAACCTTGCTAACTGCTGTCATGCTTTATTGCAACACAAATGATGGAGAAAACCTCATGCAGCTGGGACAGATCAAGTTGGTTGGGTCATGGCGTACAGATAATGTCATGACCTACACACTGTTTGAGGGCTGTGAGATACAAAACTTTCTTATTGAAGCTACAAAGCTGGACAAGCTGCAATCCAAGGACTCTGTTCATCCAAAAATCACAGTGAGAGATCAACAATGCACAGCTGGGACCATCTAATAAAAGGTATGTAAACTTCTTATAGTGTTAGTCAATCAATGTCTCAGTGCAGTGTGACATTTTTAAAGAAAATGGGTGGAAAATACCACCTAATGAAAGTTAAATCGACCTCCCTGTCTATGGCTTTTGTGGCATCCTTGCTTGCTAGCTGCTCATTATGAAACCAACATGAACTCAACTGAAGACATCCTGATGCCCTTCAACAATTCAAATATGCCAATGCAAATATGCCACCAATGACCTCTGATCAGGAAATTTCCTAAAACTGTATCACAGAGCCTCTTCTGATTCAGATAGTCTACCCAGTATCCTGAAACCCGGTATCATCCAGCACTCCTTAAGTCATTATTCAGCAAGCGACAAAGCCCTGCATTGAAAACAATATGCAGGCTTATCAAAGTTGCTCAGTGATAAATTATTCCACTTTCTGAACACTCAATTGACATCCTTCTTCAAGAAGTATCAGCATCCTGCTCATTGACATGAAGTATTTATGTCTCCTTCGTAACAGTATCCTGTTTATAAATAGCATGTGCATGCCCTTAATATGGAATGGTGTTACACAAACATTTTGCAATGCAATTCGGGTAAAGGGATGACCTATGTGATATGGGATACAATATCAGTTCATCAGTTATTATTCTCCTTATCCCGAATACATCTTTTCTCAAATTATGGATCTTAAAACAAATGATAAAGGTCCAGTCATAATCACCTACACCATCAACTCATATTTTAGTCTGAAAGGCATCAGAAATGTTTAATTACACTAATTGGATGTCAAATTTTGACATCCTGCTATGCTCATTTCGACATCTCACACCTAATGAAAAACCAATATTTTAACCCTGTCTCAGTGTCATTCCTATCATATCATGACATACTGATATGCCTATGATGTCATAGTTCAAATTGAGAAGCAAGCCAAAAAATGAGTGGTCACATCTTCCAAACCATTTTCATAAACATGGTATTACCCCCCCCCCCCAAAAAAAAAAGGTTCCTAAAACACCCTAAAGCACAAATTTACCAAACAATATGAATATCTTTTATATTATTCAAAATATTATTGTCTTCAAGAACAAATGGGGCTAGACTAGTTTCTGTTGTATTTTTCTTTCTTTTGAATACTGTTTCATGCACATGCAGAAGAAATGTTGGCAAATCATGTTAATGATAAACATATGCATTGCATTAAGAAATAAAAATTGGGGAATTCAGAAATTACCTCAAGGTGCCAATTAACCATTGCTTCAGCATCTCAAACGTAATGAAAGAACCATTACTTTAACACTATTAATCATATTAATAAATATATTGGAAATATATTTTAAGAATATATTTATAAAGACCTTTAAGCACAAGCTGACCAAAAATACACCAGCTTCCATGGGTTCATGCACTTTAATCGATAAAGAGAGAAGGCAAAATAGGTAGGTAGGTAGGTACCTATGTACCTACTACCTACCTTCCCATTTAATGAAATCCTAAACGAGTTACCTGTTTCGGTGGCGTTTGTAAAACCCCACGTATTTACCACAAGTGGTGACGCCATCGAGGCCTGAAATAAAGTCGCCGTTAAATATGTGCTAAGTATTAAATGCATCACAACCACAGAACATCAGCGAGTAACACAAAACTCTGGGTCAAAACGGATATCAACCCGACGCCGGCACACCAACAGAAGCTGGTTCGCTTTTATCTCAAACGCGTCATAGTTGTTTCAGCAGGATTGAATTTGGTATCGCGATGTCATTGCACTCAAAGTTTTACCTTCATGCATATTTTGCTCATTAGGCGCCGATCATTCATTGGTTTACCTAGCGTTTGGCATGTCGGAGGTAAGGGCAGAGGCGCAGTGAAGGGGGCCTCACTTTGTTAGGAGCCCTTGAAGAAGCCAATTTTGGGGGACTTTGACCGTCATTCTGGGGCCGAAACGCGATTTTGGTGATTCCTGCACGATTTCGGCCATCAGCGAGTTTTATGAGCCCGCTGCGTTTATTTGGTGCCCTGGGCACGAATTTTTGGGGCCCCGACATATTTTTTTTAAAGGACAAAACGCAATTTTGGGGGGCTTCGGTGCATCTTGCTTGGCCCCGATGCGTGTTCTGGGGCCCCGCTATACTTAGTGGTGGCATGGGAGTTTGGACCGCAACGCGATTTTTTGGGGTCCGGCGCGAACGTCGGGCTTCTGTGCATTATTTCTGAGCCACGCTGTGCATTTGGGGCCTTCAACGTGAATTTGATGGGGTCTGACAGGAATTTTGGAACCCATACGTGGTTTTTAAACTCACAGTGCCATTTTCGGGCCACTGTGTGGGTTTTTACGTCTCGCTTTATTTATTTCGGGTTTGGAGGAAACGTTGTACGATCCCAGCGAGACTTGTCCGAGCTCCGATGCAATTTCTGCCAACACCGACGATGTTTTTGGGGCCAACCACCTCTCAGCATCAGGGGACCTTAGTTGACATAGTTCCCCAGCGGGCAAAGAAAGCCAAATTTCGACGCGCTTCTCGTTCCCAAATTGTTTCCTCTGGAGTGACGAAGAGTCTTTAGCTCCTCAGCCCCACCTCCTGGTTGCGCTGCTTAGCAGCACCCCTGTATTGCAGCAGCTGTGTTTACTTGTTCACTTGCAAGAGTTTGCTTACGAGTTGGAAAGTATTAGATCGTGAGGCGCACCCGAAGCCAGGACACTTGTACACATTCGTATGTAAACACGGGCTGGCAACTTGCTTAGTTGTCGGATAGAACTCAATGTGCCCGCAACAGTGGACGGAGTGTCTCTGAATCAAGGTAAGTCCGTTGGTGACAAGAGACGGGAGACAAAGCATAGGATGATAAAAAAATCCTTGACGAGTGCACCTATCTGACTGAGTGTGGGAGGAGGCCCATCTGTAATTGGAATTACGGGACGCTGTTTCTGAACCACTGTTGATTTTTAAGGTTGCTCACAAGCTTCAGGGATTTTTAAGGTTGCTCACAATACCGGCCAAGTCACGCGAGTTGTCTCCTGACGTGATGATGCCGTTGCCAGCGGCCAGTGTTCTGAGTTGACGTCAAGTGATTGAGCGTGTCAGTTGGAGAAGAGCGACATGTTGCGGGAGCTGGCCGACCGATCGTCGCTGGCCGTGACACTCGGCTGCGTCCTCTGCCTGGCGTTCATCAGGTGAGACCTGTCCTCAGCTGATATGGACATTACCTCATCTATATATATGGACTTTACCTCATCTATCTATATATGGACATTACCTCATCTATATCTATACTATTTCCTTATCTGGACATAGGGCCTAGCATTGACAAAATCTTTGGGAGGGCTGAATTGGATTGGGCAGGAGCACTGGAAAGGAGTTCCCAGACAAGCGTGATTAGCATAAACTCATGCAACTGAAAGAGATGCCTACATAGTTGTTGGAGACCTTTCTCAGATGAACGAGAAGTTCCGCCGCCGCCTGGACGTGCAGTGCTCAATATGAATGCGTTGCAGTGCGGCATTGAACTTTTCTCAACCCTCGAGAATGTAAATAAAACGTATATATGCCGCCCGTTATTTATACTCATATAATATATGCGCAGTGCGGCATAAATATATACTATATATATATATATATATATATATATATATATATATATATATATATATATATATATATATATATATATATATATATATATATATATATATATATATATATATATATATATATACTATCCAGGTCCTTTGGTTTTTCGGGTTACTCGCCACCCTTTTAACGACCTCCTTAAGGACGACCTTCCAGGTCAGGTCAAATTTCCCAGTGTGGAAATGTGTTCAGTCACCCAGTCGACGATGCAGTGTTCAGACAATAATTGTCGTGAAGCAAATGTGATCAATGATATGCAAATCGAAGACTTAGACTAATAGCGTTACTCGTGATAGCATGTGGCACTCTTGATACTTACATCATGAGACAGACGTTGCTCGTGATAGCTTACATAGTACATAGGAAGCTTACATAGCAAGCTCGTTAGCTCAATATGAATGCATGCAGTGCTGCAGAATTGTCTACCCCTCGCTACACTGTGGCAGGCCAACTTTAACCCCATCAACCTCTGTTCTTGGTAAGGTAGAGATATGCATATATACATATAAATATATATATATATATGTATATATCAAGACATAAAATCAAGACATAAAAGATCGGTGCAACCATGAGCCACAAGTGCCCTTCTTGGCTGCAATCTAGACACTCAGCCAGCTGCCCACCAAATCTGTCGATCAACTATCCATGGAGTACTGAAAAGCAAGCCCTCTATTCTTATGAAGATTGCCTATGTTGTTTTTAAGGGATATTCAATGTGCTGCTACTGACATTGGTTTTTGGCAGCTGGTTCCAGTGTTCTATTACCATGTTGGTGAAGAAAGACTGTCTTATTCTTGTCCGGCTGTGGCTAACTTTTATTTTGAATTGATGACCTCTAATTGTATCATTTATGTTCAATTCAAACATTTCCCTGAGATATTCCTTCTCGTGACCATGGGCAAATTTAAAGCCCTCGATGAGATCTCCTCTCAGCCTTCTATATCTAAGTGAAAGCATTTTACATTTCTTCAATCTTTAATCATGTGCCAGGTTGCTTATGCCTTTAACCCTTTTTGTAGCCTTCTTTTGCACTCTCTCTAAAAGCCAAGAATAAGAAATATATATATATACAATATCCTCGTCCTTAGGTTTTTTTTCGTATTACTTGGCACCCTTTAACGACATCCTTTAGATGACCTTCCAGGGCAGATTAAATTGGCCAGTGTCGGGATGTGTTCAGTCACCCAGTCGGCGATGCAGTGTTCAGAAAATGATCGTCGTGATGCAAATGTGATTCTTGGTTTAGTATCAGTGATATATTAGTATTTGCCGCCATGGTACCTCAGTTGGTTAGAGCGTTGGCCTGCACCGGTCTCCCCTGTATTGGCAACACAGGGTTCGAGTCGCTTCGCGCGCTCGCATTTAGCCCCCGGCCGGGAGTGTCAGTTGGCAGCTGGCCCGATAAGGCCGGGGACGAGCTACCGGGCGGCCGTGTCGGTGCATTGACGGCACGTTTAACTTTCGGTGTAAATTCTGCCGTTGAACTGGAGCTCATGGATCGGGTGGTGGGGCCAGGGTTCGGGCAACAAGCTCTGCTTAGCAATAGAACCCTGGCTCCTCAAGCCACCCCAGCAACAACTCGGACCAAATTTATTTAAATAAATAAAAAAAAATCAAAGACTTGTATGTTGTAATTCAAAGTGCTTCTAAAAGATCGGTTGTCTTCTCAAAACCCACGAAGTCCAAAACGTAGGCAATAAGCTGACGGCTCTACTGACCTTCAGCATGACATTGGCATACCGAATTATTCAGTTGAACCTTAAATTAGTAGTACTTACTGGAAATCTTCTGTATTTTAGCCTGTCGAGCGCCCATGAAGCCTACGGCTCCAGAGCGCTCTGGATTTTCAGCTCCAAAGTGAGCATTCTTCCAGGACTTTTCAGATCATATGTCGCGACCTGATCCGACATTGAAACGTGAACCACTATTACAAGACACTATCAACCTCATTGCTTCGGTTTGTGAAATGTCAATTACGGAAAGCCATGCGCAGAAATCAGCATTCTACATGTTAGTTTCATCAGATGACTTGATGTGACGTGAATTTTCTGAAGTGTTATATTTGTGACATTTGTGTATATTCTCGCGCTGAAACTTTGACTATATTTTTCTTCTAAGGCTAGTTTTTAATGAATGTTTCCAAGTATGTACGTCTCAGCACCGTATTGAGTTGAGGGTGTGACCTGACTTTGACCTGCACTAGCTTCTCAATCTGAAAGACATAACATATATTTGTGATATAAAATATGACTTCAATATGTTCAGAACTATGCAAAAGTTTAAAGCAACGCATAACTAGCATTGTTATTTAGAGAAGATGAGTGAAGGGGCTCATGTGGCGAAGTTAACCTCTGGCTGCATCTGTAGCAACGAACCACGCAGCAAGATTATGGCTGCTCCTGTGTATGTGCACTGTGTATGCTTTGACCTGTTGGGACCCTGGCACGAACCTGACCTCCGGATGGAAGTCTCCGTCTGCCGGCCGCACCCGTCCACTGCTGACGCAGTGGGTTGACGGTGTACGGGCTGAGATAGCTACAGCACGCCGCGACCCGGCTGTCGCTTGGTCAGCTTCAGGCTTGGTCAGCTCCGCTGCTGCCGGCCGCACCCGTCCACTGCTGACGCAGTGGGTTGACGGTGTACGGGCTAGGATAGCTGCACCACGCGCGACCCGGCTGTCGCTCGGTACGTTCTGGCCTGGTCACCTCCGCTGCTGTCGGCCAGTCGGAGCCACCCGTGCCTGCTTCCATCACGTAACACGGCGCTGTACTTACACCATGTCACGTGTAAATGCTGTTCGTGTAGGATGTATTCAGTCGAATATCGCCGGGTGAGCCCCGTCTCTGTGGCATGTGTAATGCAATAGGCGGTACTGGATATAGCCGACTGAGCCCCGCCTATGTGGAATGTGTGATGCAATGGGTGGTACTGGATATCGCCGATTTAGCACTGTCTCTGCGGCATGAGTGACGCAATAGGTGGTACTGGATATCGCCGACTGAGCCCTGTCTCTGTGGCATGTGTGATGCAATAGGTGGTACTGGATATCGCCGACTGAGCCCCGTCTCTGTGGCATGTGTGATGCAATAGGCGGTACTGGCACGTGACTGACTAGTTGCATGTGGTAGGGTACGGCCTCCGCGCGCCCGGGCTGAGTCGCTCTGCTGATCACGACAGACGGCGTTGAGTAGTGAGCATGAGACAGCTTCACCAGACGTGGCGATGGGCTGTTGACAGTGGCAGCGCCAAGAGGGTCTTGAGGCACGAACTTTGGAAAGGCACGATGCATTGTCTGCATAACGTCTCAGGTTACCCAGCGTGGTGAAAACCCGAAGAAATAACGTAGCCAAAGCTGTCATTAATGATAATCATTCATTATGCTTGTAGGAAGTTCGTTTCTCATCATCTAGAAGTCATGGCCAATATCTATAGGATTTGATTTTGTTAAGGGAAATGTTAATATCATTAGATACTGCTTTCTTATAACGGCAGATTCACATGAACTAGCGTCATAGTATTTGGAGGTCAAGCACTCTAAAATATAAAATCCGAAGGTTAAATGAAACGTTGCTCTGATCATGGTGAGTTCAGCGAAACTTCGCATTATGCTACTTACATGAATTTATTACGGCCAGAATGCCACCAGAATAGTCATGTGATACGATCTCTCAAGAATACCCAAAGCGATAACTCGATGATTTCTGGGCGCTGTATGACCGAAGCAGTCGATGCGCCCCTAAGCCCAAATAACCAACCAACTCGATGATTTCCCTATGTATCGGTTTAGACGGTACCAATGCGATTCAATGCACACTATATAGGCACATTTATGTCGAAATCCGATAAATATCACTCGCACGTCCGGCGATCCGCGCCAACTTCGCATGTTCGGGGGCAGATGTCTGCCCCCTCTAAGATCTCTAGAACTAGCTAGCTAGCGACAAACGGAAAACGGCGTGAGATAGCTGGTGACAGGCTCTATCGAAAGTGTTTCGGTAATTTTTCGCTCAAGTCAATATTCAGGTCACTGGATCATAAGTCAACTTCGACCAGATCTGGTGGGACTCTCAGATATTGACACATATCTCAGGACCTGTAGCAGATAGAAACAAACGGCGAACGCTATTCGACAGACAGTCCTTGAAATGTGCTATCGACAATAGGCGGTGTGATTTAAGGTCAGGTCAACCGAAACTATGACCTCAGGTCAAGGTCACGAAGTAGCCTAGGGAGGGCATGTGATGTATGAATCGACATGTCTTGGTGATGCACGCACAATGACGGTAATTTCAGCCTTCTAGCTCAGCGCAGTGCGATATAATGCGCAGAAATGTGCTAGTGATCTCAGGTAACCTCAGATGGCCTTGGTGAGGTCACTGAGCAAAAATGTCAGCGGAAACATTGAGCATGGCTTCCAACTACACGCCACAACCGTTGTGAGGTCATTCCGAGAGCAAATATGTAACCAGGAAACATTTTTATATTAACCATAGCCCTATAATGGGGGATAAGCGCAAATGTACGTAAGCGCAAAAGTACGTATGCGCAAATATATGTATGCACAAAAGTACGTATACGCAAATGTACACAAGCGCAGATGTGCGTAAGTGCAAATTTACGTAAACGCAAATGTACGCAAATGTACCTATAATGGCCCTATAAATGGGGCACCCTATAAGCCATGGCCGCGACCTGACCTCAGGTCAGTGCTGCGAAAAAAAAACGGAGATATATATCATGGTCCCTGATGGAATCATGACGTGTTATAAGTTTGAAATCAATCGCCCAATTATTGTAGAAGTTATGCCATCTAAAACTCCGAGGAACGTTGGGTCACTTCGCCTGACCTGGTGACCTGACCTGAGATGACCCAGGGTTAAAGATGTATGAGGATATGGGGAAAAGAATAATGAGTAGCCATGCGAAGTTTGGCCTTGCTAACCCGGTTAGTATGGCGGCAAATTAAGAAAAACCGCAGGGGTCAGATATCTGCCCCCGGATGTGCGCGTATTAAGGGTGCTTGGCACCAGCGGATTTATGAAGTTTGGCAACAAAAGAACACAAAAACACAATAGCGCAATAAGTGGGCATATAGCAAAAATAGTAACGTGCGCCTGACTTTTGTTCTACATATTCCCCTGAAAGGGCATCTTTTCAGTCGGTGGTGCCACCTTCCCGTGGGGGATTCCTTGCCCATTTGCTTCACCGAACGTGGCGTGGCTGAGCGATCGACGGCGAGTCCAGGGCGGCCGCCGTGGGGCCCGGCCGTGCATAATCCAACCTGGCCCACCCTCCGGACAGCGAGCCCGGCCGTACATAACCCGACCTGGCCCACCCTCCCGACAGCGAGCCCGGCCGTACATAACCCGACCTGGCCCACCCTCCGGACAGCGAGCCCGGCCGTACATAACCCGACCTGGCCCACCCTCTGCACAGTGGGCCCGGCCGTGCATAACCCGACCTGGCCCACCCTCCGGACAGCGAGCCCGGCCGTACATAACCCGACCTGGCCCACCCTCCGGACAGCGAGCCCGGCCGTACATAACCCGACCTGGCCCACTCTCCCGACAGCGAGCCCGGCCGCACATAACACGACCTGGCCCACTCTCCCGACAGAGAGCCCGGCCGTACATAACCCGACCTGGCCCACTCTCCGGACAGCGAGCCCGGCCGTACATAACCCGACCTGGCCCACCCTCCGGACAGCGAGCCCGGCCGTGCATAACCCGACCTGGCCCACTCTCCCGACAGCGAGCCCGGCCGTACATAACACCACCTGGCCCACTCTCCCGACAGCGAGCCCGGCCGTACATAACACCACCTGGCCCACTCTCCCGACAGCGAGCCCGGCCGTGCATAACCCGACCTGGCCCACTCTCCCGACAGCGAGCCCGGCCGTACATAACCCGACCTGGCCCACTCTCCCGACAGCGAGCCCGGCCGTACATAACCCGACCTGGCCCACTCTCCCGACAGCGAGCCCGGCCGTACATAACCCGACCTGGCCCACTCTCCCGACAGCGAGCCCGGCCGTACATAACCCGACCTGGCCCACCCTCCCGACAGCGAGCCCGGCCGTACATAACCCGACCTGGCCCACTCTCCCGACAGCGAGCCCGGCCGTACATAACCCGACCTGGCCCACTCTCCCGACAGCGAGCCCGGCCGTACATAACACCACCTGGCCCACTCTCCGGACAGAGAGCCCGGCGCCGACGCGCACCTGAACTACGCTCGGGCTGCTGCTGCCAGCTGCGCAGTGTTGGCGCTCGTGCTGTCGAAGAAGAGGTATGCCGTGGATGTCACGTGGCCACATCCTGCCTTCTGGCAGGCCGTCTTCTGGTCCTCCGTCGCATACTTTCTGCTGGTCGTCTTCGCCCTCTGTCAGGCCAGTCACGACGCACGCTGTGGGGCGCATTGTGTGCAGGCTGTTCGGGCAGTGCTCTATGCATTTGCACTTACGCACATTTGCGCTTACGTACAATTGCGCATACGTACTCTTGTGCATGCGTATATTTGCGCTTATGTACATTTGCGCATGCGTACTTCTGCGTGTACGTACATTTGCGGAAACGTACAATTGCTATACGTGCATTTTCCCATGCGTACATGTGAATTTACGTACATTTGCACTTACGCACATCTGCGCTTACGTACATTTGCGTAAACGTACTTTTGCGCATACATATATTTGCACATACGTACTTCTGCGCATACGTGCATCTGCGCTTACGTATATTTGTTTACGTACATTTGCGTACGTACATCTGCCATACGTATATTTCCGTTACGTACACATGTCCGGTTACCGATTTGTTTTATCACCGACTGTGTCGAACACATACCGCACCGCGAACGCACTGCCGAAGGTACGATGTAGTGCTGAAGCCGTCTGCATATGCACTAACAACATTATTAGCTCTCTCATATTTATACATCATGCATAGTGATCGCTGCTCACGGGTGTCGTATTGAAATTGTATAATGTTAGCTGCTTTTCAGACATGACTAATAAGGCTTTGTTCATTTCCAGGATTATGAGACAGCAAAAATGATTTTCACTGCAAAGCAGACCAACGTGGCGCACAACGTCCTCGAACAGGTCCGCAGCATCCGCCCGTCACTGATTTCAGTGCGCATTTCAGCAACTATGTTGGAACAGGCTGTGTGGGTTGTCTTCGGTGTTGACCTTACTTTCTCCACAGGCGTCTGGGAAGCATCGTTTATAAGAGGAAGAGAGAGAGAGAGAGAGAGGGAGAGAGAGAAAGAGAGAGATAGAGAGAGAGAGTAGTGACAGAAACAGGATGCCTTCCTTATTGACGCATGACATTTTTTTTCAACTTTCGGGAAGGGGGACGGGTGGACGGGAAAGAGGTGAAATTTGTTTCGATATTGAGATTAAGGAAGCTGTCGAATTTGAATAGTTAAAGGCGGTAGAATCTCCCATAAAATGCGCAGTACCTTCATGAATGTGATGCAATGTTTTCCTCACAGAATATATCCATATATCAGATTTCCGGACATCTGCTGATTTACACAAGTACCAAAATTTGACGTATCGGGTTCATCGGAATTCCCCTTCTTGTTGATCTTCATTCAGCTTTCTCAAAGAAATGCACTTAGTTATTAAATAAAGTTAGAAGTGCATTTCTAAAAAGTTAGAAATGCACTTAGTATTAAAATTAAACCGCAGTTGCAAAACTGATTCCAAATACTTTTGGCCAGAAGCAAAGGCGGTAATAGTTGACCACCTTGAAATTCCAGAAGTTTTACTAAGTGAGGGAACGCTTTGTTTGAACGACGAAAACTGAAGAAAAAAATCCGAACTTGAGAACAATGGACAGTTCAAATCGATAAAGATACTATTTTTCTCATAACAGTATCTATAATTGACGGGGCTCACGAAACGAAATATTTTCGTACGGTATTACAGGATCAAACATGTCTCCTAAGCTCTCACGTATTTCTCAAAACAGCCCCACTGATGCAATTAAGTGAATATGTCGCGAAGATGCACAATGGGGGGTTATTTCTTGGCACAGGCGCGCTAGTTGAAGGCATGTTCAATAATTGGTAAATATGAGAAGCATATGCCTAGTTTGGCACACCTTCCCGTGCTAAAACATCGCCCGCCCATCGAAGAAAGAACCTGTGTTTTAGTTTGCGATGCCAGTATACGTCAGATGAATATAACAGCTACATAGGTGTGGCCACTGCGGAGACGGGGAGGCGTGTACCCCAAACCTTGTGAAATTTACCATTACGTGTATGGCACGAGGCGCTGCATGGAAAGAAGTCGCTGTTCTGAGAGCTGGTTCAGGCCGAATTCATTGGTAACGTTTGGCAATCTAGCTTCCCACGTCGCTTGACCTTCATTTTGACATTGGAAGTGAACCGGTACCGCAAAATGGTCCTTCGGTTCGTGTATAGCTCCGCTAGATTGACCAATAAGCAGTTTTTATGGAAATTAGAGCTCACGTTTAAATTTGAAGACGAATACGTGGCCAGCTCGTGGAAGTGTGGGGTAGGACATTTTGACACATCGTGTAAGTCTCCTCGTCTCTCTGGAGTATATTTGTTTTCAGCATGCCTGAGTGTGGGTGTCGGCGTTCCCAGTATTGTCCGTGGCCACATTTGTACACATTTTCTCAATTGTTTGTCAACCGGAGCACCAGAAGTGGGCTTGTGAAATGATTAACAGCACGCACATGACAAATCACAAATGCAACAGCTATAATCATGGCCAGGTGCTCACAAATACGCTATTTTCAATGGTTCGGTAAACTACGTTCTGTGCAACTAGTTTATGGCATATGTAGATGCATTCAGAGACCGGCTTCACAAAAAGAACAAGCTGTATATTCACACCGAATCGGCTGTAAATACACAGTTTGTGTTGTCATCTATGAAGATGACATTTTATTAGCATCACGAGTTAACAAAACTACGAAATCCAAAGTAAATCGTTTTTATTCAGAAACTATGGGAAAATATGTCCTTACGTTGTTCGTACCTTACGAGGGTTCCTTATTGTGAACAATCCTAGGAAGTGCACCACTTGTGATAACACATGTTCTAAGTTGAGTAAATTTGGGTAGACAGCAATGCCAGTGAAGATAACATGGATGAAGTTGATTTTTTTCGACGAAGTTCAGCTGTAGGGAACAGTTAGGGACTTGGCGGATCTGCAAACTAAATGAAGATCACCAACTCTATCTTTGTGCGCCATAGTAACGAAACGTGGGAGGTAAGTGTTCGCAGTCATGGGACACTACCCCTTCCTCGCTAAATCCGAAAATACCCCTCACTTGAATCTGTCACTAAGGGGGGACTACCATCGACGTCAATGAGTGCTAAATCCAACCTTCCGAGTTCCTGCCCCATCCACCCCACCACAATAGTGCTCGAGCAATTAGGAATACAACTTGACTGGGAGAGGGTACAACTATCATATTAGCCGAGACCCCTACTGTGAGAGGACTGTATCCCGCCACACCAACCCCGTCGGGTCACCTACCTATGGTGCTGGTGTTGGCCCTCCAACTAATTATGCTGCATAGTTGTGTGTTTTTATGTTGTGTTATTTTTGTCTTGATGCTGTATAACTTTATGTTGTGATGCTGCATAACTGCATGTTTTTTTTCATGCTGTGTACTTATCATGTGATTAATGCGCCAATGAATTCGGGCACGAGGTACTCCCATGCTTGCTATTGAACTTCAGCAGTTGAAGTCTGTTCTCGAAATTGGTCTTCATGCTTGCACCGTTAATGTTATTGTCAATATATGAATGTTGTTGCGGTTGAGATGCAATGCGGGTTTACTTGTTTACTTGGGTGGCAACAACTGTCTGTTAAAATTTCAGTAAGCCCCCCTCCCCTTCCTGAACGAGACTTTGCTGTGCCTTTCACCAGCTGTGTCATATTTCAGGTAGACTGGACGAGCAAATGTCAGCCAGTGAATCTCGCTCGACTCTGGGGAAACCTAGACATGTACTGCGCGTCCCACTTGTTGGGCTGCATATTGCGAACAGTAGCACTGCGAGACTACCACCTGCTATGGAGCGTTACCATCTTATGGGAGGTGACGGAGGTATGACAGTGCCACAAACTTTCTCCCAGTCCGGTAAGGTACATACTCCATATTGTCTCTGCGTCAGCTGACATTAGCGGCTCTCTGGGATAAAATGTGTGTATTTGTGGCAGCGAAAGTAATTTCAGGTAGCTTCGTCCTCTATGGTTGGTTGACTGCTATTGTGCGTGAGTGTGGGGGGGGGTTGACGTCTCTTCGACAAGCTCCGGCTATTTCGGGACTATGAGAAGAAGAAGATGGAGAACAGTGAAAAACATAATAAAGTGAAAGAAGCAGAGACCACGATAATTAGGATACGGCGCGGGGACACGCCAGGCGAGTGAATTGGATGCGGCACGTATTTTTCACGCGTTCCCACGATTATGATGTGATTCTCAGACATACGCTCAAGTACATGTTCCCTACGTACCATTCAGCAAAGCCGCTGTTGTGCCAACTCGCATCATGTATCTATGAGCGAGTGATATTATCAAACCATATTATGAGTGAGAGTGAAGCCCGGTCGGGTCTGCTCTCCTGTGTATGCAAAGTCAGATGGATGGATGCCGAAGCCCGATCGGCTGGACTCCCATGCCCAAACAGTACATGTAAGACCTGACCCGACCCGATCTCGACTTACCCGACTAAATCCGATCGTTGAATGAAATAATGAAATCGATTAAATGAATCGATTAAATGAAATCGATTGAAATACTGTTGTTGCAGTATTTCAATTATTGCTTTCTCCACTGAGAATGAGACCTTCGGATTTGAATTAGACATATCGAAATTTTAATTATGCGTTTTCAATCGTGCCTTCTATCACCTTTCATTGCAGTATGTATCACTATATATTGTTAATATGTGTTCAGATAAAGAGTTTATGGCTGCTCTAATAGCAAACAACAGTGCCCGGTGTGTATCCACTAGTTCCCACGAGGGGAGGTGGTGGTCGGTTCGCCATCTCCACCAGCGACGGTATGGTGCCCACTTCTGCAGGTGCCTGAGGCAGGGGAGCTCCACGGGAGAACAGCCTGATTGGCTTCAACGTGAGGGCAAGCCAGTGTTAAACAGAGGAAGTGTGCTGGTGGCACCGGACAGTGAATCGCCACGCGTATCTTTCAGATTTTCTTCAAATCGATTCTTCCCGTCCTGGGCGAGTGCTGGTGGGATTCCGTCTTCTTCGACGCTTTATTGTGCAACGGTGTCGGCATTTACATCGGCATGAAGCTGTGTCAGCTGTCGCACCTGGAGACCTTTCACTGGGCCGGCATTGCGTGAGTCGCTGCCGGGCAAACTATGAATGCGAGCTGCTGACCTTGTTCTAGGACACCTCCAGTGCACTAACTACTCTCTCAGACATGTATGAGCTCAACGGTATAACTTCTGTGCCAAAATATATAGGCGTCGCTCCAGATCATGTGCCTAAAGGAGCAGCAGCAGACAACAGTGGGCAGCTGTGGGCTTTCTCAATAGCGAAGTAAATTTATCAGTAGGAAGCAGTAGGTGGGCGAGGGCAAGCTACGTTTTGAGTTGATTCGCACATCCAACATTAATAAGATGAATAGCTAGGGTTCCCGATACGTCACGATGCAAGGCCCCGTGGGTTCATGTCGTGGCTTCTATGCACGCTTCCGTATTCTAAAAGTTTGGGAACCGACGTACTGTTGGCTGGTATATTGAGTGATAATGTCGGTTCGATTATGCGTGTGTGACTTGGACATTTTATATGCCATTGATTTTTCAACGTCCCACAATAGAAGCTTACATACTTGCCAAGGCTAGTTCTTGATATACTTTCTTGCATGCCCTGTATTTAATCAAACATACGCTACACAACGATAGCCACGATAGTAATCACAAGCCGTAGCAACGAATTGCGCTCAGCTTTATCGCCGCTGCTTAAGACTGTAGTCACTACACACTCTTTTTATGAAAGCCATTCACATGTGAATCACCCCTCTTCTCTGTCCCATGAACAACTGCCCTTTTCTCACGCTACCCGTTGTTTGAAGCTTCTCTCAGTGAGATGCATGAGTTATATATGTCTGAGAAAATATTCCGCAAGAGATGTCGGCATGGTCCAAAAAGTGAGTGTTCACATGCATAACGAGAGGTTCATACGCGTCGCTTGGATGCATATCGCCTCAACGGTTCGTTTGTTCGTCTACGAGTTCCGCAATATGGCTGGGCCCGAAACTCACCTGATCGGGGGATGATTTTGACCAGCAGCACCGGCTGATGGTTCGGACCACCAGCTTCGGGTAGTGGTTCGGACCAGCAGCTCCGGCTGATGGTTCAGACCACCAGCTTTGGGTAGTGGTTCGGACCAGCAGCACCGGCTGATGGTTCGGACCACCAGCTTTGGTAGTGGTTCGACCAGCAACACTGGCTGATGGTTCGGACCAGCGCACCCTACTCGGAATTGCGTTCATTTGCGAATAAAGTCTGCGTTATATTAATCCGACCGCGGCCTAAGAGCGGCGCCACCTTACATGCAACATGCGCGCCTTCAGACACACCAGCTGCAGCGTCAGCGTGAGGACTGACCTCACCCCCGGGACTGAGCGGGTGCAGCCAGGAGAAGCCAGCTTCAGCCGGCGCTTGGTGGTTCTGGTTCTGGTGCTCTTCTTGTGGCACCTGCACGACCTCACCACCTTCCTCCTACCAGGAATTCTGGGAATTCCGTGGCCGACAAAGCATGCCTTCAACATAATTTATATGAGGACGCCTTTGCTTACTATGTTGGCAATATTGGCCTGCAGGTTAGTGGCTGATCAGCCGATCAGTAGGTGATCAGCAGGTTGGTGGTGGGCCAGCAGGTCAGTGGCGGGTGAGCGGGTCGGTGGCAAGTCAGCAGGCCAATGACGGGTCGTTCGGTTGGTGGCGAGTCAGCACATTAGTGCCGGGTGAGTAAGTCAGTGGCGAGTCAGCAGATCAGTTCCGAGTCAGCAGACTAGTGGCGAGTCAGCAGTATGGCGGGTCAGTATATCAGTTGTGGACCAGCGGGTCAGCGGCGAGTTAACGGATCAGTTCCGAGCCAGCAGACCGATGGCGAGGCAGCAGGTCAGTGGCGAGTCAATGGGCCAGTGGAGGGAGACGAGCAGGTGAATTAATTATCGGGTCCATTCTTGGCTGGTAGTAGTCGCGATCAGTGGTTAGGCAGCACGTTCAAGCATTGCTGGAACCGTAATTCAATGACGATATTAGTGCAGTGTATGCTTGTGCTTCTGTGCTTCTGCTTGTGTTTTATTTGCTTTGCAAATATTTAATTAGGATATTAGTGCAGTGTATGCTTACGCTTCTGTTCTTCTGCTTGCGTTTTATTTGCTTTGCAAGTGCAAAGCCATTCAAGCATTGCTGTTGCCTTGCAATACTACTCTTTTGACACATCAAGGGCTTTCAACATGGATGTGTGGCTTGACATTAATAGAAAGCACGAAGCTTTTAAAGCCAAATTGACGAAGATTGTCCAATTTGACGGCGCTTTTCGTTAGGTTTTGTTGTACATACTTGGATACTGGTGTATATTTGGTCTGATCATGCATCAACTAATTCGGAAGGTGTTCTTCTGTCAGCCGGGCCAGTAATATTTTGCTAAGTTAGCATCACATCAGGTGGAGATAGATCAAGTGAGAAACAAATAATGGCCTAAGTTAGAAAATCTATGGCAATACTCGTGAACAATCGTTTGCCAGTGACCTTACTGCAAAGTTAGCATCATCCCAGCATCATTGCACAAAAAGCATCGTTGCACACCCCGCATCATTGCGGAAGACTAGGTTACTATTCGTACCAAGAAGCCCAACTGGAGACCAGCCATTCAAACCCACAAAAATAAGCATTCACTTTTTTTCTGATGTATATTATCTATTATAATTCAATGAGTGGCCGCCATCTGCTTACACAGAACGCTAATCCAAATTTGGCTTGGGTTGGGGAATGGATGGTGGAGGTGGCGGAGGAACAAACACAATGCCAACACACTGGCCCTAAAAGTAGGAGATTCTCTAGATGTCTTTTAATTTTTCATTACCAGAGAAAAACCACAATCCACCCGCCGAAACCCCATACTTGCCATGCCCCTGAACAATATCTAAAGGACGTGGCGACACCCAGGAGTCGGACAGCTAGTTTGTTTCCTAAAACATGCAAAGACGCATTTTTTAGGAGTTACTCATTGAAGAAGATATGTGGGAGCGGTGGAATCAAAAATGTTCATATAATATTTTAAGTTCCTTTGTGAAGTTTGACAGTGAATTAGGGAAAGTTAAGAAAAATGCAATGGTGATGTTTTGCGCAGTCTCTTTGCCATTCTTTGCTTCGTTAAATTGCCGATTTCCTCACTGTTCGTATCTTGCATTCTGAACTTTTGCAACCTTTTTTCAATTGTCTTCCCTTTTTATTTACCATTCCGGTTCGCTAAAAACCCGGTGGTCGGTCTGAACAACATACAGAGCACACCCGGCACATATTGAGCCAGGTCAGGGTTGGGATAGGGCCTTGATGCCATCAGGCGACGGAGCCGTTAGGAACTCCGAAAGCTCTTGACGTAGTTCACAAAGGGTCATCTCAGATTACCTTTATGAAGGCCAATCTAATACAAGTTTCCATTTTGAAGCATGGAATTACCACATTCAAGCTGAGTGATATAGCCGAAGATAATGCGCTGATTCTATGCATGCTGTGAATTGTTCCGGTCTTATTTCGTTATTGTGAGCTAAAATATAACTTTCTCTAGACCCGGCCACACAACAATTGATTTAATTGAAATACTACTACAATACGTCAAATAATTCCGAAGCTTGACCTTCGCCGGAGCTTTGTCTTACAACTTTTGGGTCGACATCACTGTGATCATTGCGCTGCCTCTGACTTTCGGCAGTGAATACAACAGTTGGATGACGGGACACCAGCGGGGTACACTCTGCCGGGGTTGGGTGCTGCTGGGCACTATGGCAGCTGAGTTTCTGCTCTGCCACAAGCTCTGGCGCCACAGCTGCCTGGCCGGCCTGCTGGATGCGGGTCAAGTCGTCACTTGGCTATTGGTGATGTCAGCTTGCTGTTGGGTCAGCACCCGCCTCCACGCCCTCTACATTGGGCTCAGAGCGAATCATCGTGCCAAGGTGATTTATAGTTGTTCAGTATGCGCTTCGCCGTAGTGCTGGGTGTCGACGTCGAATTTCTTGGGAAAGTCAAGCTTCTTGGCTCAACGTGTTCGAAAAGGAAGGAAATTCCCAAATTTCAACCACAATGTTCTTAGGGGACAAGGGCAGGGAATAGGGGCCAGAGATATAAGAACAGGGGGAAGAAACATGGGAAATGGGAGCAGTGGACAGGTGGTGGGTAGTGGTGTGGGAAAGTGGGCAGTAAACACAGACATGTGGCAGGAGCAGGAGACGTGGGAGCAGAGAACATGGACGGGACAGGGACTTGAAGCAGGGGGCAGGGACATGAGGCAGGAGGCAGGGGAAGGGACAGGGGACGGTAGAGATGAAGCAGGGAACAGGGGCAGTGACACTAACAGGTGGCAGGAATCGTGACAGAGAGAAGGGGCAGGGGACATTAGAATAGGGGCATAGGGCATGTGAGCAGGAGCATGAACAGGGAACACGGGGCAGGAGACGGGCAGGGGAGGAAGCAGGGGGAACCACAACGGCCTCTAGCGAACCCATGCCGACATGTATTCTGAAGTATCTCTGTCTTTCAGTTGTCTCCCTGCTGTGTCTAATAAAAGCCAACTGTACACTTTGTGCACGATAAACAGGGAACTCTTGCGCAAATTGTGTGAGTTGTACGTCTTCCTGAAGTGTTCATGACGTCAGAGATAGTTTCATACTATCTGTTTTGTTTACATGCAAAATTCAACCTTGAAACAATGAATACGCTTCTGGAAAACTGCCGACGAATGCCTGTACATGAAATCCAGTAGCCAGTAGTATTTGGTCGTGGTGCATTCCTGTCATTGAAAATGGTGAGGTCACAAATTCTTGTGGGTTTTATATGATTGGTTTAGATATGTAACCTATGGCAGTAGTATTAATATATGAAGTCAGGAATTTTATGCACATTTTACCTGCATAAATTCAGGTTTTTAATAACTTAATAAGAGCCATCGCTGCCAATCTGGGTTAAGCCTGAACAGGGAAGATACCTAGTATGAGCCTAGAAAAAGAAATAGCACACCAACCAGTGCTTCATCGTAAATCCCAAATAAACTGTCCACCAACATTTTACATGCCCACCAATGACTTCCTTTTCATATAACCACATTCAATTGACAGGCTAGACCACCTCGTAATAGATGTAGCTTCCACATTCTGAGTATTATTTGGGTATATATGACATAATGCAATTCTGCCATTTCAGTCTGCTGGAACTAAGTCTAAGAAAAAACCTATGGGACCAAAAGTGGACCTTAATCAAGAACAGAAGTCAGACATCAGAGAAGCTTTTGACCTCTTTGATACAGAGGGCACAGGAACAATTGACTCCAAAGATCTGAAGGTTTGCTAGGACATGCTTAGTTATAGGCTGAAGATCAACAGCTTAGTTGATGCTGCAAATGTTGGATCTGGTGTTCTCAAAGCTGAAAGCTGGTGTTGCAGAGTGGCTGATGTAATATGTTGAAGGCAAATGTTTGCCCCACAGGCACAAAGCAGATGTCAAGGTGCCATGTTTGCAATGCTATGTTCCCCTCCCAGTGCAATGTGTCTTTTGCGTGTGGGTTGTGCAATATATTAATAAATGATTTTGTTGTAGAAGGTGGCATCTTGCCAGTCTTAAAGTATATATCTATAATATTATGACCAAAAACAAGTGTCTAGTCCTGGAAAAGCTGGCATGAGAAATCAAATGCATTCAAGAAAATTGAGCATGAATTAGGACATTGGAAGCTTTTGCCCTTGGGTTAGTTAGGGTAAATATTCTTGAAGGTGTGGCTGTGTGCTCTGAATTTTTAACTAAATGATGGGTGGGCACCATGCTTTGTTTTCAAGTTGGCTTGCAAATAGTTTGGTACAATGTTACCTTTACTGGGGGGGGGGGGAGGGGGTCAATTGACATACCTGCCATATGGAAGCCTACACTGCTGGCTAGAAACACTCCAATTTTCTGTAATCATTTGCATTGACTTGTATCTGCAGGTTGCTCTAAGAGCACTTGGATTTGAGCCACGAAAAGAAGAAATCAAGAAAATGATTGCAGAAGTTGACAAAGATAATACTGGTGAGTCATCTGGACCACTTGTGATACCCAGCTCATTTTTATTGATGAGGTATAATTCATCCTACCAGTGATGTTTCAGCAACTATACTGGCTGCATTGCATGATTCATCCCTACAACTGCTGGTATTATTGTGCTAGATGTTCATGAGACAAGTTTTCCATATGCTTTTCCTCCATAAAGCAAACAAATGGCTTAGGTTTTGTTAGGTAGTCAAATTCATGAACATTATGTTGGACAGATAAATTCAAATAATTTTTCAAATGTATAAAGCACACATTTACCCAAGTGCTGGGGTATGGGAAGATGTTGCTCTCTCCCTCACATTTTCTGTGGTAGTCTGAATGCATAACATGTTCAAATTTAGCACACCTGACAAGTGAATAGTAAATTCAAGATGTCAAAATTTGTGCTTGGGGACCCAGAGTCCCTGTGATAGGTGGTGTCAGTCATTTAACATATTTCAAAGTGTGTCACTTAGAGTATTTTTCCAGAACCTGTAAAAAAGCTGAAAAAACGTTCATGAGTTTTGTGTTTCAATGTGTGGGTATTTGCTCAAAGGTATTACAAAAGTAGTGTATGTGACCTCAGATTGGCTTTCAAGGTCAGGTTAATGCAAACAAAAATGTTTCTTTCATTGCTTGGAAATTCTCATGTATGCAAGGTAGCACTAATTGCAAATGCACTAAATGCAAAGTTTTGTGTTGCTATTAGACCAGGTCACAAAGTCATCCAATGTTGGAAAAATGGCTGTTACTGGATATTTGACATTCATCACATTATCTTCTCCAGATAATTTTTTCCTGTTATTTTCCACATTTGGAAGTTTAATAGTGCTGTTTGACAATGAACTGCTTTGTACTAATGTGTTCAGGACTTGCTGCAAAGTACAACCTGAAATTCTGATACCACACGATGGAAGAAAATATGTTCTCCCCATCTGCAATTACCCCCAAATTTTATCTCAACATTTAGGATTACAAAGCACAAATCCAGCTGTCAGCATAGTACAAAGGATGTATATTTTACCCTCTGCAGAAATAGTTGCTTTTTTCGCAGGTAAAATCTGCTTTGACGACTTCCTGGCGTTAATGTCGTCAAAGATGGCGGAGAAGGACACCAAGGAGGAAATTCTGAAGGCATTCCGTCTTTTCGACGACGACGAAACCGGCAAGATCTCGTTCAAGAACTTAAAACGGGTGTCGGAAGAACTGGGAGAGAATCTCACCGACGAAGAGCTACAGGTAAGCATACTGTTCCACTTCTGATCGCTGTTGACGGCATGCCGAAATATTTGCACACACATGGGAAGGGAAATTCCTCTGGCAACTTCGCGACGTCTTGGAAATAAGCCGGTAAATCGTCGTTCTATTTCGCATTTCGGTTGTCCGTTAGTGACACATTTGTCGTGAGGATGGATGGAATATGCCACATACTGAATATTTAATTTGCGTTATTCTCCGAACGTTTCGACTTCACGCTTCTTGGGATATGTTTGGACAGTTTTTATCCCTTGCGTCTGATATTGTCATGTTTATAGCTATAATGCATATGCTTACTATTATCGGTAGTAGAACACCTATTTCTTGTGATTCACGTAATTATTATTTCTTATAGAGACAGCACGAAGTATACGGTGGTACGTTTTCCTCTTGCGAGTTTGGTAAAATTTCTACAAATGATTGTTTTTGGCTCGTCGCCCAGATTCATCTAGGATTCTCCTGACCTTGCCCCCCCCCGACCTTGACCTATATGTTCCCCTGATTCCACGAGGCCAGCAAATTTTGCGTCTGGAGCCCTTTCAGTCTCCCTTTCAGCATCGCGTTATGCACATACTCCCTCTACATCATTGTGTATGTACGAATTATATCATGGGAGAGCAAAAGATTATCGCAAAGGAATCGTGTTCGCCTCAAGAAATAGCGCCGAGTGGAATGTATTTTACCGTCAACTAGTGGAAGCAAGTTTTGTAGGGTAACACTGAAGTTCTTTTTTAAGTGTGGATATACCGGTGTTATCCTTACGGGCATGTCAGTGAATTACCTGTTGTTGGAGTAATAACGTTGGGACCACGGAACTTGTCTGATGCCATAATTGTAATTGGTTGGTTGGTTATTTGGGCTTAGGGGCGCATCGACTGCTTCGGTCATACAGCGCCCATGCCATAATTGTATTTGCAGCTGTGCATTATAATTTGTTTACTGTACATTCTGCTGTCACCACCAATGGCAGAGAGGACGCGTTACAGTACCGCGAGTAGTCAGCTGGTGGCTCTGTTTCCGACATTGAGCTGTTGAGTCCCAATTTATTCGTGTAATCAGACAAAGTGCAGCGAAGGAGAGGTCAGGTTGTCTCTCCTCGGCACGATTTGTTTGTGATTCCACATGCTATTCTCGTGATATCTTTGTGGCCAACTCTGTGTTAAATTGTAATTTAGGCCCAGTAGCGAACTTTCTCCGCGATTTCCTGTTGTAATTTTTGCATGTGCTGGCCTCATGTCTCATTTTCAAAGACAATCTGTTTGTCCCTCCTTATGGGATTGTTGGGCATTCGGATACTCCCGAAAGCCAGATGCACCTACTAAACGGAAGCATGCAATGTGGAAGTTCAGGAAGAGGATGAAGAGGAAGGAGAGCTAACGAGCAAGATGTTTCGTCGTTACTGTTTCCTTCAATCGGGCGGAGACGATGTACAAGGCAATTGGACAAGGGGAAATACTTAGTTAATATAACTCAGCATAGCTTATGAAGCTCTGTCGCGATGATAGGCCCAATGACTACTAAGTTCCTTCAAAAGGTCAGTTGATTTGTTTCGTAACTAAGTTGGCACTAGTCATTCACGCAGCGTCCGTTGTTCAGATCCAGCTACGTATTATCATAGATAGCTCTTGTCGTCAGCCGTGCTCTGTGCATTAGCTCGCAATTCATCAGGGCGAGCGAACGTCAGCCAGTCGCCTTGTCGCAGGAGATGATCGAAGAGGCCGATTTGGATGGCGACAGTGAGATCAATCAGGACGAGTTCCTTCGGATCATGAAGAAGACCAGCCTCTACTGAGCTGTGTGGCTGTGGCCGCTTCCATTCCGCCGAGTTCAAACGTTGCCGCGGCGGTGGCGCATCTGCGACGCCGCTGCTGGCCAGCTTTCCAACGCCCTCTGTGTAAGTGTTTGGGAGTGGAAGAGCGGAAGAGCGAACATTGCGCGTGTTTAGCCGGATTGATGTCAGCAGCTTGCTGGTGAGCGTTCTTTTTTGTTGCAATTTGTAGTGTTAGCGAGTCACCCTGTTGTTTTAAGTTGGTTCTTGCAGGGCGTTCGGTTGCGTCCTGTTTGTTTGAAGCTAGTCAAGACGATTTGTCGCATACCTGGGCCTATTCCATTGTCAAGGATATCATGTTCAGTGTGACAGATGTCGCAAGTGGTATTGCACTGCATCTTGTAATTATCGTTCATTATTGGTAATTTCGTGTTCAGTGGCCTGGTGCCGTTCGCTGGCGCATTACAAACCAACTGCACAATCTTCGGTTGAGTGACCTGTAGACTTATAGCCTGATTGACGTGGGGTTGTCTCAGTTTTCCGTGTGCGATTTAAGTGCAGAGCATGTGCATGTCGTGCTGCCAGGTCGACCAAGCGATAGGAGACGTGGTTAGGTGTGGAACGTGTGATCATTTTCGCTGGTGCATTGTGGTATTTTCATACCTTCGTAAATTGACGCCTCCATTGACTTTCTTGCGTGGCGAGATGTCTTCACGCTGTGGTCTTCTCATATCATCGTAAATGGGCGTGGTGTCGTTATTTCCGTGTGTGTTCCAGTGTCCAATTCTTGCTATTTAAATAAATCCAGTAATTTGTTCTTTTTGTATTGCATCTAAGCAGCATAGCAACCACCACAGCATACGAGCTACACGTTACAGCGTCTGAAGCCTCAACATTTCGAGCACTGAAAAATCTGCACGACACGCGATACGAATGACGAATGTCTCGGTAGGGTCTCGGAGACATGGCAGTGGGGAGGTGTGAGACCTCGTAAGCGGCACTTCTGGTGAAAAGCCCAGCCTCTCTAAGACAGCTAGATTATCTCGGCCAGGCTTGCGGAGCTCCTCAGAAGTGTCACCTCGGGTGACACTTCTGACACCGCGGGTGACGGCGTATCACCTCGGGTGGGGGTCGTCCGGTCATGTGCAACTTCCTATAACCCGCGAGTCACCTGGGTGGGGAGGGTGCTTTCTAATTTGGTTTTTGTGCCATAACAGCCAAGCTAACCGGGACAAGAGCTGGAGACATTCAACACCTTTAAATGGGCATATAGGGTGTGTTGCTTTTAAAAATTGACCTCCAGGTCGTCTTAGGTCATGCTTTGACGACGTCGTAAAATCGTTCGTAGGGATTGTTTTTGACGTCTCCAATGGTTGCTGGTATGAATCACAATCAGACCAATGTATACTGACAGGTCAATACGGGTGCAGTTGGTGTACCAGATGTCATTTTGCTACCATGTGACATCAACTATGTCGTACCGGTTCATTTTTATATTCTTTTTTTTTAAACAATGGTCATTTGGGTCTGAAAAAAAATATTCAGGTCGTTATAAAGACGATATATAGGTCAATAAAATCATCCTTGTCCTTGAGGTCATCATATGTCAAGTGCATATGTCTTGTTTTCAGGTACGATGCCATGTCGTACTGTAATGGCATCGCAAACTCGATCGCAGGTGCTCCTTTCACCGCCAGAAAGGGTTGTTTGTTGTCATTTGATACCATCGAACCAAATCATACTAGCATGCCAATCCAGTTGTAGTTATTCTAGAGAGGTCGGTGTCTACTGCATGGACTGAAGTGCAACATACTGGGAACAGCGGAGCACGATGGAGATAATTGTGGTGCAGGCGAGACTGTAGGTCAGTTTGTCGAGCTCCTGGTAGAAATGTAGCCTGTAAACATGTAACGCTTACACACTGAGCCAAAAAGGCAATTTGACATTTTCTCCATAGATTACCTTACTTGACCCGAGACATCTCCAGACTGCATAATTATTGGCATCTAATGCATGCATCGACCAACACCAAAGTTTTATATTATTATGATACTTTTGTTTACAGTAAAAATGTGCACGTTTGAAGTCAGTCAAATATTTCCATTGCATATGAACTGTGACCTCATAAGAGTCATGACAGATGATTCCGATATGCAAAATTCTGTAGCATATACGAATATTTATGTCATTTTGTCAAGATCCCTGCGAAAATGTGTTCTAGAACATGAATTTCATCGTAAGCGGCACCTGATACTTCATGTCACCCTCATGCCTTGGTTTGGATTTGAGCTCTCGAAGAGAGTGAAATATTTTTACTTGACGTGATGCGTTACCTTACTACTCACCTCCAGATGGGAAAAAATGATCATTTTCACCGTCAAAAGTATGGGGCTGTCGAATGCGTTCCAACTGGCGCGATCGGTCCGTGGTTGCAAAGATACAAGGGAGCAAAAAGCACCCCCCCCCCCCCCCCACACGTCCGGTGATTCGTTTGAGTGTAAATATCCCAGTGACTGTCGGGTTGAGTCTATGATCTAATGATAGCATCTATTATATCTCCAGTCAGTCGCTGCCAAATAATCTGGTGGCCTGTCTACTCAATGGGCTGGAGAAGAGTTGCTGTCACTACTTGTACGAAGCCGGCATTGTTTTCCATCCGTCGTGATGATGCTGGACCAATGGCATTCTGCAGGCAAGGGCGCGGGACCCCGGGTGGTGGGCGGGGTGGGGGTGGGGATTATGAGACGGCGCCTCCGTCCAGCATTGGGTGAGTTTAGCATTGACTTTGTGAGCGTTGCATGGAAATAATCTACTTCAAAATAGATCCCCCACCAAGCATGGGACAGTACCCGTGCCACTAGCGGTGTATATTGCAACTAAGTCATGCCAGCAGGCCCGTGTGAAGCAAACATTTCACTGCTTATGACCTTCCGGAGTCTCAATGTAGAGGTGCTTTCAGGAGAATGGACTTCGATTGGTTCAAGCACTCGAAAGCCGTTCGTGAATGCGATCGAACTTGGTAGCGTTATCATGCGGCAGAGGAGTGAATATAAGGTGGCGTGGGAGAAATCTTACAGGATGAGTAGCTATAACGAAAATGCAGCTGTCTGCAATTTCCTTCCATACAAGGTACATTTCCCCTCCCCTAAGATATCATCTGGCCCTCCCGAGATGGTCGAGAAGGAAGAGTAAAGGATCCCTGTCTAGGGAGACGAACGTAATTTATTACCCTGAACAATGGACTCAGGCGTGAAACGTGCCGTATCCTTGACGATCGTGGCTGTATTTATATTGTTCGTACATCGTTATTTGGATATAAATGTCTGGCATTGCTGAGCTGTATTCACAATATATTTATCCCTTCCAGACTCCTGGTAGTTAATGAGGTACTTGGGGTAGACTGGACCTAATGCTGTAGTCCAGCAACAACTTGCCACTTATTGTCGGTGTTTGTTATTTCAACATTGGATCCAGGAAAAATATATGTAGCGTTTGATGTGTCTTGTGAAGCCCTGGAAAATTGTACGCACTTTTACTGTGAACAAAACGTTCAGTGAGGTATGGAAGTTGGCGTGACGGTACTTGGACCTGGTCGGGTACGGTGACTCGGTGATGTATAGACTCGTCCTATTCAGGGCGGGTCTGGTCAGCCGGTGGGGTGGACTCATCCTATTCAGGGCGGGTCCGGTCAGCCGGTGGGGTGGACTCGTCCTGTTCAGGGTGGGTCCGGTCAGCCGGTGGGGTGGACTCGTCCTGTTCAGGGTGGGTCCGGTCAGCCGGTGGGGTGGACTCGTTCTGTTCAGGGTGGGTCCGGTCAGCCGGTGGGGTGGACTCGTCCTATTCAGGGCGGGTCTGGTCAGACGGAGGCGTGGACTCGTCTCGACTTCTTGGTGTGATATGAAGAAGAGGTGCCCGGTCGTCGGCGTCGGTGCCACCTCTCGGACCTCGTCGACGTCGATATGGTGGTCCGTCGTGATTGGCCGGCGCCTGCACGAACCCAAACACATCTGTCGGACTCGCATGATCAATTCTGGAAATCTGAAGGTACGTGCTAGTGGACTGGAACGCGGGAGAAACTGACCTGCGTATCATGCAATGTTTCTGTGCACGGGTCATGCTCTACAGCATTCGAGTAATACACGGAGGAAATTGGGGGTGGGGTACGAAATTGATTGGTGGCAGGCGTCGATAGAGTCTCATGTTAAAGCTTAAATTATTGGGGCCAAGCCATCGTTAGGCCTAAAAAATGTACTCGTATCCTCACTCGTATACCAACCCATAAGGTCCCATTGTCACCTTAGGGATGCTTTGCAACTACTACACGTTACAAGACACCCCAAATGAATGCAATTCTGCACCGGTGACAAAGATCGATTCACCACCAGAGAAGGCGTAGTGGCCTCCTCCAGTTCCCCTGACCTTGGCGGCGACTGAGACGCTGGAACATTTTGCCGGATACCTTCAGGCTCTCCCGTATGCTTGATGGCAGCAGTACCTTGTCGATGACATGTATGACACCGTTCGTGCTCAGGATGTCCCGCTCCAGAACGCGTGCGTTTTCGACCTGTGGAAACAATTCATACTTGCCGTTGTTTTGTTTTTTTGGGGGAGGGGGAGAGGAGGGAGGTACGGCCTGGACCTTCCCAACGCCATCCGTGACATTGGGGATCCATGGACATCCATGGGTCATGCGTTTTCCCACCAGGGGCGTCGTTCTACGATCGGAGGAATGCACGTGCCCTCTCCTCCCCGATCCCTCTGCATCTGAAAGTGTACAATAAGGCATAATAATTGTGATCCATGCATTACTATTTCGTCTTATCATCGATCGCATACGTGTATAAAAGCGTCCGTAGCGACACGCCACCTGAGAATCAATCGTTCATGACATACTCAACCAGAAGATGCTGGAATTGATATATGCCTGACTGATGCAGTTAATTTGTGTCGATCTAATCCTACATAGGGGTCCTGAGAACGTCGAAGCTGTTATATATATATATATATATATATATATATATATATATATATATATATATATATATATATATATATATATACATATATATATTTATATATATTTACTAGTTAGGATGTAATGACAATTTGTGAGGACACAGGGCGATGAGAGCACAATTTTAACATCCACATTCCAACTCATGCCTTTCCCAAGCTATCGACGATTTACAGGCATGCAAATAGTTAACACTTGTCTTTTTTAACAGGTCACCAGACATAAATCACACAGCACTTCGCATGCACTGACACCGAATAAACCGAATAGTGAAAAACAGCAAATTTCAAACGACCAAATAAGTACAACAGTGATGTCGTACCTAACCTTTTTCAACATATTGAACAATCAGTGAAAAACATATTCAACAATTCAACAATCATCGCTACAACATTTAGTTTCAAAATTGTAAATGTAGCGGAATTTATTGTCGAACATGTTGGAAAAGGATAGGTTAAACATCACTGGGCATTTATTTTGCCGTTTCCAATTTACTGTTTTTCACTATTTGGTATGTTCGGTGTTAGCGCATGCGAAGTGCTGTATGATTTATTGATTTATGTCTCGTGACCTGTGTTTAAAAACAAATGGTGTTAGATATGTGCATGCCCGTAAATTGTTTGGTCAGCAGCTTGAGAAAGGCGTGGCCCAAAGTGCTGCTAATAAAAGTATGGTCCCATTGCTTCGTTCACACACACATACACACACAAATATATATATATATATATATATATATATATATATATATATATATGTGTACGTATATATAAAGAGATGACGTGTATATAATAAGCATTTCGTGCATCTGTTTGCGATATATAGCCATTGCTCGGATCTGAGTGAAATATTTGGCAAGAGTTGTACTGCGTGAGATCAGCACAACTATCAGGCACTTGCCAAACGCAGAGGCCATCTCTGGGTACCATCACGCCAATTAGTGGCGCCTTGCACAGATTGGGGCCGCGCTGTCCATTCCATAAGCTGTCGGGGTACACTCTCAGACATCGCTACCCTGGTCATATATATGCAGGTCCCCGAATGGCTAGATGCCAAAAACGAGGCGGAAACAAAGCGCAAGTTATGCACATTAGAGCGATCCCCCGGTCTCTCGAACGGTTTGAGAACCAACGAGACGAACACACCTCGTCACTCAACTTGATATTGGATTGAATATCGTTTCCGTAGGCAGGCAGGCAGGTCGGTGGCACTGAAATAGCCAAGGCTATCATGCAGCCTTGGTGTTGTGCGGCTAACTCTGAGCGGCATGTCGCCACAAACGATGTCATTCACCTATGTGGCCTTATTATTCACCTATGTAAGGCGTACCGCCAGCACGCCGCACATCATGTTTTGAGGTGCTATTTTACCAAATGCGAGAGGTTCAAGGAACTATTCCTACTGAATATGTATGTATGTTTCTAGTACGCAGTACGTATGTAAATGATAGCATACCATTTGGATCCAACGTGGAACATGCATGTGCCTGGGTTCTGGGGATTCTGGGGACTTGCGGAACAAAAACCTTCGAGGACAAGTGAAAGGACGGGGACGCACGAAATTCTCTCACACTTTTCGAGAACCTTAACAACTCCATTGTCGTGGCGTGGGAAGAATCGACTTGCGCCCATTCTGCCTCGCATGGAGACGTCCGTGTTGTCAGTCATCTGCTTGGGCATAACGCCCTTGGAGGAGCAGAGAGGAATGTAGCATTAACTCCCCTAAAAATATAACTTAACGGCATGCATGAGACTTGTTCCCTGTGGATGAGAACCTCTCCCCCACGAAGGTAGATATTTTTGGACTGCTTGACCCTGGATTTCTTGGTTGCACTGAGTCCCATAAGATGTCTTTATTTTCCACATGGCGTGACTGCGGCTGATTGAAACGGTGTGGTGGTGCTGCCAATCCCCTCTCCGTGCCTAATCCCGTAAGGCTCAGGCTTAGTTGTCTTTTTCTGTCAAAGGAAGCATTCCGACTACGGATGTAAAAATATTGTGGCGCGTCAAAGGTTTCCACGCTCCAAAACTTCAGTCAAGATAATTGATGGCGCAGACACGTGGGGTTTCCACCAATTCCAACACTCTGAAGCCGGCCGGCGGATCATCGCCGGCTCAACTCGGCAACTCTAATGACTACGCCCCCAATTAACACCGAAGTCTAGCTGTCCAGTTTATTATTCCAGCCGGCGCGAGTCGTTTATCGTTACCGTGATGGACGCATCGACGGCGCGCCCCCGAGCAAACACGCGTCGCCGGCGGCTAATGGGCGCGAGCCGGAGCGGTGACGGCACCGACACACTGGTGACGCCTCGCGGTCACCTGCCGGTCACGTGACGCCTCGTGGTCACCTGCCGGTCACGTGACACTCACCGTCATGTACCAGTCACGTGACACCTCGCGGTCATCTGCCGGTCACGTGACGCCTCGCGGTCATCTGCCGGTCACGTGACACTCACCGCATGTCCAGTCACGTGACACCGGTCACTCCGGCACGTGACACTCGCGTCACTGCCGGTCACGTGACGCCTCGCGGTCACCTGCCGGTCACGTGACGCCTCGCGGTCACCTGTCGGTCACGTGACACTCACCGTCATGTACCAGTCACGTGACACCTCGCGGTCACCTGCCGGTCACGTGACGCCTCGCGGTCACCTGCCGGTCACGTGACACTCACCGTCATGTACCAGTCACGTGACACCTCGCGGTCACCTGCCGGTCACGTGACGCCTCGCGGTCATCTGCCGGTCACGTGACACTCACCGTCATGTGCCGGCCGTGGCGACGGACGTCCACGGCGCCGTGTTTGGTGGTCACGTGGTAGGTGAGCCGCGGCCGGAACGACCCGGCGGTCAGCATGCGCTCCGAGATGTGGTTCTTCACCGTCTGAAACAGGCGCACTGGCCAACTGGGCGAGAGTGCAGGTGGTGCGGTGGGGAACAGCGGCGGTAACATGGTGCGGCGGCAGGCTCCTGCTCGTCTCTACGTCTTAGCCGACGAGCCGTACGGGTGCCGACTTTTCATACGAACGGACAGGATTCATCTTATCTTAGTATTCACAATTTTAGGCAAAATGTGTAGGGGAGTTCGTACGAGTGACCCTACCCAACCCGACCCGACCCGACCCGACCCTCCACCATGGCACTTTTCGTACCTATTTGCTACCTTTTTTGCAGCTTTTATCTCCAATATAATTGTCCTCACTCAGAGTTACACTTGCTCTTGAAATCAGAACTAAGAAAGTTCAGCAAGAATATTTTCTCTGAAGTACTCACAGGGCATCCGTGACAAGAGATAACACAGTAAGCATGAAGTTTTCCAACTTTGGAAGCTGTCAAGAGAAACGGCGCATCCCAATCGAGCCTACTCCTGCGGGCATGCGACTTAAGTTCATACGAACCATCTCACCTAAGCAGCATGTTTTTGAAACCTTGTTTCCAAACTATTTTCTCTTACTCAGAATTAAGCGCACGCATTTTAGAAGTGTTTTATTCGCCATACTTTATCTGAAGTACTTGCAGCCATTATTGGAAGAGTAGATACCTAGACTCCTCAGGCGACTCAGCTCGATGTATCCAGTCCTGTCCGGTCACGTGGCTATGTCGTGCCACGTGACCTGCTGTGCCACGTGACCTGTTGTGTCACGTGACCTGTGCGCCACGTAACCTGTGTGCCACGTGACCTGTGTGCTACGTGACCTGCGCCACATGACCTGTGTGCCACGTGACCTGTGTGCCACGTGACCTGTGTGCCACGTGACCTGTGTGCCACGTAACCTGTGTGCCACGTAACCTGTGCGCCACGTGACCTGTTGTGTCACGTGACCCATTGTGCCACGTAACCTGTGTGCCATGTGACCTGAGTACTACGTGACCTGTGTGCAACGTGACCTGTGTGCCACGTGACCTGTGTGCCACGTGACCCATTGTGTCACGTGACCCATTGTGCCACGCGACCTATTGTGCTACGTGACCTGTGTGCCACGCGACCTGTGTGCCGCGTAACCTGTGGCCAGGTGGCAGTCCGGGTGAATTAACTCTGATTGTAGTGCGTTGACTGGCGCCACGCTGGACGGCATCCCCTGGGCGGAGGAGCCGCGCGGCGGGAGGGACCGTCACACGTGCCACCGAGCCATTTAGAGAAATCAGCGTTGAGGGCGGCGGCGGCAACTTACTTGCGAGAGCAGCTCAACATCGCCCATGATGCGGTGGAGGGTGTCCTCCCCGAGGGCGTTGAAGGCGGCGGCGGCAACTTACTTGCGAGAGCAGCTCAACATCGCCCATTATGCGGTGGAGGGTGTCCTCCCCGAGGGCGTTGAAGGCGGCGTCGTTCGGGACGAAGAAAGTGCAGACGCCGTCCTTGTTGTGCAGCGTCAGGTCGTCCACCTTCGAATCCATCAGCTTCTCCATCGACTGCAGGAACACGCTGCCAGCGTTGGCCGCATCACCACCTGTGCATTCGGTCACGGTCCATGCACGCCGAACACCCAGCTATTCAGGCAAGGACTCAAGGGGCACGCCGATAGCTCAATGTTGCTTGTGGGAAAGGCATGCGCCTGGGAGGCAATCATCAAGGTGTTGTAATTGCGCTGTTTCGGGTGACGGGTGGCTCTCGAGTGGTACTGTTTCAGAGGAACAGCTGAACCGGCTGCGGTATCATTGGCAGCACATATGAACGGCTGATGAAGGTGGCAATGCGTTAGCATCTGCACCTGAATTGCATCACCAGTGCCAAGGACCCTACTTACCTGAGGCCGCCCCGCTGTCGGAGACCGTACCCACCGCTTCCCTGCTGTGAGACACCGAATTTGTGCCCATCTGAAGACGTCAACTTGTCAGAGATCCTACCACATGGAACCATCCTGCTGCCAGAGGCCGTGCCCATCTGAAGCCGCCAACTTGTCAAGATTCCGCACGAAACCACCCTGCTGCTGGAGGCCACGCCCATCTGAAGCCGCCAAGTTGCCAAGGGCCTCCCCGCTGCTGTCTCGCTGTGCGAGGTCGTACTGACCTGAAGCCGCCCCGCTGCCGGAGGATGTCGCCGGCGCTCTCGGTGACCGGCTGCAGGACGCGGTTGATCACGTGCAGCACGCCGTCCTGGCCCTGCACGTCGGCCTCCTGCACGATGGCGTCCTCGACGCCGAGCGCGCTGCGATGCACCTGCAGCCGCAGCGGGTTCTCCTTGTCCAGCGACGTCACCACCTGTCGGCACACCGCGCGGTCACGGCCTCCCTCGGCTCCAGCCTGTTCTGTCTGGACGCAGGTGCTCCTACCAGCCTGTGACCTTCAGCTTAGCTCCGTCCGGTGTGGCACTATGGTCGACTGCTGGGACTGTTCGGTATTTTTGTTGGTGATTTGGCTGGATAGGTGACTCCACAAATCCTTCCTTTGAAGAGTAAATGCTAAGAGAATATATTGGGGTGGAAGCTGGAGAAGTCAAAATCTGAAGGATGGGTCGGTTCCAGTGGCGTGCCAAAGTTAGAAAAATGTGGTAAATTCTCCTGAGAGTTAGCGGGCCTCCAGGAATCCTAGCAGTGCCCCTCCCTCCCCCCCCTCCAAGCAAAGACATATGACGCTGGGGCAACATATTCCCGCCGGGGCCCTAGAGAAATACACCAGTGATCCGAAAACTCGCGCCTGCGCCCGAAAAATCGCGTCGGAGCGCCAAAAATAACTATGGAACCTCTAAACTCCGATCGAGACCACAAAAATTCACGTCGGAGCCCCAGCTAAGTACAACAAACACCGAGGACTCGCGCCGGGGCCACAAATTCGCACAAACTTCACGTTGGGGCCCCAAATATATACAGCGGGACCTCGAAAAACTCTGCAAATGCCGTAAAAATTCTCCCGACACCAAAAAAAGCGCGCTTGGGCCCCAAACCTTCTCTCAGACATCACAAAAATCGTATCGGGCCCGAACTATGTCCAGCAGGGCTCCGGAGCCCCCCCCCGAGGCCCAAGATAACACTGGATTCCCAAAATTAAGCCGGGACACCCCTCCGCCTCCAATATAGTCAGGCTTTCTGAAACAAACATCCGGGCCCGGACAATTGCTCCGGATCCCTGAACATTGCACCAAAGATCTCCAAAATCGCGGCGGGCACACAAATGTGGCGCCGAGGACCCTAGAAAATCACTCCGAGATACGGGATTCCAAAAATTCAAAAGAGGTCACGAAAATACCACCGAACTCAGAAAGCTGGCATCTGAACCACGGAATTACGCGGCTGGGCCCCTAAAAAAATCGCACCCAGTTCAAAATATTTGTGTCGTAGGCCCCAAATCAACAACGGGGACCTACAAGCGCAACGGAAGGTTGACAAAAGTACCGGGGCCCACCAAAGCGCGCAGTCTCGCAAAAAGTGGCAGAGCTTAAAACATGTTCTGAGATCCGGAAAATGATCCATCAAAAACACCGTTGGTTCACAAAAACAACAGTCCTAACGGTGTATGGGTTCCGAAACGTGCCGGGTCCTGAATAAAAGTGCATTGGTGGCCATGGTCCTGAAACATATAGATAGATGAAGAAAAACGCAACGGTCCAAAAACAGAACACGGAACCAGCGCCTCGGCTCGGTAGCCAATCTGGGAGCATATGTAAACAAAGAGATGAGGTGCACCAAATTTAAACGGGGTATCCGGATTTCTTTCCCACTGGAAAATGTGAGAAGAGAAATGACCATCGAATTGAATGCATATAATTTCCCCAGCGAAACTCTAAACGAAGCATTACGTCAAATATAGCACGGACTTAATTGGGCCCAATTAGCAAAACGTAGTATGCGGACGCCTTGCAGAAACCGCAGAATCGCATGAAGTGAAGTGCGAATGCGAGGGCCGGTGGCATCCCTCCAGAACAGACGGAAATTTCCACCCGTGAGCACTGCTCAGACCTAGCACACGTGACGCTATGTGCGGTTTATGAATGTGTGGTTGAATGACCTGGCTGTCGGTGATGCCCTTGGAGAGATGTCTGCCCTGGATGGCGTGGAACAGCAACAACTGCCGGGCGGCCTCCTTGTCGGTGCGTGCAGCCTCCAGCAACTTCGAAGTTGACTCTGCACGGGCGAAATGGCGAGATTAATGATACATGCAGGCGTGCATCATTTACAACAGTGAAAAATTATCCATGACGTGATTTGCTCTTGATTGGAAGCAACAGCCGACGAACGGCTAGGAAAACATCTGATAGGAAGGCGAGTGGCAGCAGTGTTTGTTAGTGCAGCTATCTATGGCATGGCCATCGCCGGGCCACCACAGGCGCAGTGTTGGTCGGCGTCGGAGCGGCCTCGCTTCGTGGTGACGAACCTTTCGTCGCCGTCAGTGGTGCGGCGGAGCGGCGTGTGTGGCGCGTCGCCGGCGGTGGTGTTTGTCGTGACGCGGCGGCGGCCGGCCTCGCCTAACCTAACCTAACCTAACCTAACCTAACCCAACCCAACCCAACCCAACCCAACCCAACCCAACCCAACCCAACCCAACCCAACCCAGCCCAACCCAACCCAACCCAACCCAACCCAACCAACCCAACCCAACCCTAACCTAACCTAACCTAACCTAACCCAACCCAACCCAACCCAACCCAACCCAACCCAACCCAACCCAACCCAACCCAACCTAACCTAACCTAGCCTAGCCTCACCGCTGAACGCCTGCTGGCTGGGCACGAACACAGTCAGCTGGCCGGCGTCGGTGAAGAGGTGGCGCAGCTCGGCCGTGCGCACCAGACCGAGGAACGTCTCCAGCTGCCGCTCCTGCGCCAGCTCCAGCACGCTCCTGGCTGGAGAGACACGGCGCGCGCGGCGCGGCATCAGCTCTCCGAGGTCAGCGGGTTCCTACGTGACGCGCCGCTGAGACGTCATCACGCTCAACTACAAGGTCTCTACAACGACTTTGTGCCGGCGCTGTCAATTAGCAATAGACAGTGGGCGCGTTGGGCACATACAGATTGAACGATGCCGACGGATAATCGCAGGACTGATTGATGTGCTTCGGATTTCAAAATTGGGAAGGCCTAGCATTTTCTGCGTGACCTGTCATACGGTTTCATGCTAAACGTCGGGACTAGTAAGGAGCATTAAGGATACCAACGCAACCCTAAAATGACTGATGACTGACCGGCGGTGTACGGTGGTCCGATACCGGCGTATACCGGTCCGGTATACCGTGGTCCGATGCCGGCATATACCGGTCGGGTATACCGTGGTCCGATACCGGCGTATACCGGTCCGGTATACCGTGGTCCGATGCCGGCATATACCGGTCCGATATACCTTGATCCGGTACCGGCATATACCGGTCCGGTATACCGTGGTCCGATACCGGCATATACCGGTCCGGTATACCGTGGTCCGATGCCGGCAGGTATACCGGTCCGGATATAGGTCCGGTTTACCGTGGTCCGATACCGGCATGTACCGGCCGGGTATACACCGTGGTCCGGTACCGGCATATACCGGTCCGGTATACCGTGGTCCGATACCGGCATATACCGGTCCGGTATACCGTGGTCCGGTACCGGCATATACCGGTCCGGTATACCGTGGTCCGGTACCGGCATATACTGGTCCGGTATACCGTAGTCCGATACCGGGATGTGCTGGCCTGATACACCGTGGTCCGGCACCAATATATGTCGGCCCGATTCACCGCGGCCCGGTATTCAACAACGATGGTCAGTGGGCGTACGCAAGACACGAACCAACCTCTGTCGGGGATGAGCACATCATCCAGCAAGTGGATGACTCCGTCCTCCGCCATGATCTCCTCTCCGCGTACCTCGGAGCGCTCCACGAAGACGGCGTCCCTGTGGTGGAGCGTCACAGCGTCACACACGTGGCGGCTGCTTCCCTGTGGCGAACGTCACAGACATGAAGACGGCGTCTTCATGTCCCACAGATGCGATACACTTGTAGAAACGTCAGAGTACTTCGGCAGCTCAATGCATTGTATTGAGACATAATATATTGTATTGAGACTCAATATATTGAGACTTGTTGCGTCTCGTGCACCCTACATCTTGTATTACATCAGGGAGGGAAGAATGGTCCGTCTTCGACTGTATGATGCTTTTTGGTTCCCTCAACAGCTTAGCGTGGAAGCAATAATGAAAGTAGAAAACACGGGGGATCAGGAAGGCCTGACTCCTACATTCGGTGGTGGTGACTATCCATGATACCTGTCGTACTCTCCTTTCCTAGATGATCCAAAGGAAAAGCTGTAGGAAACTAATCTGGATTTTTTTTTCATTAACGAAGTAAAATAGAGAAAAGAAATGTCAAATTCTTTTCTTCTGTTCGGATTTTAGGCAATAATGCAACCAGGTGGGAGCTTATGGAGTTATAGTGTCCCCCTCCACCTCGCCGTTCCGGTTGGGGATCGTTTTTGGCGCCTCTTCGAGTGCGGAAAATGGTCTTGATTAAGCTCGACAGAGGAGCCGCGTGAGTTTTTTTACGCCTCCCTGAGAACAGACGTGGAAAAGCTAGTGTTGTGCCCCTGAGCACTGAAGCCCCAAAGGGTAATAAGGCCCGTCGTAAAGCTATGATTGTGCCCCTGGCAATGTGACCCAGTGTCGGTCTGGCCTCCTAATTTTTAAGTGTCAATGGGAGTAATCGACTAAAACTGACATTGGCAATATTCATAATTATTGGGGACGTTCAGTCTTCCTCTTACCTGTCACAGTGGAAAGTTAGTCGGTTTCCTGTCTTGCTCTTTATCTTGTGATCACCCATGATGGCAGACTTGCAGATAGGATGAGATACGACATGGTTTTTAAGCAGCGCTGGGGAGCAGTGAAACATGTCGAACATCATTATTTTTGTTAAGTTTGTTTTGGCTCGGCCCCCTTTAAAAAATCCTGACTGAGCCACTGCCTGTGACTAGTTTTGACCATCTCGAGCCTATATGGGATGAAGGTAATGAGAAGCAATTGTAAAGACAAATATGGCTAAACATGGGGAGGCATGGGGCGGGGCAGGATGAGCGGATCCGGCATGACATCACGAACGTGAGTTCTCTTATCGGCCCATCGGCCATCACCAAGCACTGTTTTGGCAGTGCCGCCATTCGCGCCATCAGATCCGTTGCATCTTCCTCATTCAACACACCGTCTGAGATCATCCAATTCACTGCGTGGCTGTGCCCGGCATGACTAAGCGAAACAAAGGCCGTCTTTCGCAGCCTATCGGCAATTAGCTGACCAAAGCAAGTGTCGGCAGACACGTGAGACGCAGCCCAAAGCCGTCCATCGGACAGATAACATCTGCATACCTTTCGCGGCATCCGTGTCGTTCAGTATATTCTCGCGCTGGCGGCGGGTGAGCTTCTGAAAGGCCTCGTCGGATGGCGCCAGCAGCGTGACGCTCCTGCGCAGCTCTCGCAACTTCTGCTCGTAGCCGGACCGCCGCAGGGCCTCGGCCAGGATGGTGAAGCGGCCGTCCTGCAATTTGGGCCGAAGTTGCGGTGCTGTGTCGTGTCAAGCAGCAAACCGGTGAACATAGTGTTATAAATGAACGCGAAACATTGATCAATTGAGTGAAAAATGAAGGGAACCATTATTACTTACTTCAGAACGCCGATCTGAAAATCTTGGATTTCGATCTAAAATAATAATGTTCACTCAATTGATTTATCTATAATTTCACGATCATAATTCACCTATTTTCAACACAGGAACAAAATCAGCGTCAAAATATCTCGCAGGACAGGGGCAGGAACGGCGCCATGAAACTCCGACTGTGGGGGCGATGTTTCACAAAGGGGGGGGGGGGTCATGATAAAAAATCGGCTGGCGACAAAAAGGGGGAACAAAGTGATCCACCAATATAGTTACTTTGTTGGAAGGGCACATGTATTTGTTAAGACTCGAAACCATCCTTGCGAAGGCAAATGTTCTTTTTACACGTGTTGTTTCTCCATTTGTACATGAAACGCTATCCATTGAAGAGAAAATGCACACTTACCTACTCTTTCAGGAAAAAGTCGGCATAATTTGAACTGTTCATACAATCTTGTGGATAAAAAAATATACTTTGGAAGGTTAGCGAGGTGATAGTTACAACTACACCAAGGAAGGAAGGAAAACACCAAGTACAGCGGCCTGTCACCTGTATCAGTACAGCGGCCCGTCACCTGTGTCAGTACAGTGGACCATCACCTGTGTCAGTACAGTGGACCATCACATGTGTCAGCACAGCGGACCATCACCTGTGTCAGTACAGTGGACCATCACCTGTGTCAGTACAGTGGACCATCACATGTGTCAGCACAGCGGACCATCACCTGTGTCAGTACAGTGGCCCGTCACCTGTGTCAGTACAGTGGACCGTCACCTGTGTCAGTACAGCGGACCGTCACCTGTGTCAGTACAGTGGACCGTCACCTGTGTCAGTACAGTGGACCGTCACCTGTGTCAGTACAGTGGACCGTCACCTGTGTCAGTACAGTGGACCGTCACCTGTGTCAGTACAGTGGACCGTCACCTGTGTCAGTACAGTGGACCGTCACCTGTGTCAGTACAGTGGACCGTCACCTGTGTCAGTACAGTGGACCGTCACCTGTGTCAGTACAGCGGACCGTCACCTGTGTCAGTACAGTGGACCGTCACCTGTGTCAGTACAGCGGACCGTCACCTGTGTCAGTACAGCGGACCGTCACCTGTGTCAGTACAGTGGACCGTCACCTGTGTCAGTACAGCGACCGTCACCTATAACAGAAGAGAAGCGTCACCTGTGTCAGTACAGCGGACCGTCACCTGTGTCAGTACAGTGGACCGTCACCTGTGTCAGTACAGCGGACCGTCACCTGTGTCAGTACAGTGGACCGTCACCTGTGTCAGTACAGTGGACCGTCACCTGTGTCAGTACAGCGGACCGTCACCTGTGTCAGTACAGCGGCCCGTCACCTGTGTCAGTACAGTGGAACGTCACCTGTGTCAGTACAGTGGACCGTCACCTGTGTCAGTACAGTGGACCGTCACCTGTGTCAGTACAGCGGACCGTCACCTGTGTCAGTACAGCGGCCCGTCACCTGTGTCAGTACAGTGGAACGTCACCTGTAACAGTACAACGACCCGTCACCTGTGTCAGTACAGCGGCCCGTCACCTGTGTCAGTACAGCGGACCGTCACCTGTGTCAGTACAGCGGATCGTCACTTGTATCAGTACAGCGGCCCGTCGCCTGTGCCGGTACAGCCGTACATTACCTGGGCCACCAGGTCGACCAGTGGTGTGTGGCTGATACTGGCGGGGTCCAGCACGCCGTCGATGACGTGCACGATGCCGTTGGTGGCCTGCTGGTCCTTCCTCAGCAGCAGGTGGCAGTTGGCCGTCGTCAGCTGTCCACAGCCAAAGGTAGAGTCCGTACAGAGTCACGGGCAGGGCGGAGTGGAGTGTAGAAGAGCGGAGTGCATCGTCAGCAGGGCGGAGTGGACGTCCGTGCAGGTACGTGAGGAGGGCGGAGTGGACGTTCGTATAGAGACATGGGCAGGGCGCAGTGCATCGTCAGGAAGGCGGAGTGGACGTCCGCACAGACATGGGTAGGGCGAGTGGACGTTCGTATAGAGACATGGGCAGGGCGCAGTGCATCGTCAGCAGGGCGGAGTGGACGTCCGTCCAGATACGTGAGCAGGACGGATTGGAAGTCAGTAGGGCGGAGTGGACGTCCGTACAGATACGTGAGCAGGACGGAGTGGAAGTCAGCAGGGCGGAGTGGACGTCCGTACAGATACGTGAGCAGGACGGAGTGGAAGTCAGCAGGGTGGAGTGGACGTCCGTATAGAGACATGGGCGAGCCGAAGTGAACTTCCGTACAGACACATGAGCGAGGAAAAGTGGAGGCGTCAATACAGACACGTGAGCAGGGCGAAGTGAAGCGTCAGCAGGACAGAGTAGATCGTCAGTGGAGAAACATGAGAGGAGTGAAGAGTCGGTACCGAGGCACCATCGGGACAGAGTGATGCGTCAGTGGAGAGCTGTCAGCGAATGGTAGTGGACTGTTTGTTTGAATAGGTGGCAGGGCGGAGTTCGCAGGTCGGAATGTCACCAGTTGCCCGGTACCCAATGCACTTTTGCGCATGTTGTAAGGTAGCGCTACAACTGTGGAAGCGACATGGAAGTGGCACTGCAGCCAAAGCATGGATCCTTTGCCATCCGGATATCAGTTCCTACTTGTGGTAATTATTTATATGTGTTAATAGGTTCGTGGTACCTGTGCATATGACGTGTATAACATGTGTAATAAAGGTATGAACATGTTATGAACCTGGCTCAAGAATGGGTTTGGGCAAATTATTTAAATGCTTTGCGCAATCGCGCAATGTTAAGCACTTTGGTGGCGTTGGGAGGGGAGGGGGAGGACGGGGAGGCGTGGCAGAGCAATGCTTGCAAACCAACTATATCCTGTCAAGCATGACGCATTCTCAAACCGGGTTCATAACATTTTCACATGTGTATCATACATATTATACTTGTCATATGCAACACGAGCCTATGACCACACATACACAGCCCTTGCAAGCAAGGGCTGCACTCCGGCGGGAACAAAAGTGTCATGCTTAAGCTGTAGTGTCACTTCCATGTTGCTTCCATGCTTGGAGCACTGACTTACACTATGCAGAATAGTGTATTTGGTTCCTGGCGTAGGCGTTTACTGTTGTAAGTGCACCTCGCTGGGGTGATGGTGGGTACTTGGTCGGGGTGAGGAGTGTACCGAGTGTACTCGATCGTGCACTTGGTGTGTAAGTGCACTACCAAGTGCACGTTGATGGAGATGAAATCGTACATTTTGCCGGAAGAGGGCCAGTGCACCTGGTTGTGGTGGGCGCTGTGTACCTGGTTGGAGTACTTGTTAAGCCGCAGTTTGGCACCGTCACTCCTGGTGGCCACCAGCTGGTCGGCCTTCATCTCGGAGGATGTCAGCTTGCCGTCCAGCAGGTGGTACAACAGCACGGCGTTATCGGCGCCTCCCGACAGCAGGGCCGACCGCAGCCGAGCCGGCATCCGCTGAACACGACACGACACATCCGCTGACACAATACGACACATCCGCTGAACACGACACGACACATCCGCTGACACACACGACACATCCTCTGAACATGGCACGACACATCCGCTGAACAACACATCCGCTGAACACGACACGACATCCTCTGAACATGGCACAACGCATCCGCTGAACACGACACGACACATCCGCTGACACGACACGACACATCCTCTGAACATGGCACGACACATCCGCTGAACACGACACATCCGCTGAACACGACACGACACATCCGCTGAACATGGCACGATACATCCGCTGAACACGAACGACACATCCCAACATACATCCGCTGAACACGACACAATACATCCGCTGAACATAGCACAACACATCCGCTGAACACGACACGACACATCTGCTGAACACGACACGACACATCCGCTGACACGACACGACACATCCTCTGAACATGACACAATACATCCGCTGAGCACGACACGACAAACATCCTCTGAACATGATACAATACGGATCTGCCGAACATAGCGACAACACATCTGCCGAACACGACACACATCCGCATCCGCTGAACACGACACAACACATCTGCTGAACACGATACAACACATCCGCTCAGCACGATCACGGCACATCCGTTGAACACGACAAGACACATCGGCTGAACACGACACAATATATCCGCGACTGCCCGTAGGATTGAAGACTAAGGGAGGGGGAATAATCCTCAACTTCAAGGACACCGCACAAAATGTATTGCCAAAAGTTGGCCATCTTGGAGACACACCCTGCTCGGTCCACTCCCCAGCATCCATCCAGGCTGGCAAGTGAAAATATTATCGCAAAATACTCAAACTGGACACACTGGAGGAGAAGAGCCACGACTGACCGCAAAAGCACTGTCCGTGGGAGCGAACAAGGTGAGAGCGCCTTCTCTCGCCAACTCTTCGGCCATCCCAGAGTCCTTCATCGCCGCCACAAACCTGAAACACGACAGCGTTCAGACCTGCCGCCAAAGCTGTAGACGCTCACAGCTGACACCACCTGGCCCTCCATCGTGTGATGCAGATGTCACCGGCAGATTTATTCATGCAATCCGGCTTCGGGAGGCATGGCCGAATGTGGCAGGGATGTGGAAGCTATCGCTCACCGGAGTCACAGTCGGCTGTCGTGTTCGAGAACCGGCCGACCTGCATCGTTGATGGGAGGTCATTGTTCGGGCCCGTCGATACTCGAAGTGGCCGATGAGCTTGTAACACGCGTGTTAATACTATGTCGCACTTGGAAGTGGCTTTGGGGATGTGTGTGTGGGGGGGGGGGTCTCGTCAGGATGCGTTTATGTTTGGCGTATTTGATGAAAACCTTCCAGTGGCGGACAACATCCAGCAATTGGCCTCGCCCGGCACTATGCCGGTACCTCTAGATCTCACACCTAGCACATTTTGCCTTATATCCATAAAGAAAAATAACGCCAAATATAGCAAATTTTTTATGATAATTCCACGTTTGTTCCATTTCTGACAGGAAGACGGTTCAGGCGGATGCTAGTGCCTCAGGCCATTTTTTTTTGTATCTGCAAAGTGCAGATACCTGCTATACACCGAGGGGCTGCGAAGTACCCCTTGGTTGTGGCTCGCAGCCCTCCTAGTTTTGCGTGACTAGCAGACACTGCCCAATACACACTGGGGAATCGCTATCGTGTCGTAGTGTAGGGACAACGCAATATTGCCGGATGGCGTAGACCAGTAATACTTCCAATCGCCGATGTAAATGTATTGTCTTTTGTTAAATGTCCCGGCATTACCTGCCCGCCTCCGAACACTCTGTTTTCCAGTGCTCTACTCTGTCATGCCCCTCACTGTCTTGCAGCTCCCTCTACCCTTATCTGCCCTTTGCTGCGCCCTGTCATCTCCCCTACCTTGACATCTTCTACCACCTGCCATCTCCCCTATCGTGGCATCTCATAACCCCTGTCATCTCCCCTACCTTGGCACCTCCTACCCCCTGTCATCTCCCCTACCTTGGCATCTCCTGCCTCCTGTCATCTCCCTTACCTCGGCATCTCCTACCCCCTGTCATCTCCCTACCTCGGCATCTCCTGCCTCCTGTCATCTCCCCTACCTCGGCATCTCCTACCCCCTGTCATCTCCCCTACCTCGGCATCTCCTGCCTCCTGTCATCTCCCCTACCTCGGCATCTCCTACCCCCTGTCATCTTCCTTGTCTTAGTGTCCCCGACCTTGCCTTGCTCTGCCGCCTGCTATGTTCACTCAGCATCACAGTTCGGCCACTGCCTGCCGCACTCTGCCTTGCCGTACCATACTCTCCACCGTGCACGTGCCCTCTGCCTTCTCTAACCCCCCGCCTCGCCATATGACCTTTGCAGTCGATGCGCACCTAAACTGCAACACAAACCCCCCGCCTCGCCGTGTCCTTTGTTGTACCTGTCCTCTGCCCCGAGGGACACGTACGCGGCCGGTCGCCCGCGACCCTGGCGTGTCTGATGTGGCCGACAGGGGCCGCCATTGTTGGTAGCTGCGTTGACAGATGGTGGCGTGCGTGGCCGCGGGTCGCTGCGTGACGAGCCGCACCCTGCGGCTGCGCTGTCAGTGTGTGGCCCTTATACAGACCCGGACAATGGCGGACAATGTGGCCGCGTCGGCCGGATCGACGGGGAGGACCATCGGCTGGGGAGGAGGCGAGACATGACTCGGGGAATGGCCCGGCTGGGACACGGGCGAGACATGACTCGGGGAATGGCCCGGCTGGGACACGGGCGAGACATGACTCGGGGAATGGCCCGGCTGGGACACGGGCGAGACATGACTCGGGGAATGGCCCGGCTGGGACACGGGCGAGACATGACTCGGGGAATGGCCCCAGGGGGGGCCCCGGATGGGACGCGGGCGAGAATGACTCGGGGAATGGCCCGGCTGGGACGCGGACGAGACATGACTCAGGGAATGGCTCGGCCGGGACACGGGCGAGACATGACTCGGGGAATGGCCCGGCTGGGACACGGGCGAGACATGACTCGGGGAATGGCCCGTCTGGGACGCGGGCGAGACATGACTCGGGGAATGGCCCGGCTGGGACGCGGGCGAGACATGACTCGGGGAATGGTCCGGCTGGGACACGGGCGAGACATGACTCGGGGAATGGTCCGGCTGGGACACGGGCGAGACATGACTCGGGGAATGGCCCGGCTGGGACACGGGCGAGACATGACTCGGGGAATGGCCCGGCTGGGACGCGGGCGAGACATGACTCGGGGAATGGCCCGACTGGGACACGGGCGAGACATTTCTCAGGGTGCATCTCAGCCAGAACACAGGTGAGGAATGTCTCAGGGTGTAGCCCAGTCGGGACACAGGTGAACCACGTCTCGTGACGTACCACAGCCAGGACATGGGTGACTGGCATCTCGGGTGTGGCTCGGCTCGGCCACAGAGGCGGCCCACGTACATGGCGCAGTGGTGCGCGCCGGTCGGTCTGTCGGTGTGTGCCCGGGTGGGGGAACAGCGGAGCGTACCCCCACCCGGTTTGGCGGTGGTCAGACCGGGTCGGCAGGACGCGCACTCACCGCCTCGCGCCCAGGTCGTACGCCGTCTCCAGGATGTTCTTGAGCGGCTTCACGCCGGTGCAGCCGTTGTCCTCGCCCAGCTGCTGGTAGCCCTCGCAGCACTCATAGCGGATCAGCCTGCGGTTACCAGACACAGGGATCAGCCTGCGGTTACCAGACATAGCGGATCAGCCTGCGGTTGTCAGACAGCGGATCAGCCTGCGGTTACCAGACATAGCGGATCAGCCTGCGGTTGTCAGACAGCGGATCAGCCTGCGGTTGTCAGACAGCGGATCAGCCTGCGGTTGTCAGACAGCGGATCAGCCTGCGGTTGTCAGACAGCGGATCAGCCTGCGGTTGCCAGACAGCGGATCAGCCTGCGGTTGTCAGACAGCGGATCAGCCTGCGGTTACCAGACATAGCGGATCAGCCTGCGGTTGTCAGACAGCGGATCAGCCTGCGATTGTCAGACATAGCGGATCTCGAAAACCATGTCGACTATGTTCCTGCGTTTAGATAATGCTATGCGCACAGGTGCGTGTGTGTAACATTGTGTCTGCGCCATTACGGTGGGAGGGCGTTTCGGAATGGACTCTAGCTTTACGCTCAGAGCCTCAGCTATCGGCATTTCATAGAAAGAACATGCGTAGACAAAGTTCAAAAAGCTGTCCTCAAATGCTTTGCCGTTACAAATCCCCTGTTTGCGCGTGAAAATAGGCAACCATAAAAGGCTTAAGCACATGCTATTCAAATTTCGGAATGTTTGAACGCGCCAAGTATTGCAATCTACTTGGTGTGATGAAAGGGCGGTGAAGGCAAATGCAACACTTTTTGGCATCTGGTTAATAGGTGAAAGTCGTACTCCCAAATACCGCACAATGGCTCCATAATACTGACCAAGAGTCGAGTTTGCCTATACCTTCAAGTCTAACAACATTGTAGTTAGAAACAGGCAAAACGTTACGACAAATTAGTGCGTCTTTCCCATGTGATGCAAGCTGAAGAGACCCGACACCCGATAATGGGATAGGCCGTAACACTGTGCAACATTAAAAATATGAATGAAAGTCATGCACAAATATGCAAGATACGAAAGGATGAAGAAGGTGAAAATATTCTGAAGCATGAGCATGGCAATACGGAAGCATAGCTAAAACCGCCATCGCCATTAATATAACTTACCACAGTTAAACACTAAAAGTTTCACGTGAGAGACAGAGCTCTCTGTAAAGTACCTATTATCAGCGTGTAAGAAGATCATTAAAGTGCATGTTAGCTCGAAGTCCCGTCTTTAACCTCAGATGCATTCGGAGGTACGTAAGTCCGTGGATCGATGGTGCAATACTTAGTCAGTGCAATATGTGGCTTCAAAGTCAACTGTAACGCTGAGCTACAACAGGCCCGTACATCTGGTATAAATAGTAAATCTGGCCCGAATCCACATTGTCATGTTCAATCATGCTGTTGACAAACTGACCGCTTCAGCCAAGGTACAGCTGTGTCGTGCTCAACACTCGCAAGTGTACGCCAAGAATGTGTATTGTGCCTGACTGCTGCTGGGTTTGAGCCAGTACTCACGTCTTTTGTCCACAGATTTTCCTCTGGATCCAGTAGCGACATTCTGTCCACAGCTCTATGTATGTGCCCGGCACCTCCTCCACCACACAGGCGTGCGGCCTGAAAAGTAATCCACAGCTCATCTCATGTGATACCAGCAGCCTCATTCAGTGTCCACAGTTCCACAGCATGTCTCGGCGAAGATAATCACAACCAATTCAGCCTAATTTAGGAATTATGAGACTCGGGCCTTTGTTGCACAATAGTCAGTCGATCAGGGTAATGACCCGAGGTCACGGACTGTCGAGACGATTGATTACTGGGAACACGGACAACCACTGATGCCTTCAGGTATGTCTCAAACATGAACCGGTCGTCGGCCGTGGACCTTTCCGTCATTTACTCAGCCATCACGCGTGGAGTTTTCAATTGGTCTTCATGCTCAGTTTGTCGGCTATTTCAGCCAGACTTTTATTTCTGTGCGGCTGAAAGGTAAAAGAAAAGCAAAGGAAACGGATCTGCATTGGCGAGGCGGAAGGAACACAAAGGTGCGTAACATACTTCCATCATATTTTGAGAGAAAAAAAAGATCGTAAGACTATTTACGGCTCCCATACGGATAGTGAGTGCTGAATATGAACAAAACATTGTTGCACAGGCGCACTCAGGCACTTAGAACTGGAGAAGACGCATAGCATATTACCTTTTTGTACCACCGACAGCTATTTCACATTGTTTGCATATAATTATCATGCAGTATGATCTATTTATCTTAAAATTTTTACTTATATAATAGTATAGTTATATATAGTAATATCCAAATGCATATCATGCAATTAGTGATATCAAGTCACCAATTTGATATGTAATCTACTATATATATATATATATATATATATATATATATATATATATATATATATATATATATATATATATATATATATATATATATAAATATATATATATATATACGAATATATCATCGGGCATCATCAAACAATCTGAAATTAGCGCAGGGCTCGGGCAAACGTGTTGCCTCTAATTCCCTCCCCTTCCCCTTCTTCCCAAGAGTAGAAAGGAGCGCAATTATTACCAAAAATCGTTTAATGAAATTCATTCAGATGCATTTAATATCGAATTGATCACCGATGATGGCCAGTGAAAGCTTTCAACTCAGCGGGGGACGGGACGCTCTTCTCGCAGACCGTCCGACCGTAGTGGTCTAAGCAGAAGCTCACTATGGTGGAGTTGCGTGGACGGCGAAGTGGCGTTCCACTGGTGCATACCGACGTCTCTGTAGAATCGGTGCTTTTGGTTGAAGCTGAGCTGTAAGTTCATTTTTCCTGCAATACCATGCGCGTAATTTGTTCGAGGGGATTGGTAATATGTCGGAGACTATGGTGTTGCATAGGTAGTATGAAACACAAAGTAAGGACGCTTGCTCTTGTTCTATTCAGCATGACGTAACAGAAGTAGAGATATCAGAGAGGATAAGTTCCCGGTATAGCCGTTCAGTGAGGTAGCTTGCATTACACTGCAATTTGCGCCGGCCTACCCCAGACACACCGGTCATGAGATATTTGCTTCTGAGTCGTGCTAGCTTTTGTTTCACTGTTCCTTATTTTGTTATGGGGGCCTAATTGGAAGGACAGTGGTGATTAGTTAGTACAATACATCCAAAATGAAGTAGCTCACTAGGCCTTTCGTCACTCGTCCTTCATGGCTTCAATCGTGGCACCGCTCGAGAAAATGTGAATCATATTCGAATGGATAGGTGTGATTGATACGCGGTAAAGATTCATGATGCTGCTGGGGATGTATTCAGCTTATTTGCATTGGCTTCGCGCAACCTTTATCGTTTCCCATCTGTCTTGCCCGTCAGAAAAGTCTTCAAGGGCACTTCATCAATCTTTAAAGGGGTGCTACCGGGGACCCGACAGATTTACCACCTTGTATGACTATTGTGGCGAAAACAGACAATTAAACGTTTGTGCGGTGCCTACTAAAATATGCATATACAATTCAGCGAAGTTCGCATTGGAACATTCATATATTTATTTATCATATCTGCATTACTGTCGAGGTCGAACAAAATCGAAATATTTATCAATGGGAAGATCCACAGTATTCGAGCTGCGCTTTTCTTGGCTGTTGCAGTAGATAGGTGATGAAACTTCCCTACAAATGTTTGGAGTGCAGTTAGGAGTCCTTCACAACGCCTTTACACACACATCGATGTAGGCCTACATGCATAATGTCTAAAAACTACGGACAAAGGAGATGTTTGAGCAATCGCACCAATTACTAACGAGGCAACAGCAGTACGAACCCTATCCCCGACAAGGAAAATATCAAAATGCGTAGCCCAGCCAGCTCCTGTCGTACGTTGCTATAACCCATCAATTGCTTTTTAACATGACAAGTGCAAGTACGGATATTCTTGGATGCATATATTTGGTCAGGTAATTTTCGTCATGGCAAATTTAACATGGAAAAGGTCGCCAAAAATAATGCAACCAGCGTTTGAACAGTCTTCATTTCGTGACGTGAACGCTGGAAACGCGACGTTCTAGGTGATGGCCAGACCAGGCACATCGTCGCCGACTCCCCTCCCCAGCCATAGTGGTGGCTGGACGGACGCCGACCCCCAGCCATAGTGCCGGCACATTGTCGCCGACTCCCCTCCCCAGCTATAGTGGTGGCTGGACCCGGCACATTGTCGCCGACTCCCCTCCCCAGCCATAGTGGTGGCCGGACCCGGCACATTGTCGCCGACTCCCCTCCCCAGCCATAGTGGTGGCACTGTCCCCCCCTCCCCACATATGTGCCGGACCCGGCACATTGTCGCCGACTCCCCTCCCCAGCCATAGTGGTGGCCGGACCCGGCACATTGTCGCCGACTCCCTCCCCAGCCATAGTGGTGGCCGGACCCGGCACATTGTCGCCGACTCCCCTCCCCAGCCATAGTGGTGGCCGGACCCGGCACATTGTCGCCGACTCCCCTCCCCAGCCATAGTGGTGGCTGGACCCGGCACATTGTCGCCGACTCCCCTCCCCAGCCATAGTGGTGGCCGGACCAGGCACATTGTCGCCGACTCCCCTCCCCAGTCATAGTGGTGGCTGGACCCGGCACATTGTCGCCGACTCCCCTCCCCAGCCATAGTGGTGGCTGGACCCGGCACATTGTCGCCGACTCCCCCCAGCCATAGTGGTGGCTGGACCGGCACATTGTCGCCGACTCCCCTCCCCAGCCATAGTGGTGGCTGGACCCGGCACATTGTCGCCGACTCCCCTCCCCAGCCATAGTGGTGGCCGGACCCGGCACATTGTCGCCGACTCCCTCCCCAGCCATAGTGGTGGCCGGACCCGGCACATTGTCGCCGACTCCCCTCCCCAGCCATAGTGGTGGCCGGACCCGGCACATTGTCGCCGACTCCCCTCCCCAGCCATAGTGGTGGCCGGACCCGGCACATTGTCGCCGACTCCCTCCCCCAGCCATAGTGGTGGCCGGACCCGGCACATTGTCGCCGACTCCCACTCCCCCCCAGCCATAGTGGTGGCCGGACCCGGCACATTGTCGCCGACTCCCCTCCCCAGCCATAGTGGTGGCTGGACCCGGCACATTGTCGCCGACTCCCCTCCCCAGCCATAGTGGTGGCCGGACCCGGCACATTGTCGCCGACTCCCCTCCCCAGCCATAGTGGTGGCCGGACCCGGCACATTGTCGCCGACTCCCCTCCCCAGCCATAGTGGTGGCTGGACCCGGCACATTGTCGCCGACTCCCCTCCCCAGCCATAGTGGTGGCCGGACCCGGCACATTGTCGCCGACTCCCCCCCACCATGGGGGGCGGCCCGCTCCTTTTTGCCCGCCTCCCCCCCCCAGCCATAGTGGTGGCCGGACCCGGCACATTGTCGCCGACTCCCCTCCCCAGCCATAGTGGTGGCCGGACCCGGCACATCGTCGTCGAGGCTGACGGGACACGCGTCCCCTCTGTTTCAGCTCTTCCTACGACAGCGAGATCACATGCACTCGCTGCGGTCACTTTGCAAAGTTGCCGATGTTGCGAAGCCAAATTTTGAGTCCATTCTTTCCGCGCATGAACATACGCCTTATCCTAACTTTAGAAATAATTGTTGTTGCACTCGCGACACAAAGAATGCACGAAGTTCAACCTCTTCCTTGTTGAACTTGGCCCACTGGCAAATCACTCACATCAACACCCCGCTCTATGCCACCATGACAGTGGGGATGATCACCAAACATGTGGATCGCGCATTTGTCGCGTCGTAGCACGTGAGCTCTACTTTTCCTAATTGCCACTAATATTCCCTCCAAAACATTAGCCAATCAGCGACTAAAATTGCCTTTACTTGCTGAAATTAATTAAATGCATTAATAATAATGCAATGAAAAATGCAATACAAATAATGCAGTGATAATTAAGTAATTAAGTGATCGTTTGCCGCTCAGATGCCACAGCCAGCAATAACAGCAACGGGAGCAGTGCCCTAATACAAAACAATGCATATTCAAGCTTGTGGGCAGAAACAGGAGAGTATCCCACAAGTTCCAGTGATGTGCGTCCCTGCTGCTACCGCATCGTGCAAATTTTGATATTTTTGTTTTGAGGGAAATTAGCTCTAAAGAGGGAAAAACGAGCAATATCTTCATAATGCGGAGAAACTTAGCCCGGCAGCTAAGACGTTCGAAAAGACAGTAACACTGAAGAGGCTTACGCCGGTAATTGTTTTTGGGAATGGATGGGAATTACACTTTCCCATCATGATATAATCCTATCATGATGTCACATGATAGGAGAGGAGAGTGGCCCTCCTGCCCCCCCCCCCCCTCCGCTTCCGCCGCCACTGTTGCTACCGCCTACTCGGATCCAGGAGTAGTCGCGGAAATGGGGAAACGAAGCTATTTCCATTCAGCAGGAACCGAACTCCAAGCAACTCTCGAGATGCCATTATTATTTGTCTTTGTATTTTCGGTTCGTGCACAAATAGAAGGAGCTGCCCCGCTTGCACCGAATATTAATATTCCATGCGAAACCCCACTTGTGAGCCGTTCATTGTTCCGTAGTGTTCGGGGTCCGTCGAGTGGGCCCTTCCTCGATGTGTATGCGCAATGCCACCTCCCCAACCGATTACCACACGTGACTAGCAATTCTGATGCACTGGGCGAGCTCGTTAAAAAACGAACGGCGAGGTCGCACAATGACTCTAAAACGAACCCGCTCAGCTTGGCAGCTTGACGTCTGGAATTTGTGATGGTGGGAACCTGCAGTCCGTGCAGCCGACCGGACCGCACATATAACTGGTGGTACACTCCGAGTGTCGTGAAGTGCAGCAATGGACTATCCCACCACATCGGGAGAGGCGGCACCGAAGCCGGTGTCGGCGCACGTGCTCAGCAATATTTACAGCTGATTATTGTCGTGCGACAACTGAGCATCCCGTCGTGTGGTAGTGTTCATGACGCCCGGCATACGTGACCGAGCGGCCGGATGGGTCGATTTCCTCTAGAGCCAAGGGGCCGAACAGTGGGGCGCCTGGGGTTTCCTCTACGCTGTAGGTATTTACATACGGCGTCGAACGGTTGGGTGGTTGGGTTTCTTCTGTGCTATGGGTATGCACGTACGGCGTCAACGGTGGGGTGGCTTGGTTTCCTCTATGCTGTTTATATGTACATACGGCGTCGAACGGTGGGGGCTGTTTTCTCTACGCTGTTTATGTTACATACGGCGTCGAACGGTGGGGGCTTGGTTTCCTCTATGCTGTTTACATGTACATACGGCGTCAACGGTGGGGTGGCTTGGTTTCCTCTATGCTGTTTATATGTACATACGGCGTCGAACGGTGGGAAGGCTGCGTTTCCTCTACGCTGTAGGTATGTACATACGGGGCCAAACTGTGAGACGGCTGGGTTTCCTCTACGCTGTAGGTACGTACGTACATACGGCGTCGAACGGTAGGACAGCTGGGTTTCCTCTACGCTGTAGGCATGTACATACGGGGCCGAACGGTGGGATGGCTGGCCTCCTCTACGCTGTAGGTACGTACGTACATACGGCGTCGAACGGTAGGACAGCTGGGTTTCCTCTATGCTGTAGGCACGCACATACGGGGCCGAACGGTGGGACGGATAGGTTTCCTCTACAGCTTCACATGCCATACGTATGCGGCCGAGAGAGACGGTTGGATTTCGACTACGGCCATGAACTAAACGAACTTGATACCGGGCGAACATTTTAGCGTCATTAAACGCTGTCATAGCGCCATTAAACGCTGTAATAGCGTCATTAAACGCTGTCCTTCAGAGGCAGGGCGATGGTGATAGATATCGACGCGCCCCATGCGCCGTCGTCGGTGGTACGTGGGCACGGTGACATGGGCAGCCCGGGGGCGGTAGCAACGTGGGGCTCGTGAGGTGGCCAGCCGAAGCCAAGCCAAACCAAGCCCGTTGTAGCTAATTCTGTTATAAGCGAGACGTGTCACAACAAACTATGCATAGCGCACGATCAACTTCATCCCAAGGAATGGTTGGAGACACGTTGGACATTGCAACGGGGAATATTTTGGAGCACCGAGACGAAAAAGCAACTGCACTACACAAGTGGAGAAAATTCTCGTTTTTTTCGTCAACGTTTTGGACGCGGCTGCTACAGCCGTGGGGCCGGTCTGGCGTAGAGCACCTGTTCTACCATATTCCGGCTATCTTACCATTTGCCCTATGGAATTGTGTGAATAAAAAATAGCGCATGAACGGGGCCCAATACTAGCGACATTAATACGGTATGACCTCAATATATAGTAAGCTGCATTACCTGCACCGGTGACGTTCAATAGCATCAGTGTCGTCCAATGCATGCACTAGGCAAGGCCCTACCACTCGTGGGGGAAGGCAGCAGCTCCGTATATGTCCCATGTCAGGTCCAGAAGACATTGGCAGACCAAAATCAACCACGTAGAGGGTAACTACCCACCGGGAAGTACGTAACACGCGCCCCCTGATCATCCAGCCGTGATCGCCATTGAACTCGCCTCGTACTGTGTTCGAGTTGGAGGCGTGCGTACGTCGACGGCGACACTGAAAACAACATACTAACATCCACGGCCTCAACGACCGTGAAAGGCGTCAAGGGGCAGAATAACATCCACCCGCGGTCACAATCGCACTGGCCTCACACGAGCTCGAGATGTGTGTATGTCAGCACCGCTGCAAGCATCACAACAACTCACATGGACACATGCCATGACGGAGAATGGCATCCCAAGGGCAGACGACGCCTCAGTCATTGCTGCAGACGGCCTATCAACTGCACGTAGGAGGCCTCGATCGGGCAGCGAGCACTGCAGCCGCGCTGTGCCGTTGATGATGCGGCGACATCAAGGTGGTGCGGTGCCGCATGCAGCCACGAGCGCAAGGACGAGGAGATTATTGACATTGATAAGGGGTCCGGGGAGTGCATTCTCTCCACTTCACGACCGTTGATCCCGTGCTAAGATTGAAAGGTTTTGGCATGGAGCCTCCATACCTGCCGTTTTGGTTCCTACACCCATGCGCGAACAGCATGACACGTCTGACCAGTGAGGTGGGTCAGGGTCAAACTCATTCGGGCTCGTCCATTGTGAGCCACAGTCTGCACAATTGAGCCTCTTCGCAATCACCATTTAGTTTAACGAGTTGTGCGCACTTGCGAGCGCAATTATACAATGCGCCTTGGTGAAGTGCCCAGATCCAGCTGTGGTTATCCAGTTCGTTGTGGGGAAGTACCACCCGAGGTCAATGGCACAGGAGCAGGCACGTCTATGATGGAATAGGGGGGGGGGGGGCGCACAGCAGCTGAGCAGCTGCCACAACCAACGCAACTTTGGATGCGTTTTTGCATTGGCCCATGAAATAATAACCAATTCTGAGATAGTTGCTACGCCCCATTCCTTGACGTTTCTATGCTCAGGTTCGGAAACACACGAAGCTTCCCGACGATGTGAACACAAGTTTTCCAGAAGGGTTGCAAATGAGCTCATTCAATTCAAGAACTGATGAGCATACACGAATACGAACAATTTTCGAGGTATCAACTGTCGTAACCGTACAGGCTCGAAACATCAGCCGTTACGACCGTTCAAATTCGAGATACCAGCCGTCACGACCGTGCAGGTTCGAGATACCATCCGTTACAACCGTGCGGGTTCGAGATAGCAGCCGTTACAACTGTGCGGGTTTGAGATAGCAGCCGTTACAACCATGCAGGTTCGAGATGGCAGCCGTTACAACCCCAAAAGTTCGGGAGATCAGTCGTTATAAGTGTGCAGATTCGAGGTGTCAGCCGTTATTAATACCAACTTGGGCGATATCGTTAAACGCTCATAATACAATCAAAGCATGGCTTGACGTGCAGCGAGGTGGGATAAGATGCCGCAAGAAACCGCCGGCTGAATAAAATTGCTCGCATCCCTCTCCTAAATTGTCTGTATCTTATCAATAGGCTATCAATAGTGTAGCAACGGATCAACCTTGTTCCTCCGCGAAGCATGTTCTCGTGTACTTCTGTAGCGTGACACTGGCTACATGGTTCAAATGTTGGTGATGCTCCCGAGCCTCCCCAGCTGCCATGCATGAAAGCCCCCTCCCCGAAAGCAACCGGTTTTGCATCTTGATTTACGAGATGGCACAGCCGGAATACTTCTAATACTAATACTAATATCACTTGGACTAAGATGTTGCAGGTCACATCACCGTAAAACGGCGTTCACAATTGGAGCCTTCCCCAGCTCAAGCAACAATAATGAAAGACATTGAAAATGCAGATCGATCTCGTTCATGGGAACTAGGTGACGAGAGTAGCATGGTGCCAAAAGGTTAATATCAAGTGAATATTATGTGTGTGTGTGTATGTGTGTAATACATATCTCTAAATCAAGTTCGCATGCACCTATATAAAGTATGTATAAATCATAAAGCTTATACAGTTCGGAGCTGACGCCGGTGACGTGTCATAGAACTGTTGAAGACAAGACATCCGTAGACCAGATCAGACAAACCTGCCTCCCTTGAGGACTGATCGTATAAGTGTGGCCAATGCCAATGTCCGGAGTGGTGCCGGTGGCTTTACACCGCCTCACGGTCTGCCACGGCCACCAACGCCGGCCAGGCTCAGACGGTGCCGACTGGTCGGTGCGGCTGCGGTGAGCTCACCCCTGCTGCTGAGAGATCCGGATGCTCCACCACGGCACTCGCTTGCCGCCGGCGACGCTCAGCAGGGTCAGCGCCGCACAGGCCAGCGCGGCCCAGCGGCCAGTCATGCTGTGCACGGCGCCTCAGGGCTCACAACAGCAGCGCACAGCGGCGCGACAGCACGGGCCGGCGCCGGCGGAGGACTGGCCGTGGCCGGGCCGACTGCCCTGGGGCCGGCGGCAGCGGCACCTACCGGCCGCGGTCACCAGGCAGCACGCCGCCAATGTCAGCCACACCAGGCAGCACGCCGCCAATGTCAGCCACACCAGGCAGCACGCCACCAATGTCAGCCACACAGGCAGCACGCCGCTAATGTCAGCCACACCAGGCAGCACGCCGCCAATGTCAGCCACACCAGGCAGTACGCCGCCAATGTCAGCCACACCAGGCAGCAGGCGCCAATGTCAGCCACCGGCCGCGGTCACGCCAATGTCAGCCACAACGCCGCCAATGTCAGCCAACGCCGCCAATGTCAGCCACACCAGGCAGCACGCCACCAATGTCAGCCACACCAGGCAGCACGCCGACAATGTCAGCCATTACACAGCACGCCGCCAATGTCAGCCACACCAGGCAGCACGCCGCCAATGTCAGCCACCAGGCAGCACGCCGCCAATGTCAGCCACACCAGGCAGCACGCCGCCAATGTCAGCCACACCAGGCAGCACGCCGCCAATGTCAGCCACACCAGCAGCATGCGCCAACACAGCACGCCGCCAATGTCAGCCACCAGTCAGCACGCCGCCAATGTCAGCCACACCAGGCAGCACGCCGCCAATGTCAGCCACACCAGGCAGTACGCCGCCAATGTCAGCCACACCAGGCAGCACGCCGCCAATGTCAGCCACCAGGCAGCACGCCGCCAATGTCAGCCACACCAGGCAGCACGCCGCCAATGTCAGCCACACCAGCATCAGCACGCCGCCAATGTCAGCCATTACACAGCACCGCCGCCAATGTCAGCCACACCAGGCAGCACGCCGCCAATGTCAGCCACACCAGGCAGCACGCCGCCAATGTCAGCCACCAGCATCAGCACGCCGCCAATGTCAGCCACACCAGGCAGCACGCCGCCAATGTCAGCCACAGGACACGCCGCCAATGTCAGCCCGGCCACACGCCGCCAATGTCAGCCACACCAGGCAGCACGCCGCCAATGTCAGCCACACCAGGCAGCACGCCGCCAATGTCAGCCACCAGGCAGCACGCCGCCAATGTCAGCCACACCAGGCAGCACGCCGCCAATGTCAGCCACCAGGCAGCACGCCGCCAATGTCAGCCACACCAGGCAGCACGCCGCCACCGCCAATGTCAGCCAATGTCAGCCACACCAGGCAGCACGCCGCCAATGTCAGCCACCAGGCAGCACGCCGCCAATGTCAGCCACCAGGCAGTACGCCGCCAAGGTCAGCCACACCAGGCAGCAAGCCGCCAATGTCAATCATCACACAGCACGCCGCCCATGTCAGCCGGTTCACGGTCGTGCTGGCGGACCCGGGGCCTCTTCATCTGTCTCAGCAGATTGGTGACCTCCCCTTCGACGATCCCCGGAGTCTTCTTCGATGGAGCTGGAAATGGTCTCTCGACAAGGCTCGATTGTGTCCCAAACGTAAATCTGATCCACCCCTTGGGCGAGCATACACGTTCCTTCGGCCCAACTTGAATGTCTGTTCGAGCGGAGCCTCCTCCTCCTCGCCTCCTCCTCCTCCAGAACCTCCTCCTCGTCCCGGCCAGGTCCCAGAAGGCGTCGCCATGGTGACTGTCCCTGCAGGCTCTCGGTATCCCAACGAGGTGTCTCCACTCCGATGGCTGTCCTATTCGTGGTCTGGAATGCAAGAGCGTAAGGAGAAGGTATGAGGAAGAGGCCGGTCCATCATGGTGGTGGTATTCAAAGAAGCACCAATAGCAGCTGCCCACTTCAACTTTTTATAAATTATTCGCGGGAATGTAGGTATGACAAAGCAGCCGATTTGTGTTGGCTAAAATAAAGCAGAGGCGCTACGTTCCCTACATGTAAGCAAAGTCACTATACTGCCATTAGCTACCGTCATTAGTACTGCATTATATTGTGACACTATACAGTGAATTGCCATAGATTCGATGTAAAAGTTTGGCATGTGGCAGGTGACTTGCATATGTACTGTGCGTACCATACGCAACAGATGAGTTTGCTTTTGTGCGGAGCTACAAATTGCATTCATAGCTGGGACTCCAACTGCCAACTGCCACTTGGACTTTTTTCAGAAATGTTCGCCGCCAGCGAGAACGTGGCGGCATACCAGCATAGCAGAGTCATCCATGGACACGGCGGCTACTGACGTAGCGTTCCGAGATGATGGAACGTGAAAATGAAACGATTCATACGCTATGGAAAGGATCAGCAAGGATATGGAGGTTATAGTACTTTCATGAGCTACATGACCACGAAGTTATTCCACTGGGATAATGAGCTTATGACCGAGCCACCGCTCATGGCTGGGCCGGATGATTTATACTGTGTAGCTAGATAGCTCGGTGCCCATGCTTTGGGAAGACCGGGATGAATTGCAAAAGTGCAGAACATCTTTAACGACAACCATCGAATGGTTCCATGAATCACTATGATCATCATATCACGTAAATATTTGTGGTTTTCTCTACTTATCCGCGTCAAAATTACTTCAAGGTCCTATTATAATGCGCATAAATGTGGCGTTAAAACATCTCTTCCGCTGCTACAACTGACCCCTCACCTGGGTCAATTGTAATACTCCCATGGGGAATTGCAACATCATATGTAAATGGTTACATTAACTAAAACTGAAACCAACCTTTTGACATGCGCCATGTGCAAACGGAGATGAATGGTTGGTGTGTGTGTGTGGAGCTATATATCGATTATAGAACGCCAAATAGCTTCATGCTTTCTGCAATTGTCAACATGACTATAATATTGATACTATAAATGATAATTGTATTTACAATATATATGACAGGTTATATATATATATATATATATATATATATATATATATATATATATATATATATATATATATATATATATATATATATATATATATATACAATATAATATGAATATATATATATATATATACATATATATATATATATATATATATATATATATATGCATATATATATCTAAAAAAGATTTGGAGTTCGTCATCATGGATCAAGGGTGGAGTTTCCTATGGTTTTGATGGTGGCTGAATCTCACCATCTTTGTCTAGACCTCACAAAATTCTTGATTTCCTAACATGGGTCCCTATGGGTTGGGCCCCACCAACCAAACTTGGCAACACTCACTGCCTTTATGACTGCATTCATCCATTGGATCTGACGAGCAATTTTAAAACGTCTCCACCACGGACAAACGGTCGTCTGCATGTGCATAATTAGTATCATTGCTGCTGTCATCATCATTATTTATGCCATTGCTATCATTTGTGCTAGTGTTATTGCTATGGCTAAGTGGATACTGTTATTGTTATCGGATCGGATATTGTTAGTGGATCTTAGGTACCGTTATTGTTCTTGTTACCCCCACGCGTTGGCGGACAACCGGCGCATTTATACGGACCCTAGGCAGGTCTTGCGGGTTACCGCGCAATTTTGCTGGCAACGTCGGAAGCCCGTGAAGCCTCAAGGGGATGGAGCCTGCAGCAATGCCTTTCCGGTTGGGGACGATCCCGGGAGTGTTTCTTTTTCTGCGCGAGAGCGCGTGTCCACCGAACGATTGGTGGGAGGGAACGCGTTCCCAGCCCCAGTGGTGGCGATGTCCACGGCATGTACCGACCTCACACAAATACAAGCAGCTCAATGTGTGACACAGCTTGAGGCAACGGCGGCAGGTGTGCTGGTAAGTAGGCCAAGCAGGCTGCGCGTTTGTTTACTGAAACTGAGCCCGATAAGACCGTATCGAGCATCGAGTAGGAGCAGGAATTCGACCAATCGTCAACTAACCGTAACTATTGTTCCGCCAAGCACGCGCGTGTATGTTTACTGACTCATTGTGCGTTGTGCCTTCACAAATAGGAAGCACTGAAGGTAACTGTAAGCAATGCGATGTTTACTATTATGCAGCTTGGAAAAGAAGCCTGATATTTGTCGTGTGCGTGAACTATATCAAAACCGCCATTCCACGTCCTGAGGCTGACGAATGATGGCTGATTTGTCATTCAGCACAGTGGCACGTGGCCAACTGCATTCGTTCGCATTATTCAGCGAAGCTGATTAATGCTGACCTTACTTAAGCGGAATTTTCCTCGAACCACCGCTTTAATGTGGCTTGCTTCTCCACACTGAAGATATTATGCTCGTCGAACGCGCGGCGAGCTCGCGTTCTGAAGTTTTTTTTTGGTGGGGTTGGGGGGGGCTGTCATGACAGACGGACCTGCAGGCCCCGCCATGACTTGCGCCTGGCTGAGCGGAGGTAGCGGGCACCTCGCTGTGATCGCTTGCAGCCGCTTCTGGGGTGGTTGTCAGACCTGGCTCTCACTTGTGCCTGGCTGAGCGGAGGCAGCGGGCACCTCGCTGCGACCGCAATGAGATGCAGCGGCGAAACCACGCTTCAGAGTAGCACCAAGTCGGCTCCGTTGAACCAGCTTAGACGCGTGCTTTGATGGTATCTGACAACATGAACTGCGCCTGTTCGACCGGGATGCCATGAATAAGGCATTGTTTGATACCAGGGTGCTAAGCCAAGCCCCTGCGATGGGCTCGAGACCTGACCTCGACATGAGGTGGAAGCGCGGAGATGAAGATCGTCGGCGTCTACATCGGAGTCGGGCCCTCGCGCGCGACCGCAGGTGGATGCCACGAGCGTTTGGCCATCGTGGTGTCGGCCTCCATTGGGTTGGGCTTTCGGGTGAGCCACTAGCGACTTTCTTGGCGTGTTGACCTGCCAGTGGTGCCAGTGGTTCCCAACCCATGCCTTGATCGGGCGGGGCATAGTTTCGGAGTCGGTGCCGAGTCAGTTGTTCACCGCTGCACTTGGCTGGCCCTTCCGGCTGTTGGTATGCGCAACCTGGCGCGCCGTGAACGTGGGGGGGGTGGGGGGGGGCGGCGAAAGTTCCGACAGGGCGCCTGTGCTGGCTTGTCTGGTTGGTGGCGTTCTATGTGGGCTTCGGCATTCGATGTTCTCAGTGCACTGCTTGTCCTGGTGAATCTTTGTGGCCACCTAGCAAGCGATGGCACTTTGCTCTTCGATGAAAAGGATACCTCCTTGAAAGCGTGCAAATGCTAGAAGCTTGCTTGGCTGGAGTACGAGTCGATAATCCGGACAACAGACATCAACATCCGAAATAAATCGGTACAAACATCCTACTAGGTATCTTCATTCACAGCCGCGACCAGCGCATGCAATTATGGCCCGAAAGTGCTGGGTACTAATCCCCAAGTGACGCACGATTCATCTTGCACGCAGCTGCCGGGCAGGCGCCGCGACTGAGGACTGACTGGGAATCAAAATTTCTACTTAAAATGATAAAATCATCGAGCGTTCCTAGGCCACGAGGTACAATAGTTTCGCCATTAAACTTGCATACGGGTGAAGCCGTTTTGATGCGCCCAAAAACCCTGACCCGAAGCCGTTCAGACGACACTACCCGTCGCACAGCACTAGCCAATCAGCCCGCAAAGGCATCACGTTAGAACACTCCAAGGTATTCGGGCCGATCAAAATCAATCTTCAGAATTGTGGACCATCCGAGAAGTTTCGATCTCCGAAGCGAGACAAGACCGGACACTGACCTCGGAGTCTCCGCCTACCGCGGATAGCTTGTCCGAAAGGGATTAGACAGACGGGCACAATAATGTGATAATAATAGTGATGTGATAGTGGATATGGTGGTGGTCACTCGCCTGGTCAGCGAGTGACCAGCTAGTGACCACCACTCGCCTGGTCAGCGAGTGACCAGCTAGTGACCACCACTCGCCTGGTCAGCGAGTGACCAGCTAGAAGACCGGCAACGCCAACCACTCGCCTGGCCAGACGAGGGGCCATGCACCAGACGTACGGTGAGTTTACGGTATCGGCCATGGCACCAGACGTACGGGAGTTTACGTGACCAGCGAGTGACCACCACTCGCCTGGTCAGCGAGTGACCGGCCATGGCACCAGACGTGACGGTGAGTTTACGGTATCGGCCATGGCACCACACGCTGGTCAGCGAGTTTACGGTATGGCCATGGCCACCAGTCGTCGTGAGTTTACGGTATCGGCCATGGCACCAGACGTACGGGAGTTTACGGTCGGTGTAACGTGCGTGATTTACGCAGCGGCACCAGACGTGACGGTGAGTTTACGGTATCGGCCATGGCACCAGACGTGACGGTGAGTTTACGGTATCGGCCATGGCACCAGACGTGACGGTGAGTTTACGGTATCGGCCATGGCACCAGACGTGACGGTGAGTTTACGGTGTCGGCCATCGCACCAGACGTGACGGTGAGTCTACGATAGGGACCGGCGGCGCCCGGTCACCGGAGGAACGCGCGACCCATCGGCAGCGTCGTTTGGCGGGAGGTGTAAACAGGTCAGCCGGCCGCCGGCCGCGCTGCCAGCTCGTCGGTAGCGGCGCTGACGCCGCTCGTCGGTAGCGGCGCTGACGCCGCTCGTCGGCGCGTCCGTCACGCGTCGGACGCGCCCATCGGCGGCACTGGCTCACCGCCAGCGCCACCGAACGCCACGCGAAGTTAACACCTAGTTTGTGTGACACCCGCTGGCAGGAAGGCGAAGGCAGCGGACGCTCTTATCGACAATTGATGGTGGTTAGGAATGGTGATGGAAAGCGGTTGGAATCGGCGGTTTGTTTGTCAAGGCCTCGCGTCAAGTGGCAACAAGGCATGAACTTAACGAAATGACATGACTTATATTGCTTATTTCGATAAAATTACTTCCGATTCAAACACAAAATGTCTGTATGTGGTGTAAGTTCATTATAACGCAGCCCTGATCAAACGGCAGCCGGTATGGTGGTGAAATGACGAATGCAGTGGTGAATTGGAAAATGGCAGGTACGGGGGTCACCAGCACGAGGTCAGGTCAGCACTCTTCCCATGTATCGTGAAACTTAATATTGCGCCTGTGGCGCTGCACTTAAACCATTGACTTAAACCCTCTCGTTCTCCCCCGATTCGAAATCCGTAGTGACGCCCATCATGTCATGGCAAAGACAAGGAGGTGGTGGAGACCCGTCCTATCAACCTCTGACCTCGATGAATTCCTCAAGTAACAAATATAAAGGCAGGATGTACTGTACTTACTGTTCTCTTGAACGTCCCGGGAACTATGGGGACAATTTGTACCGAAATCTATACAGTCGGGTAAATTTACTTTAAACTTCGACCAACTATATAGGTAACAATGTCAAAAGCAAAGCTGTACGGCATGCATGAGCCTATCAAGTTCTTCGAGTAATAATGAGAGTATCTTTTGGCGAAATCGTGATAGCCCTCTGAATGAGTTCTAAATGTGTATCTTGAAAGAGTATATAATATGTGAGGGTATATTGAAAGCCGATTTACGAAGGTTACCTGTAGGTTCTTGAACACCGACTGCAACTATGAGGGATAGCTGGTAGGTTGGTCGTGAAACAACTTTTCCGTGTTGATTGCGTTTGAACCGATGCGACCCTGGCGACGTAATATCAAACCTACAACGATCATAAGCTGATGTGACACACGTGCTATCATGGCCATCGCCATCTATTTGCCCAATGGGCTTCAATCACCGGAAAACGATAAACGCCAGCGCCTGGGTCTTTTCCAGCAACAATAATTATTTCTGAAACAGTTTGTGAACGAATGACCTCTCGATGCGAAACTGCCGAGCTATGAATCTTTCTCGAGGTGTATTTGGTACATTTTCTACAAAACATAGCCTGTGCTAATCGCTGATGATGATGTACAATGTATTATTTTTATACTACAATTATTTTCAGACTGCATTATACCACTGATGATCTCAATGTTAAGCGAGGTCCTCGATCACATTATCCTCGAGTGACCTATATCCACCCAATATGCATTGTTGGATACTTACGACTTGAATTCGAATGCAACGTCCATGTTCAATGTTCAGCCATCAGGGAGCAGCTGAGACCGCGGCGTGGCCAGGCTGTGGAGTTGGGCTGAGGCGGACAAGGCCGTGGAGCTGGGCTGGGGCGGACAGTTGTGGAGCTGGGCTGGGGCGGACAAGGCTGTGGACTTGGGCTGGGGCAGACAAGGCTGTGGAGCTGGGCTGGGGCGGACAAGGCTATGGACTTGGGCTGGGGCGGACAAGGCTATGAAGTTTAGCTGGGGCAGGCAAGGTTGTGAAGTTGGGCTGGGACAGACAAGGCCGTGAAGTTGGGCTGGGACAGACAAGGCCGTGAAGTTGGGCTGGGGCAGACAAGGCTGTGAAGTTGGGCTGGGGCAGATAAGGTTGTGGAGTTGTGCTGGAGTGGACAAGGTTGTGGAGTTGGGATGGGGCGGACAAGGCCGTGAAGTTGGGCTGGGGCGGACAAGGCTGTGAAGTTTAGCTGGGGCAGACAAGGTTGTGAAGTTGGGCTGGGGCAGACAAGGCCGTGAAGTTGGGCTGGGGCAGACAAGGCTGTGAAGTTGGGCTGGGGCAGACAAGGCCGTGAAGTTGGGCTGGGGCAGACAAGGCCGTGAAGTTGGGCTGGGGCAGACAAGGCCGTGAAGTTGGGCTGGGGCAGACAAGGCTGTGAAGTTGGGCTGGGGCAGACAAGGCCGTGAAGTTGGGCTGGGGCAGACAAGGCTGTGAAGTTGGGCTGGGGCAGACAAGGCCGTGAAGTTGGGCTGGGGCGGACAAGGCTGTGAAGTTTAGCTGGGGCAGACAAGGCTGTGAAGTTGGGCTGGGGCAGACAAGGCCGTGAAGTTGGGCTGGGGCAGACAAGGCCGTGAAGTTGGGCTGGGGCGGACAAGGCTGTGGAGTTGGGCTGAGGCGGACAAGGCTGTGGAGTTGTGCTGGGGCGGACAAGGTTGTGACTCAGGCACATTTGAGCCGGGAGCATTGCTGACCAGGGCGCTCACTGCCGCGGTTCCGCCGCCGGGACGGACGACCCACACGACCACTGTCAGCTGAACGCTGCAGCGTGCCCGGCCGAGCAATTCGGCAGTCACGACTGGTTCTCAGTGCCGCTGCACCGCCGAGGTGCCGAATCACACGGACCGACGGGCCGGCACGGGGTCAGCTGAGGCCCCGTCATCGCCGTTGGTTGGTTATTGGTTTTACGACACGTCGACCATTGAGTCATGCAGCGTCGCCAATCTCTCACGCCGAGTGGTCGCGGGCGAAGAGTAGCGATAGGTGAGACCCGAACCCACAACCTTTCGATTGTGAGACGAGCAACTTGACCCCTAGACTACTCGTCCCACCCCCGTCACTACAGTCGGCCCGTGGACGCTTCCGGAGCAGCGCCGAGCAGAGAACGTCGAGGTGGGACGAGCAGAAGTGACCTTCGACCCGAAATTCTGGATCGACCCGCGAAATTCGTCACTTCTCCGACGTACGTAGGCTGTTCGGGAAATGTTTTTCGTCCCGACGAGTCGCGTTAACTGGACCATGCCGGCAGAAACGCATTCCATTTTGGAGCATCTCAGCTGAGTTACATAAGCGACCCCGAGGTCCGAAGTGATCAGCAGCCGTCCAAACAAAAGCCTCAAGTTACCTACGCAGTCCATAAAGCTTTTATGCAAATGCTTAACAAGATATCCAAGGATTTTCAGAGACAGCTGACAGAGACAGAGATAGCGATTGGCGCCTCTTCGTGGCAATCAGTCAGCGTGTCGTTGGCTATCCGGATCCAAGCGCCTGGGCACGACAAAGACAGCGACAAAACGCACGCGAAGCTGAAGCGTGTGCACGCACGGCGACTTTTCGTCGCCGGTACCGGCGTCACATTTGGTCCGCGAGTCGCGTGTGCACCGTGGACACCATCTGGGCGACACACCTCGGCGGACAACGGCGGCCAGCGTAACCCGACACGTCGCCGGCACAGCATTGTAATGGGACCGCCGCACCGCCCACAGAGGCGAGCGCCGCGGTCACACGCCTGTCAACAGGCGTCCAGCGCGACAACCACCGTCTGTCAACAGGCGTCCAGCGCGACAACCACCGTCTGCCAACAGGCGTCCAGCGCGACAACTACCGTCTGTCAACAGGCGTCCAGCGCGACAACTACCGTCTGTCAACAGGCGTCCAGCGCGACAACCACCGTCTGTCAACAGGCGTCCAGCGCGACAACCACCGTCTGTCAACAGGCGTCCAGCGCGACAACCACCGTCTGCCAACAGGCGTCTGTCAACAAGCGTCTCAAACAGGCGTCCAGCGCGACAACCACCGTCTGTCAACAGGCATCCAGTGCGACAACTACCGTCTGTCAACAAGCATCCAGCGCGACAACCACAATTTGTCGAGGGAAGGCTCTGGCCCGCGTTAAAAAAAATCATTTGCAGGTAGACGTGTGTCCACTGCTCACGATTTTCAGTGACCGTAAGATAACTATCTACGCATAGCCCATCATCCTAAATCGGCAGCCCAGTCACACAATTTTGCGGTGTGACTTATCCAACTCGTGTGATCCCCGCAGAACGGTTCAGCGGAACCAACTCGGCGCAGGGCTGAAGCTTGCATGTCACCACAGACAAATGCTCCGAAAATATATCATATATTATATCAGGTTCATAAATACAAGGCACGCCTTTTTGTTGAGCCATAGGATACGATTGATCGAACTGTACATGCCACCCGGACGCGGATCTGCCCAGCCCGCAGCACACCAGACTGCACAGCACGCCTGCGTGGCCAGACTTGCGCGGGCGGCACACAGCACGCCGCCAGCTCACGCCGCTGCCTCGGTCGATTCGCATCGGTCGTCTCGCCAACGAGCCACACTGGACCCGACAATCGCACGCTGTCACTTCCACTTTCCAGAGCCGCAGGCGATCCCGCGTTCGCTAGGAGTCGCATCGAATCGTGGGCAGTCTCGAAGCCCTCCGCAACAACTCTAAATCACCAGGAATTTTCACAAAATCAAACGAGCTTCCGGCGCACAATCCCAAAAACGTCACCACACGGAATCCTCCAACTGGCAGGTACGCCTGCCGCTGCCGAGCCCACAGTCACCCACATCGACACCATGGTGTACCACTGACACGAAGTGACCATGCTTATACGGTACCTTCCTACTGGCAGATATGCCTGCCGCTGCCGAGCCGACAGGCACCCACACCGATACCATGGTCCACCACTGACACGAAGTGACCATGATCATACGGTATCCTCCAACTGGCAGATATGCCTGCCGCTACCCAGCCCGCAGGCACCCACACCGATACCACGTTCTGCCACTGACACGAAATGACCATGATCATACGGTATCCTCCAACTGGCAGATGTCTGCCGCTGCCCAGCCCACAGGCACCCACGCCGATACCATGGTGTACCACTGACATGAAGTGACCATGATCATGCGGATGCGGTCACTGTGCCTACGGACACAAGTCACGTGACGGGACTGCACTTGCGCCTCCGACCCGTGTGTCTCGGTCACGTGCCCACGCCGACCGCCTCGAACAGCTGGTTGAGGTAGGGCTGTCGCAGCGGCAGCGTCAGGGTCCGATCCAGCGGAATGGCCATGCACTGCAACACAGTGACGTCACACGTCGGACCCGCCTCGCTGACGTCACACAGCACTGCAACACAGTGACGTCACACGTCGGGCCCACCTCGCTGACGTCACACAGCACTGCAACACAGTGACGTCACACGTCGGACCCGCCTCGCTGACGTTACACAGCGGCGCGGGCGGCGTCGCCAAGACGTACCCCAAAGTCGGGAGGCTCCAGCACCGCAGGCGTGCCTCGGAACAACCCCTGCCGCGCACTGGTCGGCTTACTAGCCGGCAAAACGTCAACTCGCGACAGCAACCCCCTTGCTGTTGCGATTGTTTACTGCACGACCGTAAAGCGTGTGAATGCTTAGCGCTCGTACCCATCATAAGTAGAGCAGCATCCCCAGCGGCTGCATCCAAATGCATAGCACACATAAACATATCACGTCACAATGCCATGGTGGGTGGTGGTTTGGGGCACCATGACACGACTAGGCGATGACATGGTGTGGACATGGATGGCACAACACGGAGGCGACAGATGGCATGGTCAGGTGAGGAAAGGAGCGGTGAATGACAGATTGCCAACACAGGAACAGCTGCAGTTGGAGCGGTGCTAACCGTGTCGGTGACGTTGCTTCCACGGACGCCACGCGCCGTGTCCCACGATTTGCGCAGGTGTTCGTGTCTCAGCGGGAAAATGTGGCCCTCCGTGGTGAACAGATATTTCATCGGATTCCGGTTGAGGTAGTTGTTCTCATCGAACAGCTGCGATGAGAAGCAGCAGTCAGCAACAGCGGTCAGCAACAGCGGTCAGCAGCATTGGTCAGCAGCCGCGGTCAGCAGCATCGGTCAGCAGCATCGGTCAGCAGCCGCGGTCAGCAGCCGAGGTCAGCAGCCGAGGTCAGCAGCCGCAAAGGCCCAAACACGAACGATTGCTTACCTCACCCAGTCTCTGACGCGTTGGAAGCATTTCCCGCAAATTCCACCCAGATTCGCCAAGTTAAAGCGTGGGTCAGTGAGCGACAAGCACCTGGGCGACCACTGAGTCGGATGCTTTGCTCCCACGGTTCCAGGGACCATCGCAACGTCACAGGGCATCAAGGCACCCAGCGGGCTGTCGAGTGAGAAAGTGAGCCACCATTCCTCCCCTTCAGATTTCCAAGGTTTCATCGTTCCAATGAGAGAATGCATATCCGACCCTCCCCCGCTGCCTTCCTAGACTTCCCGGCGGATCCAAGCCGAAACAGAGGAAAGGCAACAGAAGCCTCACCAGGTAGAGGTACTTGCAGGTCTCGCTCAGGAAGAAGCTCTCCATGCGATCCTCGTGCGTCTTGTCGATGACGCTGTGAAGGGTCGCGTAGCCGCAGGGGGCGCGCGCATATTGGTTCAGGCTCTCCACCAGTTCTCTGCCCACGTGCAGGTAGAATGGGTTCTTAGTCGCCTGCGAACGTATGAGGATGCGATTGCGGAGACGAAGCAAACTGTGGCTGACTAGGTTAACCGTCGTTAACCACAGACATATCGCTGGGGAAGGCTGCACTGATGATGACCGATATCAAGAAATGGGATGATGGTGTGCAAGTATACACGGGGACGTACATTCCAAAGGCACTGACAGTCCCACAGCTTTCTAAGGAGTGACAATTGTGCGTTTATCGAAATTGTATTTCACAAAGTTGCACAAATGTCACCTACAGATATCGTGACATGATAATTCTGCATGGCTAAACAACCCTTTATCTCTCTCAAATCAATCCCAGTCAGTGTTGGGCTAACGACCCACGCGACTGGCTTAGCCCGTTCCGAACCACCTTGTTCCGATGTACCACACGAACCGACAGCGCCCCGAGCCAGTGGCGGCTCGCTGCCGCCACAGCTCCCCGCACGTGCCTGGTACAGGAAGTAGGTGCTCTCCGCCAGCTCCGGCCGCAGAGGGTAGAACAGCACGTCCGGCTGACGACGCTGCCAGTTAAACCGCTCCGGCAGCGCCCCAAACCTGCCGACCGGCCACCACACAACCTGTCAGTATTGGCAGTCGGAGCCAGTCAGAGGCAGAGTATTGGCCGCCACGGCCCGTCAATACTCTGCCGACGCACCACCACAGAGCCTGTCAGTAGGCTGCTACGGCCCGCCAATACTCTACTGACGGGCCACTAAGACCAGTATTGGAAAAGAGTGAGTAGCGACGGCCCGTCAATAGTCTAGAGGACCACCACAGAGTCTGTCAGTGGGCTGCTACGGCCCGCCAATACTCTGCTGGCGCAACAAGCCACCAAAGCTCACTACAGATTGGGAGAGCGTCTCGCATACGAAAAAGGCTTTCAATGGTAAGAATGATTGATGTGTGGTGTTTTAAAGGGCCATCTTCCTCAACTACAACGCTAAGAAATTCATTCTTCGACCAGGTTGTAGAAAATGCCCACATTCGGCGCAATCACAGAACAAAAAAATGGATATCGATCCATACACCATGCCTATCCGGTGTCCGATGAACTAATGACCTTGTGTTTGCCACGTTCTAACACGGCGGGACCCGCACGCCAACCCTCATGTTTAACCTCGGAACCACAGCATCAGCTGACCGACTGCCAGATAATATCAGCAGTTCAGCGGCGGGGAGTGCGAGGCGGAGCATTGGTGGCCAATTAAACTTGGTGAAAATCCCGCCATAGAATGGGGAATCCCGGATTTGGTGGCGGGTTGCGGATCCGCATGACAAGCTGTGCATGGCATGTATTTTGTTGATGTAAGCCACCCCAGAGCGTGCGAATTAAATTAAAAGCTATGTATAATAGGCACTGCCTCTGTCGACTGGACCAACTCGTCTGCTTCTTTGACATGCATCGACAAACTTGGAACAGATTTCCCACGTTTGTTATATATTGGGTGGTTCACGACGCACTCCATGCACATTCGCGGCTAATGGCACCGCCCACACTGTTTCGCCGGTGGGCCGCGGAATTAGGAAATGTCCAGAGCGGCGCTAATGTCGAACCCGGGACCTTTGGTACCCCGAGCCCAACACCTTAACCACTCGGCCATCCCCGCCCCGATTTCCCACGTTTCTCAAGGCTGATAGACTGCCGAATTTGCCGAATCATTTCCGTTGCATCGCCTTCGGTGTGAACTACGGATCCCAAAACTCGACCGCAAGGGGCCTTCTACCTTGGAAGTTAAATTGCAATTTTAATTTCTAAGATCAGCCGGTCATTTCCTGCCATAGTTTTGGGAGGAGACGGGTCGGTTAATCACGGGCGGTAAAGCTCCCCGGAGTCGCAGGATGCCCCGGCCGGCGGCGGGTCACGACCGGACGTGACGTGAACACATGCGTGACACACGTCACGCCACTGGCCGCACACCGTGACGCACGTCACGAGCGGCCAGAGCGCCGGCGTCACGCACCGTTTCCAGATGGCGTAGAAGAGCGCGTGGTGGCAGATGGCCTCCTCGACGTCGCCGACGAGCACCTGGACGGCCGGGAAGGCCGCCTGCAGACTGTCCACCCAGCTGGTGAGCGTGTCGCCGCTGTTCATGTCCACGTTGACGTACATGGGGTGGTCGCCGGTTCCGCTGTTGCACCGCGGTCGACTGTGGGCGCCGTGCCGACGTCAGTACTATCAATATGTATTCGTATATATATGCATACATACATGGGCTTGAGTTGTTGTTATTGGGGTTTTGGGGCGCATCAACTGCAAAGGACATGGGCTTGAGTGCGATGTTTATTATTTGTATGCCAGTACCACGGACGTTCTGACGGCACAGCTGTCGAAGAAAGCAATACACCTCAGCTGCCCAATCACAAGCAAACAAACGATCAACACACGTAGAGTGCTGGAGATAATGGCTAGATGGACTGTTAGTTTCGAACATTGTTATAAGCGGTGGCCTGGGTCTGGAGAAAAAAGCGCTAGATATCTCAATCACTAGAAAACGACGATTACTATAAAAATAACTACCAAGATATCACTAACAGGGACGACATAATCACATCTGCCTAAATTCACATTTTAATGTCCATGTTTTCAATCTATACTTAAGACATCCCGACATGGCCTGACATCCTATGCTTACAATATCCTGAGACGCAAAAAAATAACAACTTTTTCATGCAGGACATAATTAACAATATGCTTCACGCGTGACTGAATGCGGGCTGCAAAACTACCGGACATTAGTGTATCTATTATCAGTCAGGCTCTCAAGCACTGACGAACTCACCCCTTCCGCATGAAGATTTTGACATTGTCGTAGATCTCACTGAAGCGGTGGTAGTCTACAGCGTCGCCGAACATGATGAACGCCTTGATGAGGTACTCGTAGAACGAGTCCATGCCGGCACCGAGGCCGGACAAATTGCTGGTCCAGAGGCCGCTGTCCACATTCACTGTGTAGCCTGCAGCGTGGTGTCAGTTGGTTATTTGGGCTTTAGGGCGCTTCAACCAGAGTTGATGGCGGTGGTGGTGGTTGGTGGTTTTAGGACACATCGACCGTTGAGTCATGTAGCGTCGCCAATTTCTGACGCCGGTTGGTCGCGGGCGAAGAGTAGCGACAGGTGAGACTCGAACCCACAATCTTTATATTGTGAGACGGGTAACCTACCCCTGGACTATTCGTCTCCGATCAGAGTTGATGATTCGCGCCCAAGCAGCAGTGCGGTCCTTCAGGTAAACAGCGACGTCCCAGGACCATTATCATGGTAGCCGGTGTCCCAGGGTAACGTGCATCATGACACCCAGATCTGGGTAGCTCACATCAGGGCAGCCAGGCTCCGGGCAACACACATCAGGGTAACCGGGATCGGAGTAGCTCACGCCCGAGTAGCCAGTGTACCAGGATGACCGACGTCGGGGTAACCCACACATCGGCTACACACGCCACGGTTCAGTCATGGACGGCGCCAAAAGGCGGAATCCCCTAACTTGTTGAACTTTTAAATATCCACAGAGCGTTGCATAGAAGGGATCGAACTGAACGCACCTCGTCGACCATATTGAAGGAATCTGGTGGCGACTTTGAGTATATCTTAACTTCATCAAGCTTGTTGGGAATCATTTATGTCCTGGTTTCCCCTGCTATGCCAGTAAATACATCCGTGGCCGTGCTAAGAACCGCATCTTGAAATTTCATCCGCCATTTTCATGTTTTATATACTTCGCAAATATATCTACGCACACGCACACGCACACACAACAGCATCCATACCTACCGCATTAATTCTTACAGGTACTGCCAATGTGTTTACCTACATGCAAGGCGAATTGCGCGGCAATTCGTCCAACCGTTATCCACAGGAGCCGAGGCTGGCCTGGCGATCCAGCCTAACTCGATACTCGAGCACGACCTGGTGACCCAGACCATCGGGATGATCTGGACCTGACCTGGCGACCTACATTGACTGGTGTCCCGGTCTTCCCTGGCGACCCAGACTCGACCTAGCGGCCTGACGCTGTGCTGTGCCACAGCCTGACCTTATGACCCGTACCTGGCGTGGCACTGCTCTCTGACCTGGCGACTCGGGCTGACCCGACTGTCGGCACCCAGCCCGATTGTCTGTTGGGCCAGGCCCGGCCCGACGTCCCGGCGGCCAGCCTCACCTGTCAGTCCGGTGACCTCGGACCGCAGTCCCCAGATGATGTCGACTGCGCGACGGGCCTGGTTCTCGTACACGGGGTCGCCCAGTAGCCGACTGAGCAGGCCGAACTCCAGCACCAGCGAGCCGGCGCCCGAGGCACACGTCTCGCGCACCCCGTCCACTGGCACACCACGTCTGGCGGCGCGACACAAGCTGATACACCACCGCTGGCGGCGGTACTCCCGCCACCTGATACAGCACCGCTGGCGGCGGTACTCCCGCCACCTGATACAGCACCGCTGACGGCGGTACTCCCGCCACCTGATACAGCACCCCTGGCGGCGATACTCCCGCTACCTGATACACCACCGCTGGCGACGGTACTCCCGCCACCTGATACACCACCCTAGCGCGCACTCCCGCCACCTGATAAGCACCGTACGTAGTCCCGCCACCTGATACACACGTTTGTAGTCCCGCCACCTGATACAGCACCCTGACGGCGGTACTCCGCCACTGATAAGCACTAGCCGCCATATAACACTGGCGGCGGCACTGCATGATACAGCATCGCTTATGCTGCCACCTTATACACTTGGATGATACACATTGCACCGTATACTTGATTTCAGCACCCCTGGCGGCGTGATATGGTCTTCGCCACCTGATACAGCACTAGACAGCCGTATCCTCCACCTGATACAGCACCCTAACGACGGTACTCCCACAAACACAAAATTATACACACATAACGGCGCTATCGGCCAAATTTATTTAAAGACTAATTAACCGTACCCGCCACCTGATAACCATCCTGATGGCGATACTCCCGCTACCTGATACACCACCGCTGGCGACGGTACTCCCGCCACCTGATACACCACCCCTGATGGCGATACTCCCGCCACTTGATACACCACCTCTGGCGGCGATACTCCCGCCACTTGATACACCACCTCTAGCGGCGATACTCCCGCCACTTGATACACCACCGCTGGCGACGATACTCCCGCCACCTGATACACCACCCCTGGCGGCGATACTCCCGCCAATTGATATGCCGCCTCTGAAGGCGCCACACCACTCATCAACCGCCGGCCGCCAGTGAGCACTTCGTCCGAGGATGCACGTGTCTCACCTGAGGCTTACTCGCGGGTGGGGGAGTCCGGTGCCGGTCTCCTCGAAGGCGGGCAGGAGACGCGATGCCAGGTCGTGCGCCAGCTCCAGCAGCTCCCCGTCGTACCATCCAGGGTCGAGGTCACCGAACGGCTTGTCCGGGTCCACGATAAGGAGATGCGCCGACAGCAGTGCACCCAGAACGCTGTGTGAAGGAGGAAATCACGTAGATATCTTCTCTCTCCGGTGTGAAGTCATCGTGGTAGCAGGAGCGGGGATGGCCGAGTGGTTAAGGTGTTGGGCTCTAGGTACTAAAGGTCCCGGGTTCGACACCCGCACCGATCGGGACACTTCCCAATCCCGCGGCCCACCGGCGAAACGGTGTGGGCGGCGCCATTAACCATGAATGTGCATAAAGTGCGTCGTGAACCACCCAACAAACATACAACAAACATCGTGGTACCACATCCATGGGACTGGGAAAAGGGATGATGTAATAGCATATTATCTCATCGTGATTATAATTCGACGGCTCTAATACCGATATCGAGAAGTGTAATCCTCACAAGTGTAACCGCTTTTTTCCCGAAACCCCATTGATTGTGGATATAATTGCACGTGTCCTCCCACATGCACCCGAATGCTACCACCATCCATAATCGCTCGGCAACTTGTCGCATGTTCATAATATCGCTTCGCGATCGTCTGCTTGCTTTTCAGACTGCTGAGCACACACTGTTTTAGTCCATTATCTGACACGACCCGCGTGCGTACCGTATGCTGGTCTCGAACACCTGGACGGTGGTGTTCTTGTGGAAGGAGAGGTTGTCGATGACGAGTCGCGTGGCGTGCCGGAACTCGGACGCGTTCCCGATGACGGCCAGCGTGTCGAGCGTGTCCACCAGCGTCAGCGAGAAGTCGCCCAGCACGTCGTTGATGTTCAGGTTCGAGCTGGCGGCCGCAACGGAAATCCGTCCACGGTCAGTCACACCCAAGATAACTAGAGACAACACCGGCCACGTCACGCACCGTGGGTCACACCGGCCACGTCACGCACCGTGGGTCACACCGGCCACGTCACGCACCGTGGGTCACACCGGCCACGTCACGCACCGTGGGTCACACCGGCCACGTCACGTACCATGGGTCACACCGGCCACGTCAAGCACCGTGGGTCACACCGGCCACGTCACACACCGTGGGTCAGATCGGCCACGTCACGCACCATGGGTCACACCGGCCACGTCACGCACCGTGGGTCACACCGGCCACGTCACGCACCGTGGGTCACACCGGCCACGTCACGCACCGTGGGTCACACCGGCCACGTCACGCACCGTGGGTCACACCGGCCACGTCACGCACCGTGGGTCACACCGGCCACGTCACTACCGTGGGTCACACCGGCCACGTCACGACCGTGGGTCACACCGGCCACGTCACGCACCGTGGTCACACCGGCCACGTCACGCACCGTGGGTCACACCGGCCACGTCACGTACCGTGGGTCACACCGGCCACGTCACGCACCGTGGGTCACACCGGCCACGTCACGCACCGTGGGTCACACCGGCCACGTCACGCACCGTGGGTCACACCGGCCACGTCACGCACCTGGGTCACACCGGCCAGTCACACCGGCCACGTCACGCACCGTGGGTCACACCGGCCACGTCACGTACCGTGGGTCACACCGGCCACGCGTACGGCCGATCACAACACAGCCTGGGCCGGTCAGTGGAGAGAGGCGATCACGCGGGAAAATGATACGGAAGCTGGGGTGGCCACGTGAGCCAACAGCCGATCTAGATCATCTCCAGGTCGATAACCTGGGATAACTACACAATTAGTTAGTTAGTTATTAGGGCTTTAGGGCGCATCGACTACATTGGTCATGTAGCGCCCAAGGATAACTACAAGGGGAGGTGTGATCACCAGGGAACCTGGAATGACTGCATGTGCACAGTGTGCGCAAACCCATTTTACAGTTTGGAGTCGGATGCGACTAAGAATTGTCGACTTGCATTGCAAGCGGGGCCGAAGGCCAGATGCACCCATCACGAACTAGGCGAACAACAGCGACTCGCACGGCCAGCTACACCGTAACGCTTCCGACGAGCTTACAGCTTGACAAGCACATGCATTGGGATCAATTTACACGACGCTTACAAAGCATTATTCATGTTACGATACAATGTGTTCGAGGTCGGGTGCCTTTGCCATCAGCTTCGCCCCTAACGTATCTTCTGGAACTATGAGACACCATTGGGTGATCAGTTTGACATGCATCTTCCATCCGGAAATGGGTGGGTGTTGGGCAAATGAATGAATGAATGAATGAATGAATGAATGAATGAATGAATGAATGAGTGAGTGAGTGAGTGAGTGAGTGAGTGAGTGAGTGAGTGAGTGAGTGAGTGAGTGAGTGAGTGTGAGTCAACAAGGCAGTGCACGTGACATTATTAGGCAGAAAGAGAGAAGACGACACACACACACACGCACACATTGGCTACAATGCCTTCTTAACAACTCATTGATTGATTGATTATTTGGGCTTAAGGGCGCATCGACTACTAAGGTCATTTGGCGCCCATAACTCTTGTAGCTAACAAAGTACAGTATCAAACTTCAAATCGATCGTAGCCGTTAAAATGGTCCTATTGTGGTACAAAGTTTATATGCCATGTATATCAGCGAGGAGAATAGAACGGAGGACACTGCAGACAAGAAGCCCATCAATCGTCCCGACTGGACAATGCTCGAGTTGTCGGAGAGAATATCGCTTAGGGAATCCACCTGGTCAGACCCAAAATGACGTCTACGCTCATCAGCGTAATGAGGACACGATATCCAAACGTGGCGAACTGTTAGCGGTGCATAACATCTTGAGCACAGAGGATTGTCGCCACCGCATAGTAAATAACCATGCGTAGCATAAGTATGCCCAATACGGAGACGGCACCTCTTCCTCTTATGTGACCTCTTCTTGTCGACGTTTGCGACAGGATGAGCCCCATGGTCGTAAACGTTGTTTGATGGTTCGTAGTTTATTCGCCGACGTCGCGTCCCACATGGCCTGCCACTTGTCTAGGAGGAAGGTGGACACCTCTCGGTAGTGGTCAGTGGCGGGGAGTGCTCGAGATCACGGTGCCTTTGCCGCTCGTTTCGCCGCAGCATCCGCCAACTCGTTACCGGAAATGCCAACGTGGCTCGGAAGCCAACATAGAATAACTCGTCCAAGGCGTTGCATATCGGTAAAACGGCTCACAATATCCCGCAGAAGGGTGTTTGATGGATAAAACGTGTTCAGGGCCATAAGACTACTTAAAGAATCGGTGAAAATAACATGTCGATCACCCACAGACACTTCGATATAACACAGAACTTTCGTGATAGCGACAAGTTGCGACGAGTATACCGATGCGTACGTCGGGAGCGAAAACGAGCGGAGACTGATCCGCAAACAAAAGCGCTGCCAACGCCGTCCTCTGTTAATGGAGCGGTTCTAGTCCGCTTTTGCCCGGCTTCAACACTGGCATCACTAAGGCTCCTCGCCAGGCTACTGGGAAGTCGCCTTCTTGCCAGATAGTTGAATATGCTTAGCAGTATTTCGATCGCACATGCAGGGAGATGCTTTATCATTTCGTTGTGAATCAAATCCGGGCCTTCGGATACGTTTCTGAGCTTGGCTATGCCGGAAGTGAGTTTGGCCATTGTGACAGGCTTGTTATACGATATATTTTCGGTTGTGACAAAGTCAGTAGGGAACTTTTCACAGTGCAACTTGTGACGCAAAAATTGCGGATCCCAATTGCTGCCACGGCCACGCTCTGATATGGAGCAGACAATTTCGTTGGCAACATCTACAGATTTGGTCACGTCCCTATTACCCATGTGTAAGACGGGTAGGGGAACGGATGAATAATTGGCCTGCAACACGTTTTATTCTGGACCACGCATGTGCTGTCGGGGTATGCTTGTTTATTTGACCTACATATTCGTGCCATGATACCTGTTTTGCTGATCTTATAATGCGACGTACAAGAGCCCTGGCTCTCCGAAAGGCAATAATATTTATAGTGTTACTATCTTTACTGAATTTAAAATAAGCTCTCATTCTTGCGCGTATGGCATCTCCGCATTCCTCCGTCCACCATGGGACTGGGGTACGCCGTGGAGCACCTGAGGTGCACGGAATGCATGCGGAGGCAGAATGTAGGAGCAGTGACGTAAATTCTTCCATACTGTGTGGTTTATTGTGCCCATCAGCAGAGCAAGCTGTTTCTATATGTGTTATGTAATCAGCCCAACGTACACAACGACTCCTCGTGTAGAAATTGCTCCATCAGACGTCCACGCCCATTGACATCGTCACATCTCCAAATGGTATGGTGTGAATTAAAGTCACCTAAGAGTAAAATTGGTTCCGGGAGCTGAGAACAAAGAAGTTTCATCTCAGTAGATGGAAATGAAGTGCCGGGAGGCAGGTAAATACTGCATAATGAAATACTTTTATGACCGAAGTGCACCCTGGCAGGGACGGCTTGGAGGAGTGTGTTCATCACTAGTGGTTGCGAGGGAACACTATGGTGAATGCCCAGTAGTACTCCACCATGGGAAATAGTGTCAGATGCTACTTCTTTTCGATGGAGGGTGTAGCATTTCACCTGAATTGCGATGTCCGGCGACAGCTTGGTCTCCTGAAGGCAGAACGCCACCGGACAAACCCTGCTCAGAACTGCCTGCAAGTGATGGGCACTGCAGTTCCATTGTAAAACAGTCTGTATAAAGGGTTATGTTAAAAGGGGTTAATACATGTCAGTTCATGGCGAACCAGCCGGGGCCCACGGGTTCGATGCTGTGCGCGCTCGCGCTCTCGGACTGACTCCGCCGGTCGGCGAGACTGACCAGGGCGAGGCACGCTTCCGGCCGGCCTGGGGAGGTGTGGGGGTGGCCCCATCACACTCGCAATCTCTGCGGTATGGATAGAGCTGGCTTGGAGAGATGGGGACGATGGGGAGCAAGCCCCGTGATTCTGTCTCCCTACATTTGGCGACGTATCCCTTGACCCAGCTCGGGATGTCCGGCCTGAGGCCCCCATGTCCGGGGTCCCTGGGCGGACCTCAATCGGTAGGCGTGATCGGGTCGCTGAGGGAGCTACGACTGGCACCCGACCAGGGGCCACGCCCTTCTCTTCGGAGATGGTTGGTGGGGGAGGGAGAGTTGGGGTGGTTCGGGAGGGTGTAGGAATGGGCTGGGCAGGTTTACGGGTGGTGACGGCGGCGGATAAGGATTGGATCCTCGTCGGTTCGACGCGCCTCTCGTACGTGGTATGGGGTGTTTGGCCTGGGCCGCAGTTTGAACAATGCGGACTCCCCACCTCACATTTGTCTTGGACATGCTCTGCAGATCCACACCGTCCACATGTCTCTCGGTTCCGACAATACTGTGACGTGTGGCCAAAACGGGAGCATCGGAAGCATCTCATGGGATTGGGTACAAATACGCGGACCTTCACACGGACATATCCGACGAAAATAAACCCTGGAAGATCTGTCATGTGAAAAGTTAGAATGATGTTGTTTGTTGACTGTAATACCTGTTCTTTTCTAATTGAAATTATACGGGCCTCTACTACTCTGCACTCTCTTAGGCCATCCACAATGTCGGGGTCGGAAACATCTCGCAGGTCGTAGCAGTTAATAACTCCTATGATTCTACCTATGTATATTGCTTACAAGCATCATCAAGCATACATTTGCCATTCAAGTCAAAATCAAGTGGACCAAATCCGGGTAGATATCGCCATGGGAGGGGGTACGGTAGGACATTGGGAGACTCCATTCAGAATCTCTTTAAGACCTTGAGGGATCATTGCCCCCCCTCTTTCAATGTTGCTTGGTCTCAATTATAACCAAGCGTACCATGGACCCATATAGAGGTACCACTATTATCGCATGAACGACGGGCAACACCCCCATCGTCTCCACACACCAATCGATGTGTAGTGGGCTGATAGGACCCGCATGAATTCACGAAACGTCACCGTCGCGTTTCAAATCCATTGCGCATCGCATCAGCTCACGATGACAGGTAAATGTTTCTACACAACACCAAACAACACAACATGAACATCTGCATGCTCTCAATAGCAATCCGAAAAGTACCTCGACAAATTACTGTCGTATACATTAACCCGCGCCCTCTTTCCGGTCAGATCCTCACACCCCGTCTCGGTGGGGGGGGGGGGGAGTAGTATTCCCCCTCTAAAATCCAAACTAAGCATCGCACGAAAACGAGAGGTTTCATCGGAAAGCGCTCGACAAGTAGGGTTCGGGTCCACCCCCAAAACAATTCCCCCAAAAGTGACGTCACCAGGGGGCTAGATTTCCATGACTTTTCATGACTTACATTATGCTTTTGGCTCTGGGGAGTTCATTTTGGGGGACATATGAGAAGACAAAAATTTATTTGGAATGAGAAAAAGACAGCGAAATCGACCAGTGCCATAACTTTTGTTGGCCCCACAAAATAATTTTTTTTTAAATTAAAAATTTCGTGTTTTCAAGTTCTTTAATTTTCCTTTTCCAATGGTCAGAGCAGACCGAGAAACGTTGTTGGAAGTGAACTTGCCTTAATGAAAAGTGCTCACTTTAGCCAGAATCTTCTATTTGAACTGCAATTGGCAAATATGCAAAATTTATATGTAGTCAAAAACGAAAAAAAAAAAAAAATTCCACTGGTACGTTTTGTTGCATCCCTAAAGATAAGCGAACGCTGAAAGTTTCGTTAAAATATCTGTATCCGTTAAAGCGTGACGACTGGTTGAACGTTTTTGGAGGTGACCTCACTTGACCTCGACTAACTCATTGACCCTAGATGACCTGACTTCAAAATTCTGAACAGCATGCCAAATTGATGTGGGAAAATGCATGCCAAATTTTGGCGCGCTGCCGAGCGCCGTTCGTCCACTATCCGGGAAAAACCTGAGGGGGCGGTTGAAGACCTCACGAAACGGGACGGGTTAATGAAACGTATGAAACTGACGGCTGACGTATACTTTCACCGTGATTCGTGACATTTTGCTGTGAAGAATGAAATTGATGCCAGTCGTGAAACAGAAAGATGGATTTCCGGATATTTATCAGGAACGTACTGCTCCGTCGTCGTGATTGCGTGCATCCGTAGGATTGCTAGACTGTGACACCGGAATGTACAAATATACCGAGAAGTCGTAAAATAGTACTATCGGAAGCACTTTCAGGCTTCAAGAAACAGGGCTCAGGTAGGGTTTTAGAGTCTATTACGAGCGAGGGCGAAGCCCGAACAAGTCTACTTCCGTGGCACGGGGTGGTAGATACCCTACTACTAGCTACTCAGTTATCCCACTCCTCGCCGGAGGACGTTTCCATGGTATCTCGAATAGCGCAGGTGCAAACGAATCAACACATATTGTCGTCGGGTAGATGGGGTAAACAAAGTCACCGCATGACATAACGTATAAGGTTTCATTTTTTACTTTCCATGGCGAAATAACTGCAGGAGTACCCAATTCATAGAGGACCGCAAATGAATACACCACCATCAAATTAGGACTTTAGTTTCCTCATCAGTCATGAAATGACGGAAGCAGTTTATGGAGCCTTGCCACCCAAAAGGCTGTATGCTGGACAACTGTATTTTTGTGAACATCGAAGCCCAAATTTAATCGATTTGGACAGTTTTCAATGAAACAAGTTTCTTTAGGCAATTTGGTTTCTTTAGTGTCTGGAAAGACACTAAAGATCATAAGGATAGCTAATTAGCTATTTTGGCTTTAAGGCACATCGATTTCATCGGTTTGTTTATTGGGGTTTAGGGGCGCATCGACTGCCGTGGTCATGCAGCGCCCAATTTCGTTTCACTTCATTTTATTGGTTCATCGGTCATCATTTCATATCGGATTTCATCGGTCGAGAAGCGCCAGATGATAAGGATACTTTTGCCATGCATTTAAACACATCCTAGAGCAAACTGTCACTGACCATTACTGCATTGTATTTAAGCATACATTGAATTGAAAGAAAATGCGGAAATATATGGCTAATGATGTGCATTTTGCATTGCTTTATTGCAATATTTCCAATGATATTCGCGATAAAAACAAATCTATAGTCCAACACCAGTAATAGTTCCCACCAATGATGTTGGTGCCAGTGAAAAATGTCATTATCACCTAATATACTTACGGATTGGCGAGATCCGGTCCTCGCCCGTCACAATCGATCGGATTCAGCTCGTCTTTGGGATACGCGTGCCGCATATAATTGTCGTACCCGAAGTAGAACATTTTGCGTGTCTCTTCCTGCATCTTGCTTTTGGCGTCATCGTGAAAATGCATGTACTTAACGGTATTTTGGGAGGACGAGATGGCGCTTGCAAACAAGTCGCTTGAATCCAACAATGAGTGACCGAAGCTAAGCATGGATCTGAATAGTGATGACTGCGCTGCTCCCGGCACGGTGAGGCAGACCACTGCCAAGAGTGCAGACAGGGTGACATGACAGAATACGTTAGTCCTGCGAGCATTTCCATCAACGCAAGACAAACGAGGTCCGTTTTTTCCTTGGTGATTCATGCTTTAAATTTATCCGCATGGCTGTGTACTTGAACCGGTGGCTGGCTATTTCATAGCGAGGCTTCTTTTCCTGAAATGCAAGGAGAATATCAGAAGCAACACATGGACCGACACCAGACATGGGGCGAAACCGGCTCCAGCTTCGGCTTCGCAAAGCGCTATTCTGTCGGCAGTGTCTCCGGCCACTTTAAGCTGCTGGCTTGGGCTTTGAATTCGGCTTCGTGATATTTTTAGCAATCGGCGTCGGCTTCGTAGCATTTTAAACTGTTGGCTTTGGCTCCGATCTTGGCTTCGTTGCATTTCAAGCTACTGCTCCGGCTTGCTAGCATATTATGGCTTCAGCTCAGAAGCCATGAGCACGACTTCGATGCTCTCACTAAATTGTATTTAAAATAAACGTCATGTGTGTGGGTTTGAGGGATGCATACTTTCCAGCATCCTCACACACTTATCTAGGTGTTTGAAACGCCCCTGCCCCTGGAATCTTCTCTACAATGGCAGCTGTTCATCTACCCCTGGTCAGATCCTCCCCCAGGTCACCACCTACTTTCCGATTTCAACATGTTCAGGAGGACCCTATGGCTATTGAGTGGCCCCGAAATTGCCAATGGACTTCCCCCACACCAAGTCAACATTTCATATAATAAGTGAGCATTGCACTTTTATCTGAACGATTCAGAATGTCATCATCCTTCCCAAATTGAATAAATATTGCATTCATCTTCGGTTTTACATGGCTAAAAGGACTCATTTTGCTCTCACCTTCTGTTGGTTGGTCAACGCTTTGGCTTGTAACTATTGCTGGCTTCACTACTGCTGGCTTCGGCCTTAGCTTCGTGGGATTTTGTAACCGTTGGGTTCAGTTTCGGCCTCGACTTCGTGTATCATTTTTGGCTTCGGTTTCGTTATTCTACTGTGGCTTCGGCTTCGAAGCAGACAGCCCGGCTTCGTCCCCATGTCTGCGAGACACATTATCAGAAGCACTGTAACATAGGGTCACTCCACATCCCAAAGGGAACATTAAGAGCTGACATTATTGTCTGATTTGCTGATAAAATACCTTCAGTAATGACAGTACTGGGAAATGCTACCTATGGGATTAGGCAGTTAAGGTGCTAGGCAATACCAATCCTCTATTTTAAAAAATATGGATGAGCTCAGCAAACTTGAACAGTGTCAGAGGGATGAGAACTTCAGGATTGTTTGAGTACCAAAACAACATCCACACATACAAAGAATTCCTCATTTTGCTGATGTAGGCATAACAGTTCACACTGATGTTCTAGGAAGGCCTTCTGGTATTGTTTTTGTCCTCCAGGTCACTGTGACTAATAAGTTAACAAATCACACAATGGTAAGATGGCTAAAGTTAAAGTAAAATTGGCTAAAACTTGCATGTCACTGTTAATTGTACAATTGTCATGATAAACTTCCTAGGCCTGTATCAGCCTGAAGAACTGCACCCACACTGAAAACAGATCCAGTTTCTTGAAGTGAGCTTGATAGTTGATGGAAAAAGTGAAGCATGCTTCTAGGGAGCATACTTTCATCTGGTACCTGGTATGTTAATCCTAGAATGTGAGATAAGCTTGCTGTGCTTGCACTCCTGCTTTGTTGATGCCTGCATATTTGTACATGGAGCAACACATGGTGGCTGTGTGGTGCACCATGCTACTTCATGCCTTCTTTCTGCCAGACATTTGAAGAATAAGCATATTGAGTGCATTTTCAGTTATTGCACCCCTCACAATGGAAAAGCCACTCCCCAAAGAGGATGAGGTGGCTGGGCAGTCCCCAATGAGGTGGCAGTTGTGTCTGTCCCAATGATGCTTCAGGAACAGTCCCTGATGAGGTGGATGAAGCTGTTTCCGGGGAGATGGAGGCTGCATTAGTGCCCAGTGGGGCTCCTGCAATGGTCCCTATGAGTTGGTGGCAACTGGCAGGTGTCTCCGATGAGGTGGTGACAATGGTCCCTGGCAAGATAACAGCTGTGCCTGTGCACAGTGATGCTTCACAACGGTTTCCAATGAGGCAGTGGCAGCTGTCCCTGATGATGTGGCACTGTAGGTCAATGATGAGGCAGCTGGGTGTGGCAGTGCCCAGTGGGATTGCAGCAAAGGTCCACAACTATGCAGTGGGGGTACATGGTATAGCAACCCAGGAAGACAAAGTGGTAATGCTCTTATTGCTTTGCATAGTTGTATTACCTTCATTTTCCATTGGAGAAGTCAGTATATATGAAAAAGGTATACATACACAATAATGCAATGCTCAACATCTCACAGGCACAGCATTGACAAAAACAGAAAGCTACCCACATCCTTCCAATGACATGAGCTAGGATGACATTTTAAAGTGAAAACATGCCCTGTCCCCAACTCAGGCCACCCAGCCCAAGTTGAGTGGTGAAAAATTATTGCCCTCCAACTTTGGCCACAATAAAAAATGAGGCATGTCTTAAATGTACAAGCAAACAAGCAGGAATAATAATTAAAAACCTGTAATGAAGTATTTTGCAGCTTTGAAAGCACAATCAATTCCCATCATTTTAAAAACATCAATGCAAAAAGTTATGCTTTTATGACATGCCCCACCATCTCTGTGGCCATTGGGGTAAACTCTAGGTGTGGATTCTGATCCCATAGGTGCATTTGAAGTTGAAGTATCTCAAGCATACATTGGGTGTGCAACAACTGTCACATTTTGCACTGGTGCCTAGGCACATATCTGCCCAGATAAGTGCTGATGTACATACTAAAATGCCACTGACCCCTCTACCTCCAATCCCCAAGAAAATTAATGACTTTTCATTAGGATTTCTGCAAAGGTTGATGTTGATGCAGAATTATAGGGAATTGACATCTTTGAATGCTCGAAGATCCTTTTTTCAGGAATCTACCAAGGCTGGAACGTTCAGGCATGGCGAACATAAAGGTTTCGACTTTTCTGCTGAATCCGTCTTACCTTAGCATATCACAACAACGCCCCTACCAGCCAACACACCACAGTTCACGGCTAACATAACGAAATACGCGACGCGCAACACACGACCCTCCAATTGGCCGTGGTATTCGTTGTCAATTTCAGCGTCAGCAAACGTCTACATATTTTAGTGGTCAACAGCTGGTAAAGGCGTCAGCACCGGGGAAAGTTGCAAACAATTATGACGCGCCCTATTACAAAACATGACACGAAAAACTTAACCCTTTTCCATTAGAAAATATTTGTGACTATCACTTTCGACAGAATAAAGGAAATTGTAGGCAATAACACTGAACATATAACTCTGAATAGTCCTCTGTACGCCTTGGGAGGTCATGGAATCTGAACCATGATCTCTATGGCAACCATGCAGAATTGACAACGCGCCAAGTGTTTTCAACTTTGTCACTACTGGGACAATGCAGTGGTTTGGAGAAATTGGAGCCGTAAATACCGTTGGCATACGGTCAGGGATTATCTAGCACTCCGCCTGGATTGTTGGACACTTCCCGTCGATTACCAGGCGTTTCGCCATCACGACCTTACCGAGACGCGACCCTCAGGCAAGAACGAAAAGGTCTGCCAAGGCCCAGAGGCCGTCAGACTACTAGCGGTTTACACGGGAAGTGGGTGCATATTGGTGGAGGTCTATAATATTGAAGTGTATCGCCGGGCAAATTACTTCGATGCGATATTCGCGAACGCACGCATAGATTTCCCGCATCGAAAGTTGCGCAGGTAAATATACCATCCAGTTCCCGCCCTTCAAGCCTGCTTCAACGATACTACCGAGATAGTCGCAATTCAAGTCACACCAGGCAGTCATGAGCTGCTATCAACAGGAAGAAAACATTTGTAATTTGATCCCGAAGAAACCACCTCCTCCACCAAAGCTATTGAAATATGTTTCAAAATTTAACTCGCAGGCAAAGCAAGAAATCAAGGACAATCAAAAACCCCACGCACATTTTGGATACCAACATTACGTGGCGAACGATCCTTGTCAATATCTTAGAAAGCAGTCCAAGAAGCCAATGACATCTCCACCAAAGGCTAAAAAACAGAGCTTGATTCCACTGGCTAAGGTAGATGACCACACCTCAGTTTCACTTCTACACAATAAACAGGAAAATACAGATTTCATCACAAACAATAAGAAGGAAGCAAAGAAAGCACAAGGCCTTTTTGTCCCAGAACGGATGTACGTAGATACAAAAGGAGGAGATAAGCATACACTTGAGAAGTCTGGGCTAAAATTGAGATACGTTTTCAAGAATGACTTCGGAAAGACCCCCAAGTACTTAACAAGAAGAGAAAACGAAATGAAGGTGACCCAAGAACAACGGGAACGGGAAGCACAGGAGGCCATTGATTCTAAAAAAGCAAAGCAAGTATCAGAAGAGGAGAGACAAGAACTGCTGAAGGGATTGAAAACAAACTGGGCTGCACTGAACAAGGCATATTCTGCGCAATCCCTTTGTATAGACAATTTACCAAAGCAATTTCACAAGGAGAGTCTGGAGCGGCAAATGGCTAAGCTGGAAAAAGACATCGACTTGATAGAGAGAAACACGGTGATACTGATTGCTAGTCCAAGAGGGAATGCTTCAAATTAAGTTGGTTTCCAGTCATCTCCAGTACACTTGGTAAGTGAGACATTGCAGGGCGGTTGATCCGCAAACGGATTTCGCCAAAAGGAAAACCGCGCTGTCTTGGCAGTCAGCAGCTTGCAGAAATAGGAAATGCACTGTTGTTTTATTACGAAAACATGTCACTGAAAATTCAATAAAGCAGAACACCACACTTGTGCTGTGTTTTTGAAAACACTACAAAACAATCGTTCCATGCCAGGTACACAACATGCCACTCCTATTCTTGGAGAATAGTAGCGCTCATTTCGGAATCCATGATGCCAACATGACACCTCAGCACCGCTTTCTGATGCTGGTCCACTGGCATCGGCTTCGTGCAGAACCCTCAATGTGCTCAGATGGTCTGCGCGATCATTTTCCGCTTAGTGTCGTAGCGGAAGTTGTTGGCGCTGAATAGCTGGCTGGTGAAGAATGGTTGCATGTTGTAGATGTTGATCTGGCGAGCTCGGTCGGCCAGGTCCTTCTCAGCCACCTCGACCGTGTCGTGGTCGGCGCCGTACCGGTTGCGCTCGTACACAGCCTGGTCGTGGATCAGCTGGCGCAGCACGAACAGTAGCAGCTCGTTGTTGTCGCGCTTGAACGCCAGGTAGCGCGAGAAGGACTGCCGAGAGTACACATCGTCAGCGGGTGGAACGGTTAACAACGGGAACGTGGGGAGAGGGGGGGGAAGTTTTATTCTCCAGTGTATGACGGTAGTGAAGCATACTAGTCATTCTCATGGCTGCATATTGGCAACTGAAGTGGTTCTTTTCTCATGAAAGCTACTGAGACAACCACTGTGCATGGAAAATGCACATGGTAAAGCATGAAAAGGAAAACCACTGGTATAAAGTTGTATCTCAAATGGTGGCACGAAACAATTCACTCTACACCCTTTTTCACCGTCACGCACGTTGCACATGCTGAAAATGGTACGGAACTGAATCCATCTATGAAATACACTCAGGAAAACACGGTATAAAGATTACATCAATTGGAGACGTATAATTGTGCACGTCAAGCAAATAGTACAATAGTGCTTTCCTCCTCCAAATTTGAAGAAAAATGTCCATGCGTCGGACGCAACACATCCCGGTGGGCTCTTTTGTACAACTGCGCGCTCGACCAGTGCTCACCTTGCGCATGGTTCTCATAACGCTGTACTTCTGCGTGTCGATGAAGCTCTCGAGCATCACGCGAATGGCCATGTTGACGTCGTCCTCCTGCACGTAGTCGCGCAGGTACATCTTGGCGTGCGCCTCAGACATGCGGATCACCGACTCGATGTGTCGCACCGTGATGGGAATACTGCCGGTCGCCTGAACACCCGGAGCACCACACAATCAGCCGAATTCCGCTCGAATAGTGACAGCGACATAGGTGGTGCCGAGGGGCGGGGAAGCCTCCTTACCGACCATACTTGGCAGATGGACCGGCACGCCAGTCCAGAGAGACGGAGAGCGATCGGCATGCTGTACAGACAACGCAAAGTAACTGGTACCGGAAAGTGATACACGGTGTTTACGCACTTAGGTGGGGCGGGGATGGCCGAGTGGTTAAGGTGTCGAGCTATGGGTACCAAAGGTCCCGGGTTCGACTCTAGCGCCACTCAGGACATTTCACAATCCCGCGGCCCACCGGCGAAATAGTGTGGGCGGCGCCATTAGCCGTGAATGTGCATAAAGTGTGTCGTGAACCAACCAATAAACAATAAACGCACTTAGGTAACTGATACCGGAAAGAGTGATACACGGTGTTTACGCGCTAAGGTAACTGAAACCTGAAAGTGTGATACACGGTGTTTACGCGCAATTGATATTACTAAATACGTCCTATATATTACTCCTTTTGCAACAACTTTCAGATCTCGATTATACGCGACACTATCTCTACTGCAAGAACATCTATGCATGCATTCTACCTGACAAAAGAAAGCAAAGCCAGGTAATAAGCAATATTACCTGGCTGGTAAGGCAACACACAATATTGCCTTACCAGCTAGACATGAAAAAATTACACATATTTCGACTGCAAAAACATCTAAGCGACATTGCTCCTCATTGAGATAACTGGTATACACATTACTTCCACTGAAAAACTGCAAGCACTATTACTCCACAACCAAAGTACTCCAGCTAGTATTTGTGCGCGACATTACTTTCAAGGAATGCTTTCGCTTCTGTCAACCATATGAAATGCTCCTATGCGTCACCTAGTAACTGATGGGGCATACAGGAAACATAAACTTGCATGAAATAGTCCACAGCACGATACCTGCTGATACGTTCCTCCAGATTGATCAACAGAATGTTAATCGAGCATAAACATGACGTGGCGGTGACAAAACCAAATGCACATATTAGAAGCATAGTCGCGACTAAGACACCCTTGCTTTTCCTCCAGCAGAGGAAAAGCCCGATGCCGTATAGGCATCAGGTAGCAGGATTAATAAGTTCGAAATGAGGAACAGTACCCTCAGTACTTGATCGAAACCGGCGTCAATCGAAATTAGGACCAGCAGTGAGAGCAGCCGTACGAAAGGGGGGAAGGGCACCCTGCCAATGGTCACGCGGCGACACCGCTCGGCTGTGTACAGTCGGTCGTACCATGGACTCCTTGCGCAGGTCGCTGTACATGCGGGCAACCTTGTCCTGGTCCATCTGGTTCAGCTTGGGGCTGATGCGGTTCCTGGCGTATGTGATGTACTTCTTCAGCAGGTCCTGAGGGATCTTCTCCAGGCCGTCGAGGTTGGTGCCCGACTGGGGCATGTCCTATTGAAGAAGTTCCATCACAAACAGGTCATCACCAAAATATCATGAGTATCATCGCACCCCATATATCACCAATACAGCTAGCAAGGTCTATCGTGAACACATCAAATCATGTGCATTACAGCATATTACTGTGCTTCAAGTACGTGAGCACAAGTGAAATTTTCGGCTAGATATATGTGCCGGTCTTGGAGATAACGCGAAAATTCGCCTGGGGACGGGAGCAAAAACGTTCGCCCCCATTCAACAGTGGGTTAAGAAGTTTGCACCTTTGCGAGGATCTACCATACAGTCAAGAAATAATCATAAATATGTGGCTTTATTTTCAACAGGTTGAGCATAATGAAGGTAAGAAATTATGGCATATCTAATTTTCCCATTTCACTATTTCTGTATGGTGTTTCCTTGGGATTTAGGTGCTTTCACCATGCAATATTCCATAGCGTATTTTCAGAAAGGAGCATAGGCATCGCACGCGGTGCTTTACTGCATGTTTGTCTGTGGTGGGATGGCAAGTTTTGAGAAAGGTGACATTGATCAGTTTATCAAGGAATGTATTGTGCCAAGCTATACACCACTTCGAGAGGTAGATCGAGGTCACAAATGTCGTTAGTGGTGCTACAAGATTGGGTTGGGGCACCACATATAAAACGACTTACAAATGATTGGGGTTTAGGGGAGCATCAACTGCATAGGTTATACACCTACACATGATAGAATGATAGTAAAACGTCACGAGCCAGCATGTGAAAAGTGAATATATAGTGCACTGCCTGTAGTAATGTGGCAGCTCACTGGTTAAATTGTGGTACACCAGACCACAGGCACAATCTATCGCTACTCTTATTGCATTCACATCTTAAAAAAAAAAACAAGTTGCAACTGCAGGAAATGTATCATTGTTAGCCAATGGCAATTGGCAATGAACGTGTTAAAGCTGTGCATGCGAAGTTTGTGATGCCAAGCTTGGTCGCAAAGGCTGGTTGAGCTCATTAAAATGGAAGAATAGAAACAACAGCACATTACTATTTTTGCTCCAAAAACAACTATATAGCATACAATCAAATATGCAGCATGTCATGGGTCAGTCAAAGTTACGAATCACGGTTGCCTTTATCCTCTGTTCTGTCCTGATAAGAATATTGTTGTAAGCCAAAACACATAGATTTCACAGAGGAAGTAGTGAAAAGTTACATGTAGATGTTCGGTGGCAACGTTCAAAACAAAGTGTTCACAGAGGAAGTAGTGAAAAGTTAGATAATCAGCTACCGATGTTCAAGATGTTAGGTGGCAACAAACAACCAGATTTATAGAAACCCACAAATCCGCAGGTGGAACAATTACAAAAAATATGGTCTAAAAGAGCTGAAGGAGTCATGAAATATATTTGTCTAACATCCCAGACACGAGGACCTCGTGAATGCACTAACCTTGCTGCTGAAATTATTATGCACGAGCCCGCTTCTGAACACGTCAAGACGAGCCCGAAGGACGGTGAATAAATGTGTGGATAAGCATGCTAGTATGGCAGGTGAGTCACTGTCTTCGGAAAGATGCTTGTGAGAAGAGCAGACCATGCTAAACTTCCAGTGCCGTCAGAAGCATCACGACTGGACTGGCTGCCCCGCCCCGCCGCGGTTCTCGTTCTCACCTCGGCCGGCTGGTCCTGTTGGTCGGCGTTGTTGAGCGGATGGTTCTTCACATGGGAGTTGACCACGAACCTGGCCAGCTTCTCGTCCTGCACGGCGTCCACCGTGTCCCGCACCACGCACAGCACGTCGAACCGAGACAGGATCGGCTCGGTCAGGTCCACCTGGGGACACGAATACCCCCGTCAGGTCCACCAGGGGACACGGATACCGCCGTCAGGTCTACCTGGCGACACGAAAACCTTCATAAGGTCTATCTGGGGATACGAGTGCTGTCGGGTTAGGATGATTTTGCCATTAAGAACCAGCGTGCAAAAAAAGGAGCACTGCGACACAATTATAACATCAATGACGACGGTCTTCCATTACCGCAATAATGCGCCTCAATAGTCTTAAATAATTTGAAGAAAATAACAGACCATTAGTATGCAAATAATGAAACAGTACTTCCTGGTGGATGCACATAAATCGCCTGCATGTTTCCTATTGATCGAAGATTTCTCGCCTGTCAAACTGAATACACAGCTGTTTTCACGGTGGCTCTCGTCCATCTCGATTATTTGATACCAACCAAGCCGACCTGGCTACAGGCCACCGACAGTCGTTGGCTGATTATTTTGGCTTAGGGGCGCATCAACTGGTTCGGTCGCACGGCGCCCATGGCCAACGAGAGTTAGTGCCCCTGACTCGCCTCCCCAGTATCCGGGTATCATAGTGCCGACAGACAGCACCTCCCCAGTCCCCAGATATCGTACTCACGTTGTCAGCGAAGGTCATGCTGGGGTCATAGCGACCTCCGATCGGGTTGGAGGCCGCCACCACGGAGCAGCGCGCCTGCAACGACGTCACAATTCCCGCCTTGCTGATGGAGATGCTCTGTTGCTCCATCGCCTCGTGGATTGACGTCCGGTCCTGGTCGCTCATCTGCGGCACAGGTCGGGTCGAGCCCGCTCAGGTCGAGTCACAGGCTGCACTATAGACGTCCGGTCCTGATTACCCGCCTACGACACACCATGTCAACATTTGCTCCTGTTGACTCTTGTCTGCGACACACCATGCCAACGTCTGGTCCTGTTCACTCGTCTGTAACACATGCCAACGTCTGGTTCTAGCCACTTGTCTGCGACACACCACGTCAGCGTCCAGTCCTGGTCACTCGTCTGCGACACATGCCAACGTCCGGTCCTAGTCACTCGTCTGCGACACATGCCAACGTCCGGTCCTAGTCACTTGTCTGCGACACACAATGCCAACATCAAGTCCTGGGCATTCGTCTGCAACACATGTCAACGTCCAGTTGTGGCCACGCTGGAGTCTTCACCCGACGCGCATGGCCAGCGTCGCCACCCACCTTGTCGAACTCGTCGATCAGACAGAAGCCCTTGTCGGCGAGCACGAGCGCGCCGGCCTCGAGCGTCCACTCCTTGGTGACGGGCGAGCGCTGCACGTAGGCGGTCAGGCCCACCGCCGAGGCGCCCTGCCCGGTGGTGAACACGGCGCGCGGCGCGATCTTCTCCAGGTACTTGAGGAACTGCGACTTGGCGGTGCCAGGGTCGCCGCAGATCAGCACGTTCAGGTCGCCGCGCACCCTGCGGCCGCCGGAGGCGAGACGTGAGCGCCGGCGCCGCCGGCCGCGCGTCACCGAGCAGTAGGCACGTGCTAGGACAGGGCTACCACCAGCAGGATGTCTACATGCTGGCACCTCGCATTCGGCGCATGGTGGCACTCTATGTCAAAACCGAATACAGGTTCACACAGGTGCACACCACAAAGGAATAGAAAGCGGAACACGGTAAAATGGAAATATACTAACGATATCTGATCTTTCGGACTATTTGCCAACAAACATTACCATCCTTGTAAATACTTTTGCTCGTTTAGTTCAAATATCATTATCTTCGTCAGTGTCTGGCAACATGCACAGTGTTCTCCCAGGGATGGCAAAAAGCTGAAACTGGCATTAATTGCATACAATCGACCAAATCTGACCATAACGTCACGTTGCAAGGAGTGACATAAGCATCTTCAATTTTCCGATCAGGATAAACGACAAAGGAGGCAGGCGCTATATACTTTAAAGTACTCTGAACATGCATCAGTCATGCCCGCAAGATACTAGCCCCACTCAGGACATTTCCTAATCCCGCGGCTCACCGGTGAAAGTGTGGGCGGCGCCATTAGCCGTGATTGTCCTTGGCGTGTCGTGAAACACCCAATAAACAACAAGATACCTAGCCCCAGTGCTGGAAAAACTGCCCATTCTAGGGATTGTATTGATACAAATACCATACACTAACACACAACCTGTCCTATGCACCATTGCACAGGGAGAAACATTTATGTCCTATTCATGAATTGACAACTGCAGACGAATTCAGACGACGGATGTGCGGAGTTGAATCATAGTAACATCACGAGAAATCACCAGGATAACCATTGGTAATAATTCGTCATGATATTTGAAAATACATGTCACATTTAAAAACAGAAAAAATGTTTTTATACATTTTAGTATGTGTAGGCTGTATGCATAGTGGTATGTCACAGGGATTTGAAGATTTGTGCTGATTATGTGTTACTGCCAATACCAATCACCACAACACATGCACATAGCTGTTCCAGGACCACCACACAGCTGTCCCAACACTGCCACACAGCTGTCCCAACACCACCACACAACTGTCCCAACACCACCACACAACTGTCCCAACACCATCACACAGCTGTCCCAACACCACCACACAGCTGTCCCAACACCATCACACAGCTGTCCCAACACCACCACACAGCTGTCCCAACACCATCACACAGCTGTCCCAACACAGCACACAGCTGTCCCAACACCACCACACAGCTGTCCCAACACCAGCACACAGCTGTCCCAACACCACCACACAGCTGTCCCAACACTCACACAGCTGTCCCAACACCACCACACAGCTGTCCCAACACCATCACACAGCTGTCCCAACATCATCACACAGCTATCCCAACACCATCACACAACTGTCCCAACACTGCCACACAGCTGTCCCAACACTGCCACACAACTGTCCCAATACTGCCATACAGCTGTCCCAATATCATCACATAGCTGTCTCAACACTGTCACACAGCTGTCCTATCACTGTCACACAGCTGTCCAAATACACATAGCTGTCCCAACACTTTCACACAGCTGTCCAAACATCACCACACAGCTGTCCCAACACCGTCACACAGCTGTCCCAACACAGCACACAGCTGTCCCAACACCACCACACAGCTGTCCCAACACCGTCACACAGCTGTCCCAACACAGCACACAGCTGTCCCAACACCACCACACAGCTGTCCCAACACCGTCACACAGCTGTCCCAACACCGTCACACAGTTGTCCCAGCACCGTCACACAGCTACCCCACGATCGTCACATACTGCCATACGACCATCATACAAATGTCACACAACTGGTACATTTTTTTTCATGCCCATCACAAAGTCACACGATCTCTACACAACTGCTACATAGCCATCACATATCAGTATCGCATCCTGTCATGACCGGCGCATACTTGGGGCGGGGATGGCCGAGTGGTTATAGTGTTAGGCTCTGGGTACCAAAGGTTCAGGGTTCGACGCTAGCGCCGCTCGGGGCATTTCCCAATCGCGGGGCCTACCGGCGAAACAGTGTGGGTGGCGCCATTAGCCGTGAATGTGCATAAAGTGGGTTGTGAACCACCCAATAAATAAATAAATAGACCATCACATATTGTCACACGACCCCCACACAACTACTACATGGCCATCACACATACCATTGTCGCATCCTGCCACGATCGTCACATACTGTCACAGAACTGATAAATGGCTGTCACAACAATCGCAAAACCAACTCTACACAACTGTCATGACCTTCACACAAGTGCCACACGACTGCCTCACGGCCATTCCGCAGCCTCCTGCGCCCGACAGTTGCCACCGACCTGTGCTTCCGGCCGGGGTTTTTGGGGACGCCACCGAACAGTGTCAGCGCCAGGGCGCGCTTGATGCCCTCGTGGCCGTAGATGGAGGGTGCGATGCTGGCCACCAGCCGCTCGGCGATGCGCGGGTCCTTGCTCAGGCTGGTGATGGCCCGCACGTCCTCGTCGGTGAGCGCGTGCGCCGCCGCCGCGTCGTCCTTCCTGAGCTGCCGGTCGAGCGCGAGTGTCACGAGGGCAATGGCCACGGCTGTACACCCTTACGATATTTGGTTAGGGTGTTAAAGGAAATGCTAGTTTTTCCTGATGCCGATACTAGATAATAAACATGATAATTATATATGAGCCACTGCTAGAAATGAGACATGTAGGATTTCATAAACACGCATTACGAAGCACGGTGCCGATACTTTTTGGTGGAAGGATGTTGATTCAGTATTCACGAAGTAGTATATACCACCCTATTTCACGAAGACATCACCTTGTAGTCCTAAAAAAATTGCTTTAATTTGCACTGCTTTCACCTCGGAAAATCCGGGAACAAAAGCGAAAAACGCAAGCATTCCGTCTGTTACATTCACGTACGATAGAACCATTTCTAAGCAGTAGCTTCGTTCACATTACGCACATAGTTCCTACTTGTTGCAATCCAATTGTGACTGCGCAATCGCAGGACATCAAGAAAACACTTGATTCATGAGAGAACAGTGCAGTGTTCGCCTCAAACAGAGCAATGTTGCGAGAAAGAGCACACTGCTTAGCCAGTACCACATACACAAGAATTTTTTTTTTTTATTTTAATTAAAAAAAAAAAAATAAAAAAAAAAAAAAAAAGTTTTTTAACTTAAAGACTTTTTTCTTCTAACTTTCCTACCAACAACCTTCACCCCGTAACTCCGGATATGTCTACATTTTGATGCCTCATCTCCGAACATCGTGTGGAAGCTAAGGTTCACCTATACGTCACGATTATTACAACAGTAATCTGAAAATAATCGGAAGGTCGGCTGTACCAATTTGCAATTTGCGAAACTCCAGGCCAATCACATGGTGCCGGGATAACACTGAACAATGTGCAGCTTGTGTGTGCTAACAGAGAAAATCGTCCACCTGACTTTGACAGGTCAAGGAGTCTAGATCCACTTACAATGTGGTTGGCCATGATGACGGTGGCGAACACAGGGAAGCCCTGTTTAGTGTTGAGACTGCCTTCGTAGCTGTGTGTGTAGACACCGGTGAGTTCCACTTCGTCTCCCGGCTTACACGAGTCGCAGAGGTCACCTGCAGGACAGACCTGGTCACACACGAACAAGGACACCGCCTGCGAGCTACATAATGCCATCACAACAGTTCCAGCCATGGCGATCATGAACTGGTACAAGCTGCACCCCACGTGCAGAACAGTCCTGATCAGAGGTCAATAGAAGTTGGCCATGCACCGCTGCAAGTGCACGCAGCACACACGTCACATCGGCATCGGTACACATTGAAGTAGACCACATATCACCCAAAAATAACTCAACTGCCGCGCGTCACCTACAACAGTAACCACGTTCGTGCAGGCAGTGATGCATCCGAATGTCTGTACTTGCGAAGCGACACTCATCTATGTGGAATACCTGTGCCATTTGGACCAGGGCGATGGTTAGCAGAAGCCCGATGGTGTCCGTATGCATGGTAGTTCCAGTTAATAGGACAGTTACAGGTTAACTCCGAAGAACAAGAGGTGGCCATAAGTATGCGGAGGGGCACATATGGGGCTTCACAGAGAAGTGGCGGAGCAGCTCGGTGACTGTTGACCGTGTCCGTACCGAGCAGAACGGCGTCCTTGGCGCGTGGCAGCCGGCCGGCGGCCACACGGCCCGGAGACTCCTGGATGGTCACACGCTGGTAGTTTTTGTACACGGTCTCCTCCATATTCACCTGGCGAACGCAAAGCAGGGAGGTTGATCGTCAAGCTGAGTTAATTCACACAGTTAACAAACAGGCACGTGCACCAGTGATAAAATATTCGTGAAAAAGGCCGGAAAATACCACTTTCTGAACACTCAAGTCGATATCCTTCTCCAAGATGCATCGACCTCCTGCTCCTTGATGCATGCTCTTACTCCTTGAAGTCTTCGTGTCTCTTTTTCCTTTCTAACAGCATCTCTTTTATAAGAATCATGTTAATGGTCTTGATAAAGAACAGTGATACATTTCGCAACGCAATTTCGGTCAAAGCCATTCACTATGATGTGATATCGCGCACGGTACCAGTCTATAGCATAGGTAATTTTTTCCCTGCCCCGAATATAGCTCTTCCTAAATTACGGATATCAAGGCAAATGACAAATGAATAATAATGAGTACCTTCATCATTGGCTCAAATTTCAGTATGAAAGACATCAAAAGCATTTTAAATTACACTAATTTCGGCAAATTTCGACATCCTACTGTTCCCGTTTCGACATCACAGCAAACGAAAAAAAAACATCATTTTAACCATGACGTGCACACACAGCGGAATCCATGCAGGAGCATGGAGCCTGTTGCTCCTCCGTAATATGGAAGGGATAGGGAATAATCAATTCAGCACAAGTTATTGGAGCAATGATTAACGAGTAACCGAAACAAAAATCAGACCTGACAACGACTCTACAGGTGAGTGACGACTCATGGCATTTTCCGGTGAGCAATGCACGGCTACAGGGAATGATCTGATATAGTTCCAGATACCCGTGATGGTCGTGAAATAGGTTATGGTTACATGCATACCGATGGTATCCATATGGTAACATGCACACCGATTTATGTCCTGTCTTATTTTGAAGCATGTCCTTGTTCCTGCAGGGACAATCTGGATAAGTTCGGGGAAGCATTCAATCAACTAATTAAAATCAACTCAGCGTTCTTCTGTAGTTATTCCAGCATTGGTTCGCGCTGTGACGTCCATAAAAGGCCGTCACAGTAGTTGTGACTCGTGTAAATGATGTACATGACATTGAATATGATTATTGATAGATTGTTGGTTATAGGGCAAACTGTGGTGTTAATTGTAGGAATGTTGCATTCTCTCCCGTGTAGCCGGATGCTGACATTGATAGTGATGGTAGCGTTGCTGGCGAGTTTTACTGCTGAAATTGTAATGTGTAATCCACTATCACTATCATCCATCCATTCACTCAGTCACCAATGTTGAAAACAAGGCATCATTTGAGCTTTGCTTCCTTTGTGCATGATGCTCACGCTGCCCGAACAGGTTAACGCAATCCCAATCTTGAATGACACATCAAGCTTGATGAAATTCCAAATATTAATCATACAAATTAACCATGACCCACCCAGCCTAGCCTGGAGTATCCATACTGGACAGGTCCACCACGTCTGGCTATCTCCATGTGGCGTCCCGCCCAGTATGGCGTGTCCCACTGTATTGCCGCGCCCATCCTGGTAATCTCCCTGAACTGTCCGGACACACCTGCTCCCCATCTCACCTGGAATGGTCCATTGCTCTGACATTCAGGGCACGAGCCAGGCTTGACCTCGTTGCTCTGACCCTGCACGTACGGCCCGAGTACGTAGCCGCACTTGTTGCAGTTGAACTTGATGACCGACAACTGGGGCAGGATGCCGGTCGCCGTGGTAACCACGCCGCAGGTACGGATCAGCTGATTCAGGTGCAGCTGCCTGCGGCCCAAAAAAAAACACGACTCATTTCCACACCAGACCCGAGTTTCTTCAAATGCTTGCTGAACACGTTTCACCACAAGAATGGTAGGATTGTCCAGCAAAAAAATGCGTTCGTTTTTTTCCGTTTGCACGATGTTCACTTCAGCCTGCGTGAGCATCAACTGTACTGGCTTGGAGCAGCAGGGCTTTAGGATGATCAGAAGGTACATGTACAGCTACATATCTGTAGCTACAGTTGAATGGCGTTCCCATCATATGCGCTGGTCGTGTGCGACCCGGCAATGATGGAGTAATGCCCTGCAGTTTGTTCTTATGGTGACTGGCAGACGGTGGGTGTTTGGGAAGAGGTAGGGGGAGGGGGAAGGTGGACTGACCTCAGCGAGCGGATGTCCTCCATGAGCGGCAGGTCGGTGATGCGGACGTAGATCTCGCGCGCGATCCGCCCGTACTGTGGGAACAGACCGAGCACCACGTCCTTGGCGGCCTGGTCCAGGATGGCCAGCATCTCGGTGGGCGCCTCGGGCAGAAACAGCGCCAACACCCACTCCTTGAGCGCGATCACGTTGTAGTCCACCAGGAGACTGCACCGGTTTTCTGGTGTGACAGAGCCATTTCAATTGCAGCGCACACCACACATGAATACGAACATAAAATGGCCACTCACTGGTGGAGGTGAAGAATAGGCTCGTGAGAACAGCAGGCAATGTCAGCATCTTCCTCCATGGGTACTGGTGCATGGTTGCATATTATGATGCATTACAAATATGAAGTGTCACGATGAAAGGCACACAACTTGCAGAATATTTCCAACTAAATTTGATGCAAGTGATTGAGGAACGTGAAATAGACATCGTTAGTTATTAGGGCTTTAGGGTGCATTAATAACTAATTAGACATCTGCAGTGAAATAGACATATGCAGCTATAGATGAAGGCTGAGTTGCTACCATTTGTTATTGCACTCTCATAGTTTATATAAAGTCCCAGGAGAATAACCAGTGCACTGCATGTCACAAGGCCAATCCAATAGTGCTTTCATTCATTCTGGGTCAACCAGAGGGAGGGGCTCGACTCATTTAACCAACACCGAGACATGTGGTTGTGAGGGCGCATTGGTGCGATATGGTGCGTCAACTACTTGGTCGCATTGTGCACATGCTACAATGGGTGAATGGTGACTCGATCACATTTCGGACAGAAATAGCATGCCCTCATTACTCAGCTCAACTGGGAGTTGGGACAGCCCGGCCGCCCGTGCTCACCCTCGCACATCTGCCGGATCTTCTCCAGGTACAGCTTGTGGCCCTTCTCGTCCACATAGGTGCGCAGGAAGCTCTTGAACCGGTTGTAGATCTCGGTGCGCGGGCCGATTTTTGTGACCCACTCGCGAACCGTGTGGCCGCGCAGGTCCTCGAGGTTCTCGATGCTCTCCAGCTGGTCGTCGGGGTCGGCCGTGTCGCCGGCGGCCGCCTGCTCGGCCAGGCGCCGCCGCCGCGACGGCCGCTCCTCGTCCTCCTCGTCAGACTCGTCTGGCGACAGCGGGCGCTCGTCAGACTCGTCTGGCGACACCGGGCGCGCGTCAGAGCGCAGCGATTATCGGCCAGGCCGATCTTTTCTCGACCCGAAAACGCGATTTGGCCGATATGGCCATGATGGTCGAGGATAACGTGAAATTATAATTATAATTATTACAAATGACACAACTTTGATAATAATTAAAAGCACATTTACTACCAGAACATAGATACAGGTGCTGATTGGAAATCTTCATGCAATATTTTGTGACTAATAATTCTAGAACTCTACTACAGTATCCAAAATTTATGCAGATGTCAAAAACAAAGTGCAGGAAAGTGTACACCTTTTGTATCTTGTAAGGTGAAAGCCTGTTAGTTTTATCACAGAATATGTACAATATAAATATATCCATAGCAGCATTGAAATCATCAGGACATGATGCAAATAGAAAATCTAAGATGAAACGCTGTCTGCTGTTGCACTTGCAATGCAGGAGCCATATGGTCTGCTTTTTGCTCTTACCCAGCACCTTAATGGTGTCTATACTGGTGGGAAATATGTCCTGCAAGCTGCATTAGGTTGGTCATTGGTTTTACGACACATCGGTTGTTGGGTGATGTAGCGTCGACAATCTCTCACACCCATTGGCCGCGGGCGAAGAGCAGCGACAGGTGGGACTTGAGCCCACAACCTTTCGATTGCGAGACGGGCAACTTACCCCTTGCAAGCTGCATTACGAACTGTTTAAAAAAAATATACACTCGACAAAACTACAATATTCGGACGGAAGAATTCACCTCCGGTCACATGGCCGGGGCAGCAGTCCTCACCGTACAGCAGGCCGCGGCGCATGCGGCCAGTGGAGCGGCCTTCGTCGCGGTCGCGCTTCCGCATAGCTGCCTCCACATCGCGTCGTCCGGCCTCACTGATGGTGTCCGCCTCTGAGTCGTCGAGCATCTCCGGCTCGTACCGATCCAGGGCCGACATCGGCCGGTAGTCGCTGCCGGGACAAGTGCCACGTGTGCGCACACTCCCACCAGGCAGGACACGACACATCATCGGACACACATTTGATACGTTGATACGTTTCGATTCCGCATCCGGGCGTGTTAACATGATTGGATTGTTTCCCAAGCTGCATCACATCGAATCCCTGGTACTCGCGTCGGTTAAACGCGACCAAGTGAGGAGTGGGGACCGACCGCGGTCCCCATCCCTGCCCTTCACTGCCTGGTTTCGTCAACAGCTTCTGAGCTGGACACCAATCTGTGAACACTGGCAGTGCTCTACTTAACATTTTGTGACAAAAACAAATCAACACATACTATATATGTATATATACTTATTTTTATGTAACCAGATCGGATCTTCATAAACTTATTGCTCCCTCACTCACAAACTCCTTTACTCTCTCCCCTCTCTCTTTTGTGTAAAATTGTGCATATTTCTCTGGCGATGAGCCGGAGCTGGCGCCAGCAGCGCCGCACGCCTGCTCACTTTTCCATTGCATCGCCGAACAGCTCCTCGCCGTCCTCCTCGTCCTCATCGATGGCGGCCACGCCCACCGACTCATCCTCGAACGGGGCGTCCAGTGATGCCGCGATGGATCCGTGGCTGACGCGCCGTCTCCGCCCCAGCCGGGACGACGGAGTGGCGCGGGACTCGGGCGAGCTGACCACCGCCGACGGCGAGGCTGGCGAGTCGGGGTTCGTGTCCTGTTGTGCACGGAGGTTCCGCCCAGCTGTCATATTGCTCAAGTTAAAAAGCTTCAGTCATAAGTCTATGTCATTGATATACTATCAGCACTAATACACCATTGCAAAATATGTAGACAGCAGTGTAACCTTAAATCAATTGATGAACATCAGACATGACAGACAGCATTTATGCATTCCCAACAATATTATATTTTTTTTTGGAAAGTGTTGGAATATAAACTTTTTTTAAAAAAATAAAACCACCTTTTCCCCAAGGGTTTTTTGCTTCCTCTCCCTTTATAATTTTTTTTTGGGTTTTTTTTTTTCCTTTTTTAAAGTTTTTCTTTTTTAAATAGCATCATCTCATGTGCAGTATCTCAATAAGGAATAACCAAACATTCCAAGCAATTCCAGTATTATAAAAAAATTTAAATATAAAAAAAAAAAAAAAAAAAAAATTATTTTTTTTTTTTTTTTTCTAATAATTTTTTTTTTTTTTTTTAATAAAAAAAAAAAAAAAAAATATTTTAAAATAAAAATAAAAAAAAATTTTTTTTTAATTTTTTTTTTTAAAAAAAAAAAAAATTTAAATTTTAAATATTTTAAATCTAATTTTTTTTTTCTTACTTTTTTTTTTTTACATCTCCCCCCTAACGAAAAACCAATATTTTAACCCTGCTCCAACGTCGCCCATGACATGTCTCACTGTGATATTATGGCATTGTTTCCATCATCACATGATGACACACCCAGCTATTTTACCAAACAGTGTTGCCACCCCCTCATGCTAAAGTCACAGGGAGTCAGACAGGGAGTCAGACTGCATGATTCCTGTGAAGCTAAGAGCCCAAGAGAAACAGTTTTAGGTTCTGGGAGCAATGGCAATGGACTCACATTTTAGTTGAGAGAGGAATGAACTTACAGATCAATTTGGCCAAATTAATTCACATATATATTGACAGTCAAGAAATGCACAAAGATGTGGACAGTTGTGTGGTGTGTGTCACATTCAACCCAGGTCCTGCCTAAATGAATATGCTGATAGCAGCCTGCTGTCAGCTTCCGGGGGGGTATGGGGTAGTGGTGGAATGTCCACCCATGCCGAGATCCAGCAGATGCCCAGCCGACATGCAACCGACGTGGGACCGGCGTTGGGGAGATGAAAGTTGGAAGTTGTTTGGATGCTATTCATTTGCCAAGCACAATCCAATACATGCTTATATTACAGGTTAGTTTGCTTCCATCTACTTACAGGATGCCAAAGCTCGCACCGACACATACCGACGGTGGGCCGACATAGGCATGTTTGCTGGATGTTCACCCCAATGTCATGCTCTTGGTACCAGCTGGCTCAACTTTTAATGCAAATCCAATCTGCACCTTTCCTAAGTGCTGTGCATGCTGATTTGCGATGGGCGGAAACAGTACTACACCAGCCCTCAGCAGTGTTTGTTTATTTGGTGATGCACGACAATGCACTTTATGCATTCACGGATAATGGCGCTGCCCACACCGCTTCGCCGGTGGGCCGTGGGATTGGGAAATGTCCTGAGCAGTGCTAGTGTCGAACCCAGGACCTTTGGTACCCACAGCCTGACACCTTAACCACTTGGCCATTCCCACCCCAGCACTCAGCAGCCATCTGATGCTCGGCGACGCCGCCGCCACTCAACCACACCTTTGGGATGGCTGGCAGTGGCAGCCCTCGCTATCATGCCTCCTGCCCACTCTGCTGCTCCTGATAATGGCACCAGACATAAGCAAAGATACAGGCCAGAAGGTATGTTCCCTTCTTCCCACTTGGCATACACTGTTTTGCTGGCATGAACAAGTGCTAGGCAAATTCCTCCTCCAGTTTTCCCACTGGTTGAGCCATGCAAGATGCTGAGTGTATCTGGCGAATGACATTACTGCGACCTGGCTCATGGAGTCACTGGCTGGTCACTAGTTTTAATTTGAGTTTAGTCTGTTGGAAGCAGAGAGCTGCAGCCCCTGCCCTCCCCCTATTGAAAGGTGGTGTGCCACTACTGGGAAAATACCCATTCAGGAAGGTTAGGGTGCATTCTCCCACCATATGCTGAACATATGTGTCAGCCACAAATGCATCTTTCAGATAAAAATGTGCCCCTTTGGGACAAAAAGGTGCCTCTGCAGTATCCTTCAATGTACCCTTCCTCCACCCAGGAATTTTCTTCCTATCCAGGTACCACTCCAAAGAAACATGCTCCTTCCACAACAATAATTATTGATTCTGTCCCTGCCCAGTGCGACCTTGTGGGCTCACAATGGTCATTCAGTCTGTGTTCAAAAACTTGTTTTAACAGGTGCAGATATATGTGCAACATTCCAAATACATGTATTCAGTTCAAGGAACATACAGAAAATCACCAGTGTTGTTTTCTAGGCACTGTTGCAGTCAAATAAAGATGTTTAATATATATGCACCTAACTCACCATGATTATGCATGATCACAAGGCTTTACTGCAGCTATTGTACAAGCTATTACAGTATTATTGCAGCTTAGGGTAACCAGGAGACAGGTTTCATATAAATTTTACATCCATGAAGCATACCAAGGTTTGGCCAGGTTAGACATTTCAATGCAATGTAGAAACTTTTTTTAATGGAAATTAAGAGAACATTGATCTTAAAAAAGTTCAGACTTGGCTGGGTTTTTAAGTTGACATTTTATAAATAAGCTTTATTGTGGAAATTTTTCATTCTGGAAAAAAATGTCTTGCATATAGAGCCAGAGTATGCTAGGTGTGATTCTGCTATTTTTGTTCATTTCACATGCTACTTTTATTTTGTACCACCCATCCCAACCAAACTCCTTTTTGGGTGTTATTTTGGCTTCCAATTGAACTATGGAAATACAACTGTGCATTTGATGATAAAATGAGTGTTTACATGTTAATCACATTAATAATCATTGCATTGGAAAAAACTAACTCTAAGAAATCAAGAAAATACCTTCAACTGCAATTTGCATGGCCACCAAAAATACACATGATTGAAAAAAAAATGCATCACTTCATGCTTTTCTAAGCCAACCACACCAAAAGCCTGAAAACTTGGTGTGTGGAATTCAGGTTATCTGTACATAAGGAATATATACCACTGCACAATTAGAACTCAATTTTTTCAGTACCAAAAAGTTTAGAAAAGCCACCATCCTCTTATTACTTACATGCTAAACATGATGCAGGAAACAGGCAAAGGGATTTGAGAACTGTTTTATGTCCCTCTTCCCATATCTATGAACCTACCATTACAATGTTAGCTTCAAGGTGTAAGCATACTTACTGACATTCTTGCTGTTTGTGTGAAGCCTTAGACAACACAGGCAAATCCCAACTCCGAGGAGTTCAAGCTGGATTGGCAAAGGCTGAAACAAATGAAAGAAGTTGAACAAAACATATAAAAATAAACATGATTGATCTGCAGTACCTATCCTGAACAAAGTAGGAAGGTATGGAGGTAGCTAGGACCTAGAACCCAGTAATTTCCAAACAAAATAAAAACCAATCTCATAATGGGTAGTAACCCCGTAGCTTTACCAAACTCAGGGCTCCAAATGCAAGCATACAGGAATATGAAAATACAGGGTGCCACGTACCCAGGAACAAGTCATGCGCCCCTAAACCGGAATATAATCAATCAGCCAATCAAGAATACAAAAATACCGAAAAAGGGTACCCCCATACAACCCATACCTCCTCAGCCACTTCGCGCTTTCCTTGCTCCGCGAGTGAAAACCGCGCGAAATCTCGATGCCACTCAACCACTGGATGAAACAGGATAATTTTGGAAGAAGTACTAGATGTACTGGAAGCTTGTCTGGAGGTCGGTCAATAATTTTATAAAGTCTCTTCTTGATGTTAATTACTTTCTACATTAAGAACTTTTTCTCATACAACTTTTCTGAATTTCCTCGCAAATTTCAAATAAAACGTTGCATAAATAGTAGAACAAAATGCCATAGCATTGTACCAACTTCTTGGCACCGCCTACTTCCATTCCTCGGTAATATATTTGTTGCCTTTGTTTGCTTTCATGTTTTCTTAGCTGTTATATCTTGTGATGGCGAATGATTAGAGCTGAAGTGAGAAGATAGAAAGTTTATTTGGGCCGATAAGGATTGAAATGAGATACGAAATTGTTTGTTTCAAAACATCTTCGTTTAAGGGTAGCGTCAGGCTCGTGTTCGATGTCTTCAGCTCGATTTTGATGACACCAATCAAAATCTTTACGGCTAATGAATGCTCGTCCCCCTTTCTTCTCTGTTCCTATCTGTCTTCTCTGACGTGTTGGTGCACCATGGCACAATCAAGGAAAGGTGGAGGACAGTCGCATGTTTCCAGCAAGCTAAGAGTATCAATAATGTATTCGTGCTTCCTTGACAAACTGAGTGAAAAGATGGGTGGCGTCGTAGCGTATCAAAAGCTGACGTCATTTGCTAGCAGCGGTGCAACAGCGGCAATCGAACATTCCTGGAGCCGGGTCGTCTGGTGGTGGTGTGCTTTTAGGGGTTAATTAGGTAGTTTGCATCAGTTGATATACGCTGTTGGGAGGTCTAAATCGTTGCAATTTCTGTAGTTGTTTGATAACTAGAGACCTACCCCATTTGTAGTCAGGATACTTTCCACCGGAACCTATATTAGATGGTAAATAAAACATACTGGGAATGGGCAGATTTCTGCACAACATATTTTTTACGATAGGTATGGTTCAGCTGAGAAATAGCTTCGTAGGATGGATGTATGTGGTGCTTAGTGTAATCTTTAAGAAATTCAGTAAAGCCATATTTTAGACGTAGTATCTCATTTTAAGGAAAAATACTGCAGAAGCACTATTGCTGATGCTATAAAGATGATGGGTAAATTGGGAGATCAAGGTGAAATTTGATTACAAAATTATGTGTAATGGTATGCTTTTTCACATGATGAAAATGATGCATTCACTCATTTTCTCCACAAATTACTTTTAAGTCAGCTGCTTTTCATACAATTGATGACATCATAACAATTTGATGACATGCATGGATAGATAAATGATAAAAAAAAATGAAATAACCTAACCTAACTTAACATAATATGTTGCTGCCTAATATAATCTAACCTAATGTAACCTAACAAGAAATCCAGAATCATCCAAGACAAATTTTTCACCATGATGTCCTTAAATATATGCAACATTGACAGTGCTGCATTTATTGATAGTTGCATCACAAGGAACTCCTTGCCACTCCCAGCCTTGAGCAAAGGTTGAGGATGTGTCAGGCTGAAAGTATTTCTTCTTGGGAATAAATGTTCAATTAAGGCAGAAACATAAGGTTTTCTATGTTCAAAGGCATTAAATTGAGTGCACAAAGTGTCACATTTGTTCTTTATCATGCCTGTGACATCCCAGGTTGGATAATTATATGTGCTGCACTATATTTATAGAGTGAAGATTATGATCAGGGATTTATTTTCCAACTGAAAAGTAATAATTTGTAGAGAAAATGAGTGGTCATAGCATCATTTTCACATCAAAATGCCTTGTTAAAAAAGGATCTTATGCATGCACGAACACCTATCTGGGAAATGTGTGTGGGGGGGGGGGGGGTATATCTAAACAAGGTCTGTTTCCAGAACACATACCTTTGCATGTCTCCCATGTAATGTTCAGTGCTAAATAGCAAAAAAAAAGCAATATTCATAAACAATATAGCATTCTCTATCAAAATACATGGATTTCCATTGTGCAGCACAACATAGTGATAATTGCTTGTGCAGTTACAGCACAGGCAACTTTCTGCATGTTCCACAAATTGAACAGTGGTGTTTGGAATATGGCATGTGTGGGTCATGTACCTGTCAAAACAAGTGTGTTGAATTCTGAACATGAACTGAATAGGAATTTTGAGCCCACAAGATTGCTCTTTATTGTATCCAGCAATCATTGGAAAGGGTACATTTCATCAGATGTGCCCTTTGGGTGTCTTCAAATGGGTGTCTTTGGGAATCAATGGGTGTCTTCAGCAGAAAAAAAAAAGTTTTTTTAAATTGAAGTTTATGCCACTAAAGTATAGTTTCAGTGACTGGTTTCACTTCTTTTCTGACATTCATGTCTTCTTGACATTCATGTCTCTGACTATTTCCAAAAGGTGCATTTTCACCTTGAAGTTTTGTCTAATGTCTGACATGCATGCTGGATTTGCCTCAATGTCTTGACAGGTTTTGTTGTTTTCATCTGGTAGCATGCTATAAAAAGTACTTTGTAGATGCTGCTGGCTCTCCAATTTGAAGTCTAAGCTATATGATGATTTTCAACAGGGCTGGGTATCTCACAAAGTCAGGGGTCCATGTCCTTCCTTTCAAGATATATCTTCAGATTGAATAGGGGAAAGCACAAATTAATATTGACAGGGTACCAAAACAGGGGGTCCAGACTGCCTCCCCCCACCTAATCCACCCAGGGTGTCAAGCCATGCTTTACATCAGTGGAAATCTGCCACCACTAGTAGTCAAGATAAGCCATTTCAAGGCTGATGTACTGATGATTTGCATGTCTTGTGTACAGGAAGGATGGCACCAAAACCAAAGCACCAGAAGACAGCAAAGGGAAAAGATGGAATGAAGATCAAAGATGATATGGATGCCACCATTAAGCTTGATCATTGTCCTTTAAGTTTCTCAAATATATTCACTATTGACCATGAGCACTCACTTCCAAAGTATGCACATGGTAAGATGAAGCTGCATGTTAGATTGTTGATGCTTTGTTGAAGGAAAGTTGTCATTAATACCTGCATAAGGTTGATGTGCTGAATAATGATTGAAGAAGATGTACAGACACCATTGTCTAGGTGCTAAAGCTGTTGGGTCATTCATGTTAGTTTCCACATGTCTTGATAGTATTGTTTGCACATCGTATCACTCAGTGTGCCATTCCACGTGAAACCCTTGTATGCTAGGGGTCTGTATGATTCAGTGATGATTACCAGTGAACCTGCAACATCATATGTAAAGCTTTTCATTTTGATATCAGCACAAATGTGTTTGATGTGTTTGTATGTGGGTCCATAATGCCACACATGCGTTTTCTGTCGACCGGCGTCGTCACCTGCGGGGCGTCGGTAGCTCAGTGGTTAAGCTGAGTGTCTGGCAAGTCGGAGGTATGGGTTCGATTCCCCGCGATGTCCGCCCTTCCTGCCAGGGCGAGGGGTAGGCGACGTCATGTGGCATCAGATGCTGAGTGCGTTGCAAGGCCACTTCACACAGTGCACAGTCAGTGAATACAATCCAATCGTCGCCTGCGTTTATACCCGAACCTGTGCGTTTCCCTGAGCCGGTGTTGTCTGCTTGAGCGCCTGCCACACGACCATCTCCGGCAGCTGCCTGTCGGCCGGACGGCGCCATCACCATGGAGGACGTGGACCGGATACAGCTGGAGCTGGAGTCGCTGCTGTCGGCCGCCACCGTCAGGCGCAAGACGCTGAGCGGCGAGCTGCGCCTGCTGCACGGACTTGAGAAGAAGCGCGGCCGGCCGCCGGCGTCGGTACGGCACCGGCTGACGGCGGCCGCCACCCCACCCCACCCAAGGGCGCCAAATCGGCACCGGCTGACGGTGGCCGCCACCCCCAAAGGCGCCAAATCGGCACCGGCGGACGGGCGCCACGTGCACCCCGTCACCCGCCCCCATTCCCAGACGGGGCCAAATCGGCGCCGGCTGAACGCGGTCACTCTGAAGCCGAGAAATAGGAGTAGAAAATGATCGAGAAGTCTCGGTGTCGGTGTACTTTCGCGGCTGATGTGGAGCTGGTCAATGAATGTCTGATGTTCCGGGAGCCGGTTTTGATTGATGGGATTGGCCGGGGAAACGGCGCCTAGGTCTGGCTGTTTGAAGGGGAACTGATGTAGTTATGGCCTCCGAAGGTAGAGTTGTGACTGAGGCTTCTGCTGAACACATTTGAGTCCTCTTGATTTTCTGAACTAATACTATTCAACTATGCTTCTTTTTAGATTACAGGCGAGCCCTCTTACTTGGAAAACGATTGTGAAATGTGTGGAGTATCAACCGAGGAACAATTCATGCACAATTCATTCATCCAACAAATAGTTGGATTTGCACCTGGATTTGTTTATTGGGTAATTTATGACGCACTATGCACGACCACAGCTAATGGCGCCGCCCACACTGTCTCGCCGGCGGGCCACATAATTGAAAAATGTCCGAGTGGTATGAGTGTTGGACTCTGGACCTTCGTATCCAAAGTTCAACTCCTTAGCCACTTGGCCACTCCTGCCCCTCCACCACGATATCGTAGTCTAGCTGTGGGAGTATTTTTACTAAATGTATGGTGAATAGCCAGTAAGTAAACACGATCTGTCTTCAACTATGCAACTACCAGTGTCATGAGGTTGTGTATGTTCCATGTATCACTTATTGATAGCCACATGTTCTTGTCATCTGAAGTTGACTTGGTGTCTTTAACTGAAACTGGTCAGCCACCTGGGCTTCTGTCGATGGCACGATCTGGTGTTGGCACCAGCCATGGTGCTGACCACACATTGATACATTATTTTGGAAATAGGGTGGACTATGCCACTTTCTGAACACTCAATTGACATCCTTCGCCAAAAAGTACCGATATCCTGCTTCTTGATGTGTGCCTACGAAGTCATTGCATCTCCTTTCTAAGAGTATCAGGTTGATAATTACCATGTGCATGCTCTCGATAAGGTATGGTGATACACGAACATTTCGCAACACAACTTCAGGCAAAAAGACATCAAAGGCATTTTATAGGGCACTAATTCCATGAAGAATTTCGACATCCTACTGTGCTCGTTTTGACATCTCACACCTAACGAAACAATATTGTTTTAATCCCATGACCACACAGTGTCCTTTGCACAGGTGAGTGGTCCCGGCGGTCCCGGCTCCCCGGGCAAGGCGGGCCGCAGTGGCGAGCGGCCCATCAAGAAGTTCAAGGACTCCTTCGGCAGGCCCAAGGAGCCCACTCCTGGCAAGCCGCCGCCAAAGATTCGAACCTCCTCCGGGGTACGTGTTGGTTCTGGTGTCAGACCAGGGTGAGCTCCCAGCTGTACTCCATCGAGGCTTGTGCGGCTCCGTCGTCTCCAGCGCATTCACAGAGCAGTAACTAATTTTTCGTTAGGATGTTTTGAGTGCATCACTGTAAATACTGAATTGGAAACCCTCCCCGAAATTGTATGGCATGCATCTACATGTTTTTTTTTACAGTCGTAATACCTCATTTCTGCCAGTATGGTATTTGTATGTACCATGCACATGTTCACTATTGCAAACACTGATACATGCTCATGGGCTCTGTATAACACTCAGTTGGGCAAACCCAAATACTACTAACTAACTAGGCATGCTCACCCCCAAAAAAATTCAAGGCCGTGTATGACCTGTGATGTGGTTTGTTATGCAATGTGGTTTGTTTGCAGTATAGGCATATTTACCGTGGAAGAAGGAAAAATACCATTTTAGTTTCCATGTATGTTATTAGTTCCCAATTGAGTTCAAAAGATGTAACAAGCTTAATCTCAAATCAATTTGTAGTGTTTAATAAATATGCTTGGTGCCTTGATTCAATCCAAGATTGAGATCAGCTGAGGGAGGGTTCCTTTGATTAGAGATAGTCAGCTGGGTCTCTGAATTCATGTCGTCTGGGGAGTGACTGCACAGGAGAGAATTAGCTGCCAATATAGCTTGTGGGAAGGGTGGTGCGGATGGTGCGTCTCGTCTGCAACGTCGCCATCACAGGATTCCAAAACACATTTAAAGTTTGGGTGTCAGGGTGGAAGATTACTCTTTAAAAGATAGTGAAAAATGAAAGCAAGAAATAAGTAGAATATAGTAGATCAGGCCAAGGTGTGTTTTCCTGGCAAATGTCTAGTGCATCTTGAAATTATTGCTTGGACTAAACGTTTTTCACTCATTTTCAGATTCGAGATATTTCCAATTTAGATGTGAGTTTATGTACCGGACCACAACAGGTTACACGGGTGAAATTGGAGTCGACAGTGATTCGTAGCGTTTGAAGGGTCAGATGGGAGTCGAGTGGACAATTATTCCGGCACGAGTGCGGTTTTCCACCATGGTTTGGCGGTGGTGCGACACGGCGCCGGCACGAGTGCGGTTTTCCACCATGGTTTGGCGGTGTTGCGACACGGCGCCGGTGTGAGTGCGGTTTTCCACCATGGTTTGGCGGTGTTGCGACACGGCGCCGGCACGAGTGCGGTTTTCCACCATGGTTTGGCGGTGTTGCGACACGGCGCCGGCACGAGTGCGGTTTTCCACCATGGTTTGGCAGTGTTGCGACACGGCGCCGGCACGAGTGCGGTTTTCCACCATGGTTTGGCGGTGTTGCGACACGGCGCCGGTGTGGGTGCGGTTTTCCACCATGGTTTGGCGGTGTTGCGACACGGCGCCGGTGTGAGTGCGGTTTTCCACCATGGTTTGGCGGTGTTGCGACACGGCCGGCAAGAGTGCGGTTTTCCACCATGGTGTGGCGGTGATTTCGACACCGTGCCGGTAGAGGCGCCGGTTTTCCACCATGGTTTGGCGGTGTTGCGACACGGCGCCGGTGTGAGCCGACGACAGCTGTGCTCCGTGTCGGCAGGCCTACAACTCTGAGGACATCCTGCCGCAAATCAAGGCCGACACGGCGACGCCGGCGCCGACCGTCAAGAACGACATCCCCGACAAGTTCTGGGCGGCCATGGAGGCCTACTGCGGCCCCATCACCACCAAAGATGTCGAGGTCGGTGGCCGACCGCCTGCCGCACGGTGACGTGTGCCGCTCAGGGGCTAGGAAGTGAGAGAGATAGGGCGCGCAAGGAATGTGTATCTTTCATCAGGTATCCGCGCTTTGTGGTGAACGAAACAGCCTAATCTGTGAGTTGCATAGTAACGAACATCATGCAAGTTTCCATTACATTTCCCGGGTACGCCGCGGCGCGATAAAAGCCCCAGTGGAACATGGGGACACTGGCTGACGCGGCCGGCCTCACCGCCGGTGTGTGTGACTTCACACTTTGTGTGCGTCCTGCAGATGCTGGAGCGGCTGAGCACGGAGCAGGAGGACACCGAGGACTACCTTACCGTGCCGCCCCTGGGCAAGCACTACACGCTGAAGTGGGCCGAGGAGGACGACGACGATTCGGCCTCAGACTCGGAGGGCGAGAACAAAAGCCACACCAAGCACAAACACAAAAGGTGTGAAGCCCGCCGGTTCGGGTCATTGGTGTCTCCGGAAGTTATTCATGCCATCTGAATATGATTAACACGATGAATAACATGCCACAATTATCGTGGGATTTTATTATTTACGAAACTACATATATTTTCGATAACCTTTGCGTGTGTGCGATGAAATTCAGATGCGAAATTTTGGCAGCTTGTCAATGTAAGGTTGGTATGCCACCCCACAGTGGGAGTTCCATGCTATTGTCCTAGCGCGTGGGCGCTACATGGCCAATGTTGTCGATGCACCCTAAAGCCATAACTAACCACTGTCCTAACGTCCTGCAGTAAGGCGATCCGGGTTCATGTCTCGGTGCCCCACAGTGTCGATGCCGCTCTTCTGATACCCCAGAGTGAAGAGGTTACTATTATTATTCTAAGATTGTAATATAATGATGATTAACAATGCATTATTATTTTACTATTATTACTTTCTGCATACCCTTACAATCTGAAGTGTACTTCACTGCTGCATTCGAGTGTGCATGCACAATTTGCAAATTATACTCAGCATCGTCCTTGAGCAGCATTTAATATGCTAATTATCACTTGATGTCAAGCTAAACATGAGATTGGACTCGGTGGGGCGGGGTGGCCGAGTGGTTAAGGTGTTGGGTTCTGGGTACCAGAAATCCCGGGTTCGACACTCGCAGCGCTCCGGATATTTTCCAATCCTGCAGCCCACCGGCGAAACAGTGAGGGCGGCGCCATTAGCTGTGCATGTGCATCAAGTGCGTCGTGAATCACCCAATAAACAAATTGGACGCAGTGGGATGGGTGCATTCTACTGTCCTGGTACTATTTATGGTGAAAGAATAATTAATCATGTGGGCCAGAGATTCACAGTGAATGCATTTTTCACCCTTGTCTGAAATCTTCATAATGTTCCGTTATCAACCTGGTGCTGCATTTTATACGTAAGTGCTTATCGTATAGTCTATCCCACCCTTTCACTGTGCCCAGCACATTTGCTCTTCATCGACACAGTTAAGTAAGTCACAATTATGTTCAGGACACTGACTAGTCGTGTATGAAAGCGCAAACTGCTGCTATATCCGAGTTTAAAGGACTGTTCACACCCAGCGTAATCTCGACGTACTGTGGGAATCGACACAAGGCTAGCGGACAGTTAGCATGGGGCCCAATGAGTCTGCTGATTCTGCCATTGCGCCGGCCTTGTGTCAGCTGTCTGGCGAGTGCTACAAAACGCTGGCAATTTCCGAGCGGACAAAGTTGGGTTTTCTCAACTTTTTCCGCTCGGCGCACCAGCGGCCTTGACGCAAGGCCGACAGACTGCTCGGGATAAACTGCGGTCGCCATATTTGTTGATCTTCGGCGGGTTGGGGCCACATCGGCTGCGGTTTTTTCAGCTTGTAAGTTGCAGTATGTCTCAACATGTGCGTCGGGATTACTTCTAGTCCGTCATTGGGATGGCTTTTTGGCGTCGAGATTACGCTTTGTGTGAACAGTCCTCAAGCATATTTCATTGGATTCGTTTGTTGTCGTCTGATGCGCAAACGGAACTAGCTTTGCACACGCCGGGCGTGATCCTGCTACTGCGGCGACGTGTCTCACCGACCGCCGAGGAGTCGGTGTAACGGCGCCGGTGTTCAGCAGTGAGGAGGGCTCCAGTCTGGGCCCGCTGACCCAGCGGCTCGTCAGCGGCCTGGTGGACGACAGCGTGCTGACCGCTCTCGACGAGAACGCCGACGGCGGCGGCAAAGGTGAGCCCGCCGGCACGGTGCTGTGAGGAGCTCCAGTCCGGGCCTGCCGAGCTCACCGGGCAGGTACTGGACAGTGAGGGGGTCCAGTCCGGGCCTGCCGAGCCCACCAGGCCGGTACTAGGCAGTGAGAGGGGGCCACTGACCCGGGCCTGCCGAGCCCACCGGGCCGGTACTGAGCAGTGAGGGGGGCCACTGACCCGGGGCTGCCGAACCCACCGGGCCGGTACTGGACAGTGAGGGGGCTCCGGTCCGGGCCCGCTGACCCGGGGCTGCCGAGCCCACCGGGCCGGTACTGGACAGCGAGGGGGCTCAGGTCCGGGCCTGCTGACCCGGGCCTGCCGAGCCCACCGGGCAGGTACTGAGCAGTGAGGGGCTCCAGTGCGGGCCTGCCGAGCCCACCGGGCAGGTACTGGGCAGTGAGGGGGCTCCGGTCCGGGCCTGCTGACACAGGCCTGCCGAGCCCACCGGGCCGGCGGCATCGCACCTCAGCAGATATGTATTGGTTCGAGCTGTTGCGCAGTCGCAACGGCGTGGCTCTTCCGGCGTTTGTCGCGGTGGGATGACACATGGAGGTGCGCACACGAAAAAAAAATGTTTCACACTTCAGAGGGACATAGCACAAATGCTGAAGGGATATTTGAATGGTGGTACCCAGGTGAGTCATTGTGGTCACAAGGCGCAGCACTATCAAACCTGGGTAGGATCAGGGTGATGGTTGCGGAAAGGTGGAACCGGGAGTCCGGTGGAAGTAAATGAAATGACGCAACACAAGATAATGAGCAATGCAGTAATAGCTTGCTGATGTCGATAATTCGGTGGTATCTGACAACCCTCCCCAGCAGTGATGAAATAAAAAAATAACCTAGGTCCTGGATTTGTATCATCCAGAACAGGATTTTAGCCCAAATAGAATCTTCTGCGGAAATTGTCCTCTCCTTTTCTAGAGACGGACGCGGCGCGTTAGGCGTCATGAGCGGACATAATACCGGTGGCGCCTCTGGTGGTGGGTTTGTGAAAGAACACCAGAGTGGGTTGGGTCTCATTAATGCTATATTCTAGTTTCTAGAGAAGGTGCAGGTGATTTCCAATGGTCAAATTTGGACAACATTGAAACAAGCTCTTTTATGATGCGTAGTTCATTTTGTTATCAAATCATTTTACACTGCCACTTTGCCGTTAAAGTTAAACGGAAGCAATTGACCACCCAATATCTTGTGATAAAAGCGCGTCATACATCTTCCATGTGATGTGCTAACAATTTCCAATGTTCTTAACGAAACTAAAATCGAGCGTGCTACATTTTTATATCATCTTGAATAACTTCCATGAAGGTTTAACCCTGTCACTTGCACTCAATTCCAGAATTTGTGTTCCAAATTATCACATCCTGTCTTTTGATGCCATGTCCAACCACTTTTATAGATAGCTAACCCTGTCGTTTTTGCACTCAATTCAAAGATTTGTGTCGGAAATTATCACATTCTACTCCTTCAAATTGAATATCGGATGTTCTACATACACGAATTAATTTCCAATGGTCTCAAATATACCGCCATAGAATAAGCTGCCTTCTGATGTCATACTCGGCTACTTTTATGGATATCTAACCCTGTCATTTTTTACCTTTTGACATGAAGCTGTCCGGAATTATTGAGGTTCTGGCATGGCTCGATGCACGTCAAGTGCCAACAGTTGCTGCTCAGAGGATCCGGAGTGCCGCCGAGGGGTGGCATGACAAAAAGTAACGTAAAGTTCCACCCTTCAACAATACTAAGCAGCATCGGCTCTGCCACGCCAAAATGGTATATGAGAAATTCACGGTTGTAGAAGCATTCTTTCCATCCAACGTCCATAAGCGCAATATTCTTAGACAATATCGAGAAAACCTGTCGGCCTCTACTGTACTAGTGACAGAACTCATGCCAGGTACATCGCCTAGTGTTTCAAATCTGAAAATCTACCTGTTACTTGTTGGTCCATTAATATTTGGTTTGCGCCCCACCATCTACGAATGGCGGCGGGCGGTCGGGGACGGGCCGGGGGCCGCCAGCATCGCCGCCAGCGTCCGGCTGTCTGGTGGAAAGCTCCAGATGCAATGCGCAAAGTAACAATATGCGCAATATATCACTATAAATGGCAATGGAATTGACGTCTGGAGGCAAACTAGATTTCATACATGTAATGCACGTCATATTTCATGGAGACAGAGTCTCATAAATTCCAACTATATTTTTAGCGCACACACTAATAAACATCCGTTCGCGCTTGTCGCGTGCGCATGCTTCAGAGTTCTTGAATGGCATCAGGAACCTACCTGTTTTCGTTCTTTACTGGGGGTCCCCCTGATGTCCGCATTAACATTGCGTCTCACGCCTAACGGGTATCTCTCACCCCTACCAAAGACGAACACGGTGGTATCTCTCACCCGTCCCCAGAAACGGACCCGGTGGTATCTCTCACCCGTCCCCAGACACGGACCCGGTGGTATCTCTCACCCGTCCCCAGACACGGACCCGGTGGTATCTCTCACCCGTCCCCAGACACGGACCCGGTGGCATCTCTCACCGGTCCCCAGACACGGACCCGGTGGTACCTCTCACCCGTCCCCAGACACGGACCCGGTGGCATCTCTCGCCCGTCCCCAGACACGGACCCGGTGGCATCTCTCACCCGTTCACAGAGACGGACCCGGTGGTGGTGCGGCCCGGAATGGCCAGCGCGGCGGCGCCCGCCTCGGCGGCGCAGCTGGAGCGACGCATCAAGCGCGAGCTGGAGAGCTGCGGTCTGGTGGACGACTCCGACGGACCGGCCGCCGTCGAGGGCGACGAAGTACGTTCGACGTCGGTGTGCTCCCCTCCCTCCCCTCCCCCTGTGTCGCCGTGGTTATGCCGCGATATAAGGGATTTGCAGTATCCTGAGCGTCAGTTCCATACGGTAGAACTTGTCCGGCTAAGATGTCAAAACCAGCCACGATATCGGAATAGGCAGCTATATGGGTGATGGATGTAGTAACTTCGTAATTAAAATAGACGGTGAATACAAATTGCTTTTCTAGTATGGTAGCTCATGGATAAGGTTTGGCTAAACTAGAAACTGTTTTCCATTTTGTCGCCGTTGACAAACTCAACTCTTTCTCCGTGAGGGAGGCAAAGGGCAGATTTTGACGGGTGGTTGCTTCTAACTGGATCCTGCATTATTAAGACTGGGATATGGAGAGGACATGTCGGGGAGTCACACGCGGATCAGCGGCTGGGATCGGTGGCGCATGGCTGTGGAAGATAGCATAATTCAGGTATCGCATATATTTCTTCGTTCTGTCGCGTCCATTTAACTTTGCACTTATATAAGTTGAAGTTGAGTGATGATGAATAAGTTGAGGTTGAGGTTGGGTGATGAAACAATAATTGTTGTGTTATTCAAACTGCCTGGGATGCATATGTTATGTGTTCAGGTTATTATGAGCGGGGGCGAAACCCAGACTAGTCTCTACTTCCGCGAAGATACCAAAACAGGTTGTGTGGGCGACTCGACCACGCCCGGCTGGTCGTCACGCTTTTGAAACTTTCCCAAATTTTTGCGGCGTTTTCGGCACTGCTCTCTCCACTCGGATCTAAGCCTGATACATGAGTTATAAAATTACGAATTCTCACCACAGTATTCCCCTTCAGAGCACGCATTGGTTGACAAAGAGAAGTAGGGAAAGAGAAAAAGAAAAAGCTTTGCGGCGGCGTATGTCGCGTCCGCTCAGTTGGCCGTGGATTTTGTCCCCCAGATGACGAGTCTCGACATGGTTAGTGTAGTGGGCAGGCAGTGGGAATGGGAATTGTGATCTGTAGGCTTTGTTTCCGAACCCAACGATAGCGGGCATGTTTTACCTATGCTTATAGTAATGGAAGTTGGCAAATATACCTCATCGGAGGTTGCTTTAGTTCTTCATACGCGTCCGCAGATATGATGCTACATGAACACGAAGGACGAACGATAGTATCCTGCCTGATGCATGCCAAGCCACACTTGGCTTCATTGCGCTTTCAGTGTCTCTCCGCTGTTGCTCGTCCATCGATCCTTGTGGTGCTGGCTAATTGCCCGCGAATAATTCAGCAACGTGATAGCTACGGTAACCTGTGCGACTGCTGTGATGTACTCTCGACTCCACCACCTGCCGGCCGCTGCAGGTGTTGGCCGAGCTGGAGCGGTGTCAGGCCCGGCTGCGGACACTAGCAGCACATAACGCCGCCCAGCTGGAGCGGCTGCTGCGGCTGGGCCGCGCCGAGCTGCGCCGGCAGCAGCTGCGCGAGAAGCTGGCCGCCACCGACCTGCAGGTCAGCTGGCGGCGATGGTCGTGAGCGCCACGACTGGCACCCGGCCCGGCCCGGCCCGGCCTGATCTGACAGCCGGAGAAGGTCTAATGTATGCCGGAATATCACTGTCGATTATCACTCGCAGTGCTACACATTTCCTATCCTTCCTGGCGCGGGGAGGTTAATTTTCGAACCATCTACTTGTTAAAAGTTAGATAAAGAGATGCAGAAAGCGGAATGACGGAACTCCATTCTTGAGCTTTAAATGCGACATGACCAATGCAATCGAGGTTCCCTAAAGACCTAAAGCTCCCTAAAGTAACCAAATTGGATATTCAAAGTTACTTGGAATCTTTTGTTCTACTTTTTTAGTTGCCCTTCCACGTAAGGCCAAATATGCCGGTGTTAGTGTTCTTCGGTAGTTTAGATCGGTGTGTCGTTTCACTCCTTAGTATGACGTGCTAAGACTTCGTCACACCATGACGTGGTTAAGATTTCGTCACACTATGACGTGGTTAAGATTTCGTCACACTATGACGTGGTTAAGATTTCGTCACACTGACGTGGTTAAGATTTCGTCACACTATGACGCATACAATGATCACGGTCGCTAATCACGTCAGGCACCAGAAAATAAGCTACTGACTGTTGAAGTTGACGATGTTCGAAACGGACTGTACTTGGAAAAAGGTAATCATAGCGATCATTTGGATGTTATCTCATTTTTTTGTGATCATTTTCAGGATTTGGATGTTATCTTCTCTTCTTTTTTTTTGGGGGTGGGGGGCGGGGGGGGGGTGGAAGTGATCCCCTCACATACACCCACACTGCGAGGGTGGGCCGTTGCACAAGCGCCCATCGTCTGCGATCGGTATTAGCTGTGACAGGCCATGGTAGGTATGCTGGTGACAGCAGGTGATTGTGTTCACCATTACGGTGATACTCGACATCAGGCTGATGCACGACAGACTTCATCACCACGAAGGAAACTGCTTGTGGTCGTGTTTAGCGCTTTCAGATTTTGATTGTCCTATCTTGAAATCCACCCAAACGCCGAAGTTAGACATGCTTGAACTGGCCCTGGGCTTAAAGACCCGACGGAGGTCGTATCCGTCCTTCCTGGGAGACTGATGCGTGCGACTTACCCACCAGCCGCAAACACACAATGACAACGCTTACGTGTTACCGGGTAGAAGTGATTGGTGCTTGTGTCACGAGGTGCAGCTACGATGTGCCTTTGTCACCAGGTGCAAGAGGCCTACCAGGTTATAGCGGCCGCGCGGCAGCGGAAGAAGTCGCCGTCCAAGAAGGAACGAGACGCGGCCTGGAAGGCGCTCAAGGATCGTGACGTCATCATCAAGATGCTGGACACGCTATAGTGTGCAACGTCCATCTGACCCGCTATAGAGCACGCTCCCCGTGCTCCCCGCGCGGCATGACATGCCACAGGGGAGCTGAGCCGGCTCGTTCGGCTCGTCGCAGTTGTCGCCGGCCCCGACCCATCCGGCAGCCCCGCGGTGTCGGGTGGCAGTCTGTCGCCACGCGGCGCCTGCAGCCGCAGCCTGACACAGTGGGCTGTGTCAGGACCGGTGACATCCCGACAGCCGCAGCCCCCGGGCGGCCGGCTGCCGGGATGTGTCGCCACGCGGCGCGTGCAGCCGCAGCCCGACACAGACATCCCGACAGCCGCAGCCCCCGGGCGGCCGGCTGTCGGGATGTGTCGCCACGCGGCGCCTGCAGCCGCAGCCCGACACAGACATCCCGACAGCCGCAGCCCCCGGACGGCCGGCTGTCGGGATGTGTCGCCACGCGGCGCCTGCAGCCGCAGCCCGACACAGTGGGCTGTGTCAGGACCGGTGACATCCCGACAGCCGCAGCCCCCGGACGGCCGGCTGGGCACCGGTGCTCACCTCGGGTCGAGCCGTCGTGCCGCGCCGGCAGCCAGCTTTACCGGCGCATGGTGGGGAAAGGGCCACTTCAGCACCGCGAACCATAGTTACGATCGTAAAAGAAAAAAAAACACGACGTGGAATTGGAATTGGAATTGGAATTGGAGTTTCGAAATGGTATATCATGGGGGTGGGTGGGTGAGAGGGGTGAAATAGCTTTGCCGGTATTCGCTGCTCCCATGCGCGTCCAGAAAAATGCACCCAGAAGTTTCCAAAACAAAAAAAATATCGTTCAGTCTTTGATCTGACAATTGGTTACCATTGTAAAAGTTGTTAATACAAGAGTAAGAGATCGGGGAATGGATTAAAATCCAACAATAAGTGTAAACCAAAAATGCGAGGGTTGTGTTTGAAGATAATTGGACTGGATACTAAATGCGAATGCAAATAAGCCTAAGCCAACCGGTAACAAAATGAACAAACGAACTTTACATGTTGAGTTGAAACTGTGTGAACGTGGTTTGTCAAATGTCTGGCTAATGACCATGCGCCTGTAACTTGGACATAATTTACTCAGTCGCTGCCGCTGTTGCTCGAGCATCGGCCGGAGGCGCTGTCTAAACGTTTCAAGAATGGTTTCATGTGGAAAGCTTGCGAGATAAAATTTGAGAATGGTAAGCAATGTAGTCTGCAGAGGAGATTAATCGGCACTTTAAACCTGCCCGTAGAACTTTTTCTTTTTTCACACTAACTTTAACTGTAGCGGGGCTAAACGTGGTGTCATATCGGAAGTGTGTAACCGCAACCGCTTTACCAAACAGCAAGGATATCATCAACAGTTTCATGTGCTGTTTCAAGTGCTACAATGTGCATTGCACACAACTCAGTCAAATTACGATACGTCTCCGTTACACTGCGTAGGAACGGCTGTGTGGCTGGGGTACTTTAACAATGTACGGGAGTAGCAACAGATATTTTCCCGACTTTTGTAAACACAAAATGTACCATTTTTGATAAATTATTGAAGACACATTGCTTTTGCTTACTAGTTTGACTCGGAAGTCGATGACTCGGCTCGGATGTCGATTGTAATTTCTCTGATTTTTTTTCTTCAGTCGCAGCATTTATCGTCCATAAAGAGAGTCTATGCATATGTTCAAAAACCGTTTTAAAAGTTGCATGCACTCGATCCTAGTCGCTAAGCTTTAAACGGCACTACTTCAAGTATCATATTTTACAGACGTATTTTCATTGCGGTGTTTTTTTTTGGCTCAAACGTTGCTCGTACATTTCCGTAAGGCGGCATATTCGTAGCCGAACAAAATATTGTGTTCGCGCTTAGATAACAAACATCGACGCATGTTATAGCGAATCAGACGCATATTCCGATATTCATAAACAGTTTCCTGTACAATGACGCTCATTGGCGAATTCCCACATTAACTATATTTCAGTTTCGCGGCGCTAAGCTGGCCACTTGCCCCACCGTGCGACGCCGCCATCACAGGCGGACCTGTCGTTGCCGACGGGCCGATCATTTCCAGCGAGCCTCCGGCGAACCTACCATTCCAGACGAATCCGACAAGCCTGCCATATAGCTGGACCTCGGGGGACCCCGCCAGATAGGTGGGTCGGTGACGGACTCCCTCGGCACCCGTCCAGACCCAACCGCCAGCACCTCAATCGGCGACCAGCATTCTCATCTCGCTCTTCCTGTCGTCGCATTGTGGAGGCGTTGGGTGCTCGCGAGGATGCACGGGCTCCCCGCGGAGCCGGCCGCCCGCGGACTACCGGCCACAGGCCGGCCGGGTCGTGCCTCGGAGAGCCATGTGAATATTCTTTGTACTGGCAGCCGCTCACCCGACGCGTGTTGCGTTGGTACTTTTGTCGGAGGAGCAGTCATTGTGTTGTGTGTGGAATGGAGCACCGAACGTGCCCGTTTAGACGCGTTTTGCTTCTTCGATCTGACATGCATGTGCAAACAATCCTCATAAATACCAGTGTTTTGCTACTTGAATACTGTTGACATTCTGTGAATTAGTCATATTTTCTCTGTGAGACTGATCGAGTGTTTCCATGGAGAGGATACACGTCGGCACGCCTGAACTGTAACCTGAAAGGTTACAGTTCATGCGTGCCGACGTGTATTTTTCACACTTGCCTGTGTAATTCGACTGAATTACATCAATACAAAGGATTTGATTCGGTTCCCGAGTGAATTAATTGTGCCATCGAATCCCTTGGTGGCCTTCCATACGACCAGAACGTTCCCACGATGCTCATCAATGCACTTCCCTGTTATGCGGTTTTCTTCGTCGATCTAAACCGCCATAAATACCAGCCACCATGTTTGCCAGACGTGTATCCAAAACTAAGAGAGAATGCCGCGGCAGGGTTCTTGAAAGTACGCTTTTTAGTCCTAGTTCGGCCACCGAACGTGGCAAAAGCGTCTCAAATTGCGGGGAGCGTGCGTCCTGTTCGCAACCGAACTTGGCCTGCAAGGCGTTAAGTATGGCGTACCTGCGTTTGTGCCTCATGTTCGGAAATGTTTGCTAATAGGCCACACTTTTGCATTGCTACTTTATGGGATGATTTGTCCAGGGGTAAGTTGTCCGTCTCACAATCGAAATGTTGTGGGTTCGAGTCTCAGCAGTTGCTACTCCTCGCCCGCGACCAATCGGCGTCATCGATTGGCGACGCTACGTGACTCGACGGTCGATGTGTCGTAAAAACAAATAACCGACGAACCACTGCTACTTTTCCAAGGTCTCACAAGCAGTCATGCTTTTCGTCTGAAAATACATGATCCATAATCCAGACCAGCTGAAAAAGACTACGAAAATAATTCCACCCAAGACAGTCTCAATCGGCTACATTTGGAGTTCGAGGTATTAAAGATTCATTCGCTCATCACTTGAGGGCTGGGTAGGCAAATACACATTATTAAAACTGTTCGACCATTATTCCCCCGACAGAAAAAAAGAAAAGAAGTCTCCTCCCTCCATAGCGATACATGATTTGCGGCCATCTGTATGTTTTATGAACCGCAGCTCCTTCACGGCAAAAATGTTAACAATGTTGTGCTACTTCCTCTCGTGGTTGTGTCACTTGCTGTGCTCGATTCGTTCCCATGATTCATCCTGGCCCATCTGTGACTCGCTGGCTTTCTCAGCTGACATCACGGCCGCTATGACACACTGGTGGCGTGCAGTGCAAATGTACTATGTTTCAGTCAATGAACTCCTTTTCACGGGAAGGTGGCGAATGGGATACGAGCTCCGGTTGAGCAGCAAGCGATTTCGCACTAACTTAAGGGCGCCTCCATCTCGCTCGGCTCCGGCAGGGCGACCATCAGCACGGAATGGCGTGTATCCGAGCTGTGATTAACGGTTGTTCCCTCGAGGCCACAGCCTCCACTGGTGCTGAAAACCCATGGAATGAAGAACGAGCGGGATTCACCCGGAGCGAAAGTTAGACTTATATGGCATCTTTAGATCTGCGCGATGACTAAGCAGTGCTCGCTTAATGAAGAGGCCAGTGCTGGTTGAGAAGTAAGCTGCTCAAAGCCAATGCTAATTACATGATCGGAATGTAAGGCTCGACCTATTCACATCAATATTTATTTTCCAGCTTGGTTAACCAGCCAAAAAGTTCATCATGATCAGATCAGCACCTTGGACGATGCCAACATTTCCAGAAGTTTCCACCCCGGGCCTCCGCCAGCGGTGAGCAAATTCACGAGCGGACATCGAGTCACCGCGTGGTGTGACGTCACAGATCCGACCGGAGCCAGTGATTGGCCCGTGCGTCTACCCAGGACAGCCGCTCTCGTCGCCAGAGGGCAGGTCAGGCTCGGAAGGCCGCCGCATATTCCAGCAGCTCGCGTATCTCCTGACAACGCAAGGATCTATGATAGTTGCATACATATATTCGCGACTTTACATATCGCATAACCGTTCCAGCACATGCATGCGTCAACATTTGTACGGGTTTCTTTGTTTATTGGGTGGTTCACGACGCACTTCATGCACATTCACCGGTAATGGCGCCGCTCACACCGTTTCCATTTGTACGGGTTTGTGTCGACATTGTACGGGGTCTGGGCAAGACGGCAGGCGAGGCATTGTTCAGACTAGTCGGCACGCACCCGCCACGCCGCCTGCAGTACGGCATCCATCCGTGGACCTCGTGCGGGCGGCTGCCGGCAGCGGCAGTACTCCAGATTCAACAACACGTGATGCTGAGCACGCCGACAAGCTCGCTCGTCGGAAACGTACTTTCGAGGTACAAGCTCAATTGTCACAACGACTAGCATTTCCGACGGAAACGCATACCCTGGAAAGGACACTGCATTCACAGGCACCCGTACGTGTAACCATAAGGGAGAATCAGGATCCGCAGAGCTTGCACGTATACTGGGATGCATACGCTTATGCATAGGCACTTTCGGAAGTGTCTTGCTCTGCGGATTTAACGTGCTATTCAATAACCAGCGATTCCAAATAGTAGGAACAATACCATACCCTGCAATGGCGATTTGCATTCACAAGTTCCAATACGCGTAAATAACAGCAAATTCAATTCACAGAGCTTCCATGCACAGTGGTGTTGCGGGCGTACGTTTAGGCATATACTTAGGCATAGGCACTTTCGGAAGCCACAGGGTACCATGTTTTGCCGAGAAAGCTCTTCAAAGTTCGCGGTGTGCAATGCAATAACCGGTGATTTCACATAGTACGAACAATGTGCATCCAATGTGCTAGCATCGATGACACCACACCCTGTCAAAACCCAGTGTGCCACCACACCCGAGGCAAGTTAGTTATTTGGGCTTTATGGCGCCTAACTGCTGTAGCCATATTGCGCCCAGCCCCAGTGGCAAGGCAAGCTGGTGTTACTATCACAGGAAGAGCGGCAGACTCGCGAAAATGACGTCACACATTGACGGCATACAGCCGTACGACCGTCCACACGAACACCAACGTCGGTAAAATCAGCTAACTACTGTCCAGGAGACAAACACGAGTGGCGCCCCAACGATACCGACCTGCACACAACGGTCGAGCTGACACTTCTAACTCGGCGACACCAAGCTGGTGTTTACCCCAGCCATCGCCACCTGGACCACGGCATCGCGCAGCTGGTCGCGTGCGCGTGCACGCGCACACACATCACAGCAACGGCCGCGACGGCGCCAGGTCAACGTGAGGCGAGGACCGAGCGACGTCCCAGCAGTGGCGGCTGGCCGACGCAGCAGATGCCACAGCCCTACCTAACCACGTCCAGCACCAACGGCACGGCAACAGCTGGCGAACCCTGCCGTCTCCTGCACCCGCGTAACACCCGGGACAAGATAACGGCCGGGTTCCCCATTTCCAGCCGTGACGGTGCGTTACGCGTACATCAGCACTCCCTCACATGGCACGCCAGTGGGATGATACTGCGACGCGGGCACCGGCAGGCACGGACGTCCGCCGACTGCACGCTTCTTGAGCCGTCCCAGAGCGGCCGGTCGCTCTTCTAGATACCGGGATCCCATCGAGCGCCTCCACGATCCGTCACTCAGTGCGTGTTCCGTTAACCTCCAACGACTCTGAAACGGTGCGGTTCATCTGCTGCAGAGGCGATTTAAAAAAGAAACGAAACGAAACGGATCAACCACAAGATACACCGCTTTTACACAGTACCTGGTGGAAAGCGTTGCCAGTTGCATGCGTTGCGATAAGGATACCAGGTGAAGATATAGAGCACAGTGATTCTGCTCACTTCAGAGTCGCCAAAATTGATTATACTGATCTTCGAGGCGATCCTTCCGAGGGCGTGGCCCTTGTCGGTTGATCCCGCGACCGTTGAGTCCTCTTCGCATCCCCAGGGATAATGCTATTCGTCACGTGCTCCCCCTCCCCACAGATGATTCCCGGCCACCATGGTTCTCCATCCCCTGCCCACAGACGGTTTCCACTACCATGCATCCTCCCGTTCCTCCTCAGAAATGACCCCGCTCGTCATGCGTCCTTTCCTTCCTCCCAAAATATGATTCGCATCGTCGTGTGCCTTTTCCTCCCTCATAAGAGATGTGTCCGACCGCTGAGGGCCTTCCCTCACTTTCGGGATCCTTCAATTGGTCATGGGTCTCCCTTCCCCTCAGCTGAGTGTCAGATGATGATTATTTAGGCTATAGGGTGTGTCAACCAAAGTGAGTTATACTGCACCCAGGTTGAGTGCCAGGCATGTTCTCCGCCGACATGTGCCCCCTAGGGATGGTTTCCCGTCGTTGAGTCCCGTTGACAAGGTCCACCAGCCGCTAGCCTCCACCAGGGATGCTGCGGTCCCCCACAGTCCGAAGGAGCCGCTCCCATCTGTCGGCTCACCTGTCCTCGGCCGGTGCCGTGCCAGTCCACACGGAGACGGCGCCCGCGGCAGCCGCCTGCTCCTGCAGCTGCCGCACCAGCTGGCGCGGGTCCGGGTGGGGCAGCGGACCGCACTGTCGGAGCAGGCCCGTACATGTACCACACCATCCGACACGCAACACGCAAACGTACATGTACCACACCATCCGACACGCAACACGCAAACATTGTACACAACCACAGGACACACGACATACCGTCCAGTGCAGCAACCGGACACACCGCAGAATGTGCCTAGTCACCGGAGACACTACACACTGTACAGAGCCACTGGAGACACTACACACTGTACAGAGCCACTGGAGACACTACACACTGTACATAGTCACTGGAGACACTGCACACTGTACATAGTCACTGGAGACACTACACACTGTACAGAGCCACTGGAGACACTGCACACTGTACATAGCCACTGGAGACACTACACACTGTACATAGTCACTGGAGACACTACACACTGTACATAGTCACTGGAGACACTACACACTGTACATAGTCACTGGAGACACTACACACTGTACAGAGCCACTGGAGACACTACACACTGTACATAGTCACTGGAGACACTACACACTGTACATAGTCACTGGAGACACTACACACTGTACATAGCCACTGGAACACTACACTGTCATAGTCACTGGAGACACTACACACTGTACAGAGCCACTGGAGACACTGTACATAGTCACTGGGGACACTACACACTGTACATAGTCACTGGAGACACTACACACTGTACATAGTCACTGGAGACACTACACACTGTACAGAGCCACTGGAGACACTGCACACTGTACATAGTCACTGGAGACACTACACACTGTACAGAGCCACTGGAGACACTACACACTGTACAGAGCCACTGGAGACACTACACACTGTACAGAGCCACTGGAGACACTGCACACTGTACATAGTCACTGGAGACACTACACACTGTACAGAGCCACTGGAGACACTGCACACTGTACAGAGCCACTGGAGACACTACACACTGTACATAGTCACTGGAGACACTACACACTGTACAGAGCCACTGGAGACACTACACACTGTACAGAGCCACTGGAGACACTGCACACTGTACATAGTCACTGGAGACACTACACACTGTACATAGTCACTGGAGACACTACACACTGTACAGAGCCACTGGAGACACTACACACTGTACAGAGCCACTGGAGACACTACACACTGTACAGAGCCACTGGAGACACTACACACTGTACAGAGCCACTGGAGACACTACACACTACATAGTCACTGGAACACCGCACACCACACTGTACATAACACTGGAACACTACACACTGTACATAGTCACTGGAGACACTACACACTGTACAGAGCCACTGGAGACTACACACTGTACATAGTCACTGGAACACTACACACTGTACAAGCCACTGGAGACACTACACACTGTACATAGTCACTGGAACACTTACACCACTAACACTACACACTGTACATACCACTGGAACACTACACACTGTACACACTCTACACACTGTACAGAGCCACTGGAGACACTACACACTGTACATAGTCACTGGAGACACTACACACTGTACATAGTCACTGGAGACACTGCACACTGTACATAGTCACTGGAGACACTACACACTGTACATAGTCACTGGAGACACTACACACTGTACATAGTCACTGGAGACACTACACACTGTACAGAGCCACTGGAGACACTGCACACTGTACATAGTCACTGGAGACACTACACACTGTACATAGTCACTGGAGACACTACACACTGTACATAGTCACTGGAGACACTACACACTGTACAGAGCCACTGGAGACACTACACACTGTACAGAGCCACTGGAACACTGTACATAATCACTGGAGACACTACACACTGTACATAGTCACTGGAGACACTGCACACTGTACATAGTCACTGGAGACACTACACACTGTACAGAGCCACTGGAGACACTGCACACTGTACATAGTCACTGGAGACACTGCACACTGTACATAGTCACTGGAGACACTACACACTGTACATAGTCACTGGAGACACTGCACAATGTACAGAGCCACTTGAGACACTACACACTGTACATAGTCACTGGAGACACTACACACTGTACATAGTCACTGGAGACACTACACACTGTACAGAGCCACTGGAGACACTACACACTGTACAAGCATGAACACTGTACATAATCACTTGAGACACTACACACTGTACATAGTCACTTGAGACACTACACACTGTACAGAGCCATTTGAGACACTACACATTGCACAGGGATGGAGACACTACACATTGCACAGATATGGAGGCACTACACATTGCACACAATCCGACACGCGAACCACAAGGCGCACTATATACCGTGCAGTGCAACTGGACATACTACACAATGTACAGTCACTGGAGAAACTAAACACTGCACAGAGTCACTGGGGACACTATACACTGTATAGAACCACTGTAGACACTACACACCATAATCACTAGAGATACTACACAATGCACATAGTCACAGACACTACGTAGTATACTGGTACTACGTGGTACACAGACACTACGTGGTATACAGAACCACTGGAGACACCACACACTGTACAGAGCCACTGGAGACATTACAAACTGTACAGAATCAATGGACACTACAAACTGTACAGAACTACTGGACACTACAAACTGTACAGGGACACTGGGGACAGTTTGTAGCTCTGTACAAATTGTACAGAACTACTGACGACACCGTACAGAGCCACTCGTCCTCGGGACGTGACACCACCGCGATCACACCGACCCGCCGCCAGGACCACCACGTGACCCCGACTGACCTGGCACTGGTCGCGGATCCGCTGCAGTCCGGGCAGCTGCCGCTCGATGGCCTGCTGGCGGCCGGCGTGTGCCGGATGTGTGGACAGCCACTCGGGGTCGGCGTCGTCGGCCGACTGGGCCAGGGCCGCCGCCGCCCAGAACACGCTCGCCTCGCGCACGTCGAAACACGCCTGCCGACGCGGCCAAGGTCGCACTGACACCCGGCCACTCAGAGGGGCTGACATGTCGCCTGGGCGCTGCGGGCTGAGGTCGCGCCGTCAGGACACTGTGGGGAGGAGAACGCAGCACCCTGACACCCTGGAGATGAGAACACTGGCGCTGTATGGATGAGGACACATCATCCTGGCACTGTGGAGATGAGAACACATCACCCTGGCACTGTGGAGATGAGAACACATCACCCTGGCACTGTGGAGATGAGAACACGTCACCCTGGCACTGTGGAGATGAGGTCACGTCACCCGACACTGGAGATGAGGTCACTCACCCTGGCACTGTGGGGATGGTCACGTCACCTGTGGGGATGATGAGTCACGTCACCCGGACACTGTGGGGATGAGGTCACGTCACCCGGACACTGGGGATGAGGTCACGTCACCCTGGCACTGTGGGGATGAGGTCACGTCACTCGGACACTGTGGAGATGAGGTCACGTCACTCGGACACTGTGGAGATGAGGTCACGTCACTCGGACACTGTGGAGATGAGGTCACGTCACCCGGACACTGTAGGGATGAGGTCACGTCACTCGGACACTGTGGAGAGGGATGAGGTCACGTCACTCGGACACTGTGGAGATGAGGTCACGTCACCCGGACACTGGCTGCATGAGCGATGTAGTCGATGCGCCCATAAACTCCTCCACCCGGACACTGTGGGGATGAGGTCACGTCACCCGCACACTGTCTGGATGCACATAACAGCATAAGCTAGGACAAACAATCAGCCCATTCGTCGGGTTCCTAGCAAAGTGGTCTGCTGGGTCTGCCACGGCACTTGCCTGATTTTGCTGGTAGGTTGGTTATTGGGTATTGCGACACGTCGACCGTTGAGTCATGTAGCGTCGCCAATCTCTCACGCCGATTGGAAGTGGGAGAAGAGTAGCGACAGATGAGACTCGAACCCACAATATTTCGGTTGTGAGATGAGCAACATGCCCCTAGACCAGTTAGTTAGTTATTGGGGTTTGGGGGCGCATCGACTACGTCGGTCATGCAGCGCCCACCCTTAGACTACTCGTCCTCCCTAATTTTGCCGGGAGATAGATGGCAACACCATTGGAATTTGAACAAATAATGATCAAAATGCATCACGTCGTGCGGTACACATGAAATGTGACATTCTTCGCATAACGACGCTTCTTTTTTTTTTTAAAGGATGGGTCAGGAAAGTGCAGGCATTGCTCGTTTTCAAACACTGCTTTCCTCCTGGCTTACTGTAGGTCATATGACCAGCTGGGGACATGAGCTACTTTAGGTCTGCTTGAGATGACCTACCCTCTGGTTGATGTGATCTACCCCCGGTGGCGGGCAAACACGGCCCACCATAGGCGAAGGTGACGTACCTTCTTAGACCAGTTGAAGATTATCCACTTCAGATACCAGGCGAAGATGACCTACATTACAGACCAGAGGTAAACATCACTTACCTTGGCGGCCAGTTGGAGGCCTACGAGGTCGGCTTCAGACTCCAGCTGACGGCTGTAGGGCAGGTCACCCATCACGTTGACCACTTGTCGGAAGAACCAGTGCGCGAAGGCGCTGACGCCGTCGTTCGGCAGGAACGCCCAGATGGCGGCCAGCGGCAGCACCAGCAGCAGGTCCAGCAGGTGAGCTCTGCTGATGTTCTCCGCCTGTGGACCCGTCTGGGCGTCAGACCTGTGAACGTCAGGCGCATACGCACACACTGAAACCGACGGCGAGCACTACAAATAACACTGCAACGCTGTGCATCCGGCGTCGCTGTGGGCTGGGCTGGGCTGAGCTGGGCTGGGAAGGGGGGGGGGGGGGCTTTAGGGCGCACCAACCATGATGGTCATATGGCTGTGGACCTGTGGGCTGATACGGTCCGCTGGCATAACATGAGTGCAGCGGAGCAGCGACGTCTTAAGGTCTTCGTAAGAGGCGGGGATGGCAGCGTGGTTAAGGCGTTGAGCGCTGGGCACCAAAGGTTCCGGGTTCAACTCTCACACCAATAAACAAAGCCTTCGTAAAGATGTCCTGTCTTGCTGGGCCAAATTGCAGGTCAGGCTCCCATTGCAATGCTGTTCCCGGCGACTGAAGTCGTGGGTGGGAAGGTTGCCCGAGTCGCCCGGCATATGTCTGCCGTGCCCAGCTAAAGCCCTGCCGGGCCAGTCATCAGCCAACAGTCTCAGCCAGGGCAGAGTGTGAGAGCGAGTGGTGGGCTGAAATCCGTCCTGCCACGGTATGGAAGACACACCGCACTGGTCGAAGCGCCCTAAAGCCCAAACAACTAACGAAGACACGCCGCGCTGGTCGAAGCGCCCTAAAGCCCAAACAACTAACGAAGACACGCCACGCCGGACCGATTGTTAGCCAGCCGTCTCAGCGCCAGGCGCAGAATGCCAGCGCGTGCCGGCGACTGACAAACATCTCGCCACAACACACGACTCTCGTCAGCACCACTATGCGAGCTATCGGGGCAGCAGCGTGATCGTGTGTCACCACTCGGCAGGGTTTGCTATCTTTTCAGCAAACGCAGCCACCGGTATTCTTCCGGCTTGCCTCGGCACGTCAGTGATCGGAGCACACGGGCATTTGCTGAATGGTTGCATCTTATTAGCACCGCCAGTGCCCGATATGACGGTGACGGTCAACAAGAAACGCCTAAGATTGCTAAGATTGATATCCTGAGGGCAGGCTCGGCGTCGGCCATTAGGACCACTCACCCCATGACCAAGCACGGTGTGCGCCAGCTCGTGTCCCAGGATACACCCGAGCTGGTCGTCGTTGCGGCACTTCTCCAGCATTCCCGTGAAGACGAAAATGTTCCCACACTGAAGCAAACGGCGCCAACACTCAGCAGCACAATGGCTTTACGTATACAGATAACAACGGCGAAGGTGCACCTGGGAGTCGGTGTGCAGGTCGAAGTTGGTAGAGTGGGTTGACCAAGTGCCATGCTCGTGTGAATTATTAACCCGTCCCGTATTGGGGGATCTTCAACCAGACCCCCCTCCCCCTCCTCAGAGTTTTTGCTGATAGTGAATGAACGGCGCGCGTCAGCGCGCCCAAATTTGGCATACCTTTTCTCACATCAATTTGGCATGCTGTTTCAAAATTTTGAAGTCAGGTCATCTAGGGTCAACGAGTTAGTCAAGGTCAAATGAGGTCACCTCCAAAAACGTTCAACCAGTCGTCAAGCTTTAACGGACATAAATATTTTAATGAAACTTTCAGCGTTTGCTTATCTTTAGGGATGCAACAAAACGTACGGGAGGAATTTTTCATTTTTTCGTTTTTGACTACATATAAATTTTGCATATTTTCCTGTTGCAGTTCAAATCAAAGATTCTGGGTAAAGTAAGTATTTCTTTATTAGGGCAAGTTGTCTTCCAACAACGTTTCTCGGTCTGCTCTACCTATTAGAAAGTTAAAATTAAAGAAAACTTGAAAACCCAAAATTTTGAAATTTCAACAATATTTTTTTGGGCAAAAAGATATTATGGCCCTGGTCGATTTCGCTGTCCTTTTCTGATTCCAAATAATTTTTATTTTCAAATATCCCCAAAATGAACTCCCCAGAGCCAAAAACATAATGTAAGCTGTGAAAAGCTGTGAAAATCTAGCCCCCCCCCCTAGTGACGTCACTTTTGGAGAACATTTGTTTTGGGGGTGGATCCGGGCCCTACACATCCAGAGCTTTCCGATGGCACCGCTTTCGTTTTTGTGCGACGCTTAGTTTGGATTTTAGAGGGGTTACTATCCGCCCCCCCCCCCCGAGACGGTGTGTGAGTATCTGACCGGAAAGACGGCGAGGGTTAATAGTTGAAGAAAACACTGCACTATTCTGATCTAATAATCATAATTAAAGAAAATCACACTGAACAAATCGTTGAACAACTTGCCAGCACTTCGGAGGGATAACTGTTGTCCATCGCGACCCCAACCCGTAGCTCCCGAAGAATCTGTTGTGTGTACAATTTACACAAGCTTTTGCAGTGTAAAGTTTTATCATTCATCAGTCATATCGCATATAAGTCTTCACACTGGTGTTCATGTCACATATAGATGATGTCTGAAATATGCTGCAGTCGTTTCACCTAGTGCTCCTTTGTAAAAACATGCAGCGCTGAAGTGGCGTGCAGACTGAATCTCAGCAGTATAGGTAATATCGCGTTGGAGTGATGCGGCGGAAGTTGTTCGGAAGGAACGTTGACTAGAAACCATGCAATTGCAGTTTTGTAGTGAAGAAATAATAACGCGCGATTGTTTTCACTGCAAATCGCTTTGCGTTTAATTGGACGTCAGTGACTGAGAAGTCGCGCTACTCTTGGAAGTTCTTGGGCGCATCGGACAAGAGCCAAGGATGCTTTCTTTTAATACTGAATAAACAAATACTATTTAGATGTGCGGTATTATTGGTGAAATAAATATTACCAGCATTAAATAAACACCAAGAAGAGAACCGTCCGACATTATAAATATGCCAGCACACCACAGGGATGTTGTTGGACTTGGTTTTCCTGGTGGGTGACAACTGGATTACGTCACGACCATAACCCGGGGCGGGATTCCGGTGCCGACACAGTACCTGGAGAGATTAGGGGGCTGTAGGAAACTTGTCCACGGACGGATACATCACTGTACCAATCGCCGCGCTTCGCCGGACACCTGGCAAGGACAACAGTCCAATCATACGATCGACAGTCACCTCCGCTTCACCCTCGTACCGCCAGCACGCCGCGGCCAGGCGCGCGACCGTATGAAGAAGAACCGCGCGAACGTACGAAGAAGAACCTGGCAACCGTACGCACCGGCAAGGCGAAGGCGTTGACCTGCTCGTTGTCGACCACGGTCACGTTCCACTTGTGACGCCGCAGCAGCTGACCGTTGGCCGACACCAGCCGGTCGGTGACGCGCACCACCGTCCGGTGGGCCAGGTGGTGCGGCGGCAGCACGCTCCCATCGTACTCGGCGGTCATCTGTCGCAGGACGCCGCCGCGAGTTGGTTGGCTATCTGTTTTACGACACATTGACCGTTGAGTCATGTAGCGTCGCCAATCTCGCACGCCGATCGGTCGCGGGCGAAGAGTAGCGACAGGTGAGACTCGAACCCGCAACCTTTCGATTGTGAGACGGGCAACTTACCCCTAGGCCATTCGTCCCCTACCGCCGCAGGCGGCTCCAGTTGATGACGTCACGCGGGCCGTATCCGACCGCCGGCTACACACTCACAACACGCTCGCTTATACCGTGTTGCGTTGCTACCGTACACTTCCACTCCGTGGCAAACTCTGCCCACACCAATTAGTCCCCGAGTCCTGATTATTGAGCTCGCATCGAGTAATCATCATTGCTGAAAGGTTCACAGTACAAGACCATTAGAGGAGTTAACGCAACACTGGCTTCAAGTCAAAGTGGGTACCACTGCACAGCTCGGTACTCGGTACTCGGTACTCGGTACGGTACGGTACGGTACGGTACGGCACTAATATCACCCGGCAACAACAGGCTAAAGATTATGCAGAAGTTGATAGAACCGCAATGCATATCATGTACTCAGTATTGTTATCCTCAAACGCGTATGGTCTTCCTCGGAAGCGAGGGAAACCATCAAATGATCAGCTGATTTTCGGACCATTGAACCCCGCTGGGGTAGCGCGTGGCGCATACCGTAGGCTCACGCTCTGGCATACACTAGCGGCATGCGCCACACGACAGAATACATGGGACATAAACCATGTCTCGGACGAAGATGTCGATGGAGCGCAGAGGGTTGTCCGGGGAAGCTGAGTCGTCAATCTCTACACCCACTGGTGTGCATTTCTACGTGGCATGCAGTAATCTCTGTACCTCCTGATAGTGTTCTCGTGATATTTTGGCCATCTGGTCGGACGTGAAGGCGAGGAAGCGCGTGCGGCCGGTGACTGGCGTCTCCTCCAGGTGTGTGTAGTAGTAGTGCAGGGAGAGCGCGGCGCCGGCCGTCCCTCCCGCTGCCGACAAGTCCAGCTCAGCAGTGCCGCACGTGCGCCCAAGCGTCCATCCAAGCTTCAGGCATACATTCACACCATATACATCCAGAAAAATGTCAGGCATCCATTTATACTCATGCCCATGCAGACTCCAGACGTCCATTCATACTCGAGTCATTCATCCAAATGTCAGACATCCATTCATGCTTGATACATCCATCCAAGTTCTGCACGTCCTTACAAATTCGAGATATCCATACAAATTCGAGACATTGATCCAAATTTTACACATTCCTCCACATCCATCAATCCGGGCTAAGAACATCCTTCGAAACTCGAGAAACCGTGCAAGCTCCAGAGACTCATCCGTACTCGACACATTCATGCAGGCCCAAGACATTCATTTCAGCTTTTAACCCGTCCAGTCTTGGAGGGGGTCTTCAACCGCCCCCCCCCCAAGTTTTTCGCGGATAGCGGACGAACGGCGCACGGCAGAGCTCCCAAATTTGGCATACCTTTTCCGAAATCAATTTGACATGCTGATTCAAAAATGTTAGGTCAGGTCATCTACGGTCAACGAGTTAGTCAAGGTCAAGTGAGCTCACCTCCAGAAAAGTTCAACCAGTCGTCACGCTTTAACGGATACAGATATTGTAATGAAACGTTCAGCGTTTGCTTATCTTTACGGATGCAACAAAACGTACGAGTGGAATTTTTCATTTTTCATCGTTTTTAACTGCATATAAATGTTGCATATTTGCCAAATTGCAGTTCAAATACAGGTTTCTGGCCAAAGTAAGCATTTTCTATTGGGACAAGTTGACTTCCAACAATGTTTCTCGGTCTGCTCTACCCATTGGAAAATAAAAATTAAAGAAAACTTGAAAACTCACAACCTCGACATTTAACAAAAACATTTTTTTGTTATATATCCCGAAAAAAATAATGGTCGGAAAACGCCCGGTCGTCACACTGGTGGGGGGTGTGTTTAAAAAAAAAAAAAAAACCACATAAAATCACTCCATACACTCCTCCATGCCCGAGATATCCAACAAAACTAGACGTACATCCGAATTATAACAATACACTGGTGAGACAAATAACGTCGATGTGCTTCAAAAGCTGCGTCTGCACCCAGACAGCGTCAGTCGAGCCATGCTCTTTGTAAACAGTTACTGAGGAGCCTCTCCATACATTATTAACTCGAGACACAGGTGCGGGACTTTTCTCCTCCCCCTGGTTTATTTTGAATAGCGCCGGAATCGCTGTCGCTTGCGAGTTCGAACCTTGTGTACTTTTAAATGAACCAGGCTACGCTCAATAAAATTGAACCAAAGGTCATCTTAGGTCAGGTCAATACCTTGGTATAAGAACCAAACAAACAGTATAAAGTAGCATTGCATACATAGCAAACGTGGCATATGGCATGGGATAACTGGGATGAGGGTATGTGCTCATTTTGGTAACATATACTAGTGAATACCGATTGTACTTAGTATGCAATTTGGGTGATAAAATTGTTTCCCATACAAACTGTCTATGCACATGTCACATGACCTCATTTGATCTAGATCTTATTTGACCACAAGCACATGCTACGTGCACATGACGTTTTCCCTCCTATTGTATAACTACTCACTTCAGTGTGTCTAAATTCATTTTCACTTGAGCATCAGATGTAAAAAAGAGATCTATGTTTTTTTAATACGCAACTAAGATATCGAGTGATGCATAATACCTCTTGTATGCAACTGCATAGCTATGTCAGCATATAGCATGTATATGTCCTTGTACACCCCAGCATCGCTTCGAAACCAACAAGTCAGACTTGAAGATTATCCATGCAAGCTGTTATATTATCCGGACCCCATTTCTTGGGTGTGCTGAAATATATCTATTGAAGATGCCAACAAAAGGCTAAATATCTGAGTTCAGATGTAAATAATTGTCATGTTATGTGGTGCTCTCACAAAATTTCAAAATTTGGACACACTGATTCACCCATACAAACCATCTTCAGGCACATTTATTAGAGCAAAGCAATGTTCCATAAATATTCGAGCTCATTTACCTTTTTCTATGATGCAACTGAGAGGTTGACAAAATAAGTTCTGACCTGCTACATTTTTAGGACGATCCATTGCACTGGGATTCATTCGTACTTTGCTCAAAAGCTACGAGGGGACACCCCCCCTAGTAACTGGTGTAAAGTTAAAGAAAAAAGCATGACAATGATAATATGAACAGTGCTGGTGAGTGTTGGTGACAGAGATGACGACAACAGTGCCAAGGAAGCGGATTCGGCGCGTCTGCGAAGCAACGGCACACGGCACATCCCACGGGCAGCATGCCGAGCGGGGACAGCCGAGTGTGCCCGCCGCATGGCCAAACTCACTCAGGACTCGCGCCCAGTTCCTTCGCATGCTGGCCGTGAAGACGGCGCGCTTGTCGCTCGGCAGCGCGCGCCACCACTTGCGGAGCGAGCGGCCGAACACGACCGCCATGAACTTGGTGACGGGTCGCACCACCAGCCACAGCAGTGGCGATGCGCGCCGGCACGTGGACGTGGCGAACGGTGCGCAGGTGAGCGGCGACGGCCGGCAGAGACGGCCGCCCGCCGGTGGCGCCGCCAACCGGAGCCCTCGGCAAACGGCCGGACCGCCACCCGGCCAGACGGCGCGAGCCATCAGCACACTGGCGCGCGACAGCATCGCTCTCCCGGATGGTGATCTGGGAAATGCATAGCAATATGAAGGCCGGCTATAGTTGAACAGCACGGAATTTCATCTGAAACATACAAGGCATGCGGCTCACTGATCAGGTTTCTTTTTAGTCTGGGGACACTTGTGGATAGATAAACAAGGAACAATACCATTTTGAGAATGGGCATACCATTCAGCTAGTTCAGAAGCAGCACTTGCCAAGAACACCTTGATGATATGTGAACATTATCACATTGTCACGAATAGTGTAACGTAGCTGATGCAAATAGTGTTTTGGCCACCTCATTTATATGATTACGCAGCCCGTAATATTGTAGTCCCGTAATGCCGCCCCGTAAGTGTAACGCCCCAGACCGTCTTTCGGTCTCCAAATTCAGTACTTGTAACAGTTGCTATCAGCTATCTCATCGTACCTTTGTACGAACGTCATTTTGGAAGTGTGCGAGTTGTTGGTTGCTTGCCATTTGACTGCATTAATCCTGCCTCAACAATATATTTGTGCAGAGAACATTGAACTTTCGGTGTTGTGGTGGAACCGCGGTTCTCTACTCATCACACGCCTCCAGGAAGACAGCTACTCTACAATAGTGAACCTTGTAATTGCATGCTTGAGGTCTAGTGCTATCTCATCATATTTCGTGATTTGAATAATACACAATTTTATTGATGCATAGACAGCTTCCATAATTTGATTTTTCATCAAATTCTGGGCATTTTTGGACAGTGCTTATTAGTGTAAGATGCCACCGTGGTTACTGGACGAGCGAAGAAAAGAGTCAGGCTACATGGTTGTCACATCACAGGTACAGCATGGAACATCATAGTTGGTTTTCTTTTTAAAACTTTTGGACTGATCCCAACTATTGACTGCAGAAGCACACATTTGTTAAATTCCCTTACCCATTAATAGGTAGGCGGGAGTGCCCTTCCATACCTGTGCGACCAATTTTCGTTAAATTCCAAGGGTGAGAGGTAGGTCGTGGTAAGCAAATCAAGGCAGGTCACACCACTCCCTGCTCCTGTTTCTTGCTGGACAGATCCCGCCACCAGGCATAAGTAAAAGATGTTCCTGAAGCCCTCTCAGACAATTAGCAATGCTAGTAACGACTTCGAGGGCTCCAGGAAAATAACTGCTATAGGAGTTAATGTGGAAATAATACAAAATCATAATCTTACACATGCATTTCCTAAACTACTACTACACTAAGAAGAAAGGACGAACCAAGTATGAAGAAGAAGAAAGAAAAGAAAACATGATTCTTAAAAGAAAATGTCTGAATAATACCAGATCACCATGCACAGCACATTACCATAACCAACATTTATTGAAAAAGTTAATATTTCCTAGTAATGTATTGTCTGATGTGCTTCTTCAAGATGATTTTACTCCTAGGTACATCGTCAATCCTGTGGAAGGATTGACGATGTACCTAGGAGTAAAACGATGTACCTCTACTCCCCCAATTGACATTGGGGAGGTAGCGGTACATTGATGAACTCTACAAAAAGGAGATGAAAGATGCATAGACACATTCAGGCCATGATGGAAGATGGTACACTCAGGAGAAAGGAGAGTTGCAGATACGCCCTCGTGAGGGAGTGAGGTATCCACCCTCAGAGAAGTGGACTTCAAAGGCAAGCCAAGAGCCAAGTGCATCAAGACTGCATCTAGGGATATCTCAACAACCAAGGAAGGGGAACACAAGTACATAGGCTCACTCAGGTTCTGAGGGAATATGGAGGACACTTAGAGGACCGCGAGGGTGCACCGAAGGGCGGACGGCTGCAAAGGCGAACCGATGGGGAAATGTTGCATAGGCATGTCCAGAGACTGCAAAAAGAGGACAAAGGCTAGCTCACACTGGAACTAGGCAATCAGAGTGCAGTGATGAGCTGGAAGACTGTAGAGGCACACTTCAGGGTGGACAGCTGGAGAGGAAAATGTCAGTCATGTAGAGGCACATGTTCAAACTCTGCACAGGGGAGAGAGTCAGCATAGGCACACTTCGCACAGGTGAATGGAGAATGCACACAAGAGAAAGGAAAGCTGAGGTGTACCTTGGGAGGCGAATCCAGGGGAGGGATTTTCCAAAGGTACATCCATGAACTTCACAAACGAAACATAAAAGTGGATGGAGGCACACCAGCACATCCAGGACCCAGGGGAAGGAGGGCATTTACCATATTCAGCATGCTCATCCCAAGGCCCGGATACACTGAATAACTGATAAATATTTGTAAAGTTGCATTAGAGATGTCTGTGGTTGACATCATGCATGTAATTTCTGTGTACATCATGCATCCTATGCACAATGTCCTCCACCCCCCACCCCTCTATTGCATGGGGAAAGTGAGCACTCAGGACCTCCTCTTTACCTGTAGAAGGTCATTTTATCAGTCTGTGCCACAACTTACAAGGGCATTGCCAAGGGGAACAGGGCACCACTATGTGGGGTAGGCACCATGATCTGTCATAGGGTAGGCACATCTCTGGAGAGGCACCACTATGTGGGGTATCAGGCTCTTTGTCTACAGCTGAACATTTTGAGGGGATGCTTCCACAGACTTGTCTACAATATTTTGGGTGGGAGCTATGTCCATTGGCTACTTTTGGGGGCATCATCACCACCCAACTGACTCTGGCCCTGCAGTAATACTAAAGCAATGGGAAAGGCCACATAATTGCAGGTGTGTGGCCCTAGTAGCTAACATGTCAGATAAGTCCCTGGTGCACTCCAGGATCCTGAAAAGGTGCCTTCTGTTGAAAGAATCAAGATGTGCAGTCCAGCATTTTACAGATGCACATTTTCATCTCAGAGGGGGTCTTTGGCTGAAAAAATTCCAGAGGGATGCACTCAAGCCCCTCCAAAGAGATTGAACAACAGGGTGAGATTGATCAGTAAGTTGGATGGAGAGGATGGCAAGTGCAGCACCTCCTAGTTTTGAACATAGTTAATATGGCATTGAATGGAAGGAATCAATTGACTTCACAATGACTTTTGCCCTTTCCCAAGTTCTGAGACAGTTCCTGCCCCCTAGTGAACAACACAGCCACTCCCCCTTGGACATTGATGGGGGACCTGCAAGTTTAGTTTTAACTACAAAAGCATTTCTTGATTACATTTTGGAACATGTGAAAACACAATGGTGCTAAATATAAGAAGATATTTTTCAATTATGTGGCAGAGAAGCCCTATAATTCCCCCCCCCCCACAAAAAAAAAATCCCACCTTGAGAAACTTCTAGCCATGACTTCCCCTTTTACCAACTTAGGGTCTTCTCCATCAGTGTCATTCCTTACTGTTAACTCATGCTCTCTTGTCTGGTACAGAGGGCCTCCTAGTCAGCTCAGATGTCCTTCCTGCTACATGCCTTAGAAGACAAATACACAGACAAGATACAACCTGACAGGAATTGTCCTGACAACTTTCACTCCAGCAGTTGACTTGTAATGCTTTATTAAGATTTACCAGCATTTTTTTCCTCAAGCCTGATATGGCATTTCAAGAAAGTATTGTAGAAACATGGCTCTGAACATCATTAAGAGAATGCAACCATTCATTCTCATCAGAGATTTGGCAAATGTTTTTAAAATTCTACAATGTTTTTATATTTTTGATGAAATATGTGCTTTTGGTAATTTTGAATCCTTAGAATTTATATTTCAAATGGAATGTGTATGGTTATGGTTAACATGATGCAATCACTCATTCCTTCTGAAAGTGCATATTTTGAGTTGACAGGCAAAATAGCACTAAAAAAGTAGTTTTGAGTTGGACAATATACCATAAAAATAATGTTCCAAAAAGTGCAAAATATGCATAGCCTGACTAACCTAGTCCAATCCATGTAAGAATGTATAGCCTGACTAACCTTCCATGTAAGAAAACAAATTTTAAAAAGGGGAAAACTTTCAGATAATTTTCTTCCCAAAGTTTTCAAGTTCATAAACCTAACCCAGCCTAATGGAACCTAACCTTTTTTTTAAGAAGTATACTTTATTTTTCTGAAAAAAAGTTAGAGGAAAGCTTAAATTAAAATTAAGACTGAAAAGCTTAAAAAACAATCACAATTTTTTTTATTTAAAGGCAGCTTAGGTGAGGTTAGGTTAGGTCAGGTTAGGTTAGGTTTCATTTTTAATTTTGAGAATTTTCAGAAAATAAATTGCTAGACATTTTTCTACTCCAATTTGTTGATTTTTGTTCTCCAAAGGCTAAGTTGGGTTAGGTTGTGTTGCATTTTCCTTTCATGTAACTCTTCATTTCATGTTATGCCACCTAACTCAAAGCCCCTTTTTGGCATTATTTTGCTCAAAACCTGAAAAGTAGGCATTTGCACAGAAAATAAGTGGCCCGTCGCCTTCACAGACATGGTATCGATAATATTTTTTAAACACCTAATACTGCAAATTTACCCAAGTAATTTCCTTCCCGAGATGGGTAGCTTAGGTACCTACCTACTTATATCACCAACCCATATTTTATTAATCTGAACTCGCACACTCACCAGCTCGGGGCTCCGCCGCATATACGCCACCATCGCCAACCACTTCCAAGAAACTAATGGCTGTCAAAATGCAAATTACTGACCTCGAGCCTCGAGCAACATGACCGATAAATTTTAGTATCCGCCAGGTCCAATCTCTTGTGCTTATTGGTATACGGACAAATGTACGGAAAGCAAATGTACGTATGGCAGATGTGCATACGCAAATGTACGTAAGCAAATGTACGCAAGCGCAGATATACGTATGATAATTGTACGTAAGCGCAGATGTACGTATGACTAATGTACGTAAACGCGTAAGTGCGTATGGCAAATGTGCGTATGCGCAAAAGTACGTAAGCGCAAAAGTACGTAGGCACAAATATACGCAAGCACAAATGTACGTATGCTCGAAAGTACATGAGCACAAATGTACGTATGCGCAAAAGTACGTATTCGTAATGCACATATGACATTTGCACAGGGGTGTCGATTTTTCAAAAATATTGGGGGGGGGGAGTGTATTAGAATCCCTCCCCTCCCCCCAAAAAACTCATCGGATTTAGCCCACTATATTGTCAGACCTCAATAATTTTTAATTGTATTTGACGATGCGGTTGTTTATGTCTATTAAACATCCTCGCCAACTGGAAAATCGTCCAGTAACAGGTGAAGCCACATAAACAAGAAATCAACGCATAGTACATATCAACATAAAAACTGTGAGTCATAGCATGCGACTAGTGTCATACAGTGGACTCGTGTCCATCGTTATCGTTAACGTCATCTATATCCTCAACGTCACCGTCATCCTCCCCCCACTCCACACACCAACAAACACGCAACGGCTTAAATAAAAGATGTATGCTCCCATATGCATGCTAAAACACACCGGCCTTGATGGATCATTGGAGCACAGCAGGCCTGAACTGTGATGACGACGGGTGAAGGTATTTCCTCGGTGCCTAACATTAGAAAGGGCGAAGCCAAAGTTTTGGTGGGGCGAGTTCAGGGTCGGGAAGGGGGCATAGCTTCACAAAATCATAGCAATCGAAAACAATGTCCTTTGATCAAACATGTGCATTGACGTAGTCATCGTGATCGCCGAGTCTAGTCAGTCACCACACACGACACCAAACAAACTAAAATGCACAACGAATCACATACATCAATCAACGCAGTCGTTCTACTATTTATTTTTACAAGTTTAAATACTCCTCTCGTACCCAATGGCGAAGGCAATAGCAAGAGTAGGTCACACTGGTGTTAGGTCAGGTCAAGTATTATGCATATTCTACACTGCCGTCCTTTGTGTGGAGTTGGGATTTTTGCGCGCGTCAGCAACGGCCGGACGGGCGACATTGTGTCCGCAATGTCGTCTTATACCGAATGCTACTGTTGCTTGTGAATTGAAATCCCAATTCGGTTTTAGAGCCACCGAAGTAGTATACCATGACATTGTGTGAACAAACAATGATCCCAGATGACCCGACTCAGTGTGACTGGACCTTATTATGTGAAGTAAATATAAAGCATATAAAGAACAAATATAGAGGTGCAAGATGTTGGACAATAGGAACACATAGCATACGAAAGGAGTCTTCATATAGGTGCGGGGGACACGAATAAGGCTACAAGGGTGCCGCACCCAAACTAATTTCTGGTCGAGCTGCTGTCAGTACCTGAATCATTACCTTGGTGGAAATAAGGTCAGTCTCGCTGCTGACAATGTTTTTCTGATGTCATCAATATCCATTGATCGAAATGCACAACAAGAGCAGCTGCGTCTAAAGCAGATTCAATGGCTGCGACGAATTGGGAAATATTAATGCATGGGTGACATTGGTATCCATTAATGGTAAGGTGAACGGTAGAATGCGGAGAAAGTGACAATTAATGCACACAAAACTGTTCGGAAAGTTTATGCAAAACCGCAACTAATCCCACACCGTTCACCTTGACTGGCCAGGGCCGTGGAATGCATCCCGTCTACCAGGGTTGGATTTATACTTTGTAATCCTGGATGAGGAGAGGACAATTTCTGAGTTATGGACTACGGAGAGGATATTTTCCTTCAAACTTTGCCATGAGAATCTCACTTTGAAGTTTCAGGTGAATCTTGAGCACCTTACCACAGGGCAATTCGTTGTCGAACAATGCCATCAGACATCAAATTGAAAACGCATGGAAGAAACAACATGGAGGATAATTTTGCGAAGAGGATAATGCTATGGATGGCAAAAATCCAGGAAAAGCCCGTTTTTTAACCCTGACGTCCACTGTGGCTGGCCAAGGTTGCAGAGCACATCGTCCACTGTGGCGGACCGGAGCTGTGGAGTACACATTCTACTATGGCGGACCAGGGCCGCGAAGCACACCATCCACTCTGGCGGACCGGTGCCGCGGAGCACATGGTCCACCGTAACGGACCGGAGCTGCGGAGTACACCGTTCACCGTGGTGGACCAGGGCCGCGGAGTACATCATCAAATGTGGCAGACCAGGGTCGCGGAGTACACCATCCACTGTGGTGAACTGGGGCCGTGTGGCACACCTCCTATGACGGACTGGGGCTCCGAAGCATAGCGTCCACTGCGGCGGATCACGGCCGCGGAGTACATCATCTACTGTGGTGGATCAGGGTCGCGAAGCAAACCGTCCACTGTAGCGGATCAAGGCCGTGGAATACACCGTCAATTGTAACGTACCGGGGCCGCGGAGCACACCGTCCACTGTGGCGGATCATGGCCATCAACAGGCCAAATTTGGGCGCTGTATAACCACTGCAGTTGATGCGCCCTAAAACCCAAATAACTAACTAACAGGCCAAATTATGTCATGTCATGGCAGTGTCGTACATATCATTTGCGAGAGAGGGCAAACTGATTTGGAAGGTGTCCACCTACGCCCATTAAAAAAGTCCGCGGATTTCCATCAATATTTTTTCAAAGGGGTTCTTCATATTTTTGTAATATAATAATTAGTGGTCAAATTTACTGTCCTTTGGAGGGGACCAAAGCTGCCACCATTCTGAATCATCGGATTTCAGCCATAACTCCTCACATCCCGTTTGAAGGGTTTTTGTTTACCTTGAAAAGCTACCTTATACTGCTGAAATTACACCCGAACAAATCACTCTAAAATGTAAATTTGTCAATATTAGGCATTCTAATTAATAACGCCCGGTCGCTGAAACGGCAACGTTCGTGAACGGGTACACCCGCCTTGCGCAGTCTGCGTGTTCGCCACTCCACGTGCGCTTCTCCGGTTCCTCTTAGGCCACCCACGTTTTGCTAATTACTGTCACATGATAGTCTCGTGCCAAATTTAGCGTGTGGAGAGCCTGGTATGGCGATTCGCCTGAAAAAAAGAATCGATAAATTCAATTCGATGTATTAGTTATCTTTTTCACACATTTTCCCCTGATTAAGAAATCTGGAGACACACTGAGCTTTCATGCACCTCATCTCTTTGGTCAAATAAGCTCTCAGATTGGCTACCGAGCCGTGACCCTACCTAGGTGTTCGCATTTTTCACCGGTTGCGTTTTTCTTCTATGTACATGTTTTAGGACTCCAGCCAATTTTTGTTACGGGCCCGGAACACGTTTGAGACACGGATATTTTGTTACAGCTTTGTTGCTTCTCATACACCGGTAGTATATTTTAGGTATCGACGCGTTTTCGAAGACGTTTTTCGAAGATGTTTTATTTAGTACCCGGTATTTTTGTTCCTTGTTTACGATCAATTCCCTGTTTGAGGCCGCGTGTGGTCTCATGACCCTGATGTCCATTGAGGGCCTCCGTTATGCTTTTATTTAGTGCTTCTGGCTTGCTTATTTTGATTTGCAGAGCACATTATTTTAAGACCCTGTCGCTTTTTGCAAAACTCGGTACGTCTTGGATTACCGACATTAATTTTTGGGATTACTTACGAAATGTTGAGAATTCTTGGCAGCTCATACTCATCGTAACTTTCAGGGGTTCCGGCCCGACCGTTTGTGGCCTTCGTCGTGATTTTCTTTATCACCGGTACGACTCTTTTGAGCCCCAGCGTGGTTTTCATGGGGCCACGTGGGAACTTTTGAGGTCCCAGCGTCCTTTTGAGAAGCTCGTGCGCGACTATTTTGCTGTGTGATTTCTCTGGGCCCCGGTGCGATTATTTGGGTTCGAGCCTCACCTGTCGTTATTCTTCGCCCGCGGCCAATCGGCGTAAGAGACTGACGACGCTACGTGACTCAACGGTCCATGTGTCGTAAAACCAATATTCAGCCAACCAACCAGTGATTATTGGGGGCCCAAACAGGACTTTTAGGGAGACTAGCGCATTTTTCCCGGAGCTCGACGTGATTCTTGAGGGCCCCACAACCTGTCAGGGGGCAACTGCCCACAATGGCCCTTCCACATTCGGCACGCCACTATGCCATGTAATTTTGTAACATAAGCATCCCGGAATAGCTCATCTGTTTCATCACTCGCACGTGATTTCAACTCCCAAGTTCTCCAGACAGTTTGAGGAAAGTCAAACATTGCGTGAGACGAAATGTACGACCCTCAATATACCAGGAGGTGCTGAGTTTACATCAAAAGTAACGTTAGGGATTATGCTATATCACTCAACGTTTCGGCCAGGGGCCATCATCAGGAGTGACGATGGCCCCTGGCGAAACGTTGCAAGATGCAAGCTGACGCCCCTGGCTGGATCCTTAATACATTCATCTAGCATCATAGCTTCTAAGGCACCTGATTTCAAGTGCCTTCCGTGCTCGATATGTGTTTCTGGCATCCATTCATCAGTCAGCTCACACTGCTGAAATTACACTGTGCACTTCAAAATGCAACATTTGCCTACTCCACGCATTTCAGTCTATAACGCCCGGTAGCCACTACGCCAACGTTCGTGCACGTGTACACCCGTCCTGCGCCTTCGGTGCAGTTGCCACACTTTGTGCAGGGGTGGACACAGGGTGTACTGGAGGTATCTGCCGCCCCCATGGAAGGTGACGTCCCTCCTGCCGGGAAAAAGGACCCCTTTAGGAAGCCTTGAATACCCGATAAGGCGAATATCTTTAGGGTCAAATGGTATGAACGTGTCATTTTGATAACATCGTCGTTGATCGCTTCCTTGGATCAAATCAAAGTACAAAAATTGGAAGGTCTTAATATGTATCGTTACACCTATGGTGAAAGTGGGGAAATTCCCCCGGAGATTTTCCAGCACAGTATAGATGCGCGTATCATTGGACCGCGAGCGTAATTAATTAATGGACATTCAGCAGCACAGCATAGTACATTGCTGATAAATATACGTGTAACTGCAACTATGATCAGTAGAGTACCTACTATGGAAAACTGTTCGTAAATATTTTACATTCAACAATTACTGAATGGTTTTTCAGTTTTCTGGGAAACACAAAGTGAAATCATCCTTGTCGTGTCGCCAAGGGTGGGGCTGGCCAAGAGTGATGTATCAGGCCTCATCAAAGCGAACCCACCAAAAAGAAACATGCATTCACGACCATTGCGATGCAAAATGAAAGACGACATGGTAAACGGCGAGCCTCTGCCTGGGGCGGAATCGGTCAGCGCGCCGGGCATGCTGAACATTGGCCACGCCAGGCCGGTCGACCTGCACCCTGCATAGCGTCTGTACTCGCCAACACAGTGTCCTAAAATTACCGTTAGACCATTAGACACCATTAGACATAAAGACATAAAAGATTAGTGCAACTATGAGCCACAGGGGCCCTTCTTGGTTGCACTCTGTACACTGAACCAGTTGCCCACAAAATCTGTCAATCAGCCCTCCCTGTAATACTGAAAAGCAAGCCCTCTATTCTTATAATGATTGTCTATGCTGTTTTTAAAGATGTTCAATGTGCTGCTACTGACAATGTTTTCTGGCAGCTGGTTCCAGTGTTCTACTACCCTGTTGGTGAAGAAAGTTTGCCTTAACCTTGTTCTGCTGTGGTTAACTTTAATTTTGAATTTATGACCTCTAATTGCATCATTTCTGTTCAATTCAAACATTTCCCCAAGGTAACCCCTCTCCAGACCATGGACAAATTTAAAGACCTCGATGAGATCTCCTCTCAGCCTTCTATATCTAAGTGAAAACATATTCAATTTCTTCAATCTTTCCTCATATGCCAGGTTGCTTATGCCATTAACCATTTTTGGAGCCCTCTTTTGTACTCTCTCTAAAAGCCAACAATCCTTTTCATAGCTAGGAGACCAAGCTTGGATGCAGTATTCCAAATGTGGCCTGACGTATGCACAGTAAAGCTTCCTGATCACTTCCTCACTTCTGTATGATACATTCCTATTTATTGCCCCGAGCATTCTCAGTGCCTTCTTCCTGGCTTTCTTGGTCTGTTCTGATGCCCCCAGTTTGTGTGTAGAATAACACCTAAATCCTTTTCCTGTTGAGTCACTGATAGCACTTGGCCACCCATCAAGTATGGGGCCTTCATATGCTGCTTACCTACATGCATGATTTTGCACTTATCAAAATTAAATTTCATTTGCCATTCTTCGGACCACTTCACAAGTTCGTCTAAGTCTTTTTGCAGCGAGATATGCTCATCTTGACCTGTTATTGCCCTAAAGACCTTCAAATCATCCGCCATTTTCTAAACTTTACTGCTTAGGCCACTTTCAATGTTATTTACAAATATAATGAACAGTAGTGGCCCCAGTACTGACCCCTGGGGGACTCCACTAAGAACATTTTGCCATGATGACTTTGTACCATTTAGCATCACTCTTTGCTGTCTATCTGAAAGCCACAACTCTATCCATTTTAAGATGCTACCTGCAGTACCATGGTACTGAAGCTGTATCATTAACCGTTTATGGGGTACCTTCTCAAAGGCCTTACTAAAGTCAAGCTATGCTACATCAACCTGATTTCCCTGATCAAATTGTTCTGTGGCGAAGTTCAAAAAGTCCAAGAGGTTTGTGAGACACGATCGTCCTTTTCTAAACCCATGTTGAGTATCTTGAATCAATCTGATACCTTCCAGATAACTAACTATTCTATCCTTGATAATTGATTCGAGTACCTTGCAGACTAGGGATGTGAGACTAACTGGCCTATAGTTTTCAACTTTCCCTCTTTCTCCTTTCTTGAAAATAGGAACTACATTTGCCCTTTTCCAATCGGTTGGAATTTCATTTTGTGAAACTGATCTACAAAATATTATACTAAGTGGAAATGCCAGTTCCTTTTCAGTTTCCCGCCACACCCTAGCATAAATATCATCAGGTCCTGCCGCCTTGTTTGGCTTTATTTTCCTGATATGATTGTAAACAACATCACTATCAATGAAATCAACATCATTTGTCAGATCCCATGTCACTGAACTATGGTGTACGGTCGGCAGATTGGTCATATCTTCCAATGTAAACACTGATTTAAACTGCTTGCTCAGCTCCTCAACCATCTCACTATCCTCATCCAATGTAGTCCCGTTTACTTCCAGTGGACCAATTGTGCTAGAAACTTTACTCAGCTTGTAGGAACAAAAGACACGTGTAGCACATGCGGACACTGCCCGACACGCGACCGTGTGACACATGCGGACACTGCCTGACACGCGGACTGTGTGACACATGCGGACACTGCCTGACATGCGGACTGTGTGACACATGCGGACACTGCCTGACATGCGGACTGTGTGACACATGCGGACACGCCCGACACGCGGACCGTGGACACATGCACACGCCCGACATGCGGACCGTGTGACAATGCGGACACTGCCCAACATGCGGACTGTGAACACATGCGGACCGTGTGACACATGCGGACACTACCCAACATGCGGACTGTGTAACACATGCGACCGTGTGACACATGCGGACACTGCCCGACATGCGGACTGTGTAACACATGCGACTGTGTAACACATGCGACCGTGTGACACATGCGGACACTACCCAACATGCGGACTGTGTAACACATGCGGACTGTGTAACACATGCGGACCGTGTGACACATGCGGACTGTGTAACACATGCGACTGTGTAACACATGCGACCGTGTGACACATGCGGACACTACCCAACATGCGGACTGTGTAACACATGCGGACTGTGTAACACATGCGGACCGTGTGACACATGCGGACTGTGTAACACATGCGACCGTGTGACACATGCGGACACTGCCCGACACGCGGACTGTGTGACACATGCGGACACTGCCCGACATGCGGACCGTGTGACACATGCGGACACTGCCCGACACGCGGACCGTGTACACATGCGGACACTGCCCGACACGCGACCGTGTGACACATGCGACACTGCCCGACATGCGGACCGTGACACATGCGGACACTGCCCGACATGCGGACTGTGTGACACATGCGGACACTGCCCCACACGCGGACTGTGTGACACATGCGGACACTGCCCGACACGCGGCCGTGTGACACATGCGGACACGCCCGACATGGACCGGTGACACATGCGGACACTGCCCAACATGCGGACTGTGTAACACATGCGGACCGTGGACACATGCGGACACTGCCTGACACGCGGACCGTGTGACACATGTGGACACTGCCCGACACGCGGACCGTGTGACACATGCGGACCGTGTGACACATGTGGACATTGCTCGACACGCGACCGTGTGACACATGCGACCGTGTGACACATGTGGACACTGCCCGACACGCGACCGTGTGACACATGCGGACACTGCCCGACACGCGGACCGTGTGACACATGCGGACACTGCCCGACATGCGGACCGTGTGACACATGCGGACACTGCCTGACATGCGGACTGTGTGACACATGCGGACTGTGTAACACATGCGACTGTGTGACACATGCGGACACTGCCCGACACGCGGACCGTGTGACACATGCGGACACTGCCCGACATGCGGACACTGCCCGACATGCGGACCGTGTGACACATGCGGACCGTGTGACACATGCGGACCGTGTGACACATGCGGACACTGCCCGACACGCGGACTGTGTGACACATGCGGACACTGCCTGACATGCGGACACTGCCCGACATGCGGACTGTGTGACACATGCGGACACTGCCCCACACGCGGACTGTGTGACACATGCGGACACTGCCCGACATGCGGACCGTGTGACACATGCGGACACTGCCCGACATGCGGACCGTGTGACACATGCGGACACTGCCCAACATGCGGACTGTGTAACACATGCGGACCGTGTGACACATGCGGACACGCCTGACAGGCGGACGGAACACATGCGGACCGTGTGACACATGCGGACACTGCCCGGCCGGACACGGTCTGCTCGACAGGTGGTGACGCCGGTCGACCTGCGCCGTCGCGAGTCGTCGGGCGACTGTCGCCTCTCCAACACGTCGGCAGCGGTGCAGCTGCGACTGCCGACCGGCACCGAGGGCGCCGTGCCGCGGCTCTGGGCCGCCCGCCAGGTCATGGACGACCTGAGGACGTCCGCCGACGCCGCCGTCAGCCGGCTGGCCACGCACGCGCTCTACACGCTGCTGCCGGCGCGCTGGGCCGGCCGCCTGGCGGCGCGCTCGGCGCTGCCATCTAGCGTGCTGCTGGCGAACCCGCAGGCCCCAAGTCGGGTATACGGGTGGGTGAGTGGAGGTCGGAATCCAGTCAGACCTCTGGGATCGATTGCTCTTGGTTATGCCCCAACGCAACCTGTGATTGCATTCATATCATCTTCGCAAAGAATGTGACAAATTGAACATGAGTACGGGAACTGTCCCAAGGTTCGGGAGTGGGGGCGGCAAGAGCTAATTTGAAATCCATTATTTCCCTGTGATACACGTAGGACCAATGCTAAGCTCTTTCAAAGTTAGGCGGTTCCCCCTCTGTTTGCACTTGCACAAGGCAGTGGCGCCCATCAAAATTTTCTGGCAAAATGATTTCGTTCCACTTGCCAATTTCCTTTCCACATAAAAACCTGAAAATATGTACAAGACGAGGTCTGTCTAAAATGTATCCGACCTTTGGCCGGAAAAATGTATTATGTACCTAACGGGATTGTGACCCTACATGTAGTGTTCAGTATTACCTGCTCGCCATACACAGAGCCACTGATCACTGCGCCGTGCCAGACTTGGCGTGATTGGCTGCTGGATATAGCAGTTCATTTTTCATTTTCGTGTGGTGACACCCGTCGCCCGTTTTCTCAACTTCTTTCTAGTGGGGTGACACCCGTCACCTCACTCGGTTTTCGTCTCCGTTGTACTTCTGTTCCCTGGGTTTCTGTGCGTACTTTTATTTCTTTCCACACTAGGTAGGGTTTTTTCCCCACGATGGGGAAAAACGCAAGAAGGACATCGACCCCTGCTCTCCAACGGACTCCGACTCTGATTTTCCGCCATTAGCCCCGACTGACGACCGTCGCACGAACACGGACTCGGCACCTGATGCACCTCCGCACGATACCGCCACTGATGACCAACGCCAGACAATTCCGCTTGATGATGCAATGGAAGCCCTCTGCACATCACCGACCCCTGCTCATCCCAAGACCACGACCTCACTCTCGGACCATACCATCACTCTACACGCCGCTGACCATCGCTCGAACCAGACCACGCCCTCACCACCTGAACCCATCGAACCCTACCTCGACAGCGCTGGCTCATACGTAGTCGTTAAGCCTGTCGAGGAATCCGTCTCCCTTCCGTCGCATCAACGTTTTCTGGCCGACCAAACAGCTCCTTGCCATCTGCTCCTTAGCAAGTCCTGATATCGAAGCCCCTGCCAACGGAACCCTCGTCATCAAAACCCAAACCAGAGCCCAAACCAAAGCCCTCCTCCGCACCACCACATTTTGTGGTAAATCCGTCACCATTTCCCTCCATTCCAACCGTAATACCACCAAGGGCACCATCTTCGCGCCAGAGCTCCGCTTCATGTCTGAGGCAGATATTCAAGCGGAGCTCAGGCCGGAGGGGTGACCCACGTCCGCCGCATCACATCCTTCAAAGACGGCCAGAAACGTGATACGAGCCTCCTTGTCCTTACGTTCAATTCCACCACTCTTCCCCAAGACCCTCCTCGCCGGATACCTACGATTCCAAGTCCGTGTCTTCATTCCCAATCCTCTCCGCTGTTTTAACTGCCAGCGCTTCGGCCATGGCAGCAAAACATGCCGCCAAACAGCCCGATGCTCCAAGTGCGGTGAACCACCCCATCCCGAGACCACCTGCTCCAAACCAGCCCACTGCCTGAACTGCCACACCTCTGATCACCTGACCACATCACCCATCTGCCCAGTCTGGCGCAAGGAAAAGGAAGTGTGCGCAGTGAAAGCTACGACCGGGGTGTCCTATCCCCAGGCCCGCCGGTCTGTCGAGGCCACCTCGCCGGCCACAAAATCGTATGCACAGGCAGCCGCCATTGCTCCACCCACTCCCCGCGTGAATACCATCTCTTGTTCGATGCAAACCGACATCATTCCTGGCTTAGCTCCACTCCAAAAACTCACACCATTGACCACAAACAAACAAACCACCCTGGCTCCAAACACAAAGACCACATCGACTTCGCACACACAAACAAATTCCTCAAGGAATGCCAGACCCCGCAGCCACTCGGCTGCCGGAGGAAATCCACGTTCCCCAGCAAGCCGTCGATCGAGCCCTGCGCGTCCAGCGCCCACCGCCACCCACGTGACACGACCGACTCCGAGCCGGCGGGCATCCCCCGCGGCAGTAACCGGCCGCCGTGACCATACCAAGGTCACCGGTCGACCGGACGGGTCCAGCGGGCCAGCCGCCACTACCGCTGTCCGCACCCAACAAGCATATCCACCAGAATTACACTCCTGGCTCCGACAAGCACCGAAAGGTGCCGACAAACATTAACAAATTTTTTCCCATGTCTACATTTTTACAATGGAATTGCCGTAGCTTGATATCCAAATGGGCCGAAATGAAAGCATTTTTCAATATTCTCACACCTATTCTTATAGCACTACAAGAAACATGGTTTTTGCCTAATGATACATACAACTTTAATCTTTCAAATTACTCGCTGTACCGTCACGACGAGGTCCGTGGACCTCCCTCGAAGTGGCGGTACAGCACTTCACATCAACAATGATTTTACGCATACGCACATTACACTTAATTCACCTTTGCAAGCAGTAGCTTGCACCTTACGTTTACATGGTAGGAATATGGATGTATGCTCCATTTATATTCCCCCACACACAGACAATACAAGTATTTTGACACAATTAGAAGATCTCATGACACATTTCAACAACCCATTCATATTACTCGGAGACTTCAATGCACATAGTCCAGCCTGGGATCATTCACGTACGCATGGAGACACTCGAGGACACATCATTGAACAAGTTTTAGATCGACATAATTTAGTACTACTGAATACCGGAGAACCAACTTTTTTCCATCTTGGACATAATACACAAACAGCTATTGATTTATCAATATGCTCTCCGACACTGGCCAATGAGTTCGACTGGACCGTTGACACTGACATTCATGATAGCGACCACTACCCCATCAAATTAACCACCACATTTTCAACAGCAACCGATACCACAACCAGTTTTATACCGCGCTGGAAAATTTCGAAGGCCGATTGGACAACATTTCAGGAACTTTCAAATATTCAATACAACCCTAACATTTCTCCCGTCGAAAACATCGACCACATTACAACAACACTTTTCGAAGCAGCTTCTATCACTATTCCACTCACAAAACCTTTCACAAAGAGAACACCAGTACCTTGGTGGTGCCCCGAAGTAGCACATGCCATCGCAGTTAGAAAACGAGCATTTAGAAAATATCTCAGACATCCCGATTCACACAATTTACTTCATCGAAACCAGGAACGAGCTCGAACCCGCCGCATCATTCGCGAGGCTAGACGTCGTTCATGGAATTCATTTTGCAACAACTCACATCAGAAACGCCTCTCAGCAAAATTTGGCAGTTAATCCGACGGTTGTCTGGACGCACCCCATTTAAATCACTCCCGGCCCTCAAAATCCAGAACACCACAATTACAGACGCACAAACAATAGTAAACACATTAGCAGATACTATGGCCCACAACAGCTCTGATAACAATTACAGACCGGAATTTTTACAAAATGCTGAACACACCTTTCACACCGATTTAACACAATTCAACTCCGGACAACACTGAAACATACAATAGCCCTTTTCAACTTTCAGAACTAGACACAGCAATTTCTTCCGCCGGTAATACTTCAGTATGGCCAGATAATTTACATTATTCCTTTTTCAGACATTTATCCGACGATACGAAACATTCCATCTTACAAACATTTAATTCATTATGGTCAGGTCACATGTTTCCTGAATCTTGGAAAGAGGCCACCATCATTCCCATACCAAAACCTGGCAAAGATCACAGCAACCCCAACAATTTTCGACCCATCGCTCTCACCAGTTGCCTAGGAAAACTTTTCGAACGTATGATTATAAAAAGACTGACCTGGTATTTAGAAACACATTCTCTTTTATCTCCAATTCAATGCGGCTTTCGTCCTGGACACAGCACAATAGATCACCTCATTCGATTGAAACAGACATACGCCATGGCTATAAGAAACATCAACACACCATCGCAGTATTTTTAGACATTAGCAAAGCATATGACATGGTACACAAACCCGCATTGATTTCAAAACTTCTTCACATCGGCGTCAGAGGGAATTTAGCACATTATTTGATAGGATTTTTGACTGGTTCCCGTAAATTCCATCTCCGGTGCAGGTCAGCGATTTCCAATTTACACTTCATGAAAAATGGATTACCACAGGGAAGCTGTTTATCACCAATTTTATTTAACATCATCATTGACGATATTTTCACCGATGTTCCACCTCAAATATCACGTTCTCTTTTCGCCGATGACAGCGCAATTTGGTGCACAGATGAAAACAAAGAACATTGCCTATTTAGACTCCAAAACGCACTTGACCACATACACCAATGGTCTATCAAATACGGTTTCACATTCTCGCCTCCAAAATCTGCCACCATGATATTCAGCAAATCGCCTCCAAACCCGCATCCAGAAACACCACTTCACCTTGGAAATACTGACATACCTTTCGTACATTCGTTTAAATTTCTTGGCATTATTTTTGATCGTCGGCTTTCCATGCATCAACACGTCAAACACGTCCAGGCAAAATGTTTCCACAGACTCAATTTATTTCGCTGCATTACGTCTACACCATTCGGTTCCGATCGTCACACACTTTTGCAACTGTACAAATCATTGGTTCTTCCCATCATAGAGTATGGTTGCGTGGTTTACGCAGGTGGCAGTACCTCCGCTTTGCAAGTTTTAGACACATTACAAAATAAATTTATCCGGATAGCACTCGGTGCAATGACCACGTCCCCCATCACTTCTCTACAAACCGAATCAGTAATCACACCATTAGCTCTCCGAAGGATGGAACTAACACTTCGCTATGCCGCAAAAATTCAATTCAAGGAACATCACCTCACACAGGCATCATTACAAATTCTCCCAAATCTACACCACGAATATTTAGGTCCCGCCGAAAAGCGAACCGGTCTTACAATAGCTTCACGCATCAAAACATATTCTACACAACTCCACTACAACATTCCACATATTACTGCTCTTCCTCCACCAACTACACCACCGTGGCAGATGACCGAACGACACATTTTTATCTGACCACCACTTCAAAATCACAGCTTTGTCCAGAATACGTCAAACAAAAATTCAACCAGTTTCGTTCTCGGTATCGTCACGTTCCTTTTGTTTACACCGATGGATCTAAAGACACAAATTACACAGGAAATGCCTTCGTTTCAGGGACACACACCAAACAGCATCGCTTGCCAAACGGGACGTCCATTTTCATCGCCGAATTGCACGCCATCCTCATTGCCCTTCGTTATGTCCGCAACCGTTCAATTTGTCATCCCATGCGCAGTGTTGTCATTTGTTCCGACTCTAAATCTGTCCTTCAATCACTTTCTTCTCTTTCCTTTTCACACCATTTCCATCTGTCCATTTATAACACACTAGAAACACTTCATTTCATGGGCATCAAGGTCCGTTTCCTGTGGGTGCCCAGTCACTGCGGCATCCCAGGGAACGACCAAGCAGATCAGTTAGCTAAATCATCACTCCTACTTCCAAACATCACAGAAATTCCACAACATTTCGAAGCCATTAAGTCAGCGATAAAACAGAGCATCCGACACTTCTGGAACAAACAATGGACTGAAACTACCAACCACACACAATTACGTTTCATCAAACCCGTCATTGATAACTGGACCACATCATATCAGAAAAACAGACAAGAAGAAAAAGTGTTATCTCGGCTCCGCATAGGTCACACTTTTCTCACCCACAAATATATTTATACTGCGTCACCTCGACCTTCATGCCCATCATGCAATACTCATCTTACAGTTTCACATGTTCTTCTACACTGTCAACACTACCATGACCATCGAAAACCACTTACACACTACTGCCGTACACACAACGTCCCGTTTTCTTTGCCCACACTATTAGGGGATACACACCCGAGTCTCATTGATCTACTTTTAAAATTTCTCAGGAATACCAACTTGCTTCAGGACATGTAAGTTGACTTTCATGACATAACCTTTCTTATTATTCTGTTTATAGCACGAAATGGCCTGAGCAGGCCGAAGTGCTCACCGTAATAAAATCAAGTGTCAAATCTGGAAGGCATCAATTGGAATGGTATTCATCTCCGCCGTCGGGTTTTGCATTATCTCTTGTCTACTGTCAAAACGGGATCCTTTCAATGGAGTCTTCAATTTCGGAAACAACTAGAAGTCGCAAGGAGCCATGTCTGGAGAGTAGGGGAGTTAGTTAAGTTAGCGACTGGAATTTCATGTTTGGACAAGAAATATTGGATCAGGTGCGATGAATGACTGGAGCACTGTCATGATGCAACTGCCAGTTTTTCGCCGTCCAGAGGTCCCCCCTTTGCTCCGAACTGCATCACGGAGTCGTTTGAGAACTTGTTGATAGTATTCTTTGTCACCGTTTGTCCTTCCGGTGCGTATTCGTGATGCACAATTACACGGATATAAAAACACAGCTAGCATCACCTTGGTTTTGTTTCGCACATGTCGCGCTTTGCTTCGGCCTAGGGGACACGGGATGCTTCCATTGGTACTACATCAACCTGATTTCCCTGATCAAATTGTTCTGTGGCGAAGTTCAAAAAGTCCAAGAGGTTTGTGAGACACGATCGTCCTTTTCTAAACCCATGTTGAGTATCTTGAATCAATCTGCTACCTTCCAGATAACTAACTATTCTATCCTTGATAATTGATTCGAGTACCTTGCAGACTAGGGATGTGAGACTTACTGGCCTATAGTTTTCAACTTTCCCTCTTTCTCCTTTCTTGAAAATAGGAACTACATTTGCCCTTTTCCTATCGGTTGGAATCTCTATTTGTGAAACTGATCTACAAAATATTATACTAAGTGGAAATGCCAGTTCCTTTTCAGTTTCCCACAACACCCTAGCATAAATATCATCAGGTCCTGCTGCTTTGTTTGGCTTTATTTTCCTGATATGACTGTAAACAACATCACTATCAATGAAATCAACAGCATTTGTCAGATCCCATGTCACTGAACTATGGTGTACGGTCGGCAGATTGGTCATATCTTCCAATGTAAACACTGATTTAAACTGCTTGCTCAGCTCCGTATCCATCACACTATTCTCACCCAATGTAGTCCCGTTTACTTCCAGTGGACCAATTGTGCTAGAACCTTTACTCAGCTTGTAGAAACTAAAGAACTTTTTACTGTCCCCATTACAATTTCTAGCTAAATCCAGTTCTTTTGCTCGCTTTGCTGCTCTGGCTTTTTGCTTCACAGTGTCTCTAGCTTTTCGATACGCCTTTAGATTAACGACATTTGAGGCTTCTTTAAAGACTCTAAATGCAGTTTTCTTAGCCTTAATTGCTTTTATCAAGTCTGGTGTAAGCCATGCTGGCTTTCCTACCCTTCTTTTGCGTCATTGCTTTTGGGGGACATGTCTAATCTAAATTTCCTTGAAGTAAGATTTGAACTTTTCCCACATTTCAAAGGCATTTAAATTGGAGAATTCTTCTTCCCATCTGATGGCACTTAAAGCCGCTCTCATGCAGTCAAAGTCTGCTCTGTTGAAATTTGGAACCTTTACCAAATTATCCTTGATAATTTCCCCTACATGTGCCTTGAATCTAACTATGTTATGGTCACTTCTTCCCAGAGTTTCGCCTACAGTCAAGTCTTGAACCAGGTCACTTAAATCCGAGAATACAAGGTCCAAGAATGAACCATGCCTGGTAGGTTCCGATACAAACTGGTGTAAGAACAGGTCCTCTTCAAGGCAGTTCCTAAACATTTTGCATGATGGGAGCCAACACCAGCATTTTCATAACCTTTTAGATTAAAGTCACCAAGAATAAGGCACTTCCTCTTAAAGTTTCTACTGATTTCCTCACAAATCACCTTGTCAAGCTCCAGTTGCTGAGAATGTGGCAGGGTTCCTGATCGGTAGAAAGCTCCTATCCTAAGTGTACTGCTGTTGCCTTTTCCCACAGTGACATCAAGCCAAATGGACTCCACAGACACATTTTTATCCCCACCAACTACTTTTTGAGAACTGAATAAGCTATTCATATAGAGCATTACACCACCCCATTTCTTTTCTGGACCCCTATTGCACGAAAACATATTGTATCCCTGGATCTCATAGTCCTGTAAGTTATCTCCAAAATACCCTTCACTGACCCATGCCTCCGTAATGCAAACAAAATCTTGTTCCTCCTCAGCAACATAACACTTGAACTCATAAAATTTGGAACGGATACTCTGAGCATTAAACATCATCCACTTAACGAATGCTCCATAACCACCTTTGGGTTTTTCATACTGAGGAGTTCTTTTATCACTAGATTTTTTCTCTCACTTTATCACAGACTTTGAGGTTATATTGCCTTGGCTGACACTATTGGAGTATTCCTGAGTTGGCAATGCAATTTCATCCCTCCCCACCCCATTTCCTAGTTTCCCTGAAGGACATGCTCGTACACTTTGCCTAACACATGGTCCCCATTCTCAGAGAAGTGCAGGCCATCCCTCTGATAGAGGTCCCACGATGCATAAAACCTGCTCCAATCGTCTACAAATGTAAAACCTAGCTCATGACAGAGCTTTCCTACCATGGCGTTAGCTGCCAGTGCCCTAGAGCTCCACTCAGGGGAGGCTCTAGCCCTAGGCAAAATTGCTGTTACAATGACTCTATTGGTACCCTTCAGGGTGGCCAGAAAGGCCCTGTACTCCCGCAGAAGCTCCTCACTCCTAGCAGGACCTATGTTATTTACCCCTGCATGCACTATGACTGTATTAAACTGGTGATCACTGGTATAAAAGAAAAAAAAAAAAAAAAAAATAAAAAAAAAAAAAATAAAAAAAAAAAAAAAAAAAAAATAAAAAAATAAAAAATTATTTTTTTTTTTTTTTAAGGGGGGGGTGGATTGATTAGTTTGGGGAGTAGTTTTTTAAGTAGTAGAGAATACAACAAGGAGGGGCCCTTTTGGGGGTGGTTCAATTATTTTTTTTTTTTTTTTTTTTTTTATGGTGATCACTGGTGACCTGTGCCACCACAGGTACCAGGTTCTTCACCTTGGCACCAGGCCTGGTGATGCACCTCCTGTCCCTCCTACCTTTACAAAATACCCGCTCTAAATGTCGCACACGAGAGTCTCCTAGGACCAGCACTGACTCCTTACTACTACTATCCTGGGGGCAGTCATCCAATGCCTGGAACATATTTGATGTTAATATGCCTGCCCGCTGGGCCGTTCGGCTAGACTTCCTCCCGCTCCTACCACCTGCCACCTGCCACTCACTGACCCTTTCCTTAGGTTCGCGTCTCCAAATCCTCCACCCCCTGACCTCATGCCACTTCCCCTCCTGTGACCTACCAGAACTACCCCTCCTCTGTTCACTATTAACACTCCCTCTCGAGAAATCCCAGCCACCTCCACAGTAGGGGAAGCCTCAGCTACCTGGTGTCCTGCGACCACCTGGGCATATGATGTCCCTGCTACGGAGTGACCCCTTGTTGCTTTATCTTGCCTACCCTGTGCAACAAGGGCAGCCTTGAGCTTGGAAAGCTCTGCCTTAAGAGTCCTAATCTCTTCCTCTAGTGCCTGCATCCTGGTCGAAACCATCCTGAACGCTGCAGCTTATGCCTAGATTTATATTCAAATTAACTCGCTAAACAACCGACAAAAAACCCAACTATCATTCACTATAAATCGCTACCTCCTATACTGTCAGTTAATTATCTGAGTACCTCAAGAAAAGCAGAAACCATTAAACAATTGTTTTTCTTTTGCTTTTTTAAAAATAAATAAATAAACAAAATGTCTAATCTAATTGTCTTCCAAACAAGTAGACAACTATATGAATATCCCTTTTGATATCACTTATGGCTAGACAGAAAAATGAACAGTCACACAACACTTATGAATACCCCCAACTTACTACCAATTAAACTCTATCTTAAACTTGAACACCCCACACACTATGCACAACAAAAAATAAATAAAGTATGTTAGGATAGTATGAATGTTGTCTAATGTACTTATGAAATCTACACACTTGTAATATCTCCTACTACAGAAATCGAAGCGTCGAGAACACGCCTAAAGCCACGATGCCTCGCCTAACTAGAAGATGGCGCATGGCAGCGTCGCTAGGTTAATATAGTATAGTTTGCGTGCTACGAAAATGCTTGTCAGATAAAAAGTAATGAAATATAATCACAGAAGTAATTGCTAAACACCTATCCACAGCTTAGACTAGAGTACTGCCCTGTTCTGCAACGACTTATCCGGAAACCTGGAGCTCCAACGGGCCTCGCCTAACAAGAAGATAGCGCACGGCAGCGTCGCTAGGTTAATTTAGTATAGTTTGCGTGCTACGAAAATGCTTATCAGATAAAAACTAATGAAATATAATCACAGAAGTAATTGCTAAACACCTATCCACAGCTTAGACTAGAGTACTGCCCTGTTTTGCAACGACTTATCTGGAAACCTGGAGCTCCAACGGACGTCCTCCCACCTTGACACCTGGCGGCAAACAGGAAGGACTTCTTCCATGTCCTTCAATTTGCAACGAAGTCGAAGCATTTGATTGCTGCATCCGTACCTGTTTCTGAGATTGCTGTTAGTTCTCATATACAAGTGCCTCGAATCGTTTCCTTGATGTTCCCACGCCCTCGTGTGCGGTAAATTCCCACGGGAATGCACGTAAATTCCAAGAAGGAAGTACCAAGCTTGAACGGTGCGATTGCCACGTTAGCCCCGCGGATGCTAGACGAGCTCAGAGGATAAATATGTCAGAGATAGCCTTCGGTGGATGGGTGCTCATTCAGTGGATTTCAGTTGGAGTAATTTGTGGTTTCCAGAGGGATGAGAGCATCTGAAGATGTGCCGCACAGCAAGATGTAACGCATTCCACATAATGTGCTGTGCGAGAAGCGGGAATGTAGGTATAGTTGGGAAACAAAAAGCAAATGGCTTTGAGGCGACTGAGATGGATAGATCGATGATCCTCTACCACCAGACGTATTGCTTTGCATGCACATTTAAAGAGCAGAATTATCTCAAATCTGGTCTGCTGGAAAACATTGTGCGTTGGTTCTGTTTGGTCGTCCGTTTATTAGATGATACGCAGTTTATGCACATGCACAGCTAATGCTGCCGCCTACACTGTTTCGCCGGTGGACCGCGGGATCGGGAAACGTCCCGAGCGGTGCGAGTGTTGAACCCCGAACCTTTAGTACCCAGAGCTCAACACCTCGACCACTCGGCCTCTCGGTCACTCCCCTGTGCGCTGGTTCGATTCACGCTGCATCAAATTTCGCTGAAGGACAAAATGCCTTCAGTTGATGTTTCAACATAATTTTTTATTCGCTTTGCACGTAATCATATTCTGAGATTACACTCATTATCATGAGCGTAGAAACCCGGGGGAGATGGAGCGGAGGGGACAGAGGCCCCTTCAACTCTTGACGAGCTTGACATTGATCCTACTAGCGTTCCGTGGAAGGAATCTACTTCAATGTGTTTTTTTGCACCGCGAAAATTGAGACAGTTCCTGTACTTCTGCCTATGTTCGGTCCTGCTTGCTTTGAGTGCATCTATTGCACGGCTAAATAATCGCAGATATTAGTTAGAGTACGAGAATACTGAAATGAGCCAGCATATTTATTTCCTGGTAGCATCATGGAGCAGCGAAGAGTATTTCATTCATGCCAATTGCCCAGGTCTGCGATTCAATGGTGATGCTTATATCGTCATTGGTTCACGGCAGAAAAGAAACAACATGGACACTGCGTCATAAAATAAGAGAAACACAATTAAATCAATCAATCGATTAACAAATTTCAATATTTCTGGTACGCGGACATTTCAATCAGCCAAGACAAGGTTCAGCAGGTTATGACCCTGCAAAATGTCTTCATAATCCTGCGATTCTGGCCTCTTTGTTGTATCGGTCTTCGCATTCACCTTGCACGCCATTGCACAGAACTGCAGCCGACAGCATCACGGTCCGCCTACGACAGAGACCCGGTGACGTCGCGGACTGCGGAGCGCGGTGTGACGTCACGAGCGCTTCTGGCCGGCGGGGCTGGCCCGCACGCTCGGCGGCCGGCGTTGTTCGGCCAGGGCTTGCAGCAGCGGAGTCTCCCGGCGGGGACTCGGCCGATTCGCCCGACTTGGGCTCACCTGCGCCGCCGACGACGCCGAGCTCAGTGACGTCACCGATATGGCAGCGCTGAAAAGGGGAGCGGTGCAAGTGATGTCGAATGTGGTTGGTCGCCAGCGAATGACGTCACCGATATGGCAGCGCTGAAAAGGGGAGCGGTGCAAGTGATGTTGAATGTGGTGGGTCGCCAGCGAATGAGCTGTTGTTTGTGCACGTGAACGTCCACCTCCTTTGAACGCTCAAAAAGCAAGGCTTTGTGGGAGCGATGTGGATGGTTCATCTTTTTCTATGGTTCAACTTGTTTATAGCATCGATCTATTAGTGCCATGGTTTAACATAATAATTTAACCTCCACCTAAATGAGTGGCGTCATGCAACATTTTCACGATGATGTCGTTATTTCCTGCTAGTACCATCTACCGATCATTGTCTAGAATCCCAATTCCACTTAGACGTATATCTTGCTCTGCCTACCACGGCGTTGGTGACCATCGCCGAACGGACATGGCAGCGTGCAGAGTTGTATTCATTGCAAGCGCTGTGGCTAATGCGACTCACGGTTCCATGACAGCATAGGTAGCGCCGCGCCACACATACACGCATCTTCGTCGGTGGCGCCAACGTCCGGAACAGTGAAGCATGTCCCAAGACGCACGGACCACCCGTCAGGCGCACGCCGGGCGACCGTGGCCAACTGGGCAGGAATGCGTCGCATCCGCCGTGACAATTCGGCAGATCGTGAAGTTCTACGAGTCGTAGCCTAGGTGGTCCGGTGTTTGTCGTTGTCAAGGCCGGCGACGAGGAGGCTGATTCGGCGGTGTGACCCGAACTCTTCGACGACGCGACACCTGTGGGCCACCACGGCCCAGCGTGGGCACATCCACTGGAGTTGTCGGATTTTGACAAAGACAAACACGAACGAAGCGACGGCTCGGCCAAGAACTCAGCCGCCTGGGGGCTTCAGTAGGTGATCTCGATGGCGGTCTATCTCGACGATGCAGCCGATCGTGTCTCGGCGCTTGCTCGTGGGATCCCGGATGCGGACGAAGTCGCCAATTACCAGGCGGTAATTGTGGTCAACGGTGGCTGAGCAGTAGCGTTGTAGCGGTGGTTGGACTCATGCATGAGATCTGCTGCCTGGGTGTCGTTCTCTTCGGGTCGGTATTGCTATTCGGGGAAAATGTACGGGGAGGGGTAAGCCACCACCCGGGAACGAGCGCGGTAGCCAAGGGCCCGCTGAACCGACGAACGTCGGTCCGTGCGAGGTGCGTCGCACAGCTCCAGTAGACTCCGGTCGAAACGTTCGTCCTCCAGACGGCAGTTGTCGTGGTCTTCGCCATCAGGTTCTTGACGGCGCTTGACGAACGAACCCGCGTGACTGTTGGGCTGAGGATGACGCGGAGAGGACACGTGCCACACGCCGCAACGCTTGCGAAACGTGACAAGATCGTGGCTCTTGTATTGCAGTTCTCCATCGGCACGCAGTCCGATATGGACTGGACGAATGACAAGGGCATCTCGGAAGCCTTAAATAACGGGAAAAGGAGCAACATTTACACATGTAAACTGGCAGAGGGCAGGGCATCCTGATAGTGTGTCATGGTAAGCCAAGAAATTGTGGCCGGCATATGCGAATAGGTTGGGCGAGGCATTCTTGAACACTCACGATGGCGAGCCTACCACCATGTGTTCTCGAGGGAGGCTTGAGCGGAGATCCTGGCATGCAGAGCATTTGCGGTCAGTGTTCGTGATGTCGCTGTTTGCACCTGACAGGCACTCTTTCACTCGACCGTCATTGTGTGCGTTCAATGCCCTGGTGAGCTCGACAGTGGTCGTCCAGTATGCGTTTCTTGGCACCCTTCGGGATAAAGTTGTTGCAACTCTCCACAGAGAGATAGTTCGGCTCGTCTGCAGCAAGAGCTCATGCCGGGAATTCCAGAACGGGAGCAGAGGATGATCCAAGAAGTCATTGCTGGAAAGGAGTCACTCGGTGACGGTGGCATGAAGAGACAATTGCTTTTTGTTACCTTTGACAACCGAGATGATCTCATCTAACCGATGGTTCTGCAGACGAGGCAGTGCATTATCAATGTCACTTCTCTGATGTCAATATGGACGTGATGACCATGACCTCGACTGCCTGCACGAACTGTCCATCTTGGAGTCTATTAGCCGACAGGAGCTCAAGACATGGATACTGCAATTGTGTGCTCATTTCTCTTGACCCAGGTGGCAGTGAACATGTCTAGGGATAGATGTCTTCTCCTTCAACCTGTGGATCCGTGGGGCTTCAAAACACATTTAGCGTGTTGTCGTTTAGGAGCGGGATCTGACGGTAGTGAGCTGCCACGACTGCGAAGTGTTGCATCTCCTGGCGGAAGACCCGACTCGTCTTGAGGTCCCAGACAAGTTGGAATATTTCCAGCTCCACTATCGAATACTGGAATCCGGCATCGGAAAGCAGCCGCGAGAGATATTGGACTAGTCACCGTGGTGCTGCAGAAACGCGTACCCGGATCTTTACAAACGGGTTGCAGTCGTTCGTGGAACCGTCGAAAGAGATGGATCGCATTGCGCCAGTACAGGCCGTGAAGACAGCACCGACTGAATTTAAGGCCGATGCTCAGTGGTTAAGAGGAAGACGTTCTTGAGTTTCAATAGACAACGGAGGGAGTTCGCAGACGATGAGATCGCTGCGACAAATGCTCCGAGTAGCAGTACGAGACTCTGAATACCATGGGTAGGTAATATCTGCTGGATGTGGAAACTCTGAGATGGCGTTGAACTTGTTTGGGTCAGTCCTGCTTGGAAAAATAAATGCGACGGAAGGGCTCGTTGTGTTCAAAACATACTATTTTTGCAGAGTGATGCCGTACTGACGGTATCGGCCCAGCAGAGCTCGGAAACGTATCACATGATCATCGGATCTTCCTCGCAGAGATGTCGTCGAATAAGTCAAGTGTCGACCTGCATCTTTGGCAGGTCAAAACTAAAGATTCCGAGAAGATAGAAAACTCACCGAGATAGCAGTGGACACTGAATTCGAATTCATGATGTAATGGATCGTTCGAGATGTCTATTTTAGATCAGGGTTATCCAAAGCTATTGGTATAGCATGACCTATAGTAACCTTTTCAAAGTTGAAGACATGAAGGAATTCACTATAGTAGGATCAGTGCTCCACCGGGAAGTATATAAAACGACGTGTTATTTCAGGCTACAACCCCGAAAGTAGCTCCAACAAAATGTGCATAAATTAGAATAGTCACCGAAGTTAAGAAGTATTTACAGTGAACGTGTGAGCTTTAAGAAAATTAACACGAAAGGTTCAGTTAGCGCTTGGACACGAAATGCCGCGTCAGGAAGCCAATGAAAATTGCAATAATGTAGCTAAAGAGCTGCTCGAAATGTACAACAATAATGTCTTGAACGTTGAGCTGCTCGCTAAGTAGTTTGAGCCAACATTTGTGATGCATATGAAAATACTTGTCCATATGAACTGAGCTGAAGGTCTATTGCTGATTTTCAAGTGTTCAAAATGTGATGTGAAATTCGGTTTCTAGCAACTCGATTAATAATGGACACCAAATAAGAGAAGCTTTAGTTTCAATTAAATGCCTTTGACCGTCGATAACCTGGACTCTCCACAGGAGCAAGCTATGTCAAACTTAGAGGTAATTTAGTGCTGGCTTTTTCGGTATACGTCACATTCATCGCACAACGAAGCATTGATATCAGGAAACAGTGGCGGGCAGTACTACGTGGTTACTCGCCCCTTGCCCAGTTACAATTGTAAAGGACAACAAGGTAAATACGTCAATTGGGCGTCTTTTTAGCATCGTTGTTAATAAATACGGCTACTGAACCATATTTGTGAGACGTCCCTTGGAACTGGCACCACCGTCAAAAATAGTGAAAGTGAAAAGAGCGAACAGTCCTGTCGAGCGAAAGTATATTTCAAAATGACGATTACACCCACAGCTATGCATACTCGAAGATGCCGGTGACACCGAGTCCTCTACCTGACCGGCTACAGTGGCAAGCATGGCCAATACCTGGGACTGTCCTGCCTGCTGGCAGAGAGCGAACGTCGCTGAGATGATGTCCGCCGGTTGGAGGCCTTCTTTGCCGTTGCCGGAAGCTTCACGGATTCCAGGAACTCCAACTCGGAGCACTCTGCCTGTGGCCATATAAAATATCAGGTTCATGATCGGCTCATTTGCATTACCAGGACGAATTAGTGAGTAGTTTTTACGCCGTATTTTCTGCATACCGGAGGAGATACATGTTCTAGTGGTACATTTCTGTTTGAGTTAAAGCTATTTATCTGGTGGTGGCAATCAATAGCTCGGCATAATATCCATTTCCGTGATTTTTCTCTTTATCCGCTTTTTATGGCTTTGCCACGCATTTTGCGCTGTTTGGTAATCCTGCAGTTATTTAGCGACAGAAAAACGTATTTTCGCTGCCTTCGCATGAAATACCCGCTTTGCATGCTGAAATACCACTTTGTGAACTGTTCTTACTCGAGGTGGGACTGATTCTAGTGTCTTTCTAGTGACGCTCTAATGTTATCGTGCAGCAGAGTATTCTAGTAGGACGAAAAATAATACCGAACTGGCAAAAGTGCTCGGAAAATGCTTAAGCGGTACCATCTTTGGCTGCAGTCTGAGTTATCACACTTTTCCCAGTTGAGTGAAAGGGAGTTTTCAGCATTTTCTCAATTCTTAATAAATGGTTTGAACTGAATAGTGCATCAGCTGTTTCAGGTTTTATAGTGATGCGGTGATTTATCTGAAACCGTGATGATGATTTCTTAGCTCACATTCACGCATATGTTATAGATTTAAAAGTGTGCAAAATGCAACGCGTATTCATATTAGTCACTTCTCGCCGCTCGATTCCTATCGGACCCTAAATATACCTGAAGTCTTAGCTTCTGTTAAATAAATACATTTCAGCTCTCCATACCTTAAATACGCTATAAGGAGCAAAGTACGAAACATTTCGAACTCATTTACTATCCGCTTTTTCTGTTCGCCACCGCACCAAAAACACCTGCCTAATTTGGTTGCAAAGGGCCAGGACCATAAAACACAGGATATAGAACCTTGGTGGTGTGGTGGTGGGGGCTGTGTACACTAGGGTGTGACTTACTCGTACTTTTTGTCACGGGGACAAAATGCCAGGGTGGGGTTTTACGGGGGCGATGATAAAAAAGCGCTTTGTTGCAAAAAAACGATGTCAAAGCGACTTGGAGCTTGCCCTCACGCCCGGAAGGTTCCCCCGTTCACTTACTATAGCATACTAGCGCCATCTATGCACGTGTGCATTTATCTCACTTTGTAGCGAACGTACAAAGACGAGACAAGGACCATCGTATTGTTCATGCTGAGAGCTTTCCATTTATACCCATTTGTATGACCTGGGGTCACTAGGTCGCCGTCGAAGGTCAGGCCACATATCTCACTCAACACCGGAACGGATCATGCAGAGACCATAAACATGTATCGCAGAACTAAGTAACTGAACACTGTTCACTTGGTCTCATTGCGATGTTGTGGACTCTTAGGGGTACAGTGGGGAATATTTAACCACCGTGACCTGCAAAAGGTAAAAGGACCGATACCCAAGGTAGTGGAGAAGTGCCACCCACTTGCCCCGCTGAGATGTAATTCTTCACTACCTTGGGTATCGGACCTTTTACCTTTTGCAGGTGACGGTGGTTAAATATTCCTCACTGTACCCCTAAAAGTCCACAACATCGCAATGAGACCAAGTCAACAGTGTTCAGTGACTTAGTTTTGCGATACATGTTTATGGTCTCTGAATGTTCCGGTGTTGAGTGAAATATGTGACCTGACCTTCGACGGCGACCTAGTGACCCAGGTCATCAAAATTTGTATCAGTGGAAAGCTCTCATCGTGAGCAATACGATGGGTTTTGTCTCGTCTTTGTACGCCCACTAGAAGCTGAGATCCCTAAAACACGTGCATAGATGGCGCTAGTGTGCCTAGTAAGTGAATGGGGAACCTTCCAGGCGTGACGGCAAGCTCCAAGCCGCTTTGAGATCGTTTTTGTGCTACATATCGTTTTTACCATCGCCCCCGTAAAACCCCACCCTGACATTTTGGATCTGCAATCGACGACACACCCTAGTGTACACAATTCATTACCGTGCTAGCAAGTTATCAGATTCAGGGTAACAAAACAGGCTGCTCCTGGATTTTTGGCACCCAAAACATTATCCTCTCCAGACGACCATTCTCCCATTGCTCTCATGTGGAAGCTGAATGATGCTGTTTGAGAATGAACTGGTCCGTGAGAAAGTGCTCAATACGCACCCAAAAGTGCAAACCAAGGCTCCGATGTCACAAGTTTGACGACAGACATCGCCTCCGTATTCGATTTCCGCACACTCCCCCGCTCCACATCCAGGATCGCCGAGCACGACCCGGACCCCGGCGCTGACCGCTGGCTGACCTCGCACCCGACCCCGGCGCTGACCGCTGGCTGACCTCGCACCCGACCCCGGCGCTGACCGCTGGCTGACCGCACCCGACCCCCCCCCCGGGCTGACCGCTGGCTGACCTCGCACCCGACCCCGGCGCTGACCGCTGGCTGACCTCACCGACCCCGGCTCGACCGCTGGCTGACCTCACACCCGACCCCGGCGCTGACCGCTGGCTAACCTCGCACCCGACCCCGGCCTGACCGCTGGCTGACCTCACACCCGACCCCGGCGCTGACCGCTGGCTGACCTCGCACACGGCGGCGCCGACCGCTGGCTGACCTCGCACCCGACCCCGGCGCCGACCGCTGGCTGACCTCGCACCCGACCCCGGCGCTGACCGCTGGCTGACCTCGCACCCGACCCCGGCGCCGACCGCTGGCTGACCTCGCACCCGACCCCGGCGCTGACCGCTGGCTGACCTCGCACACGGCGGCCCGACCGCTGGCTGACCTCGCACCCGACCCCGGCGCTGACCACTGGCTGACCTGACACGGCGACGCTGACCGCTGGCTGACCTCGCACCCGACCCCGGCGCTGACCGCTGGCTGACCTCGCACCCGACCCCGGTGCTGACCGCTGGCTGACCTCGCACCCGACCCCGGCGCTGACCGCTGGCTGACCTCGCACCCGACCCCGGCGCTGACCGCTGGCTGACCTCGCACCCGACCCGGCGCTGACCGCTGGCTGACCTCGCACCCGACCCCGGCTCTGACCGCTGGCTGACTTCGCACCCGACCCCGGCGCTGACCGCTGGCTGACCTCGCACCCGACCCCGGCGCTGACCGCTCTGACCTCGCACCGACCCGCTCGACCCTGGCTGACTTCGCACCCGACCCCGGCGCTGACCGCTGCTGACCTCGCACCCGACCCGGTGCTGACCGCTGGCTGACCTCGCACCCGACCCGGCGCTGACCGCTGGCTGACCTCGCACCGACCCGGCTCTGACCGCTGGCTGACTTCGCACCCGACCCCGGCGCTGACCGCTGGCTGACCTCGCACCCGACCCGGCGCTGATCGCTGCTGACCTCGCACACGGCGGCCGACCGCTGGCTGACCTCGCACCCGACCCCGGCGCTGACCGCTGGCTGACCTCGCACCCGACCCCGGCTCTGACCGCTGGCTGACTTCGCACCCGACCCCGGCGCTGACCGCTGGCTGACCTCGCACCGACCCCGGTCTGACCGCTCTGACCTCGCACCCGACCCGGCGCTGACCGCTAGCTGACCTCGCACCCGACCCCGGCGCTGACCGCTGGCTGACCTGCACACGGCGGCGCCGACCGCTGGCTGACCTGCACCCGACCCCGGCGCCGACCGCTGGCTGACCTCGCACCCGACCCCGGCGCTGACCGCTGGCTGACCTCGCACACGGCGGCGCCGACCGCTGGCTGACCTCGCACCCGACCCCGGCGCTGACCACTGGCTGACCTCGCACCCGACCCGGCGCTGACCGCTGGCTGACCTCGCACAGGCGGCGCCGACCCTGACCTGCACACCCGGCGCTGACACTGGCTGACCTCGCACCCGACCCGGCGCTGACCGCTGGCTGATGCAGCGGCGCCGACCGCTGCTGACCTCGCACCCGACCCCGGCGCCGACCGCTGGCTGACCTCGCACCCGACCCGGCGCTGACCGCTGGCTGACCTCGCACGGCGGCGCCGACCGCTGGCTGACCTCGCACCCGACCCCGGCGCTGACCACTGGCTGACCTCGCACAGGCGACGCTGACCGCTGGCTGACCTCGCACCCGACCCGGCGCTGACCGCTGGCTGACCTCGCACCCGACCCCGGTGCTGACCGCTGGCTGACCTCGCACCCGACCCCGGCGCTGACCGCTGGCTGACCTCGCACCCGACCCCGGCGCTGACCACTGGCTGACCTCGCACCCAACCCAGCTCTGACCGCTGGCTGACCTCGCACCCGACCCCGGCTCTGACCGCTGGCTGACCTCGCACCCGACCCCGGCGCTGACCGCTGGCTGACCTCGCACCCGACCCCGGCGCTGACCGCTAGCTGACCTCGCACCCGACCCCGGCGCTGACCGATGGCTGACCTCGCACACGGCGGCGATGCCGTCGGACGCGGCGCGCCGCCGCTGCAGCTCGAACAGGATGTCGGCGAACTCGCGCCGCAGCTCCGACATCCGGCAGTCGACGTGGACCGGCCCGGCGGCGGCGGCTGGCGCCGACGTCGGCCGGCCGTGCAGCTCCTCCTGCACGCCGTCCAGCCGCTCCTGCAACTGTCCGACGCCGCACGCGTCAGAGCTGGAATACTGCGCCCCCTCCCCTCCCCAATGCTTATCACCGCACCAGGTGAATTAGGCATGGATCACGCCGTCCAGCCGCTCCTGCAACTGTCCGAGAGTGCACACATCAGAGCTGGGATACTGCGCCCTCACACCCATACTTATCACCGCACCAGGTGAATCGTGCGTAGCTCACGCCGTCGTGAAGACAGAAGAAGCCTCGGCGCTTCTTTCAGAAACAGCACTGGAAGAAGGTGGCAGGAAGAAAGCACTTGTCAGAGGATGGCACGAGACATGCTCAAATTTGCATTGCATGATATGACAGGGGATATTTATCCTATATTAACTTTGGATGTGCATTTCTCCCAATGCCATACCCATAACAATGCATTTTGTCTGTCACTAGCCGCATGACCAGCAATATACTGTGACTATGCCTGGGCATAAATGATGAGTGAGATCAAAGCTCAGTTACAAAGCTCCTTTTCTTTTCTTTTATTTTCATTTTTTCTTTTTAACAAATTTCAACTTCTCGTTTCAACTTTTCATTTCAACAAAGGACTCACCACGATCCTGAAACAAACAAAAAAATTGTCGCCACTGGATTCTACTCTTGACCTAGCTTGACCTAAAGTGAGGTGAACTTGAGAGACTATTATATACCATACAATGGTTTGCACCATAAAATAGAATGATGGTGATTATTATTGGATTTTAGGATATTAGGACCATAAAATAGTACACGAAGTCGTAAACTAAACGGCTCCTCGGGGTCTTTAGTGACATCACCTGGTATGGCCACCCCTGGTTCTGTGATCAAAATAATCTGGTTACCCAACGTGACGTTTGTGTTCTGGCAGGCGGTATAACGGCATGACCATTTAGCAGGACTTGGAAAAGTGATATGCTCCTTCTAAGTGAAGCAACCACATTGCTCTTCTAGTTGAATGTGTTGCCAAATTGCACGGACATTTTCATGCTTGACCTAGCTAGGTCTAGAAGCTGGAGTGTCCCGACCTGGAGACAATACTGTGAATCCAAGGTTAATAAGTCCATCTAGTTTGGGGAGGCGGACGCTCCCAACTTCAAAGCCATACTCGTGCTTTGGTCTAGCTTCAATTTTGAACAGTTGGGTTCCTTGGAAACTGGCATTGCTGTGTATTTCTATTAACCCGTCCCGTCTCGGGGGGTCTTCAACCGCCCCCTCATGTTTTTCGCGGATAGCGGACGAACGGCGCGCGGCAGCGCGCCCAAATTTAGCATACCTTTTCCAACATCAATTTGACATGCTGATTCAAAATGATTAGGTCAGGTCATCTAAGGTCAACGAGTTAGTCAAGGTCAAGTGAGGTCACGTCCAAAAATGTTCAACCAGTCGTCACGCTTTAACGGATGCAGATATTTTAATGAAACTTTCAGCGTTTACTTATCTTTACGGGTGCAACGAAACGTACCAGAGGAATTTTTATTCATTTTTTCGTTTTTGACTACATATAAATTGTGCGTATTTGCCAAATTGCAGGTTATAAACAGGATTCTGGCTAAAGTAAGCATTTTTTATTAGGGCAAGTTGACTTCCAACAACGTTTCTCGGTCTGCTCTACCCATTGGAAAATTAAAATGAAAGCAAACTTGAAAACTCACAAACTTTGAAATTAAAAAAATAACATTTTTGTTTTGGGGGGCCAAAAAAAATTACAGCCCTGGTCGATTTCGCTGTTCTATTCTCATTCCAAATATTTTTTTTCTTCATATTTCCCCCAAAATGGATTCCCCAGAGTCAAAAACATAATGTGAGTCTTGAAAAGTCGTGAAAATCTAGCCCCTGGTGACGTCACTTTTGGGGGGAAATTGTTTTCGAGGGCGGAGCCGGGCCCTACTCGTCGAGCGGTTTCCGATGACACCTCTTTCGTTTTCGTGCGATGCTTAGTTTGGATTTTAGAGGGGATCTTCAACCGTACCCGAGACGGAGTGTGAGGATTTGACCGGAAAGACGGCGCGGGTTAAAATGATGCATAGTATTCCTAGTTAGCTCGCGGGACTTATCAACATTGAACATCAGATATTGCTTAGCCTGCCATCCATCCTTCTCTAATCCCTAATCAATATGGATGCTGTTCTCCTTGTGATCCCTTCATTCGCAACCAACAGTCCTAGATCGATCATGACATGGCAACGCAGTCAGTTTACTTAAATTAACTACATACAAAATTGTCGGCTGCTAAGTGCTGCAACGAAACGCAAGTTGTGTTGGAAACTACAACCAACCGAAATATTGTTTTTTTTTGTGTAGAACATCTGCAGATTCCTGGAGGCCCTCTCATTCATCTGTTTTGTGACGCAAGCAAATGAACAACTTTGACGTAATTACACCTTTTATCGGACCTCTTCCAATCTTATCATACAGGACATAAATCCCTGACATCCATCTTGACATTGGCAACCTACAGGTATGCCACTTGCCTATTGCATGCATGGTTACACTATTTATGTTGGCTTCTTGGCTCGTCATTTGCATTCAGGTTAGCGTTTCAGTTATACCAGTATCCACTTTAGGAACTACGCTAAGCACTAAACCTTGCACGAAGTTCACACTGGTTCATATTAATTCACACTAGTTCACACCTGTACGCTTTATAACACATAGTTTGGCATCGACCTCATATTTCGACAGTACTTCCACTGCCAACGATATCAAAAACTGTTCGCCTTAAAGTTACTTTTCAATTGCTCATGAACTTCAGCGCGATGCCTAAATTGACTTGTTTGTTTGGTTTTCGGTTCAATGTTATTTTCACAAGTATGCCCAGAGTAAAGAATTCCCAATGTGTCGGTGTGATGCTTTAATATTGTCCGATCGATGAATTATCAGATGGACGTCGTCAGCTCTGTGTAGGTAGTTCGGCCAGTATTGTCAGTTATATGTCAGCTAGGTGTTGTCGATTGCTTCTAGTTTCGTGCCTTCGTGTGATGCCGTACCAGGCCTGCCGCCGTGCAGGTGCACAGCCAGTCTTTGCCTATCCCCAACTCAGACCGGTCGACCGCCAGACGCCCCGGGGTATGACCGGCTGCCCCCTGGATCACGGTCGCGCCTGGCCACCACGGCCAACCACGCGCGGCCGCCTCGGGTCACAGTGGCCGCGCTCGACACACGTCCAGTGGCCGCCCACACACCGCTGTTACGGTGAGTCGGGCCGGCGCCGTATCCGCCGCGGCGGACGGTCATGCCTGCCCGGCAACAGGGCCGGCAGAGTGTGGCAACCTCCCGACCACAGCTGAACAGGCGCTCTTCTGATCAGACAGCTCACTGGTCAGCTGATAAGGCGAAGACTGCCAGAGGCCAGTTGCGCTATTGCGTTTGCACCGACGCAGTTTGTTAACAAATGGTGTGATGCAAATCACAATGCGTGTGAAGCACGTTGCACAAAAGTCGCAATTTATAATCACAAATATCTTAATTCGGACACGATTTTGTAATTTTTATTTTAGTCATATTGGTATTGTATTATGTTTGTGTACGAATGTTTGTTGCGCATCTGCTACCACTATTGACCACAAATCTATCCTTTCTCTGCAAATATCTGTGAGTTATACCCAGACTGTCCATGATAGCCACTGCACGTGAAGGGCATGTATCGTGAAATAAATAAATAAACGATGTGATTGCACGATGCCTTTCAGTGATAAAACACCATACACATTCCAAAATAATTTGATGTATTTCCTCTAATAGTGAAGTGATAAAGCATTATTCCATGAATGACATCAGGAATGCTTAAAATACATGGACCGAACAATGCAAAATATTGAATTTCATTTGAAACAATAGACAATTGAACTCCATAAACCATTCATCAGAAAATCAGCTGCGATCGCGATGCAATCCAACGAAACCGCATTCCATCGTATCCGCCGCAACAGCTGATAGAGCAAATTTGGCTAACAAGATTCTCACCACGCTACAGTGGACAATTTGCTGGCAGCGCAGACGAACCGCAGTGCGGTCCTCGCCTGAGACGAGCCGCCACGGAACGCCACACAATTGTATTGCCCAGATCCCGCTGCCGCCGCCCGAATCTGTCTCCAAACTGAGGACGGTCGTCCACAGACAGCTGTGGTGACAGACATATCACTTTGCGGAGCTGGTGAGGCGATGGGAACAACCCCCATTTTGATGGTCGAAGCTGCCCCGAAAGCCATTTGTATCCAGGGCTGAATAGTGAAGCTTCAGCCTGATTAGGGGAGGACAATTCGACGTTTAAGGGGACCAAGTTAAGAATTAAGGGGCCAGTGTTCCCTTAGCGCATACAAGATGACACCCCTTGTTTTGCTTATATGCCCCGCACGCGTGCGTCAACTCTATGCAGCGATGAAAACCAAACGCCGGCAATGAAGCACTCCCAACCTTTCATTTGCACATAATTAATTAATTATTATATTCCATCAGCTACAGCAACTACAGCACCGTAAAAAAATATCGAAAATATTGGCAGCACATCTGCACCATTTACATCAATATTCTCTGCTACTCCAGCGCGTCCCCTCGCGAGCTATGTATTGTATGTACACTGGCTAGTGGTTACATGGACATAACCTATGCTTGTCCGGCTCTAAGCAGGAGGAAAGGAATTTGGGAAACAATACATTAGCAGGTGTGAGAAGTGATCAGTGATGCTTGCGGTGGCATTTCGAAGCCATTCGAAAATGGGACCCGTCCCTACCCTTGTGAGTGCGCACAGGGAATTGAGTGATAAACACGTTGTCTATACGCTAAGCGGCCTTTTGTATCTGCCTATTTAGCACATGTTTTTCAGGTCGCCTTCTTTTGACATCACTTGACGTTATTTTTGATTATACACAAGTTAAAAATCACCTTGCATTCCGACCACATATAGACCATACCACCGAAGAGTACGCGTGTAGTTATAGTAATGCGACTCATCCGCGCTAGTCATGTCATCATTTCAAAGTGTTTTAAATCAGGTTTATATCGAAGCCCAAGTCATCCCAACTATGATATTTCCATGCATGACAGATCTGATACGAATGAAATTTTAATAGATGGGATGACTAGAAGGGATAGATGGAATTGTCATTATCGCATCCTGTTAGGACGTGCGCAATCAGGGAGCAGCTCGGATTTTCTTTAAAACAGACCGACGACGACATCATGTTTAGAAATGGCCTGTGTGGCCAAACCGTGGTGGATAGAAAGGTGAAGTGTGGCACACGTCTGGAACTGGTGGCTGAATACTTTTTGGCGTTGTAATGGCACTGGTGCGTGACGTGGGTGTCACGTGGCACGTGCAAATGTTTGCAATAAGCTCAGGCTCAGCCAATGATTCTAATGACGCTGCCAGGCAAACCCAATATTGCAAAGTGCAAAAAGTGCAATAGCAAGTGGTCGGCCGGCCCTGCAAGTAGCGGTGAAATCTCAAACACGTGGGGCGCAGATGGGCCACGTGACACGTGATGATGCGTCGGCGGTCATGTGGCACGTGAAAATTTCTTGTTTCGCGTGGTGGAAATCTCGACTTTTTTGTTTGATCTAGTGCATTTTCGATTGCTAGAGGGATGGGATTCCCCGGATCCCCCTGGCGCTTCGAACAGTCAACAGGCGAAACTTTCGGTGAGATCTCGAATGAGTCGTCAATACAAATCATCTGCAGGAAGGTGTGACCTCTGTGCAAGGGGCGGGCAAAGGGGACGGTAATTCCACTTTTTCGAACCAGCGATGTATCAGGTACGCCACCATTGTCTTTCACAGACGATTGATCGTTTGCTTGCTCTTGACGGCTTATCGTGGAACTGCCTCAGCGCTGGTCACAGGCGACAACTGGCAAATGTCACTGACAACAACTGACAAATCGAATAACGTCTGTCATTTACAGACGGCGGGATCCGCTGCTATTTTGCATTATTTTGGGCCTCAGGAAGAATATCATCAGTTTCTGATGCTTACAGCACCCCCAACAATGCACAACCCTCCACACCATGACCTTGACCCGTCACTGTGCCTGCCTTCATGGTCCAGGAGGGTGACAGGCTGCCCATGCACATATATGAAGTGGCGTGCATAGGCGGCCCACCGGCGAAACAGTGTGGGCGGCGCCATTAGCCGTGAATGTGCATCAAGTGCGTCATGAACTACTAAATAAACAGAGTGTTGTGCATGTTGGGGAAACTCGAGCTCGCCCAGTGTTTACCGATCTTATGATGTGATCCCCTTGGGGTCAACCTTTGCAATGGGTTCTTTTTTACTCGGCAGCTTTGAGCCGTCGATAGCACATTTAGCATCGTATGAGCACAAAATTTATTACAGGCTGGATCCTCACGGTCATACCTTTATCCGGGAACCCGCTTAAGAGCTGTCCACTGGTAGATTGGCAAGTGCTGTACAAATCTGTGCGAAAATGAAGTATCTTGCTAGCTTAACCGATATCTCCCACGAACATGGAGACATTTTCCGGAACACTTCGGGAAGGGAGAGGTGGGGTAGTTCCCATCCAGTGAACATACCCAAGTGGCTGCCTGTGCCGGGCGTGCCCACCTGCTGTGTGGACCACTGCAGGAGCGGCGGCGGGTCGGAGGTGGTCCGCAGACAGCGCCTGTTCTGCAGCAGCCGGTGCAGGATGTGCAGCTGCCGACAACGGCCGGACGGTGAGCGTGGCGAGCACTGCAGAGCACTGCAGTGAACACCGGAGCCGCACGGTGCGGTGTGTCACACGGGCTGTGCGCCACACCGCAGCACACATCACACCGTGCTGTGCCACACATCACAGCACGAGAGTCGCACGTCACGTCACGCAGACCACACGTCACGTCACACAGATCCCACGTCACGTTGTGGCCCACGTCACAAGGATCTCACGTCACGTTGTGGCTCAAGTCACAAGGGTTTCACGTCACGTTGTAGCCCACGTCACAAGGGTTTCAAGTCATGTTGTGGCCCATGTCACAAGGGTTTCACGTCACGTTGTGGCCTGCGTTATGTTGTGGCCCACGTCATAAGGGTTTCACGTCACGTTGTAGCCCACGTCACAAGGGTTTCACGTCACGTTGTGGCTCAAGTCAAAAGGTATCACGTCACGTTGTGTCACACGTGGCACGTCTTCGTTAAAATATCCAAACACATCATGCATAATGCACGTCTAATAAGCTTCACCAGGATATGCAACAATGGCATATCGTTCACGCTGCGTACCTGATGTTAGAATACGTTTTATTCGTTGTCATGTAGCGCTAGTATTTTGCTCGCTCCATGCCACTGATGACAGAAAATTTCTCAACCATTTTTTGTGCTGCCATATTGATAACACTGATAGAAGGCAACGTCCTGCCTGAACTCGATGTCTCGCGCGTTCACATCAGAACGACTGGGGAGAGCAGCAACGGTCCGTAATATTGTCCTAACACTAACTTAAATGTCGACATATTCGCCAGCCGCTGATAAAGCTGTAGACGTCGAGAAGATACGAATCGGAATCACTTAACCAGTATGTCGAATTACTAGAAGAGAATAAAAAAGATCGCACAGCAATGCGACGCAAACCAAAAGCGACACTTCCTAGACGTGGCCTATGACCCTCCCCACATGTACTTAGACGCTAGTTTGCATGTGACTGGTAAAACCCTTCCGATGAAGAAGCTCCGAACTATGCTTACCATGCATTATAATCAAATTAATGGCTATGCCTAGTATAAGCTATAATCGCACCAATCAGCCTGAACGAACAACCACACGTCACATCTATCAACCCCGTTTGCGCGACTTCTGCTGGGTGTGTTCCCCGCGCCGGTGACATATCTGAGGAGGATCTTCTCTGGGTGACTGACCTACGGGGCGACTGTGAGTGCTATGTGGGTTTGGGCCTTAACCCGCGCCGTCTTTCCGGTCAAATCCTCACACCCCGTCTCGGGGGGGGGTTGAAGAACCCCCTCTGAAATCCAAACTAAGCATCGCACGAAAACGAAAGAGGTGTCATCGGAAAGCGCTCGACGGGTAGGGTCCGGGTCCACCCCCGAAAAACAATTTCCCCAAAAGTGACGTCACCAGGGGGCTAGATTTTCACGACTTTTCACGACTTACATTATGTTTTTACTCTGGGGAGTTCATTTTGGGATATATGAAAAAAACAAGATTTATTTGGAATGCGAAAAGAACAGCGAAATCGACTAGGGCTCCGATTTTTTTGCCCCCGCCCATGTTTTTGTGTCAAATTTCAAAATTTTGAGTTTCAAGTTTTCTTTAATTTTCCTTTTCCAATGGGTAGAGCATACCGAGAAACTTTGTTGGAAGTCGAGTTGCCCGAATAAAAAATGCTTACTTTAGCCAGAATCCTGTATGTGAACTGCAATTTGGCAAATACGCAAAATTTAAATGTAGTCAAAAACGAAAAAAACTGAAAAAAATTCCCCTCGTACGTTTTGTTGCATCCATAAAGATAAGCAAATGCTGAAAGTTTCATAAAAATATCTGTATGCATTAAAGCGTTACGACTGGTTTAACTTTTTTGGAGGTGACCTCACTTGACCTTGACTAACTCGTTGACCATAGATGACCTGACCTAAAAATTTAGAATCAGCATGTCAAATTGATGTGGGAAAAGGTATGCCAAATTTGGGCGTGCTGCCGCGCGCCGTTCGTCCTCTATTCGCGAAAAACCTGAGGGGGGCGGTTGAAGACCCCCCCCGAGACGGGACGGGTTAATACGTCTGTTGGCATGGGGATGTGATTGAGGTCATGTCGCCAAACTCTGATGGCTACAACGCGGGTCTTCAGGGTCATCGACGTGGCAGTGAAAAGTGTGGGTACAGGACATGGTCGGTAAGGGTGTTCTTATTTTACGAAACTGCGAGTTCGCAAGTCGATACCGCTTGAAGTTATGTCAATACGGTTAAAAAGTTTTTAAAAGACCCGTTACGATCGAAGAAGTTCTAAACGTGTCGCATCGCATCTGAAATTAGCAAAACGGGGATTCAAACAAACTTCTGATTTTTAACGGTGCAAAAAACGAGTCGCACTTGTGCATGCCCATCTGCATATATCACAGACTCGCCTGCCCTTCTGAATCCACTGATATCATTTTCATCGACGTCCATTACGAATTGGTGGCGTTAGTCCTCGAGAAGTCCGTGCTCCAGATCCCTAAGCCGGTGAGGCCATCTACTGACAGTAATATCAACTTCATACTTAAGCTCATTTCAGCATCCAGTGTTTTGCTGCCATTCTCAGGCTGTTGTTCAAAGATCTGTAGGAGTAATTATTAACTTATAATCGAATTTCTAAGCAGGTTATATGTTTCCTTCCGCCTCTTGCAACTTACTTCACCTTCAACTAAACGAGACTAGTTCAAGAGTCTGCTACTGAAATTGCTGCTGCTGTCGTTTCTGGCGTTCCTTTCTGTTCTTCCTCGTCGTTTTTCCATGTTCTTTTCCGTAGTTGCTATTGCCTCGCCATGGTAACTATAGTATTATAATATCTATGATAATGGTGGTGGCGGATCGGAAGCTGCGGGATGTGTGGGTGTCAGGTGTCAGGTGTCAGGTGTCAGGTGTCGGCGGCAGCTCGGGCTGACCTGTCTGTTGAGCTGCAGCAGCAGACGGCGGGGTGTGTGGGTGTTTGGGGGTGTCAGGTGTCAGGTGTCGGCTGCAGCTCGGACTGACCTGTCTGTTGAGCTGCAGCAGCAGACGGCGGGGTGTGTGTGTGTGGGGGTGTCAGGTGTCAGGTGTCGGCTGCAGCTCGGACTGACCTGTCTGTTGAGGTGCAGCAGCAGACGGCGGGGTGTGTGGGTGTTGGTGTCAGGTGTCAGGTGTCAGGTGTCAGGTGTCAGCTGCAGCTCGGACTGACCTGTCTGTTGAGCTGCAGCAGCAGACGGCGTGTGGTGGGGGGGTTCAGGTGTCAGGTGTCGGCTGCAGCTCGGACTGACCTGTCTGTTGAGCTGCAGCAGCAGACGGCGTGGTGTGTGGGTGTTGGTGTCAGGTGTCAGGTATCAGCTGCAGCTCGGACTGACCTGTCTGTTGAGCTGCAGCAGCAGACGGCGGGCTGACCCGCCGCCACCGTCGTCCCTGCACGTGACGCAAACCTGCGCTGTCTCGCCGTAGGTGATGACGCTGAAGGACGCCTGGGCGGTGGGCGGCGGCGGCATCACAGTGTATATCGTCCGCACTGTCCAGCCACCAAGCTGCCGGGGACGCTGCAGTGAGTATCAGATACCGCCGTGTATATCGTCCGCACTGTCCAGCCACCAAGCTGCCGACGGACGCTGCAGTGAGGATCAGATACCGCAGTGTTAAAGGAGTTTTACGTTATAGTGTATGTGACGTTGAAGTGCTGAAGACGGGGGAATGGGCGAGGGAAACATTTCTCGGATGTTGATAGTTTCAGTTTATTTTACTCTTTCGTAGGATAATTTGTAGCTTAGGCGTGGGAGGATGGACTCTGGAAATACCATCCTGGCCACACATGGCAGACACCCATCACAGATGATACGCTCTACCCTTCGGTGAGCTTGGGATCAAAACCCGGCGCTTTGAATTTCCCGTCACTGTGGCCATCCGTTTGTTTTGCGAACTACAAAGCAGGACGACAGAACCGGGTCCGTAGCCGGCCAGGATCAGACTTGGTCAACACACATTCACCCGGACATTCACCTGGAGCACCACCAAACGGACCATCTTCGCCGGCACGGTTGTCGCTCGACTCGCCTCTCGTCTCTCGGCCAAGACCGGCAGCCTACTCAGAGTGTCACTATGGACCTGCCCAGCTGCCGGCGTACACCCCAGGTGATGGTCACACGCGCCCGTGGAGCGCCGCCCACCTCACCAGCGGCTTCAGCTCCCCAATCAGCCCCCCCCCCCCCCCACCCCCCCCCCCCCCCAGTCAGCCCCAGATGGGGTCTGTGATCGGTTCTCGCCGTGAACGGCCGGCCCGCGCCGGCAGTACTGGAACCATTTGACAAGACGCCTTTCCTTATAAAGGCTCACTGTTCTGTGTCGTGTTGCTGCCGTTTCCAGTTACTCCGCAGCAATGCGTGCAATGATTCCAACGTTCTAACTGATGAATTTTCTTTGAATTGTGTGTGCATTTATGAGACGCAGCCAACAACGTAGCTCCGTTGCGTTCCACGGCGCCGGTGCCTCCACCATGACGGCTACCTTATCGGGAGTGGCCTCAACTCCCCCGCCTGCCGACTTTTGTAACCCACATGGGCGATGCCGCCCACCCCAAAAGGGCACTTCGTTTTGTTAACGGCGAGGTCGGTGTCCTTCGGTCTGCGCAGTGCCTCGCACAGTGCAGCGACACGACTTGCTGGGTCTAATCCGGTTACAACCACGCCGTCTAAAAATGCACGCACCTGGGATATCTACCAGCAACGTACCCATTGTTATCTGAGAGAGAGTGAGGGCCGGTGCGTAATCAAGTCGGTCGCGTTGGGTTGAGGTCACCTTCAGCTGAGGTCGTCGTCAGATGCTCTCGTGAGAGCGGGGATGGCTGAGTGGTTAAGTTGTTGAGCTCTTGGCACCAATGGTCCCGGGTTCAACACTCGCACCGCTCGGGACGTTTATCAATCCCGTGATCCACCGGCGAAACAGTGTGGGCTGCGTCATTAGCCGTGAATGTGCGTAAAGTGCGTCGTGGATCACCCAATAGACAACACGGATGCTCCCGTGAGTTCTCATTTGGCCGCACCTGATGCAAGAGCCTGTCTCCGCAGCAGCAGACTTCTCTCGACATCAACCCGCACTGCCAAAGGCAGGCCGCTCTCTGACAGTGATTGTAAATCTGCAGTTGCCCTCTCCGGGTTGGATAGTCGTGTCCGCTTTCGCGACCTCCTTTACACAGTTCTCGCCAGACACGCCGCCAACCTCTCGCGGTGGGCCTGTGCAGGCTGCACGAGCGCCCTACACGCCCACATTAGCAGCAGCGCCGAGACAGGAACCGCCACACTCGCGCAGTATGCGTGCTACCCGCACGGCGGCTGCACGTGCTGGATCACTTTGGCCGTGCTCCGCATGCGTGTCCTTACATTGTCACTGAAATTCCCAGAGATAACCCCGACAAATTGCCCCCTTACTCCCATTTTGGCACATGAAACACCCGAAGCTCTAGCATCCATTTTGGCAAAACACAAAATTACTTTGCCATGTCAAAACTTAACTGACATTTTTGAACAACAAGCCGTCCACCCCCAACACACGTACTTGAAACATCCATACCCAACATCTTAAAAGTGAAGCCACCCATGTTACATTTCTGTGCAGAGTTGGTCTCGATGGCGACATTGACAACTTTGATATCCAGCATGCAGACGACCATGCTGGATATCAAAGTTGTCAATGTCGCCATCGAGGCCAACTCTGCGCAAAAATGCAACATAGGTGACGCCACTTTTAAGATGTTCAACCACCCTAGGACCGTCTCTGCACTGCCCGTTAGCAGCTCGGAGTATGGACTTGGCACCCTCCATTGCTCGATCCGGTGCTTTGGGTGTCTGGTCTACGTCAGCTACCGGATGACAATGAAGAAGGGACGGATGCACGCCGAGGACAGGTCGCAGTGGAAGGAGGAAGTGAAGGCAGCGTTCAGGCAGATGGCTTTCCGGGTTGACCAGCCCCGTTCCGGTGGTAGCGGGAACTCTAATGACGGCAACATCGCCCGTTGTGCCCTTCCCTCGCCAGTGGACATCGCCGCCTACACTGGAGGTCGATCAACAACTGATCAAGGTCATCTACAGCATCCCGCAGGTCATCAACTGCTTCCACAAGGTCCACACAGCGGCCATGTCCGACTTCTACCAGTGTACAGCCAGGCGCTGCGTGGCTCTGTATGGGTGGTATCCTATCTCCACTACCCTCCACAGGCTACTGGCCCACTCAGTATAAATCGTGGAGTCGTGCCATCTCCCAGTCGGGATGATGTCGGAGGAAGCCGCCGAGTCCACCAACAAGCGCGTCCGCTAGTACAGACTGCGGCACACTAGGAAGGACTTGCTCCTCACACAGGATGTTCGACATGTTCGGTTACCGCATGGCAGCCAGCGATCCCGTGCCGAGCAGCCTGAATCTGCAGCGCCGGTGAGGCATCTACGCCAACCGCCAGGGGAAGCTGCTGCCGGAGACCCCGGCCCTGTTGGCTGAGCGCCAGATGCCTATCGCAGAGACGGAAGCTGGGCGTGACAGCTCCCGCGCCCCTATCGGCACTGAGAGTAGCAGGAACGGCGACAGCAGCAGCGACGGCGACAGCAGCAGCAGCGACGGCGACAGCAACAGCGAAGGCGACGGCAACAGCGATGAGTGAGCAGCAGCGAGTGTTTTCTTTTGCGTTCTGTGTTATACCTCTTCCCGCATTGAGCGTGATGTGTCGTGGCCGGTATATTGCAAATATATATGCGTGAAGTAAGCCATATCTGGGCACATGTCATTCAGTGATCCTCGCAAGAGCAATCATCGAACGTGCGTGGGCACAGCTGCCACACGTCCGTCTCAAAACACGCGTCAAGCGCGGACATCAGGCCGCCGGCCGACGGGTGGCGAAACTAGCGCCGCCAGTCGGCCGGCAGGGGAAACTATAGGCAGAGCCGCCCGACATTGTCATAAATTGAACAATACCAAGAAACCATGCAATAAATGTAAAAAGCGCGCAGCACTGCGTTGTAATGTCGTGAATTTGGCGAACGTTAAGCTTAGTTGAGATCATTTTGTTGAAAAATTACCTTTGAGATTTGGACCAGCAAATAATTCCGTCATACATCTATTCACGAATTTGTAATTGTTCACCGCCATGTCAGGAAAACGGGTCACAAATCTAAAAAATTGAAGCACCGTATTATGCTATCATGAATTCGGCGACCATTAAGTTCAGTTGCGGCCATTTTGTTGAAAAATTCGGTTCGGGGTTTGGACCCCCAAAATAATGCTGCGTTGATCAATCCACAAAGTTGCAATTGTTTGCCGCATTATCAAGGGAACGGGCCACGAATCTCAAAAAGTCTCAGCACTGCCTTATAATATCATATCATGAATTCGGCAAACATGAAGCTCAGTTGCAGTCAGGTTGTTCATAAATTCGGTTCGGGATTTGAACCCAAAAAACGATGCCGTAATTGATGCGATATGCAACATCAGTGCATTGACAACATATTACTTTCAACCCCAAAATGCCGACAACGATTTTCGCGCAGTAACGTCCGGAATACGATACATGTAAAGAAGAACACCTGAAGTTGATTATCCCAGTAAGGCACTTCTACAAGAACGTATCAATTTTATCTTATAATCGATAATAACTAGCGACCCTGGCGGCGGTTCAGTCGTGGGTTCCGCGTCCACGAATTTATAATTGTTTGCTGCAATACCAGATAAACTGGCGAATAAATTTTAAAAGCCGCAGCACTGTGCTATAATGCCATGAATTCGTCGAACTTTCAGCTCAGTTTTTTTTATCAGGCGACAGCACCCTTCAGAGGCCCTTCGGCGAACTTTCTCTCGGGACCTATTCTGAATTTTCCGCAACTTGGGTCGATTCGATGGGTTCCCCTTGCGTCTCTTGCATTCATGTTGTTTTTACGTATTTTCAAATGCTAGGTGCTGGTCGCAACGCATCACAGGCATCCAAATCGACGCAACCAAAATCAGATCATATCATGTAAAATTATTCCTCAGGGACCTGAGATGGCCTTAACCAGTGACCGTATGACATACCTGGCTATTGGCAGGCGTATCTGATCATCATGGCCAATCTTCAGCCCAAACTTACGCCAATATGTTGGACGGCAACATGAAAGCACCTTCAGTCACAGGCTACCGTGCAGACGTTCGGCAATGATGTAACTCTGTTACCTGACTTGACCTGAAGCTTTCTCTTGCGTCAGAAATGTGTCAAATTGACCACTCTATTGGACGCATGGTTCGGTTGCGCTCCGGCGAACGGCATGCCAGCTAGCAATTTATTCAGGCTAAATCGAAATTTCCGCCAATTTTCAGCGGTCAATGCTGGATGACGCAACGTTCCGGTTGGTATGGGTAGCCACTCAGCTCCGCCTGCCGGCCACAGCCGACCCGCACGCTTGAGCGACTCCCAGTGCAGTGTAGCGCGTCACACCAACTCTGCTAACGGCCGCGACTGAAGCAGTTCGTTGTCAGTTCACACGCCACACAACGTGGTCTCCAAGCAGCTCACCCTGCACCCGGATCGGAAACTTGCAGGCCTTTGCCCGGTGTCGCAGTTTCGCCAGGAAGTGTCAGCGTGTCATAATGCCACACTGAGACGGCTCGAAATGATCGCACGAGAGCTCGACTGGCTCCTTGCAAGCCTTCTCTGCCACCACCGCCGGTGAGGCGAGCCGTCTTCGACCAGACCTCACGTGGCTGCACCCACCACTGTGAGAATCGCCGCCCGACTGTGTAACTCTCGGCTCTCACCGATCCCCTGCCTCTTCGAAGTGTTGATCCAGGCGCCGGCCACATCCTTCGAATGTGTCCATCTCCTAGCCGACACTGGTCTCTGAGTGTGTTCCTGGTCACACACGGTGCCGGTCTGATAGAGACTGACTGCCACCGCACTGGACCGACTGTCCTGACCGCAGGTCGGCAGGTCACAGGGGCGCCCCCAGGGGCCGTCAGTGCGGTAGCACACTATGACAAACCGAAAAGTAATCGCAGTTTTTGCCACTAGGTCAAACAGATCTAAGGTTGGGCATACATATTTGTGCCTGATTTGTATTGCAATGTCTCCAAGAGGAAACTATGTTCTCTATAGTGTTCCAAGTTTCAAGTGAACATAATGCTAGGTTAGAAACAGGCATGATTATAATTTCTCACCAGCATGCGTGTCGCAGGTACTTTGGCGGTTAGATGTGAACTTGTGCGTCGTGAGCCCCAATGAACAAACGAAGAGACACATAATGCTGTTTACTACATCTTTATATCTAGCTTGAAGGCAAAGCTACTCGGGAGTGGGTAAAGTAGTCCCCCTTGATAGTGCGAAGGGTATTCCACGCGCTGTACGTATTTACAACGCTCAAGCTCTCCCATTCCCAATGAAATTCTTCTCGAAGGTCCACCGGTGGCACGTGCCCATGATCAGATTTTCCTGCCCAGGAGTGACGCTTTATAAACGTGGTTGGAAGTGCTCAAGCGGTGATGTGTGTCCCAGACGTCCCAATCTCCCGGAGATTGGGGCTTCACTGTCAGCGCTTCACGCACACACATGGCATTTCGTGTTCGGATTTGGTGCTTCGAAGTTTCTTCCGCATCTGAGGCCATTTTGAGCCTATTGCATGCAGGTGTGGAGAAGGTAATGTGAAAGTGAAGGTAAGTAGGATGGGGTGCGGACGGGAGACGGGGTAGTGGAGAATGTTGTCGTCTATTGGACATCACCGAAGGGTGCATATATCGTACATATTTTCAGGTTTTTATGTGGAAAGAAAATTGGCAAGTGGAACCAAATAATTTTCCCTGACAGTTTTTATGGGCACCACTGCCTTGTGCAGGTGCAAACAGAGGGGGCACCGCCTAACTTTGGAAGAGCTTAGCTTAGCATCCTACGTGTAACACAGGGAAATAATGGATTTCAAATTAGTTCTTGCCAACCCCACTCCCGAACCTTGGGACAGTTCCCGTACTACCTGTTCAATTTCTCACATTCTTTGCCAAGATGATGTGAATGCAATCACAGGCTGTGTTTGGGCATAACCAAGAGCAATCGATCCCAGAGGTCTGACTGGATTCCAGCCTCCACTCACCCGTATCGCCGACTCGGGGCCGGCGAGGTTCGCCAGCAGCACGCTAGATGGCAGCGCCACCGAGCGCGCCGCCAGGCGGCCGGCCCAGCGCGCCGGCAGCAGCGTGTAGAGCGCGTGCGTGGCCAGCCGGCTGACGGCGGCGTCGGCGGACGTCCTCAGGTCGTCCATGACCTGGCGGGCGGCCCAGAGCCGCGGCACGGCGCCCTCGGTGCCGGTCGGCAGTCGCAGCTGCACCGCTGCCGACGTGTTGGAGAGGCGACAGTCGCCCGACGACTCGCGACGGCGCAGGTCGACCGGCGTCACCACCTGTCGAGCAGGCCGTGTCCGGCCGGGCAGTGTCCGCATGTGTCACACGGTCCGCATGTGTTACACGTCCACCTTCAGGCAGGCCGCATGTCACACGTCCGCATGTCGGGCAGTGCCGCATGTGTCACACGGTCCGCATGTGCACACGGTCCGCATTGGGAGTGTCCGCATGTGTCACACGGTCCGCATGTGGGCAGTGTCCGCATGTGTCACACGGTCCGCATGTGTCACACGGTCCGCCTGTCAGGCAGTGTCCGCATGTGTCACACGGTCCGCATGTGTCACACGGTCCGCATGTTGGGTAGTGTCCGCATGTGTCACACGGTCCGCATTGGGAGTGTCCGCATGTGTCACACGGTCCGCATGTGTCCCGGTCCGCCTGTCAGGCAGTGTCCGCATGTGTCACACGGTCCGCATGTCGGGCAGTGTCCGCATGTGTCACACGGTCCGCATGTGTCGCACAGTCCGCATGTGTCACACGGTCCGCTGGCAGTGTCCCATGTGTCACACGGTCCGCTGTCGGGCAGTGTCCGCATGTGTCACACGGTCCGCATGTGCCACACGGTCCGCATGTGCCACACGGTCCGCATGTCGGGCAGTGTCCGCATGTGTCACACAGTCCGCATGTGTTGCACAGTCCGCATGTGGCCACACAGTCCGCATGTCGGGCAGTGTCGCATTCACACAGCCCGCATGTCGGGCAGTGGGTGCAGTGTCCGCATGTGTCACACAGTCCGCATGTCAGGCAGTGTCCGCATGTGTCACACATGTGTCACAATCACGATTCAGTTAGTTTGCTGTTCATTAGATGTCGACATTTCAGGGGAGGCAAGAACTTCGCCAGGAGTTCGAATTTTGCAATGTGGACATATAATAGGCCTCTTCAACAAGGGGACTGCCGTGTTTGTGCTGAACTAGATCAGGCGCCAGAGGATGCGGTAGACGGCAACACTAACGTGACCCTTGCAGCTGAATGTGTCCTGGACCATACACATTCAGCAAAGGTATTTGTTACCATGGATCACGAGCTCCTTGGGCTGACATGAAGCCAACATTGCCAATGCGTTGCCCATGTCGTATCTACGAAATTTTCCCAAAAGCATGCATATTGTTACATTACTCTCGCATACCCAGCTATTCTGTGGGACGGCGCTTTCTGCCCCATAAACTATTCGTTCACCTTAACCGACGCCAGCCGACATCCTACAAGGACCGACCGGAGCCAGCAAAGACTCAAAACGAGTTGTGTCTCTTTAGGGAAAACCCATCACGCCCGAGTGTGTAGCAAACATACATTCTGAATATTAAGCGTTTCTCAGTCCCTCATGCCACTTCAGTACCAGTACGGCAACGCATTACATATACAACAATGAACAGCACCTGGTCTATCCACCAAGCAGTATTTGTGCATTGGCTGGCCTCCTATCGGCCAGGAAGCTCCCGTTTCGGTCAGTGGTTTCCGTGCGGCTCGAGGCCTCCCGTGTCGGTCAGGGGCCTCCTCAGTCGAGGAATGGTTTGCTATCGGCCGGCGAGCTCCTGTTTCGGTCAGTGGCTTCTTTGCTGCTCGAGGCCTCCTGTGTCGGTCAGGGGCCTCCTCAGTTGAGGAATGGTCTACGTCAGATAGGATCTTCCTTTGTTGGTGAGGGGCCTCCGATACCAGTGACGAGTCCTCCAATCTCATATGGCAAGGGAATAATAGTGCCGGTCAGGGACCTTCTCTACCGGGGCCTCTTGTGTCCGATAGGCCCAAATACTCTACATATCACAGGCATTCCTGTGATTGCTAGTGGCTCCCTCCACCGATAAGAGATCCTTGTGTCGGCCAAGGGGCCTCTTGCATTAATCAGAGAGCGTTCTGCGTCAGGGACCTCCTTGCCATTGCAGGACCTTATGTATGCTTGAGCGGGCCTCGTATCTCCTATGCCCTAGCTTCTGGACATCTATTGCGGTGTTCATGTCCACGCTTATTCAAGCCTTCTGCAAAGGGTTAAATAAGCTGTTGGAGATTATGGTCAATAAACAATACGCAATGTCGGTCTGGAGCCTCTTACGTTGGTCAGGGGCCTCCTGAGTAAGGAAGAAGTCACATTCTATGTCGGCGAGGAACACCTGTATTAGCGAAATTCCTCATATCTTCCATGTCGGGTCCCCTATGTCTCGTCCATTGCCTACACGTGTGTCTATGCCACTGAAGAGCCTCCTGAATCAGTGAGGACCTCCCCGCGTCGGCCTTAGGGAAACCTGGGATGTAGAGTCCAGTGCGGACCATGGCTAAGTCTGCCCTCGAGGTCCTCGAACACTCACACGCGTTAGTGGCCGGCTTCCGCCCGGCCTTTGTGGGGCAGCCGCCACAAAGCGTGACTGTCAGCGACCTTCGTCCCAGTTCCCCGCACGGCCTGCTGGACTCCCCTGACACATCGACATCATACGCGTCTGATAATCGGAGGCACTTTTAACTCACATCAGGGTCAAAAACGGCACCGGCCCGTCAAATGAGGGCAATGAACGGGTTTCTAGAAAGAAAGAGAAAAAAAGAAATATGGCATGGTTGTGCACATGCCAGTCTTACTGACGGCTACTGCACTGTGCTGCATGCTTTTACTTGTAATAGCTACCCTCTCAAGGCATAAGAACTGCTTCACTGTCAATTCATATAGTGACATGATAATTTTGCCGCTGCGTCATGGCCCTACACACAGGTGTCGCGTAACTGCGCTTTATTATTTGGGAATATTAACAATTGACGTCACGGACGTTCCATTGAAAGAACCGACTTAGCAAGCGAAATGGCACCCATCCACATTTTGACAGAAAGACAGACAGACTTCATCGAGGTCATCTACAATTGACTCGTGGTTATTATGACATCGCGTCAAATAGATAAAACAACACGACACAAAAGGTCAAACTCACAGAATAAAAAAAACACAGCAAGTCGAGCAGTCAATCAGTCCGGCACGGGCGGGCGGCACGTCAAACAGATACTACCGTAGGTGGCGACCAAAGATCGACACGCGAAGTCGCGTCAGCTCAGGAGGCAGTTAGTTGTGCATGTGTGGCGCTCTGGAGCTAAAAAGTAAGGCTGACACTCTGAGTGTTGTTCTGAAGATATGCCGAAAACCAGGAAGTATCGATGCTGTGGAGATTTAATTTTGACAGGAGTTTTGAGTGATCTATCACATCAAAGCACTTGCTCAAATCCAGCAGGCAGAGAAGGGACACCGCATGGTCGCATGCGGATAGGAGCTGGTCAGATATGGAGGTCAGGGCGGTTTCCGTCAAGTGACGAGGACGGAAGCCGTGCTGAGTTTGAGAGAGGAGGTGGTTATCGGACAGGCAATTGCAGAGTTGCTGGTGGATGGCACGCTCTACAATTTTCGCAATGACTGGGACGATGTAGATAGGACGGAAATTGGAAGGGTTACAGGGATCACCGGACTTGAATATGGGATGGAAGTGGGAGTGCTTCCAAGAATCAGGAACATCGGATTGGGTAATGCTGGAATTGACCAAATGCAGGGGCACCTCACCTAACAAGTCAAAGCACACCCTGAACATGTGGATGCTGATGCCGTCCTTGCCACAGGCTGACGAGACGTTCATCCTGAAGGCGACGGCTCGCAGCCCAGGTAGCGACAACGGTACCAGCGTAAGCGAACAGGCACCGACACGCGGCAAACGGCAGGAGATACTCGGCGTCGCTCCCATACTCCTAACCTCGTCAGCCACGTACGGGCTCACGCGGACAAAAAATCGGTTAAAGTCATCAGCTGTCGCGTCGGGCAGCTTACGAATGGCCTGCTTGCCGCCGACAAATGACCTGACATGGCGCCACATTGACCTCCGTCCATCCTCACGGACTGGCCGCTCAACATCGTTGAGGCCGATCGTCGTGCCGGTGACGGCCTCTGCAGACGCCTTGAGCCTACTTGCTTCCAACGTTCTCGCAACTGCAAGCTCCATGTCTTCTCTGTTTTGCTGCTGCACAATTTTTATTCACGTTTTGTCCGTGTACGGGTGGTTTCTGCAATTTCGTGGATGCGTGATCGATCTGCCGAAGTACTTCATCGACATCGACAGAGTACTTGGCTCTTGGGTGGGAGCTTCATTCCACATGATGAGCTCTCGCGGCTTTTCTGCCTTCGTGTTCCGCCTTGTTTTGTGATGCTCCGGGTGCTCGTGCCGGTGACGGCCTCTGAAGGCGCCTTGAGCCTATTTGCTTCCAACGTTTTCGCAACTGCAAGCTCCATGTCTTCTCTGTCTTCGCTGCACGGTAACCCCTGCGGCAGCATTTCTGGATGCGCCCACCAGACGTCCGACTGAATATACGTCACAGTCTTGTTCTGCTGAAGAGTATGGTGCAGCTGCTCGAAGCAGGTGGCGAGTCCCCGAGTACAGCCATGTCCATTTTGCACCTGAGCCACGTCGGTCAGTGCACGCCAATGATATGCTAGCAGGTCACCCTCAGATGCTTGGCGTCGTCTCCCTCGGGGAAGTCTTGCTCGCGGGTCGACAGACCAATGACCCGGCTGGGCGCCGTCAGCCACCCACCGGTGGGTCGATGGGTCGATTCCGAAAGTGGCCAGACGCTCTGTCACGTGTCGGGAACATATTGCCCTGACCGTGTCGCATCCATAGCTCTGATCGTTACACAAATCTCGCTTGACTTCTTGGGAGATTTGTGGTGGCTTTGGTTCGATCGAGAACCTCGTAAATTTCTTCTTGTCTGGCAGCTGATTGGCCGTTAATAGGGTATTGCCCAAGGGGTGTAAGGAGTAGAAAGAAGAGAGAGAGAGAGATACAGTGAGAGAGAGAGAGAGAGAGAGAGAGAGAGAGAGAGAGAGAGAGAAAGTGAGAGAGATAGACAGAGACTGAGAGCGAGAGAAAGAGAGAGACGTTTTTGATGTTTTTAGTGACGTGTCGTCAACTTCGCAGATATAGAGACAGAGTCAGAAGCCGGGACCGAGACAGACAGCGAAAGAAAGAGAGAAACATTCGTATTTATTTTTATTGGGATATCGTCAATTTCGCACATATCACTTAAATAGCTAAATTAAAGGCCTAATGAATGAATTCAAGCGGTTTTTTTTTACCCCGCAACGCTTTCATTGATTCCTACGAAATGTTTTGTTCCTTCTTATGTCATGTCAAGGGCTGAATACATCGCTTCATCGAAGCAAAAACCGGAACATCGATTTTTTTATGTTCCAGTGGACACTTCAACAGGAGGGAAGATGCAGACGGCTGTAGATCAACATTTTACGAAGGCTTGAACAAAATTTAACAGGATAATTACTTGAAGGATGATTATCCAGGAAAAGCTCGTGGTGTCGCCTTTAGTCGCAGGCACTACATTGCCTGGCACTCTCTCATGCGAAAATGTAGGTGGTATGTGCATATATCTGCGCTAAGAATTACTAAACCGGAGAACAGCAAGACGGTAGATTTTCACAATTCTGTAAGAAAAATATGTTATCAAGCATGAAGAGCATCCCAATTTTTGCTTCCATAGCACCATATATTCCCCAAACATTACTAAATTACTTCGTCACTCCGAGGAGCAATCATGCATTTCAATATTCCTCGTCAAATTATACGTTAATGTTTGTTGCATTGAAAACCTCTTAGAATGATGACGAAGAAGCGCCCCTAGGGTACCGGAACGCTCTTCTCGTTCCAGCATATACTTTAAAAAAAAAAACGATTTTACTGTCTCATCGTTGCGCGACCAGGTTTTCCACGGTGACACAGGACCGCCTCTAACCTTCAGTAGCGGCAACAGTTGTCTTCGTTATTGTGGTTTTATGGCGCCTCCACCAAAAAATGTAGTCTGCCATGTGCCCAGTGGCGCAGCCAAGAGAGACCCGGAGCTCAGCTCCCTCCTTTCCCCTTCACAACAAATACGCTAGATCAAGAAAAAACATTTGTGTATTTGCGCCACGCGACACGAAGATTTTCGGCTCGGGAAGTGGTGCCATCGAAATAACATTTTTGGTGCTCACCCCCATTCGCTGCTTCAGAACAGCCTGGCTGCGGCCCTGTGGGTGCATGCAGTAGATTATTTACGATACCTCGATGTGACCCAGTGGTTGTGCGAGTCGATCTAGAACTGCCGATACAAAACAAAAAAACGCATTCGTACAAGAGAACCACAGAGGTCCTGCGCCGACCCGGACACCATTCCCTCGACTTCCACCTATGCACCGTACTGGTCGTCTCCGCGGGACACCAGACGGACAACGGACGGATATCGGGCGTACACAGGGCGAATACCGGACGGATTCCTGGCGGATACCGGGCGTATACAGGGCGGATACCGGGCGGACAGAGGGCGGATACCTGACGGATACCGGAAGGACACCGGACGGACACCGGACGGATACCGGGCGGACACAGGGCGGATATCGGGCGGACACAGGGCGGACACCGGACGGATACCGGGCGGACACAGGGCGGATATCGGGCGGACACAGGGCGGACACCGGACGGACACAGGGCGGACACAGGGTGGACACCGGGCGGACACCTGGCGGACACAGGGCGGACACAGGGCGGACACCGGGCGGACACAGGGCGGACACCGGGCGGACACAGGGCGGACACAGGGCGGACACCGGGCGGACACAGGGCGGACACAGGGAGGACACAGGGCGGACACAGGACAGACACCGGACGGACACAGGGCGGACACAGGGCGGACACAGGGTGGACACCGGGCGGACACCGGGCGGACACCGGACGGACACAGGGCGGACACCGGACGGACGCCTTTGCCCGGACCTCGTCTCCGGCGTGGGCGAGTCGGATCGAGCGCCGCGGAGCCCGGGTCGGGGGCGCGCCCAAGTCGCCCTCGGAGTCGAGGGCGCTCGAGTCTCGGTATTTCCCAGGGTGATGCACCGGGCGCGCCGCCGCCGCCAGGTGCGGCGTGGGCAGCTGGATAAAACACGGCGCCCGCCAGAAACTAGTCACAGTGTGTCGGCCGGCCTCCTCAGCACACCGACATGGGTAAGACAGCCTATGTCTGTACAGCCCGATACGGCGCGCGTGTCATTACGCAACTCCAGTCAATCGTTCTGAACTTCCGTCGAATGAGCTTCCCTCATGGGCTCCGCTGATGTCAGAGTTTGGAGGGATACGTCCCCATATGTTTTGAGAGGCTCGGGTTACAGCTATGGACATTGGCTGGAAGAATGCACCTAAAACCGCGGAAATCACCCTCAGTCATTTTGTTCCCGTGCTACGTCCTATGTCATTTTGCTCACGGTTGTGCAATAACCGCATACAAAGCGGAAAAGCCATATAGTTTCCACCAGCCACCAGCGAGGGAGAGATCTCCTGGAGCCACGGCAAGAGAGCATTGGGCCATCGGGTGGCGTGAGCAAGAAGCGATCTCTTTTCGGTCGCCGATAACTGTCAGTAATCGTGGCGGGAACGACCAAATGGGAACGACTGAACATGCGATGTGCACACAATCTCACCGAATTGGATGTGCAATTGCTAAGTAAAGGAGGTGTAAAATATTGTTCGGTTTCATTAAATTGTCCGCGGCTGTTTTAACATCAAAGGCTATTTTTATACTGGCGTATGCTTCCAGGCATATCTGCAATTTTAATCTGAAGCACAAGCACATGCACATACACACACAAATTAATTGCACACATATTTACAGTAGGAGATAGAAGCTTCATATCGGTCAGTTCTAAACGACTCCGAAAAAAAATAATAAGGAAAGCTTATCCTATGAGCATAGGCGTAGTAGTGCTAAAAATAAATAAATAAGGAGACGAAATTCCTTCTAAGACAATTCATTCCAAGTCAAGTCCAGGGTTAGTATCTTTGGGAAATGTAGGGAAGTGGTAGCCTCCTCTGTTTCCCTCTCGGTGTGTTCATGCTCTCAATCACTCTATTTGCATTGAGAGATACCTGGCCTAATCTAACTTAATCGACATAAGTTACGGTTATAGTAATGCTACAATCTCAACTTCAACCGAAACGCAGCCGGCTGTAGTAGTGCTAGTGTAGTAGTAGTGGTAGTGTAGTAGTAGTGGTAGTGTAGTAGTAGTGGTAGTGTAGTAGTAGTAGTAATGTAGTAGCAGTGGTAGTGTAGTAGTAGTGGTAGTGTAGTAGTAGTGGTAGTGTAGTGTGTTGCCGCAACCCAGCCAATCGCCGCCTGTGGCGACAAGACATCCACTTCGATGGGAAGTCTGGTGCGGGCGATGAGCTGCGAATTACATCCGCCAAGTCACGCCGGGGCATTCGGTCGTCTTTGTTGGTCAATCTGCGCCAACTGTGGGGCGGCGGCGGGAAGGACGCGTTTTTCCCCGGCCCCGCCCCGGGCGTGGATCGCCCCCGATAGGCTTGCGCGGCCGCGCGAACACAACCGGTTTGTCTCGAACACGCCCCGGGGCGTGTCCGACCTTGGACTGACGGCCGGCGCAGCACGAGCTGCCGGCGGCAGAACCGGCGCGCTGTTCCGCCCGCCGTGCCGCTGTGCCGGCAGCTGACAGCTTCGCCTCGGACCGTCAATGCACGGACGCGCCGGCATAATTGGAATATGTATCGCTGCCCAAACTGGCGCACACGGTAGCCCGTGAGTTGGCAGCGCTGAGCCCATGCAGCAGCGCGTGCTGTTGGTGTTTTCGGCTATTGCGACGTCGAAGGTTGGCAGACGCGATTGCGCAACGTGATGCGACTGATCAGGAGGATCCGTCTGGCCGTTTTCCTATGTCCACAATGGAATGGCGTCACAAGATCAAAGTCATGTGGGCCATAAATATGTAAATATATACATGAAAATAAATAGCATAAGGAAACAAACTAATTATATTGTAGAATAAAGGAGCAAATATAATTGCATATAAGATGGGGGCCATATACACACACACACATACACACACACACACACACACACACACACACACACACACACACACACACACACACACACACACACACACACACACACACACACACACACACACACACACACACACACACACACACACACACACACACACACACACACACACACACACACACACACACACACACACACACACACACACACACACACACACACACACACACACACACACACATATATATATATATATATATATATATATATATATATATATATATATATATATCCATAATGCAGTGTGTGTTCAATACTGTTTTTGCCGCCTCATTCCTATGACTGTACAAGCCCGTATTACGCAGCCCGTAATGGTGCAGCCCCGTAATTGAGCCGGTCTGCCGCCCCACGACTGTGACGCACCCAGCGACCGTTTTGTCGGCCGCCCGACCGGCCGGACACATAGTCAGCGCTCTGAGTGGTCTGAGTGGCCAGCGCTCTGAGTGGTCTGAGTGGCCAGCGCTCTGAGTGGTCTGGTGGCGAGCGCTCTGAGTGGTCTGAGTGGCCAGCGCTCTGAGTGGTCTGAGTGGCCAGCGCTCTGAGTGGTCTGAGTGGCCAGCGCTCTGAGTGGTCTGAGTGGCCAGCGCTCTGAGTCACTGTGGTCCCGTGACGGCTGCCGTCTGCGACGCGGTACTGTCGACACGCTGGCCGTGTCCCCAGAGAACTTCCCCCGATATGTCTGACCTTCCTGGACGGTCGGCCGCATCTGCAAATTGAATATCGGACTTTCGGCCTATAAATTCAGAATGCATACCATTTGCTGTTCGTGGTCTCATAAAAGCATTGTACGAACGTCCTTCTGAGACGCGCTGCCGTTTATTGTCGTTTATTTGCTTTTGCAACTGCACAATATATCACGTACAGAGTCGTTGAACTATTGGGAGTTTTCGCAACGCGCGGTCCTTCTATAATTATTCACCAGCCTGAGATACAACTATCCTGCATACCAATTAACTAGTACATGCATAGATAAGCAATGGATAAGCTCGTGATGCAGATACTAAAGTGTACATGCACAAGGTGGCCTGGTGGAATTGCCCGATGCATCACGAGGGCCTTGTATCACATTGGGCACTATCGTCGCCTTGGGTTGGGGATGGGGACACTCTCCTTGTCGAAATTTCTGCCACTGTTTTCGAAAAACCAAAAGTCCCCGAATTTAAGTCACAACCGTGTGAGGCTAGAGCGGAGGAAGTAAATTCACCCGGCACATCACTCGTGGCGAAGCCTGTAAGTAAGGACAAACAAAGCGCTGCTATGGACATCACAGCTTAATTGATCTCGACTGTATTCCTGCTTTCCATATGCTTTTGAAGCGTACATAGCTTCAGATCTGTCCTATCATCTGTTTTTACTACAAATGTCCGTCCGTATTTGCAGACACCGTGCCATCTTCCTGTATATAGTTCAGGATCGCCCGTTCCGCTTCCATCCATATATGGTCCCTGCCACCCTATCCCGTCAATATACGCGGCTGAATAGAGGATACATCCTCTATAATGAGGTGCCCATTCAGTGGCGGATCCGTGGGATGCAAGGGGTCATTACTCCTAATAATGTATCATAATGATATGGAACAAAATGCACCTTCATTCATGATATTCGTGAATTCGCAATCTATGTGTTGTGGAGATAATTAGGTCATGCCCTTCTCCCTCCCATTTCCAAGCTGGCCATCTTTTAGACGTAAGGCGGTGCAAATGATCTTTACAATTCGGCACGCCCCTAAAAATCCCCCACCATATTAGATGCTTCGTGATTATAGTCGGTACCCCAGCCAGCGTCAGCATTTTGGGCAGACAATCACTTTTCCCCCTTCGCACGGTTATATTTACAATGCCGAGTCCCGGTTGCGATACGTTCCAGGGTAGTTGCCCTCATTGCTTGCACGTTCAGCTGAATGGAGGCTTTGAAGCATTTGGGACTTTGGAGCTTTGGGTATTTGATGCACTCGAAGCTTGTCAGAAGTCGTGATTATAAGGATCAGAGGGTTTGAAGCACTGGCGCTTTCCAAATTTTAGTTTTGAAACACTGATCTTTTTTAGGCACGGGGCTATGAATTCGCCCAACGAAGGTTCCCACTCGTGAGGTCTTGAGGCCACATCTAAGCTAAAAATCGAAGAATTGAGGATTTGCGGTTCTGTGGGACTTCTGGTATCTGATATTCACTCATCACGTCACAGTACAAACAGAAACTTCAGCCGCCAATGTCACCTTCACGTAATGTCTCACTATCAATATTGTGTCCCTTAGCACAATCAATACATTTTATGGCGGTAACTTTCAATCAGATTTGCAAAGTTGTCATGCACACGTCATGGCATCATGCATCATGTTCATCTTCTTTTTTTCCTCCGGTACCACAGCATTTGTATTCCTTCCTCATTTATGCGGTAATATTGTATTTGCTTTCAGGCCCAAGCGCTTGAATTTCTGCGCAAGATTTATCGGTGGATTTATAAATTCGCAGGGTGTCAAAGTGATCGCTGTTACCGCGAATCATAAGGTTTACCTTGAATCATCAGGTTTTTATCGAATCATAAGACTTCCCTCGAATCACAAGTTTCCTCGAATCATAAGGTTTTCCTCCAATCATAAGGTTTTCCTCGAATCATAAGGTTTTCCTCGAATCATAAGATTTTCCTCGAATCATGGTCGGGTCGGCTGACTATCGGCTCCGGCTCGGCTCCGTCTTCTGGAGCTGGCGGCCGGATCGGACGTGCACCTGACGGACGCTCTTCAGTTTCAGCACGCGTCGTCTTGGTGCTGGCGCTGGCTGCCATGCTGGTGCTGAGTGAGGGGGCGCCGCAGTTCCACCGTCACTTCGGCCGGCCAAATCGCCGCTTCAGCCGGCCCGACCGCCGCTTCAGCCGGCCCGACCGGTTCAACAGCTTCAACAGCTTCAATCGGCCCGGCAACAGCTTCAACAGCTTCAATCGGCCCGGCAACGGCTTCAACAGCTTCACGCGGCCCTCCTTCGGCGGCGGCGGCGGCGGCTCGTCCAACACGCAGGCCAACGCCAACGTTCTGCAGGGCACCCAGGGCAACAGCCAGATCACCCAGGTGTCGGCGAACGTGCTGAACCAGCAGCAGAACAACCCGAACGGCGTCTCGCTGTCGGGCGGCCTGGCGATCGCCAGCAACCTGCAGCTCAACAGTCCGTTCGGAAACATCAACCTGTCCAACGCGCAGGCGCAGACCGTCAACCAGGCGCAGAACTTCGGCGGCTTCGGCGGCTTCCGGGGGTAGTGTCAACCAGCCGACACCACCGCACGGTGGCAGGCTGGCCAAACTCACTCACACACGGGGTGGTGCGCGTGCTCGCCTGTGTCCGGCCGTGACGTCGTTGCCGGCGCTCAGTGTCGGGCTGTGTTGTGTGCTCCGGGAGGACACTGAGCAGCGAGCGATGTTGTGCTGTGGCGGTGTCAGTGCGGAGTTGCCGTGCTGTACGACAGCTGGGAACTGTTCGGAAGCCGCCTGCTGGCCACTGATACTCGATTTTCTTCTAGGATACTCATCTCTTAAAACGTTTGACACTGCGTGAATGCGGGACCAAGTGAACGCAGCTCACGCGCACTACGCCTCAAGAGACAATCAGTGTCTTCGTCTGAAGTGGCTTAAGCGAATCGTCGTGCTGGCTCCATGGTATTGATCATCACGCAACCTTCATTCCATCCGTCCATCACACATCTTTAAGTAAATATATTATAAAATGCGTTGTGGAATAAGTTTGTTGCAAGATACAGAACGCCGTATCTATGCCTTGCGGAAGTTGACCCCGTTTGACCATATACTTGATCTGTTAATTTTCAGAGGTGGTATGCATAAGCAGTCGAAATATCGGCAGTCAGCGGTGTTCACACATTCCGCCCTCGCTGGCTGGGCGGCCCCAGCCAGTATTGCACCAGTGCATTTGCTGACGTGAAGATGTGTTTTCTTCGTGTCTAAATGGGAGCGACAATTCAATCAGCGGGGACAGGTTTATGTCTTCCCAAACGTGCAAGTGACAGGCATGACAGAGACCTGAAATATTAGGGGAATAAACCCAGGCTTTTGAAATATTGCTTCGGACATTTCGACTGACCGCATAGAAAATGCACCAACTCATTGGAAAAAATATGAATCGAATGCAATATATTTCGGCGATTAAATATACACGCTATGCATATGTAAATCGAAAGCAGCACCATCTTCTGACATCGCAATTGACAGCTTTGAGGAAGAGTAACCTTATGCACCTTTCTGTAACTTTGAGATAGTGGTCAAGGAAGCACTGTTCGTTTCAAGGGCTTGGAATGCTCAAAGAACGAGATCTAAACCATTCGAAAGCTCAGCATATGCGAATTACGAAGATGCAATTTTAAATGAAAATATATGGATCATTTTTTTTTAACGTACCCTAGCTTGATGTTGCCATTGTTTCAGTTGACCGTGCACTCAAGCTACGGTAACGCAGCTGACTGATTTGTGGGTATCTATGAACTACTCAAATTGTCGGAAACAATATCCAGTAGGCTACACTAAGAACCTCTCACAGCGGGTAAAGAGATTAATAAGACATTGGCCCTCCATGCATTGGAATCACATCATCTTGCTTTAGGTGACTTCATGCTCCTGAAGTCACCCCTAACGACACGCCGCCTGAGAACCGGTCGGTCTGGTAAGTGACCATAACATAGTTAGATTCAAGGCACATGTAGGGGAAATTATCAAGGATAATTTGGTAAAGGTTCAAATTTCAACAGCGCAGACTTTGACTACATGAGAGCGGCTTTAAGTGCCATCAGATGGGAAGAAGAATTTTCCAATTTAAATGCCTGTGAAATGTGGGAAAAGTTCAAATCTTGCTTGAAGGAAATTCAGATTAGACATGTCCCCCAAAAGCAAAGACGCAAAAGAAGGGTAGGAAAGCCAGCATGGCTTACACCAGACTTGATAAAAGCAATTAAGGGTAAAAAAAACTGCATTTAGAATCTTTGAAGAAGCCTCAAATGTCGTTAATCTAAAGGCGTATCGAAAAGCTAGAGACACTGTGAAGCAAAAAAAAAAGCAGCAAAGAGAGCAAAAGAACTGGATTTTGCTAGAAACTGTAATGGGGACAGTAAAAAGTTCTTTAGTTTCTACAAGCTGAGTGAAGTTTCTAGCACAATTGGTCCACTGGAAGTAAACGGGACTACATTGGGTGAGGATAGTGAGATGGTTGAGGAGCTGAGCAAGCAGTTTAAATCAGTGTTTACATTGGAAGATATGACCAATCTGCCGACCGTACACCATAGTTCAGTGACATGGGATCTGACAAATGATGTTGATTTCATTGATAGTGATGTTGTTTACAATCATATCAGGAAAATAAAGCCAAACAAGGCAGCAGGACCTGATGATATTTATGCTAGGGTGTTGCGGGAAACTGAAAATGAACTGCCATTTCCACTTAGTATAATATTTTGTAGATCAGTTTCACAAAATGAAATTCCAACCGATTGGAAAAGGGCAAATGTAGTTCCTATTTTCAAGAAAGGAGAAAGAGGGAAGGTTGAAAACTATAGGCCAGTAAGTTTCACATCCCTAGTCTGCAAGGTACTCGAATCAATTATCAAGGATAGAATAGTTAGTTATCTGGAAGGTAGCAGATTGATTCAAGATACTCAACATGGGTTTAGAAAAGGACGATCGTGTCTCACAAACCTCTTGGACTTTTTGAACTTCGCCACAGAACAATTTGATCAGGGAAATCAGGTTAATGTAGCATATCTTGACTTTAGTAAGGCCTTTGACAAGGTACCCCATAAACGGTTAATGATACAGTTTCAGTCCCATGGTATTGCAGGTAGCATCTTAAAATGGATAGGGTTGTGGCTTTCAGATAGACAGCAAAGAGTGATGCTAAATGGTACAAAGTCATCATGGCAAAATGTTCTTAGTGGAGTCCCCCAGGGGTCAGTACTGGGGCCACTACTGTTCATTATATTTGTAAATAACATTGAAAGTGGCCTAAGCAGTAAAGTTTTGAAATTTGCGGATGATTTGAAGGTCTTTAGGGCAATAACAGGTCAAGATGAGCATATCTCGCTGCAAAAAGACTTAGACGAACTTGTGAAGTGGTCCGAAGAATGGCAAATGAAACTTAATTTTGATAAGTGCCAAATCATGCATGTAGGTAAGCAGCATATGAAGGCTCCATACTTGATGGGTGGCCAAGTGCTATCAGTGACTCAACAGGAGAAGGATTTAGGTGTTATTCTAAACACAAAACTGGGGGCATCAGAACAGACCAAGGAAGCCAGGAAGAAGGCACTGAGAATGCTCGGGGCAATAAATAGGAATGTATCATACAGAAGTGAGGAAGTTATCAGGAAGCTTTACTGTGCATACGTCAGGCCACATTTGGAATACTGCATCCAAGCTTGGTCTCCTAGCTATGAAAAAGATTGTTGGCTTTTAGGAGAGTACAAAAGAGGGCTACACATATGGTTAATGGCATAAGCAACCTGGCATATGAGGAAAGATTGAAGAAATTGAATATGTTTTCACTTAGATATAAAAGGCTGAGAGGAGATCTCATCGAGATCTTTAAATTTTTCCATGGTCTGGAGAGGGGATACCTTGGGGGAAATGTTTGAATTTAACAGAAATGATGCAATTAGAGGTCATAAATTCAAAATTAAAGTTAACCACAGCAGAACAAGGTTAAGGCAAACTTTCTTCACCAACAGGGTAGTAGAACACTGGAACCAGCGGCCAGAAAGCATTGTCAGTAGCAGCACATTGAACATCTTTAAAAACAGCATAGACAATCATTATAAGAATAGAGGGCTTGCTTTTCAGTATTACTGGGAGGGCTGATTGACAGATTTGGTGGGCAACTGGTTCAGTGTACAGAGTGCAACCAAGAAGGGCCCTGTGTCTCATAGTTGCACTAATTTTTTATGTCTTTATGTCTTTATGTTTTTATATATATATATACATATATACCTGGGGTACACTTGAAACTCCCACCCCACCCAGTGGCTGGTGCATACGAGAATAACCAACCGGTTGATATGAACTGTTACTTAACGTCAGTGAATACTTTTCGGTGTGGCTAGATATAGTACCTAATTTACATATATTTTGGGACGCTCCGTATTCGCTACAGATACGTTTCGATACGATGACGATAATTGTGATGCATTGTCAGTTACATGACATTTTACTGTTGTTGGCCGCTGACATCGAAGCTACCTTTCACTAACGTTGTTGTCTCAAGCGACAGGTATGTGCTGGACTCAGAAGCAAGGATCTAATTTCCAGCTCCAGCATTGCCAACTTTACGACACAAAAGTATTCGGCGAAGTAGTTCAAATCTTAATCTTATTTGGTAGTACAACATAGCGGTGTGCAATCGATAGTTTCATCCAGATATCCTGACATGCTAAAGCGTGACCGCTGGCTGAACTTTTTGGAGTTGACCTCACTTGACCTTGACTCATTCGTTGACAGTAAATGACCGGACCAAATTAAGGTGGTGAACTGAAATGCATGTCAAATTTCTGTGCGCTGTCACAACGTTTTTCGCTATCCGTGGAAAACCTTACGGGGTGCAAAATGACTCCCGATACTGGTAAAATCGCTTAAATTTCCTTTTTAAAAATGCCGGCTTCAACCGGAAGTCGGTCTGGCCTTGGCCATACCTGCCATACCGTATTATCTGCTCATGTCTGATGCCAAAGGTAAAAGCATATGGCAGGGAACGAGGGGGCAGGGCTCCAAGTCCACGCAGGATTGATATTACGGCTGAGGGAGCCCCATGCGGCTGCCCACCCGGCAGCTGTACCGCAAGAAGGGAGTAAATGTGAATGCCGCCCGACACGACATTGGCTACCACCTGTGTATCTAGAGCATCGGTGGTACGAGATATTCCCGCATCACCCTTGGATACGCGGAATGAATCTCTGGTGACGTGTCGCATAAAATACCGGCAAATTTGCTTGTCACAACAATCCTTTCAGACGAAAGGTGGGAACACAATGAAGCAAAGAACAATCACGCCAGAAGCTTGCCACACTTGGGGTGGCATCAGAATGTCTGCATTTCATTGACATTCGGCAAGTGAACACTTGGCCATGACTGACAGAATCTGCTCAGGTATATATAGGCTTTGCAGCCGAGGTTTAATCACACACAGCCTGGCAACATGAGAACCTTCGTATTGTTGTTGATCCTGGGTATGTCAGCGGCTAAGCCGCCACCATCCCTTTGGAAGATGAAGCCCTTGGCGGTACTCGAGAAGGTCTCCACTTCCAGGCCGGAGCCCTTCGACAGCACAGTGGCAGCTTCCCGCGCAGTTATCGGCTGTGGCTCACATAGTCTCTCCGTCGGCAGCTACACGATCGAGTCCCCGAACCACCCATCGAACTACGGCAACAACTTCCAATGTACGTACAGCCTGACGCCGGCGGCGGGTGTCACCGCCCTCAGCATCTCATGTTCCGCGTTCGACGTCGAGCTGCACGGCACGTGCAGCTATGACTGGCTCAAGGTGGACGGCACCGAGTACTGCGGCACCACAGCACCCCGCGTGTCCAAGTCCGGCCCGCTGACCGTGGAGTTTCACACGGACCACTCGGTGGTGAAGTCGGGATACCGGTGCACGGTCGTCGCTACCTCCCTGAGCTGTGGCTCGCACGCCCTGACTGCCGGAACCTACACCATCATCTCACCCAACCATCCCGCAAACTACGATGTCAACTACGACTGCGCCTATTCACTGACGGGCGCCAGCGGCGTCATTTCGCTGGCCATCTCGTGCAGTGCTTTCAACCTGGAGTCTCACTCTAGCTGCAGCTGGGACTGGCTGAGGGTGAACGACAACAAGTTCTGCGGCACGTCGGGTCCCAGCGTGACAAGTAGTGCTCTGAACATCGACTTCCACTCTGACTACTCAGTTGTCAAAGCCGGTTTCAGGTGTACAATCCAGGCCCAGGCGGGGGGCTCCTGTACGTGTGGCGTGGTTAATCGCGCCACCAGGATAGTGGGAGGGGTGGAGACGGAGGCCAACGAGTACCCGTGGCAGGCGGGTCTGGTCAATCCCGGACAGACGCGCACCTGGTGCGGCGGCAGCCTCATCAACGACCGCTACGTGCTGACGGCCGCCCACTGCACCAGCGGAAAGACGGCCTCCGAGATCCAGGTGCTGCTGGGGGACCACAAGATCAGTATCTCAGACGGCGAGACGCGCCACATAGTCGCTCAGATCATCCAGGACCCTGCCTTCACCTCGGTCGGAAGCGGCCACGACTACTCGCTGCTGAAGCTGTCGGCGCCGGTTGGTTTCAACACCCGCCGCCGGCCCGTCTGCCTGCCGACCGCCGGCAACACGTACGCCGGCGCCACCGCCATCGCCACCGGCTTCGGCAGGATCGGAGCCACCCGGCCGCAGGCCACCAGGCTGCAGGAGGTGGTGGTGCCCGTCCGTCCCGACTCCGTGTGCTCCAACTACTGGAATGTGCGCTCCACCACCATCTGCGCCGGCGGCCTGCCCGAGGGCGGCAAGTCGGTCTGCATGGGAGACAGCGGCGGTCCGCTCATCACGCTGGAGAACAGCAAGTACGCGCTCATCGGAGTCGTCTCGTACGGCAGGGCGTGCGCCCACCCCAACTATCCGGACATGTATGCTCGGGTGACGGCGGCACTGTCGTGGATCCGGACCAACACTGCCGACGCCACCTACTGCAGCTAGGTCTCGCAACCACCGACAGCATCTGGACACCTGTACCAACACTGCTGACACCACCTACTGCACCTAGGTCTCGCAACCACCGACAGCATCTGGACACCTGAACCAACACTGCTGACACCACCTACTGCACCTAGGTCTCGCAACCACCGACAGCATCTAGACACCTGGACCAACACTGCCGACGCCACCTACTGCAGCTGGGTCTCGCAACCACCGACAGCATCTGGACACCTGTACCAACACTGCTGACACCACCTACTGCAGCTAGGTCTCGCAACCACCGACAGCATCTGGACACCTGAACCAACACTGCTGACACCACCTACTGCAGCTAGGTCTCGCAACCACCGACAGCATCTGACACCTGTACAACTGGATACAGGTTGAAAAGAGACACCTGACCAACACTGCCGACGCCACCTACTGCAGCTAGGTCTCGCAACCACCGACAGCATCTGGACACCTGTACCAGCACTGCCGACACCACCTACTGCAGCTAGGTCTCGCAACCACCGACAGCATCTGGACACCTGGACCAACACTGCTGACGCCACCTACTGCAGCTAGGTCTCGCAACCACCGGCAGCATCTGGACACCTGGACCAACACTGCTGATATCACCTGCTGCTGCATGGTCTAACAGACACGCGGCAACTAGGTACGGAAAATTAAGCAATGGACGATCGCACTGAATGTTATCGCACAGAGTGTTTGAGAAACTCATACATATGTATGTGTATTAAGGTGGATGAATAATATATGATTGGATTTAAAAAAAAGCAAATTGTGTCATGATGTGGCTCTGTAGGATGTTCAAAAACAAGGTTTTTGGAATTGAGATAGTCTTCTCGTTAATTAATTTTTTAACTTTTTTTGTATTGCGATTATCCAGGTTTCTTTTGCAACTGACTTCAAACCTCCGATGCACTTCTGCCTTTCCCTGCGCATCTTCCTTCTGTTCTTTTCCATGTCCTATCAACTTCATAACTAGCCCAACGGCCACCAACGTCCGCCAACGTTCCAATGGCCGTCGTTGCACGGTCGTGTAACCGCCAGCGATCGCCCACCATCGGCCGTCTCCCTGTTCCTTACTGACACCACCCGAGTCATCGATGCCAGTTCCGAACACTGAAATTCCATCGGGTTCATGATTGCTCAGTGGACTGCAGGGTTTCCATGATTTCTCCAGGGGCGGATGTTCTTCACACTCTTCCTCTCCCTCTCCTCCCAGAAGGAGAGGGAGAGAGAAATTCGAAATAATCTATCTCCCTCTCCCCCTCTCTCTCACTCTCTTACTCGCTCAATCACTCACACACTGACTGACTGACTCACTCACTCAATCACTCACTAACATACTCACTCACTCACCCACTCACTCACCCACTCACCCACTCACTCACTCACTCACTCACCCACTCACTCACCCACCCACTCACTCACTCACTCACTCACTCACTCACCCACTCACTCACTCACTCACTCACTCTCACTCACTCACTCACTCACTCACTCTCTCGCTCTCACCCTCACTCTCACTATCTCCCTCTCCCCCATAGGAGATATAGAGGGAAATCCGAAAATAATATCTACCTCTATATCTTTCTCTCTCCCTCTCTCTCCCTCCCTGTCTCCCTCTCTCGTCTCACTCTCTCACTCTCACTCTCTCACTTTCTTACTCTCTCACTCTATAACTATCTTACTATCTAACTATCTCACTATCTCACTCACTCACCCACTCACTTACTTACTCACTCACTCACGCACTCACTCACTCTTACGCTCACTCTCACTCTCACTCTCACTCTCTCTTACTCTCTCTCTCTCCCTCTCTCTCTCTCTCTCTCTCTCTCTCTCTCTCTCATCCAGTATGTTAAGATATTCTGCTGGGTCAGTCAGACGCCTGTCTACCGACGCATCCATCCCATGACGTCATATATATATTGGGTGATGCCCCTGCCATTCAGGTGACGGACGATCAAATCCTGCGGGTGGGTTTGTTCGCGGTCTAGCGAGCCCATGGGCCGGCGGCACACTGTCGCCACGCAGGAACGACATGGCACGCCAGAGGGGAGAAGTGGGGGGGGGGGGGGGGGGGGGGGCCATTCCGCGCCGTCGGTGTCGACGTTCACGCTCCGGTTGGGAATGGTAGCACAACACAGGCGGATCCTGCTGCAGGCGGGAAGCCCGCTAACTCGCTCGGAGCCGAGCGGCGACGAGTTAATGACTTTCATAACTTTGTTTCTAAAACCAGATAAATTGCGGTGAGATATAAATCTTTGTTATGCTCCTCGGCACGCCCCTCCCATTGGAGCAGCGCTCCCTACGCTGTCCAACGCTTGAGAAGAGTTGGAAATTTGGCGGTGATTGCTTGTGATCCGTTGTGTGGGCAATAGTTTAAACGTTTCAAATGTGCATAATGATATTCACGTACAATACGCACTATAGATGACCACGAGCAACGTTGAACCAGCGGCAGATTCCGTGATGGTTGAAGGAGGAATTAGATAGCGTCGGACATTTCCTTTCTGGGGCTGTCTGTAGGTATAAGTGACATCATTCTTGGTGGCGAACATATATCACACCTGCAGTGGCGAACATATATCACACCTGCAGTGGCGCACCACATAGTATTCATTTATGCATGCTATCGCGGAGGTGAGCCCAAACACATGAAAAGGTGACTATATCTAACCACAGGAGTCCTATTTTAAAACACATACTTGCGGTCTCTAATTAGTGTCTCTGGTAGCAATATGAATTTGGTAATCATAAGCATAATTATGACAGAAACGCTTGAAATAGAGCAGGAAGTGTATTAGGTTGGAGTTTTTTTCCATCCCTGGTGAAGTGGCAACGTTCACCAATGCATTTGCCAACAAGCAAGCCCAGTGAGTGTTCATTCCGTTTCCGTGTCATAGTAGTACGCATCAATGAAGAATTCGAGGGTTGGTGAGTCTCCTGAAGTTGCTGAGCGCTGTTCATGGGACAAAATTGTAAGTCATAGATTCGCGCCTACATCCAATTTTGTGTCACGAAAGAAGCCTATGGTGATCCTGTAAACTACATTTCTTCATATTTCCCAGCAAAGAACCTCCACAGGGCTACAATACTGGCGCTGATACTCTCATATATACTAAATTGTACTAAAACAAGTAAAACATGAAAATGCGATGTTAGAAGAAAATACTAGCAGTTGCATGACCACTCGGACACAATCATCGAAACTCCACAAGCCTGCGAAGCATCCGCACCCTGGCGTGTGCACCCACCTTGAGGTCTGGTGGCAGAGTGACGCCGCGCGCTCTCATCTCGGCACGGACGGCGCCGGCCGTGGCTGCCAACAGGATCTCGTGCACCGACTGGCGGCTGGCCAGCTTCACCCCATTGATGCACTCCCAGCTGAGACTGCCCAGGCACAGGTCGACTGTCTGGCGCGCGTCGGCGGCGCGCCGGAGCGGCGGCGGTGTGGCGCCGCCCACCAGCCACCCACCCAGCCACCGAGCCGCCGTGACGGGCGTCACGAACAGGGCGCGCACCACGTTCAGCGACAGGACGACGCTGCCGAAGACGGAGCGGGCCGGCGCGGCCGCCGGCGGCGCGTCCGCCAGCGCGTGGCACAGCACGCGCAGCAGGCCGACGCCGTCCGAGACGGCCTGGTGGACGCGCAGCAGCAGGCACGTCTGGCGCGCGTGCGGCAGCCGCACCAGCACGGCGTCCCACAGCGGCCGGTCGGCGCGCAGCCGGCGGCCGAGGCGCGCCGCCACCAGCGCCGCCAGCTCGGCGCCGCTGCCCACCGCCGGCCCGGCCGCCACGTGGCGCTCGACGGCGAACGCGCGGTCGGCGACCCAGGCCGGCCCGCCGGCCGCCGGCACCAGCCGCTGCCGGAGGCGGCCGACGGTGGCCGGCGCGGCCGCGCGCAGCCGCCGCGCCAGCACGCGCCGCAGCTCGTCCAGCCGCAGACCCGCGTCGAAGAAGAGCAGGGCGTGGTGGACGGGCGCGGCGCCGGCGGCGGCCGCCTGCAGCGGCAGCTGGTCGTGCGGCGAGGCCAGGCTGCGCGCCACGTCCAGCTGCCGGCCGGACCGGTGCGCGCGCAGCGTCCGGCTGCCGAGGGCGGCCAGACGGCGCGCCAGCATGGCCAACGGGTAGACCAGCAGGACGACCAGTGTCAGACAGATGCCCACGGTCAGACTGGCTGCCGCCACCAGGAACGACCGCACGAAGCCGCCGAAAATGTCCTCGTCAAGTGGGTGGACGAGCCGCTTCAGGGCCACACTGTCTGTGACGCCAAACGCGGACGAGCAGTCTTTCTCTCCATCACTAATGTAGGCATTATGTTCGTGAGGTTCTTGGCAAACTTCCTGCTCCTCACTAGATACGTGGCAAGAGCCCGACTCTTCGTCAGATTTTTTAGAAGGTTCCGTCCCCTCGACATGTATTTGACAACGTTCCGTCTCAGTGTGAGGTTCTTGACAACATTGCCGCTCATCGACTCGCATACGCCAAGATTCCGGCTCGTCCTGAGGTTCTTGGCTAGACTCCCGCCCCCCGACACGTATACGACAAGGTTCCAGTTTTTCCTGAGATTCTTGGCAATGCTTCGGCCCCTCGGCATGTAAACGGCAAGGTTTCCTTTCCTCCTGAGATTCTTGGCAAGATTCCAGTTCCTCCGAAGATTCTTGACAAGGCTTTGGACCCTCGACATGTATACGGGAAGGTTTCAGTTCCTCCTGAGATTTTTGGCAAGTCTTTGGCCCATCGACACATATATGGCAAGGTTTCAATTTCTCCTGAAATTCTTCGCACGATTTCAATTCCTTCTGAGTTTCTTGACAAGGCGTCGGCCCTTCGATACGCACACAGCAAGATTTTAGTTCCTGCTGAGATTCTTGACAAGGCTTCAACCCCTCGATACGTATGCGGCAAGGTTCCGGCTCCTCCTGAGGCCATTGCCAAGCCTTCGATCCCTCGTGAGGTTCGTGGCAGGCTATCGGCTCTTCGACAGGTGGGTGGCAGGATCCCAGCTCCTGGGCAGGCGTTAGGAAAAGGTCCAACTTCTGAACAGATGCCCGGCGCGTCCCCAACTCCTCAGCGGGTATGTGGCAGCGTTCCAGCTCCTGAGCAGGTGCCTGGCAGGGCGCCAGCTCCTGATCAGGCGGGCAGAATCGCCCCAGGCCCTGACCGGGCGTCTGGAGGTGTCCTCGCCGTCGGGCAGCCCGGTGGCGGTCTGGTGGCTGTTCACGAGGTGCGGGGCGGCCGGAGGACTGTCGACGCCGTGAGCACGACGCGGCACGGCCGTCCGGCGACGACGTGCAACTTGTGCCGGCCGTGCCGCCTGTCGATCCGCGACGGGCCAGCGACTGCATGGCGACCCTGCAACAAGCACCGCGTCGCGTTGAGATGGTGCAGCGCAAGCGGTTTGCCGATTTGCATAGCGGTGCCGACCATGTGTGGGTCTATCGGATCGGAGTTCCTGTTTTGTGCATCGATCAGAACTGGCTGGGACTGGGTCACTCCGTGTCCCAGCCGGTGTCCGTGCCGCTGCGACCTGGATCGCAGCTTGGACCGCAAAGCACCCACGAAACTGGCACCATGTCACCGCCGTAGGTCGGCGTAGTCGCTTGGTCAATGAATGCTTCCATGGAATTATCGGTTACTGCTTTGCAACGTCATACGGCGGATCTGTCATTGCCAGTGGAACGACAAAGCTCGACAAGGCGATGTGGGGCTTAACATGCGCGGCCTGGGAGGAGGAGAGGGAGGTGTTGCAAAAGTAATGCTTGTTCAAGTATTGGTGGTGTGTGCCTAACGGGAATATTTTGGAGACGATGGATCCGCGCTCGCGACTTCGATATTGCTCCCACCCAGGGGCGGGTCAGATCATTGAACCATTTGGCTGCACACACACACACACACACACACACACACACATGCATACATATATACACACTTGGACACGGACACTGGATTCCAAACCCACCATGAGTGAGACTTGACACGTCACGATCGTTCTGGCATGATCACAGTCACCCGAACGTCTCGCCCAGAAGTAGGACCTGGTGTCAGGGGTCGAGTATTAACAGTCGGCCGAGGCCGGACCTGGTAGGTATCAGGGGTCGAGTGTTGACAGTTCAGGTCGGACCTGGTGTCGGGGGTCGAGTGTTGACAGTCGAGGTCGGACCTGGTGTCGGGGGTCGAGTGTTGACAGTCGGTCGAGGCTGGGCCTGGTGTCAGGGTCGAGTGTTGACAGTTGAGGTCGGACCTGGTGTCAGGGGTCGAGTGTTGCCAGTTCGAGGCGGACCTGGTGTCAGGGGTCGAGTGTTGACAGTTCAGGTCGGACCTGGTGTCGGGGGTCGAGTGTTGACAGTCGAGGTCGGACCTGGTGTCGGGGGTCGAGTGTTGACAGTTGAGGCCGGAACTGGTGTCGGGGGTCGAGTGTTGACAGTTGAGGCCGGAACTGGTGTCGGGGGTCGAGTGTTGACAGTCGAGGCTGGACCTGGTGTCGGGGGTCGAGTGTTACAGTTGCGTGACTGGTGTCGGGGTCGAGTGTTGACAGTCGAGGCCGGAACTGGTGTCGGGGGTCGAGTGTTGACAGTCGAGGGCGGACCTGGTGTCAGGGGTCGAGTGTTGACAGTCGGTCGAGGCTGGACCTGGTGTCAGGGGTCGAGTGTTGACAGTTCAGGTCGGACCTGGTGTCAGGGGTCGAGTGTTTACAGTCGGTCGAGGCTGGACCTGGTGGCAGGGTCGAGTGTTGACAGTCGGTTGGGGCCGGACCTGGTGTCGGGGTCGAGTGTTGACAGTCGGCAGGTCGGACCTGGTGTCGGGGGTCGAGTGTTGACAGTTGAGGTCGGACCTGGTGTCGGGGGTCGAGTGTTGACAGTTCAGGTCGGACCTGGTGTCAGGGGTCGAGTGTTGACAGTTCAGGTCGGACCTGGTGTCGGGGGTCGAGTGTTGACAGTTGAGGCCGGACCTGGTGTCAGGGGTCGAGTGTTGACAGTTGAGGCCGGACCTGGTGTCAGGGGTCGAGTGTTGACAGTTGAGACCGGACCTGGTGTCAGGGGTCGAGTGTTGACAGTTGAGGCTGGACCTGGTGTCAGGGGTCGAGTGTTGACAGTTCAGGTCGGACCTGGTGTCAGGGGTCGAGTGTTTACAGTCGGTCAGGGCCGGACCTGGTGTCAGGGGTCGAGTGTTGACAGTTCAGGTCGGACCTGGTGTCAGGGGTCGAGTGTTTACAGTCGGTCAGGGCCGGACCTGGTGTCAGGGGTCGAGTGTTGACAGTCAGTCGATTTCGGTAGTTGTACGGCGATCTTGAGCGACGACAATCGAGCTGACCTTTTACCTCGTCGGCGTTAGTATTGAAGTTCGCGGGTACGCCAAGTAAGGCACCCAGAGAATTAGCTGAGGCTGATTCTGCTGTTAAATTTAAGGGCGGTTTGGGCATTCTTTTAAAATAATACCTAAGTAGGTACTTGACAAAAGAAACAGCTGCGTTCATATCATTGGGAATGGAATTTTATAACTGTCCATGATTACACAAGAAAACCTGGGATATCTCTATACTAAAGCACATTACTCGCAAATCAGTATGTTATAATTTGCTCTTAGAACGGAGACACAAGGACATGAAACAACTTGCGCGAGCAGGCTAACACTGCTTAGATTCATGGAGCTTTGATTCCATCTGGGCATCTATTATTTGTTTTAGGTGTAATTATAGGTGATATTCATCTCACAGAAGACCATCCAGACACCGACACAACCTCTTACACCGAGAATAACTCAGATTGCAACCCAAGCCGACAATCCTAAACATGCTCATATCCAAAATAACCGAGAGGCTGTCTGTTGGTGAAGTAAGATAAATTAAATAATGTCATGCTCGTTAACAACCCAATGCCATCATGTGCCCCACCACGCAAAACAAACAATTAGGCAGCACTGAATGAACGCAAACGCGCAATCTTGGTCGCTTGACCTTGTTTGATTAGCAAGATGTCCACCGAGGGTAATGAAATTTGGATGGGGCAAAGGTTGCTAGTGTCTTCACTCACCCTGAACATTTATGTTGATTGACCCGTGTGAGATCCACCACCTTTCTCCACTGTGTTATGTTCAGGGGTCCTGAATTGTGCATGCTGACATGCCGATGGTAAGTTTAGAAAAATAATGTCAACGGGCAGGCTTGATATCGCATATGATCCGACGCCGACCTAATTATCATCTGAAGCTGGCCTAATTATAATGTGATACTCATCTGCTGCTATTCCGATGTTGACCTGATATTGGCCATATGCTAGCCTGAGGGCCTGGTGCTGATCTCGTGTTGACTGGACGCTGACCTCATACTGACCTGATCCTAGCCGAACGCCAGCCTGATGCTGTTTCCTCCTTGCTGTTTCTCGCACCCGACACGTGATCCTTTCATGCGTGTCTACCGTCGTGCCCGGCGGCGGTTCGCTCCTGGGTTGCTCCTGGGCACCCCAGGCCTAAGAACGAGCCGACGCGGTGGGCGACGGCCACATCAGCCACCACTGGAGAATCGGAAGGGAGAGAGGGAACATAAGGCGAAGGCGACTGGAACCCAACCGCGATTGTTTGCAAGAGTCGCATGCGTCAGAGTTCATCAGACGTGTATTCCCGACCACCGACCCCCCCCCGAATGTCGGCAGTGAGATGTAGCTCGGACGGAGTTGTCGTTTTGTGTGCTCCTTGTCCAGCCATAATGGATGGCTGGAGCCGTCAGCGGACCTTATTGCAGACATTGCATCCTGTCACACGCCTGAGCGTGGAGCAATCTCGCCGCACCCGGCCAGTCTGGAATCAACCAGTATCCCGGCCGGAATGGCACCGACTCGTCTGGCCACATGCTGGATACTGCTCCCAATGGAGGCCCTTAACCCCCCTATCCATCCAATAAAGTCGTGCACCGTCAATGTGGAGCCGTGGCCGTATTGAAAGTGGTGGCAGCCAGACTGCAGCTACGTTAGTTATTGGCTGGTCTTGGCCTCCGTCGTCTGTCTTCTTCTCTTCTCCCCCTCCCTCCCTACCTCCATACCTCCTCCTCTTTCTCTCTCTCTCTCTCTTTCCCTCTCTCTATCTGTCTCTCTCTCGCTCTCCCCTCTCTTTCTCTTTCTCTCTTTCTGTTTCTCTCTCTCTTATCCTCTTTTACCTGCATATTTTGTATTTGTTTATCTGTTCTCTGTATCTCTTCTCCTCATCCACACTCTCTCTCCTCTCCGCGTCTCTGCAAAGCCGACACCGTTGCACCGTGTTGCCCGACACCCGGCCGGGCAGCGGACGGTCCGCACCTCTCGGTCAGACCAGTGGCGGCTCCCCGTCACCTGGCCGGCCGGGCAGCGGACGGCCCGCATCTCTCGGCCAGGGCAGTGGCGGCTCCCCGACACCTGGCCAGGCAGCGGACGGCCCGCATCTCTCGGTCAGATCAGTGGCGGCTCCCCGACACCTGGCCGGGCAGCGGACGGTCCGCATCTCTCGGTCAGAGCAGTGGCGGCTCCCCGACACCTGGCCGGGCGGCAGGGGACGGGCCGCATCTCTCGGTCAGGGCAGTAGCGGCTCCCCGACACCTGGCCGGGCAGCGGACGGCCGCATCTCTCGGTCAGAGCAGTGGCGGCTCCCCGACACCTGGCCGGGCGGACGGCCCATCTCTCGGTAACATGGCGGCTCCCACACCTGGCCGGCAGCCCGCATCTCTCGGTCAGAGTGGCGGCCCCGACACCTGCCGGGCGGGACGGACGGCCCGCATCTCTCGGTCAGACCAGTGGGCTCCCCGACACCTGGCCGGGCGGGCAGGGACGGGCCGCATCTCTCGGTCAGGCAGTGGCGGCTCCCCGACACCTGGCCGGGCAGCGGACGGCCCGCATCTCTCGGTCAGGGCAGTAGCGGCTCCCCGACACCTGGCCGGGCAGCGGACGGTCCGCACCTCTCGGTCAGAGCAGTGGCGGCTGGCCGACACCTGGCCGGGCAGCGGAAGGCCCGCACCTCTCGGTCAGAGCAGTGGCGGCTGGCCGACACCTCTGTCCTGCCTGACGTGACCGCGTCGCTCGCGTCGCCCGCGTCGCGTCGCTCTGCGCCGTGCCGACAGCCGCCGCCGTGCCGCCGGCGGCTGTCGTCTTTAAACAGCGGCCATGCGGAGCCATCAGCCGATTGAAGCGTCGTCACCGACAGTGTACTGTCGGCGTCGGCGCCGCTCGGCCGGTCCGGCATGAGGCTCGCCGAACGTCGGACGCTGGCCGCCGGCCGCCCGTCCGACCGGCAGCGCGAGCTTCCGACCGCCACCTGCTGAACTACCCGACAGTCACGTACAGCCCCGCCACCTCCACCGCACCAAATCAACCTCACCAACAGTCAAGCGCGTGAAGTTACAGTAAACGCTCAGTCAAGATATTCCTCGCAAAATGTGGTGATAATATTGCCGGATTTGTCTAAATCTTGGCCTAGATAGGACGGAACAAGAATGCTTCGCCGCGTGAAAACATGAGACAAGTCAATTGTGTATTGCTAGGCATGGCGTCGCCTCATGCCCCGCATGCTCTTCTCTTTCTTAGGGAGACAGCTTGTCAGACTACATTGTCGTGCCAGGAAAATATAGCTGTCCACCATAGACTTGAAATACTTGACCTGTTGCATCGTGCCTGTATAGCCGACCCTTACCATTCCCGGTAGTCTGCGGGTTGTTTTCTTATTTGTATTCCTCAGCCATTTGCACGCACCGACGATGAGTGACGTCACGAGACGCGATCGCGGGAGTGCAGGCAAGCGCACGACTCGGGATCACACAGGAACTGCCTCCCCATCGCAGAACCGCAGGCGAATCATATCAGAATCAGAAGCAGAATCACCAGAATTATACGTGTCAGTTGGTGTCAGGTTGCTCGCCATCTTGTGTCATTGGAAGAAATGGTGTCAACTGGTGTCCCATAAACAGTGATCAGTCAACGACCTGATAATGGCAGTGGTATGGCGAGTGCCTGCACCTGGAAGTGTGTAAACGATAGCTGGAGTCATTAATAATTCACTTCAGTGTGATCACACTGAAGAATCAAGGCTGCGACTCGCAGCAATCAGGTGCGATTCTTGAAGAACCGCACCTGATTGCTGGCACGTATTCGGTCCAGTTAGGCATTCTAATATCGTGGTGCTGCAAGCACACGCCTTCACATACGCCTACACACACATATATACATGTATATCTGTGTGTGTGTGTGTGTTTGTGCGTCACACATATCGTAAGCGTATATGATGTGATGATAGATGGTAGCGAAACCTCGCATTGGGTGCATAATTATGGTATGATAAAGTTCTGGCTGTTATGCCTTTTTATTTCTGAAAATATTAGCACAGAATGAACAGCTCAGCAACATATATTTAACCGGAGGCAAAATGGACGGTTGACACGCATCATGGCTCTTCCAGGTAACCTTTGCACTTCTCGAGTACACACAATCCAATCATTTTCGAACATTGACAACGACCGAACAGAAGCGGATCCAGGAATTGTCATCGTGAGGGGGGTGGGAAACATGTCCGAGGGGTCGTCTCTGGCTAAAACAAATTGAGGGAGACGGGTACTATCGAACCTTCCTGGATAGTTGCCTTTTTATCTTGGAGGGACACCTCTGGCTGAAAAAATTATAAGTGTGCAATCAGGCCTTCCCGGAGTGGCGCCTTTCCTTCCATGTGGCGGCTTTTCTGTTTTCCCGGCCGGACAGATGTAATCTTCCCATGAATGGGGTGGGGTCGATGGGGTCGTCCCATGTTTTCAATACCCCTCCTCCTTCACCAGCTCCTGCGACGTAATTGGACACCGCTGTGTCATAAGCCGCTCGTACCACGAAGTTTAATCCGGTATACATGCCCAACTAATATACCCACGAGTAATTGCGCCCCAGCATTGGGAATCAAGAAACTACTGAAGCAGAAATTGATTTTCTCAGGCATGTGCAGTGGTGACAGCTGACTCAATATCCCTCAAACACTCACTGATAAGTCCCACGGCGAGACCCGACGAACGTAGGTAGGGGATGAATTCATCGCCTCCCATTTGAGGGAGGGGATGAATTCCTTATGCGAGTGCACGGCGATCGAGTTTGCGATCTCGCGATGTTTCAAATCCGCACGATGTTCCCTTCACTCTGGCAGCTATCCTTTTTCATGTTTTCCCACAGTAGCCTTGTCATATCCTACACAGGGAATTTTGCATGCTACAATGCGATGATAGTCCTTAGGGTGGATACATCGTAGCCTTCTATACTATGTCTTGTATTTTTGCACCCCCTGACGGATTTTGCTGAATTTTCCTCTCAAGCAGCTGAACATGGTCAGGACAATCTGGCACCAATCGCTCTTCTGTCCCTGTCATGCTTGTTCCCTTATGTTACTTTTGGCGTTTTTCTGCATATGCTCAAAATTAAGCCCACGGAAAATTCGAAATCACGAAATCCTGTTCAATACATTCGAATTGCTCATCAGGCTGAAATTCCCAGAGCCCTTCGGAAAAAGCCCATCATGGATCCATCTTTTTGTCCCATAGACTGGGGTGTAGATCTCCCACGTAGCCAAGGGGGTCAAAGTCCTTATTGTCAGGAAGTGTTTTCAGATTTAATGGTGAAAATGACAAATGTAGTTCATTCTATCCTGGTGAATCTTTTGTCTTTGGGCGACTCTCCGGACTTCACTGGATAATACGGACAGATGTTTCAAAAGGTCTGTACTTCGGATTGTCTCGTCAAGCCTTCAACGAACCAAGATTGGGAACACAACATAAACGATCTAGATGCAAGCTTCACATAAATGAGGGACACTGATTCCATTTAAATTATTGCAAGTACTAATTCATTTTAATCACTTTTTGTTCCAGCAATCGACTGCGCTGATATAAACAGAGCAGCGTCATAATATTCTAACATGACACATACAGAGACATACATAGGGGACATCACAAACATTTCACTTCGGATATCATTGAGGGACATCTATATTCGGGTCGATTGCCTCACTTCGAGTCTCACGTTTGAAATGACACAATTGTTCGACTTCGGAGTATGCAAGCCCATTTGCTCCGGTAAATTAACAGCTGTGGCGGGAATGCGGCATATGCGGCACCTGAAAGACTACACTGTGTTGCGCGAGGATATTGCTTCTCGCACTGTGGCGCACGGCGGAGTCCTCATAGCCGTGCACAACTCTGTTCCCTTTCACGAAATATCTATCTCTTCGAATATACAGTGTGTTGCTGCTCGTATAAAAATATCCCGCCATGCCGTTACCATATGCAGCATATATTTACCGCCGGGAGAGGCCTTTCCACTTGCTGAGCTGTCTCAAATGGTGGTGCATCTCACACTACCGGTGATGGTGTGCGGAGATTTTAACGCGCATCACCCTCTCTGGGGCTCAAACATGGTGACGAGCCGTGAACGTGCTATGGAGCGTTTTGTACGAGACTTCCCACTCTGCGTCCTTAACACAGGAAAGCCAACACATTTTACATTGCCCACAGGATAGACCTCTGTGCTGGATCTCACCCTCTGCAGCCCAGAAGTGGCACCATTTTTAGAATGGACCGTGGATGGCGACCCGTGCAACAGTGACCACTTCCCTGTTTGACCTCGTTTTGTTCACCGTGTTCTTGTAAGCCGACGACCCCCCAGATGGATATTTAACATAGCAGACTGGGATTCTTTCCAAGCAAGTATTGAGTGTACACTATGCGACCACTCCGACGAATCTGCTATCTCCGTGGAGACGTTCACGGCGGATATTGTGCGGAGTGCTGAACGGCATATACCTCGATCATCGGGAACATCAGTTCGCGTGCCCGTCCCATGGTGGTCGGAAAGGTGCCGAGAAGCCTTGATAGCCAGGAAGAGGGCGCTTCGTGTCTTTAATAGAAATAGCTGTACGCCAAACTTAATAGCTTTCCGCAAAGCGCGGGCAGCCGCCAGACATACCATCGCTGAGGCAAAACCGGACTCGTGGAAAGCGTATGTCAGCACTCTAAACCGTTCCACATCATTGACATCTGTATGGTCCCGCATAAAACGTTTATCCGGAAGGTGTACGCCACATATCCACTCCCCACCCTGCACATGGCTGGCCGAGACATCATCGACCCGGAAGAAGTGGCCGACGAGATCGGACGAGCTCTATCAGCACGATCGGAAAACAATAATAGTGTGTGCTTCTCAAACTACAAGGCTCGTTGCGAGGCACGCACCATTGATTTTTCAACCACAAACCTCCTTGAATACAACGTTCCATTTTCTATTTCCGAACTGGCTGCAGCTATCAGTACTCTGAGGTGTCGCAGAGGGTCCTGATGCATTGCACAATGACATCATCAAACGTTTGCTTGCAAAAGCCTTAGAAACACTCCTGAAGATACTGAATGACATGTTGACAACCGGCACATTTCCATCTTCGTGGCGGAGGGCAGCCTATGTAAGTTGTAAGCCCCATCTCGTTAACATGCTGCCTATGTAAGTTGTTTGAAAAGATGGTGCATGTCAGACTAATGTGGTTATTAGAACACAACAATCTCCTCATTGTGATACAGAGTGGGTTTCGAAAACATCGGGATCATTCGATAAAAAATCAGGGACTTTGGGGATAGGATTGAGTGAGTTTGGAGTGATTGTAAATATTGCAATTATTTATCAACTGTTCCTGACAATACAGAAATGCATTTGTTTAAAATGTATTGATGCAACTACAGCGGACGCAGCATTCGTTCTCACATCATTTCGTACCTTGAAATAACTTAGCTAAGCTAGCATTATCTGTGTTAACACGCGCACGTCCGGGGGCAGATATCTGCCCCCATACGGTTTTTCCTCATTTGCTGCCAAACTAATCGGGCTAGCAAGGCCAAACCTCGCATAGCTGTTCATTGGTCTTTTCCGCATGTCCTAATACATTTTAAATCCTGGGTCATCTCAGGTCAGGTCACCAGGTCAGGCGAAGTGACCTAACTACACTCGGAGTTCTAGGTGGCATAACTTCCACAACAATTGGGTGATTGATTTCAAACTTATAACATGTCATGATCTCATCAGGGACCATAATATGTATATCGGTATTTTTCGTAGCATTGACCTCTTAGGGGGCAGATGTCTGCCCCCCCCTTCACGGACATACGAAATTGGCGCGGACTTCCGGACGTGCGAGTGTTAAGCAACTCTGACATCATTAAGTATACTTAAACACTCATTTCCCACGTCGGGGTAATTGATAAGGAAACCAGTACTGAACAAACGGGATTGTATTTCGTCAAATACCAGAACGTCGGTGCAGATCATGGAATGCTCCAATTACCATGTGCTGACATGACTATGATCGATTGACGATTCGACCAGCCATACAGAACGTTTCCGGAAGTTCATTTTTTTTGTCTGGCTGGACTGCGGAACTGCATACCATGTTTGTATACAACATTACCATTCCAACAATCAGGTATGTGTAGAATGCAAGTCAATATAATTCTTGCCACACTAATTCATGAAACATTGGTGGTTTTGACACGTTGCACCGCTACTCGCAGCAATACTACCGTTACGACTGTATAGCAGTGCAGTCGTACATTATCGTAGTGTCATTAATCAGCAAAACGGATGTAGACGCCAAGCAAAATGAATAGCCTACAAACCGACCACGACCAGCCAAATGTCGCGTCAACTTACAAATTCACATACGGGAGGACCAGAAATGGTATGGATAACTGGTGCCCTTGCCTGCATCCATGGGGGCGAGGGAGCACATCCGCTTTCAGTAAGTTCGCCTCCTGGATCCAGCGTGGCAGAACCGGCTCACGATAATGTGACGGGCCCGATAATGTTACGAATGACAGCACACGCTAACACCATGGGTGGAATGAATATGCTTTTGAAAAGGCGACGCCAGCGGGCCTTCAGACGGCCGAATGCGTGCTTCACCACTACTCTTGCCGCTCCGAGGCGTGCGTTGTAGAACCTCTTCGCCTAGTCTATCTCCGAAGTACGATCGAACGATCCATTGTACGCCTTCGCCAACCATACCACTTCTCACACCAACATAATTCATCTTATGGCATCTTCAATTTACAGGTTTAACTCAGATGGACCCTTGTGGCTCGTATTAATAGATCAATATCACTTTATGACTCTTGGGCTTGAAATGAAAAGAACACACACACTTGGCCAAACATGCCAGAAATACTGTCCCCTTACCTCGAAGTTTTCGATCCACTCTTCCGTCTACCAAGGAACAATATATTCCAACCACACCGTGTTCCTTGGCCTGCTTGGTCCTCACTCGTCCATCGCCCCGGTGCGGTGGTAAAAAATTTATATTTGCTCCACCAGAGATGTTCACATCCAGTTATGCACCATTGCACCTACACGCGCGTAGGTGATACACATCGAGAACAAAACAGCACTTGTACCAATATTTATAGACCTCCCTACTTCAACGGCCATATTTCACGCTTCTTGTCAACTCCTTGGAGCCAAAAAATAGCTAATGAATAGAGATCACCCAAGAAATTGGGAACCTCCTGCCATCCACACAAATGTGAACTATGGAAACCAAAGCATAATTGTATCACCGTCGCCATTATTGCCTTCGTTCATTTTTCTACTATTTCTTACATGCAATTTCCCTACCATAATAATACCATAGAACTAGTACTTTTCTGGTAAGTACGAACCAGCATATATCGGCTCCACCGGAGCCGAGATTGCGTCATAAACAGCGTAATACAGTCCCATATCGGGCTCAGGGAGAACTTCCCCATGTCTTGGTTCAGGGATTGTGAGTGCAGCCTAAGTTCAATGGTCTCTCCAACTACACGCCTGGTCCAGGAGGACTCCACTGCCAGTGTCAGCCATTGGCGGGTCGAACGCTTGGCAGCACTTGGTCCAGTGTTCCGCCAGTGGAGAACTGTTGGCACGGCCATGCTCGTTTTGTATCAGTGTAGTCGGTTGTTGGAACCAAATGTGACCCGAATGATTTAGCGCGTGCAATAATTTAAACGATGCCAATGTCCTTCAATTATGTTAAGCTACCATCTCGATCCTTTCATGCTGTATTCCATTTCCTGGTTCGTTGAAGGCTTGGTGGGACCTTTCGAAACATCCATCTGCATAATCCAGTGAAGTCTGACAATTGCACAAAGATCGAAAACGACAAGTTGATATTAACTTGTAGTCAACCAAACCAGGGGGTCCAGACACCCCGACCAATCCGGCACCTCCAGGTATGTCCGTAGCTGAGGTTACAATAAAAGTGCATGAAGCCATTTTTGGTTGTCGTTTTATATACACCGAGAAGCGCACGTTTCCATTTCGCCGGACCATAGTGTCTAGGAACATAACTCCCCCGCCCATCTTATGATCTTTCTCCGACGTAAATTTGATGAGGATGAATCACGTTTAATATGGATATCACAGCATCAAGGTCCACATCCTCGTCCATTAACACTAGTACGTCGTCAGCACACCGCAGTCGCACCGCATCAGTGCCAACGATTGATCTGTAATGGTCGGCCAGCCTCACGCATGAGTGGACATTATTTCCACACTCTAGGGAGGTTCCAGACCCAGCGCTGGTTTGGGAAGTCTGACTACTTTGCTATCCCCACAGCCCCCAAAACGAATACTAAATTTCTTGATATTTCGGTGTCATAATAAATTTATCTCGGAACTTCAAGCATTTTGTTATCTTCGAATTAAGTTAAGACATTTTACTCAATTCGACGCGAGGCGCCACACCTGAACGCCCGGGAACGCTCACCACTCACATCCCTGTCCTTTTCTGGTACGGGCAGATGGAGACAGTTTGAGACCAGCACAGCTACTTGCAGCCACAAACCCTTCCAAGCCAAATATCATCTTAGTTAGGCCAGTCTGTCTGTGAAATTATAAAATGTGTACCACATTTAACACAATGGGTAGCAATCGGACACGGGAGGAATGATATGTGCCCCATTTCTTGGACTTTTTGGAATTATTATTAACCCGCCCCTGTCTTATTAACCTTGGGCTTTTGGGTCTCTCCGCTCAGATCCTCAAACCCCGTCTCTGGAGGGGGTTGATAGGAAGCCCCTCTAAAATCCAAACGAAGCGTCGCACGAAAACGAAAGAGGTGTCATCGGAAAGCGCTCAACCAGTAGGGCCCTACACTATCCCCAAAAACAAATCCACAAAAAATGACGTCGCTAGAGGGCATAGGTTTTCACGAATTACATCATGTTTTTTGGCTCTGGCGAGTTCATTTTGTGGGATATTTGAAAAGGAGAAATTAATTGAAATCAGAAAAGGACAGCGAAATCGATCAGGGTCATAGAAATAATTTTTGGCAACCCATATTTGTTTTTTGAAATGTCAAAATTTTGAGTTTTCAAGTTTTGTTCAATTTTACTTCTTCTAATGGACAGAGGGGACCGAAAAACGGCGTTCGAGGTCAACTTACAATGATAAAAAATGTCTACCTTTACCCAGAATCCTCGATTTGAACTCCCATAGGCAAATATGCAAAACTATTAATAACATAAAAAAGGTAAAAATGAAAAATTCCTCTGGTGCGTTTTATTGCATCCATAAAGATAAGCAAACACTGAAAGTTTCACTAAAATATATGTATCCGTTAGAGCGTGACGACTGGTTGACATTTTCCGGAGCTGATCTCACTTAACCTAGACTAACTCGTTGACCTTAGATGACCTGACTTCAAAAGTTTGACACAACATGCCAAATTGATGTGGGAAAATGTGTACCAAATTTTGGCGCGCTTCCGCGAGCCAATCTTTCACTATCCGCGAAAACAACTGAGGGGAGGGGGCGGTTGAAGACCCCCGAGACGGTGCGGGTTAAGGTGTCTTTGCACCGTTACACGCACGGACACCTACAGTCCTTGATATTTTATCAATAAATATTCTTTATAGGCACGTATGTGAAAAAGAAAGCACCACCTAAAGCAACAAAACCATTTTGGACTACCAGTAATGCCACAGCTAGCAAAAGCATGCAAGCTAGTGACTTTTCAATAAAGGAAAATCTAAACTATCGGTCATATCCAAAAATATCGAAACGGCAACCATATCACCTTGCGCAGGTATGCAGGTATGTCTACACATGCACAACGTCTTTTGATGCTCTTAAACAGACCATGCTAAGCGCTTCCAAGCAGACAATGATAACAACATGAGCAAAATAAAACCCTGTGTGCTGTACTAGATGGGATCTGGCGATTAATAATCGATTTTGATATCTTATGTTAACGCTTTACCTCCCAGGTCAGTTGACATCAATGGTATGGCAACAATTGAGAATATTCAAGTTGAGTCGTTGCTTATGCTTGTGCTTATGAACGGTACGGTTTTGCGAAATTTAGAATATTATTTCTCCATATTGTGGGGCACTAGCAATGTGCAGTTTAGTACATTTCAGTCCCATGGTGAACGATTATGAAGATCGAAGTGTTGAGTGCCGGGTGAAATCTCCTCAATTAATGCCCGAAAACATTCTTTTCAGTACATATTGGTTAAAATAACCGCGAAGTTCATTTGTGTTGTCCAATCTTACCCTAGTGGGACTCAATGAAAAAAACGTCGTCTGGAGCTGAATTCATGCAATGACCTTGAATAGCCCTGCAAAGCTCGATAACCTGCGTAAACAGCTAAGCCGAATGTCCATCACTCTGCCACATATAGTATTGGCTATTATGGCGACATAAAGTGAGGTCTATCACCGACAATTTGCGATTTTGACGCAAAATGGTCTGATGTGCTCCCACTTACGACGGCTAGGTCGTTGACCTAACAAGTCGCCTCCTTTTCTTTGCTATGAAGTCGGCAAAACGGTGTACCGAAATATGCAAGCGGCTGGGCGCTGACGCCAGCCATTTTTCCCCCGTTGCAAAACACCAAAGGACAGGAATTCATCAATCGTCTTACAAGTGTGAGCAATTCAACGGCACTATGATGTGGAGCATAATATTTGCTATGTGCGCAAATAATATCGACAGGTTAAGAATATAACATATTTTCTGTTAACGCATAATGATGTGAAATAGCCTTTTAACTCAACTTACTGTATTTTGCGACACAGGAATACGTGCTTCCAGTAAAGCTTCACCGAAATATAAAGCTTGAATATTATATGGTACTACCTATCATAGGATATTATATAGCATATTTAGATCGGAACGTCCTCATTGCTCTGCATCAATTAATCCAGGGTACCTGCAATGACATTGGACGCGATTGAAATGTGCATTCAGTGGATTAGGTGCTGAAAATAATATTTAAACTTTGCATGTTGCACGTGCCTCGATGCTGTTGCAAAGCCGTCACCCGTCAGACACACGACATTTTCAACAACAAACAGCGTATTGTAACTTGACTTTGGAAAGAAACCTGCGAAAAAGAGAATCCTCGTTACCGAAGATGTGACCAACTAACACTACAGTCTTCACAGTCTTGGATTATGAAGCATCTTGCGATGAAGTGTAGCACACATATTCCAGATCTTACCCGTCCCAGGGTCGGCCTCTAAGCAACACCTTCGCTAGGCCGGTGGGGGAGGAAGATGACTTTTCCCGTGGTCTCACGAATTATGACACCTGTGGAAAAATATAATACATAAGATATGTGAGAATAAAAAAATGGAAGTCAAATTATATCGACTGGGTCTTTGAAAGGCTTGAACGAAGCACTTGCAATTGTTGCCTTCGGATCTAGATCCCAGGGTCACCAGAGGTCATTTGTTGTGAACCGCATGGTATCCAGGTTGGCTGTATAGCATCAGCAATAATTGCTCGCTTTTATGAACTAGGGCTACAGTAGCCTACAGTAGCTTAGCTATTGTGGTTTACTCGGTAGGGCAATGCACTCTTCATCGTAAAATCGTGGGTTCGAATCCCACAAAGGGCAGTGCTGCCGAGTCCACCCGCGACAAACTGGCGTGAGGTTGGCGACATTACATGTTGCCTAGCAACTGAATGCGTCGTAAAGTCCAAGCGCTCAAGTCCTCGGCAAAACTACGGTGCAGCTCTCTGCGGACGTCGGTGATTTACGCATTGAACATCTAAAAAAAATGAAAAGAACATATAGCCGGCGTCTTTTTCACATAGTCGTACTAAGGAACGTGAACTGGTCCACATGCTGGATAAAAAGAAAGAGCTCACATTCTCTGAATAAAACAGTTCAGCAATCGACTCCAATTTGAGTCCGCACAGGCGCTCGTTGGACTTTGCGACCCATGTCCTGTTGCGACAACCAATATGCGATAAAGCATCGTTCCTTGAGGCACGACGCTCATAATTCATCACGACGAGCTCGTTAGCACCTGCCAGGACGTTGACATCCATAGTGCATAAAACGATACCACTTGTGAGTTCACCACACCACGAACTACTTCTTCCCCTTCCTTAAAAGGGGAAGAATTAACCTTAAGCTTAATTCTTTCTTAAGCTTAGTCCGAATTCATGCTGGAGTTGTTTCATAAACTAGAGTCATATTGCTAAGCAGAGCTTGTCGCCCTGATTCTGGCCCACCACCTCGGCCACGAATTCCAGTTCAACGGCATAATTTGTACAGAATAATAATGACCCCGACCTTATCGAGCCAGTTGTCAACTGAACCTCCCACCCGGGGGCGGAACGCGAGCGCGTGAAGCGAATCGAATCAGGTATTGCCAGGACAGTGGAGACCAGTGCGAGCGAGTGTTCCAACAAACTGGAATACCGGCTTAAGTTCACGCACATATCACGGGAAAACGTTGTGATGGATATAGAAATTGTTCTTGTATATTATAACCACCTCTTCGCCATTTCCGCATGTCAACTGCCGAGTCCCACAGCCGCTCGAGTCAGTCGCAGAACTGCGCTAAGTCATAGCAGAGCCAACTTTACGGCTTTACAACGCACTTTGTCTCTTCTTCCGTGGCATTTGCTGGATGGCATGGAGGTTGATGACGCAGATGATGTTTGTATCTGTGGATCGATGCGGCGGTGACGGATCATAACCGTTGAGTAACTTTCAATTGCAAACATCCTCCTGTTTCGATGGCGATGTCAAGGATTACTGCGGAACAAGTACATGGCTGGTCAGCGTCAAAAGGCATCACCAACCGCAGATAAAATACATGAGTTCGGTGCAAACTGTTTTTTATTGGGGATATAGCGTTGACCAAACATCATGGGCATTTGATACGTACAGTCAACGATCGTGACTCAACTTAGAAACCATTTTCGTCTCTTCTAAAACAGATGGAGCCTGCAGGCGAATCGACTTCTCTCAGCAGACACAACTAGCGGCACGTGACCGATGACTGTGACCGGGCACAATGCTTCCACGATGCTTTCGCTGAAGCTTTCTCGGACCCAGTTTCAGATATGCCACCTAAACCATCGCCACATAAAGCATGCAATTTTCTGATTCATCCGTCATCCATTCCAAGATGATAAATTTGCTCGTGACGTTAAATCTGCACCAGGCTTGTGGACTTGGTGAGCTTGCCGCTTGTCTTTTGAAGGAATATGCTGAGAAAATTGCAGTACCTGCTATTCACCTTTCAACAAACGAAATTACGATCATTTTCGAAGCGCTCACGTCACTCTAGTACTTAAAAATTGACGAGGAAATCTCTAACAATTATCTAACGAATATACATATAATATATTCCAAAATGTTGAGTAGCGAGCTGGACGCTGATTAGCTGACTGATTGTGTTTCGCCGGTGCTGTCTCAGACACAATACTGCTTTTCACCCAGGAGGTCCTATAATGGAAATTTCCACCCAGGAGCTGCTTTGTCAACAAGCTATGGGATTCTATTGCGAATTATGGGCTTCTTACGGAAGCAATTTATAACGGCCATTCCTTCGCTTTTACTACTGTTTTGCCAGTATGTTTTTGTGTTATAGTGCAAAGACAGTGAATATATATATATATATATATATATATATATATATATATATATATATATATATATATATATATATATATTTATGTATATACATATTTATATGTATACATATTTATGTATATCTATATATACCCACATATATTTATTTATTCCTTGCGTCGAGAATTTGGTGCACACATTGCTGGAGATTGCATGCATTTTCAGAGTCGTTTTTCCACCAGTTGCAACAAGTACTAAAAACTTTCAAGGGTTCAAGGGTTTCAAGGGTTGGACAGGTTTCAGGTGCGCACATGCACAACTAAAATAATATAATTATTCGCCCATTTGCATATACTTGGTTGGTTATTGGCTTTTACGACACATCGACCGTTGGAGTCATATAGTGTCGCCAATCTCTCACGCCGATTGGTCGCGGGCGAAGAGTAGCGACAGGTGAGACTCGAACCCACAACCTTTCGATTGTGAGACGGGCAACTTCCCATATACTACTCGTCCAATCATTTGCATATACTTGTGGACGTTTGATACAATGCATGCATACATACATGCATGTCCACATACATGCATGCATATAACCCGTGAGCAGGATTTTTTTTTAACACGGAGCGGAAACGATCCAACCGGTAGCCAATCTATGAAGCCGACGTTGGGTCGACGTCGCCGTTAGGTCGACGCCGACGTTCGTGCTATAAGTGACTCTTAACGTATGGGGCATGGCACTTCCAGGCTTGCTTAGTACTTACCTGGCGGCGGATAAGAGTGATTTAGTGATGATGGAACAACAGTCTTGCTTGCTTGCATGTCAGCTCGTGACAGAATGCGGACGATTAGCTTTGTGGTGTCCTTCACGGACTCTTTGTATTAGAGTGATGCCAAGTTGGCTCACTGACACCTCAGACAAGGAGTGTTCATGTTTATGTTTAACAAATGGTGTTTCATGCGGAGTGAGTGAGCCAGTGAACCAACGGATTCATACAACAAAACAAATCAATTCAGACTTGATGTTGTTTGTTCGTAATGGTTTTAAAGGTTTCTCTGGATTGAAGGTATCGCTTATGCAAAGCTACCAAGTGGATTTTCATGAAATGACACCTTTATTAGGTTTTGCTGGAATGCACCAAAATCTTCCAGTTTCTGAGATATAAGGTAAAATATTTAAAATATGGAGGTATCTAATATTGAGTTACCTAATAACTAATATTGGATATCAAATAACGCAATACTAAAATTTAAATATTGTGGCATCTGATATCTCATATTGAGTTATAAAATATTGAGCTATATAGTCGCTGATCTGATCGGTCAGATCTAACTTTGCATGCTACTATATATGAACTCCTGATCCGCGCAAGTACGATATACTGAAAATAAAATCAAATAAAGCAATACATCAGGCAATATAAGTCATAAATGAATGATCACCACAAACCAGATAGAACATCCTTGGCACGGCCCCGCCAATCTTGTGAGCGTGTGCAGTTCACATGCTTGGGCACCTCCGGTTATATTAATCATGCCTTCTCAAACTTTTTGTCTGGGTGGATTTTCGCCACAAACGAAACATGCCCCATCATGATGCGGTCCCCAACTACGCGAGCACATGGAATTCATCTGCTATGGTACCGTCTTGCTTCTTCAATTAAACAAATGAGGAATGACAAATTAGTCCTGGGTAAATGGTCGCCACAAACCAGATGTGGATAACCGCAGCGACTAGAATTTGACCCCTTGAAAAAAATCAGCGTCTCCACCCGCGTAACGGCAAAGCTGGCGCAAGGGCGGTCCCTCCAGCCTCCAGACATAGAGAGCGAACAATAGAACAGATCAGACGTTGCGACGCTCACTCACGACTTTCAGGACCATATTTTCATATCTTCGTTGGCTCGGTCGGTGGGCCTTGAGACGGCCACGACCGGCAGCCTTCGCCGATAGGATGCGGAGGCGGTCAGAACGCCTCCACACCGAGCTGTGTGTGCTGACGTGGCCGGACCCCGCCGGGTCCAGCCGTGCTGACGCTGCCGGACCCCGCCGGGTCCAGCCGTGCTGACGCTGCCGGACCCCGCCGGGTCCAGCCGTGCTGACGTGGCCGGACCCCGCCGGGTCCAGCCGTGCTGATGTGGCCGGACCCCGCCGGGTCCAGCCGTGCTGATGTGGCCGGACCCCGCCGGGCCCAGCCGTGCTGATGTGGCCGGACCCCGCCGGGTCCAGGCTGCTGACGTGGCCGGACCCCGCCGGGTCCAGCCTGCTGACGTGGCCGGACCCCGCCGGGTCCAGCCGCCCGCTTAATGTCACTGATGTTGGTGCTTTTCTACATTAGTTGTATTATTATATTCAATAAGTTGTTCGCTAGCTTAGATCCCGAGTAGAATGAACAATAATGACCAAAATTACTCATGACGCCACAATAAACAGAGTACAGATGAAAGCAAAACAAAAAACACTCATCGCAAGCCTAACTGAAGGGGTCGATGGTCCACCCGGGTGTGCCTGTGCGCGCATAGCGCAGGAAGCAACAGCCTCTAGGCCGACCAAAACAACTTCAACAAACGTCAACACCATTGGCATCAGCTAGACAACCACACAGGAGCACGCGGGCCGTCGACACAACGTGGCGCGATGACGTCGCAGGTGTCAGAGCCACGAGTTGGTCGGCATAGTCCGCGTGTCCGCGTGTCCGCGTGTCCGCGTGTCCGCAGCGTACTCACGGCAGGTGGCTGTCCAGTCTGTCGCCGGACGACGGCGGGCTGGTTCGGGCCACGCGAATGCCGTGTGGAAGGCACGGCAGGAGGGTCTGATAGTCCGACAGACGGCCTCAAGTACGAGCAAATGGCTCGAGGAGCAGTTAGATGACCTGGGAAGAGTGTGGATAGCTTAATGAAGGGGTAGACGGTCCGATGGAGTGTAGACTGTCTGACGAATTGGTATCGAACTTAGGAACACGCGTGGCCGTTCTTGACCACGGGAATACCTCTTGCAGTACGGGTAGATGACCCGAGACTACAGTAGGCGTTCTGACGCACGGATGGGTGGCTTGGGACACGCGCCTGAGTCTCGGGTAGGCGGCTGCGGCACTGATAGACGCCCTACGGCACGGATGGAGGGCCTACGGCACGGATAGACGGCCTACGGCACGGATAGGCGGCCTGAGACTCGGGTAGGCGGCTGCGGCACTGATAGACGCCCTACGGCACGGATAGACGGCCTACGGCACGGATGGACGGCCTGAGGCGTGGATAGACGACCTGAGGCGTGGACAGACGACCTGAGGCGTGGACAGACGACCTGAGGCACGGATAGACGGCCTGAGACTCGGATAGACGGCCTGGGACTCGGACAGAAGGTTTGAGGCACGGATGGACGGCCTGAGGAACGGACAGACTGACTGCAGCACGGATAGACGGCCTACGGCACGGATGGACGGTCAGCAGCACGGATAGACGGTCTGCAGCACGGATAGACGGCCTGCAGCACGGATAGACGGCCTGCAGCACGGATAGGCGGCCTGCAGCACGGATAGACGGTCAGCAGCACGGATAGACGGTCTGCAGCACGGATAGACGGTCTGCAGCACGGATAGACGGCCTGCAGCACAGATAGGCGGCCGATGGCACGGATAGACGACCTGCAGCACGGATAGACGGCCTGCAGCACGGATAGACGGTCTGCAGCACGGATAGGCGGCCTGCAGCACAGATAGGCGGCCGATGGCACGGATAGACGACCTGCAGCACGGATAGACGGCCTGCAGCACGGATAGGCGGCTTGCAGCACAGATAGACGGTCAGCAGCACAGATAGACGGTCAGCAGCACGGATAGGCGGCCGGGGACCAGTGAAGACAGCCTGACACACGCGTGGCCGACCAGCCCGCCGCTGGCCATGTAGCCGGGCCGGGCCGTGACCGGACACTGCCGCGGGCCGTTGGTGACCCGGCATCGCCGCCGCCGCCGCCCATCGATCCCGCACGCCGTCGGTGGATGTGGTCACCATACTCGGGTCCTCTCGGCCACTGTGTGGGGTGTCACCATGTCAAGACTTCGCAGTACACCATCAGTGAATGTGGCGCTGCATAGCCGGGTCCCCTCGGCTACCGTTAAGGAGTCTCCATCTTACAAACCGATAGCCGTGCTCGCCTTTGTATAGAGGTTAGGCGCTTTACTTCTTTTGCGATATCGGACAGCACGAGGTGTAGCACATAATTTTCTATAATCACGTGCAACAGTCCCAAATGCACCTCATCCAACGATGCTGTAGTGATCATCCATTTAATTTTTGACACTCGTTGGCCAGAAGCATTCGCCTTGCTCATTTCCATGTGGGATCAAGGACTCAGACCTCGTCGTAGATATACAGTAAAGCAGCATATCATCCACTGACTCACACCAAGGTCAACTCCCATGCAGCGAGCTGTCACATCCCGAGATGGAGTATCTTCCACCAAGCGGTCTAAATGCTTGATGACGACAGATGGCTCGTTTAGTGCGACGCCAAAACGAGCCTAGATGAATTCATCTACCATCGAATTCCGAGCTGAGGCTACAACTGCAACCGCTCAACCGCTATGAGTCATAAACATGGGATATTGCTGTCGTGTGCATCCTATACCCCTGATTATGGCCCGGGATCCTTTGCTAAGTAAGGCTTGTTGCGTGAACCCTAGACACGCCACTCGATCCTTGAACTCCAGCTCTACGGCAGAATTTTGACCGTGAGTTCGGCGTGCCGTCAATGCACCGGCATAGCCGCCCCAGTAGCCCATCCCCGTGCTTATCTGACTGGTTGCCAACTGACCATCTAAATGCGAGCGCGTGAAGCGACTCCAACCCAGCCTTACCAAGACAGGGGAGACCAATGCAGGCCAGAGCTCGAACCAACCAAGCTATCGGGGCAGCGCACTTTTGACAGACACCTCAGTGTCGAGCAACACACTAATCATTTGAATGCTGGATATGCTGGCACTCTGATAACTTTTACCCATGTCGGACACCTGATAGTGTGCTGTGCTATTTATCATCAATGGACAATGCATGGCTTGTGACGGCATCAATTCGCTGCTGCATCTTAATTTATGGACGGTGTGAGATCCAACAACTTCGCTGAGTACATATATTGACTAAATTCTTTATCGGTGTTATGGTGTGTGTGAAACAATTTCACATGGTGCACGTTTACGCTTTTTGACGACCGAAAGAACGCCAAAATATCATCAGCATGGTAGAATCCCAAATGTACTGGGGGTAACCACAAAATATGAAAAAATGGGCAGGCCATATAGAATGTCTAATTTTTATTGAATGCATCACACACACATATACGCACGCACGTACACACGCACGCACGCACGCACCCACGCACGCACGCACACACGCACACATACACAAACACACACACACACACACACACACACACACACACACACACACACACACACACACACACACACACACACACACACACACACACACACATATATATATATATATATATATATATATATAGACAGAAACGGAATTGGATTACATTGGGAGGGGATTTATGTTACACTGATATTATGGATATATGGGGGTATATCTACGGGAGACTGAGAGCAAGGAACGTGGAAGGGATAAAGAAGGCAAACAGCCAGAAGGTGATGCATTCATGTAGGCGGAACGTTAATATTCTAAAAGCAAACGAAGCTAAGCGTCAACCATGACATCAAGCAATAACGCAGCCCACGCGAACTCGCTTAATGCGGTCTAGCGGACGAGAGCAGGCCATTCTGCCAGGCCCCGGCTTTCAGCCGCGCGTGAGAAGGATGTTCAAACTTGACACTTCCAGGGCTGCCCCCAAGGTCACCCCAACCGCGGACTCGCACTTCTAGTTATACAACGCATATCATCATCCGCAGTGAGTCATTGGGCATGCGGCGAGCGTGCGGTTGACGCTGCTGACATCTGCCGTCGGACGTCGCAACCAATGAAGATCACGGTCACTAAGAGGGAAGCTCGGAGGCCAGTTAGCCATCGTAACACGCGCCCTGGAGAGGGGGGGGGGGGAGAAATCCGCCCACCCTCCGGTTTTTCGTACATAACTCCAGATTTTACCGGCAGATGTACGCCATTGTTTGCGTACTGCTTAAAAATGACCGGCGCGTTGTTTAAAGTAAAAAAAAAAAAATCTCTCGATTTATTAAATCTAGTTGGGGCAGTTAAAGTATAACAATTTCACAGCACCAGACCACAAAAATCGGCGCTGGTGTGCTTCCCGTATATTGCCAAAAGGGAAGTGTTCTTGGCCACACTAGCGAGTTGTTTCATGTGTATTGTTATGCTATATAGTTTCAAAGCTATGCTAGGCCACCGGGGTCAAGTCAGGTCAAGTTCATGACAAGTTAATGGAACCAAACTTGGTCAACTGGAATGCTGTCACAAATGCAAATGACTGTCATGTGATTGATGCCACTTTGCATGTTACTCCCTACACGTCCTGAAAACTACTGTTTGTCATTGTGTACCGATTCCATACTTCATTCATGTACTTCACTCTTTTTTGCGAAGCCGATTGCGCCGAGCCGTCCAACGGAGCAGTCGGGCGGGCGGCCCGGTTCCGGTAACTGGAGCAGGTAATGACCTGATAAAGTGCTGCAATATAGGTGACCTTAAGTCATATACCAGGTCTAGCATCTGTGTTGCATCATTAGTAATGTCCAAAGCATCATTGATGCCCACCTTGGATAATTTAAACACAATCACAACGATCCATAACAATGACAATCCAAGCCATGCAAAATCCATTAAATTTTGATATTTTGACCTCATTTGACCTTGAAGATACTGACCTAAGATCATGAAATTTGCACACAATAGAGTTCACTATCGTACCCATCCACTATGCAAATTTCGTTGCTCTAGCTTTGAATAGGAGCCGAGATCTTTGGGGGAGGGGCGGAATTCGCCCCACCAGTGCGCGAAATTTTTAGAGGCCCTCCAGGGCGCGTGTTAATAGGAGGGAACAATTTAAAATATACGCGAAGCAAACAGTGCGAAGTGTTATGTGGGTCGCGGGCCAAAATGTCATTCGGTGTTTGAACTATCACATATGATCATGGGCATGTTCACCTCTTCTCTATACGAGCCCATGTATGAAGGGTATATATATATATATAACGTGAATATATTTATATATATATATATATATATATATATATATATATATATATATATATATATATATATATATATATATATATATATATATATATACACGTGAGTGTGTGTCTGTAGATGTAGGGCGATCTGATGGCCAGTAGAGATCATAGTCGATAACATCACAAGATCTGCATTGGGCTATATTGTCGGAGCTCAAAGTTTCGCTACAGTTCGTAACGTCTTCAGGAGCAGAAAACAGTAAAACAAAGGCGATGCAAGAGGATGGAATTTAAAATCATTGTTTTATTGTCGTCCCCGTTTCAGAAGTAATAACTTATCATATTGGGCTATTTCCACATTGATAGGGGCTTCTAATGCGGGGATTTCATTGGGAAGTCGCCCATGACTCAGGGCAGCAGACACTAGTGTCCAACACTCTCGCTGATAGCGTCGAGACTGATCGCCATCATCGCAAGCACATAACTGGTCTCGCTGTGTCCATGGCACTCACGATCTCCTGCGAGATTCCATATCTCCTATCTTTGTTCTTCTCGACCGACAACAAAGCATGTGGCAAGCGTAAACTAACGGAAGATTCATTGAAAAAATGTATTTCGTTACAATGGGCGTGATGTACACAAATACAAACACATACATTCATAATATAACAATAACCATTGTTGACGGAGCGCCAAAGACAACACCCGGTGACGCCGCGGCGCCGATCCAGCACATTCACACACGGATTGGCTGTGAGACTAGATCCAATAAAAAAGCGCAACCAACCCTCACCGGCGTTACAAAATCCACGCGGTCCCTACGCGTAAATGCTCGACTCTTGCCTTCGACGACGCGCGGCCCGTCATCGGCTGTAGAGTGCAGTCAAGGTGGCCGATCGACATCAGCTCGAGCCAACCGTACTGGTCGACACTTGATTACCAATTGAGTCAGACCTGCACATGCTACACACCTTCAGCTGTAAAGTCCGGCCACAATAGCCGGCGCGGAATAAAACATATAAAAACCCCATTCGCTCACCATACCTGAGAACATCCAGTACAAATCCTCCCGGCGACGAGCAGCGGCGTGTTAACACATCGGCGGGCGCGCGACATTCGTTGGAGCGCGTGCGAGCGCCACACATAAAGATGAGCCCGAGTGTCGGCCGCAACGGCCGAGCTGGTACAGTGGCGGCGACCGAGTCCGACCAACACTAGTTACAGACGACGGCACGTCGCGCAGTCACATGGGGGATAGGTACGCCGACCGCCGCGCTTGCGGCCGCCTCCGGGTACGATCGGGGTGGGCCAGGTCGGTGGCCGCGGCCGCCGCGTCGCTACACTGTGCACGACACCTTGAGACGGCGGCCAACACCGACAGCTACCGGGGGAGGAGAGGTGGAGGGGGAACAGCGGGCGACAGCGACACGGGCGCGCACACACGGACTGGAAGAGGGGCGGCGCCGGCCACCGCCAGTCAGGCACATTGGGAGGAGCACACTGCCGCGGCCGGTCTGTCGGTACGTCCGACACACGGCGACCATCACACACGCACACACACACACAGACAGGCAACCGGTCCGCCCACTTCCACACAGACAATACCCACGTCACCGGTCCGCTCACGTTCACGTTCACACGCACACGCACATACCAACGCCACCGGTCCGTGCATGCCCCACACGCACATGCACACGTGTCCGGTCCACACGCACAGTACAAAACGGGCGACACACATGATATTCCGAGCCAGTATCACATCGGCCCGGGCTGCGGGCGGGGCACGCGCGCACGCGCGGCCCGACCGCCGGACGGCGCACCGAGCGTGGACGCGCTCGGGCGCGGCTGCGCCCGGTTTTGATTGCTGCAACACGCACGGCTGGCGGACTGTCCGAGCTGAGATCGTCCGTGCGGTGCACAGCGGCCGGCCGGCACTCCGGTGCCACTCCGGCGGCACTCCGGCGGCCAGTCTATTGCCACTCTCCGTTCCAGCCGGTCCACTCCAGAACGCCCGACTGTAATTGTCAGGGATCCGGCTCGCCGGCCATGATCTTGTGCACCTGAAACACGACACAGTCACCTCAGGTGGGCGCCGCAACCGGCATCCCAAGGCGAGCTCCACTCTGGTGCTGCCGGGTACCTGGCGAATGTGACGAGTTGCCTCTGGGACGACGTGGTCTACAGTTCACAAAAAATTCGACACACGCTCTACGAATATACAGCAGAATACTTTGACAGTCAACACAACACAACGCACTGACCAGAAAATATATCTGGAGGGGCGACGGTGGTCAATATCAGTGACTGATCAGTAGTTATTTGGTTCTTTCATGACGCATGCAGAGTTTCGATTTTCAACACCATTGCGAGACAGCCTCGTTCATTTGCACACTGATTATTGACATGTCTCGGTCTGGCGAACGGTGGACTGAGCTAGTGACAGCCCTGATGACGTGTTCTCGGTGAAAACCACAGTACCCATGGATCTGCTTAAAACGAACACTTAACAAGACATTCCTGATGTGACATGAAGGGAGGCGGGATATTTCGCTCCGATAATATCGAGGGCTAATGTTAACAGTAGGTATATAGTGTTCAGGGTAGGTTGCTATGGATAATTTCCTATCAAGAAGTCAGTAAGGTCATATGACTGTCATACTAGATCAGCAATAGGAAATATTTAGTGATATATTTAATGCAGTCATTTGGTGGAGCTTTTATTCCAACTGACAATGGACTATTTCATCCATGCAGGAAGACCTGCTGATAACCGAAGCGGAAGTATCCACCCAGCGCATCGGTGAAGCCGTGATGAGTTTTTCCTCTGGGCACGCGTTTTTTTCCGCACAACGCGGCCGCTGACCGCATTAGTGCCGGCATTGATCCCACACTTCTGACGAGATTGGTTCAGAGAAGGCCATCGCGGTGGGGGAGGCATAGTCTGAACCGGTGACCGACCGCCTCGATACGGCTCGGTGACGCGCTCACTGCAGAACCACTGCGCGCCCGGGCAACACTCCGCGGTCACCGTCAACATCAGCTGATCTCTGTCGTCAGCTGGCGCGGCGCTAAATACACGAGCAGACTCGGACCAGGACAAAACCAGACTCATGATGATGAATTGGGGCTTAGGGGCGCGTCGACTGCCATGGTCATTTTGCGCCATAATCGACATGCAAAGCGAGCAGCACCGCAACAGGAACATCGGCTTCAGGGAGTTCGTGGGAGGGTGAATCCGGATCCCGCTCCTCGAAGCAAATGACACCAGGCCTATGACACACACTAGACATTCCGTAGCCAACAACAAAAACACTGTGCACATCGCACGTTTGAGAAGAGGTTTCCGCCGGCGTGGCAACACAACAGTACACCAGCTCGCGCCGCTACTCCCGACCACAGCAGCCGGCCGCACCTGCTCCAGCTTGAGCGCCAGCCGCTGCCGGTTGGAGAACTCGTCCTCCTCCAGGTTGTTGGCCAGCTGGTCGCTGTACTTGACGGCGTACGCGTACAGCTCGTGCAGTGCGCAGTTGGTGTTGAACTCGTGCTGGTGCAGCTGCGGCCGGGCATCGAGTGAGTGGCGCGTGTCGTGACCAGACAGTGGGTCTCAACAATCTGACAGTAGGTGTTGCCAACCAGACAGTGGGTCTCGACAACAAGACAGTGGGTGTCAACAACCAGACAGTAGATGTCGACCACCAGACAGTGGGTGTCGACAACCGGACAGTTGGTGTCGACAATCGGACGATGGGTGGACACAACCAGACAGTAGATGTAGACAATAGGACAACGGATGTTCATAACCAGACAGTGGGCGTCAACGACGGGCCAACGGGTGTCCAGTCGCGGAGATGTAGCGGTGACGTCGCAACAAGGACGCGGTCTGACTTAGGGAGATGAGACATCACGCATGTCAGTGGCGCCCCCACCAACACTTGCTAGGTGGCTCAGCACACTGCCCATAAAATATATCTGGGGAGACGACAGTGCTCAACACCAGACAAGTACAACCATAGTCCAGTATAAACCCTCGGGCAACGCTTTGGCTATGGCCAATTCCCCAGTTTTGTTTCTTTTACGATGCATACGGTTGCGCAGGCCATATAGCGTCGCCACTTCCTCATATAGAATGTCAGCGGAGAAACAAAACTCCCGAGGATGCTCACATATATGAATCTGACACCGTGAGGTCACGACACCGCAGGGCCACGACACAAGCGCGCTACACACTAAGCTATCGACTCCGCAACAGGAAATCCCCGCCCCTGACAAGAGGTCACAAGTTTGACAGTTGGCCAACCCGGAAGCAATCTGGAGTGGTGCCGCCGCTGAGAGTCAATCGACCCCGCAGGCTGAAGCGAGACCTGTTGAGAACATCGACCTGATGCGCCCATGAACAGGGAAAACTCGACTCACTCGGCTCTCCTCGGCCAGCATGGCGTTCATGTCTTGGTCCGAGATGGCCGGCATCATCTTGATGTCGTCGTAATACTTGGTCACCCACTCCTTATAAATGGGGATGTCCTTGGCGTACAGCAGCTTACTTGATGGCGAGTCTTTGCCTGTGCCGGGAAAGAATCAATGGTTAGTCGGTTGGCTGGTTGGTTATTTGTTTTTACGACACATCGACCGTCGAGTCATGTAGCGTCGCCAAGCTCTGACGCCGATTGGTCGCGGGCGAAGAGTAGCAACAGGTGGAGACTCGAATCCACAACCTTTCGATTACGAGACGGACAACTTACCCCTAGACTACTCACCCCCTTGGTTAGTCGGCGTTAAAGCTTACGTTTTTACCAAGACAATTCGATGCGCTCGCCAGAATTTCCTGGCGAGCAACGATGTTTTGCACCGAAGGGTACATCCCTGGTTAAAATTGGTTGAACATACCAACTACTGAATGCTGAATCTACATCCTTCCCATTTTGACATCTTGCTTCTCGATGATGCTTGGACAGTCCCCACTCTTGGTTTCTAATAGTGTCGTATATATACTTATCATACAAATGCTCACTGTTGAGAATGCTGATGCAACCAATCTTCTCACAGGATTCTATGTAATGTGATGTTATTCGACCTATGATGTGGCCTGCCATAAAATAACTGACTAAAAGAGGCATTGCTTCTCCCATAAACAGTACAAATACAGTTCTACGTACAGTTTGCTCCAGGCCAAATCGCCAAGAACTAAACTTCATTTGAAGAGGCATAGTTTTCACGGAACATTTCGACATCCAATCCATTTTTCTTACATCGCACACCCGAAGAAAGACATTATTTAAACACCGCGTTGCACTTCCATCACTACGACTGCAACACGGCGTACCAACAGCGAACGCCTCCTCTTATCGATCTCACATCCGGAGGCCATCAGAAGTTCTAGTCATGCGCGAGCGGCACACGCGGGCCCAGGGAAAACCACCAACCCGGTACGCATGCAAATAAGAAGTTCTTTATGGCACGGGCAAGTCCAAGGCCGACCGCATTGTTGCTTGCGGTCAATAGGGCGACCGCTACGGTGGCCTCGCAGCACGATGCAGAGACCATGCCGAACTGCACCCGTGATCAATGATCGGCGGGAGGCTCTGCTGACCGGCACCGACACGCACCCAGTTTGTTGTCGGATGTCGAGCACGAGTCCATGAATGTCTGCGCCACCACCGACAGGCACGAGTCGACGATGTTCGACTTGTGGATGTCGAACACGAAGTTGGGGTTCTTGATGAGGTTTACCCAGAATCGCAGCGGTAGACTGAAAACGGACACGAGTGAAAAATGATTGTCATACGAAACGCCAGCAGCGACTCAAAGGTAGCACATGACGTGCAATCAGTGCCTGACAGCATTGTTATCATATCGAGCCACGACCATCGTTCAATGACTGATACGTGACCCAGCCAATGCATCAGCGATAAACATCAATGAGGCACAACGCGTAAGAGGAAGATAATAACAAACGTCGACACAAATAAAGTGCACCCGGGCAATGCACCGAAGAATCACGAATTGATGACGTCACAACTCCGCTATTTCTCCGGCTCCCCGGTGCCTCCGGCTAACTTATTTTGGAACCTCAGTGCGCCAAGTATGAAAACGTCTATGTGGCATCCAGCTCAGAATCCTCGCTGCGGGCTGTCAATTTATTTCGAAACCGTCGCTACACCGGGGCTCACACGTCCTTGTCGACTTTCCTGATGGTTCTGCGTGCCAAGCCTGACCTGCTTCACACGTTTCCTATGCCCATGTCTGAGACCTGATCTGTGGTCTCCCACGTGCGTTCTGGATATCTGGTCTTACCTGCTGCTCTTCCACGGGTGCCGTGTTCAAGATATCACCTGTTGTTCCTCTCAGTGTCCCCTCGACCTAACTTGTTCATTCAAGTGATCCCAGTCCAAGTTCTAAGCTGATACTCCTCCATGTATGCCTTGCACCACATCCCACCGGCTACCCGTACACGTGTCCCATCCTCACATGTTGCTCCTCCACGTGTCCAATCATCACCTGTTGCTCATCCACGTGCCCCATCCTCACCTGTTGCTCCTCCACGTGTCCCATCCTCACACGTTGCTCCTCCACGTGTCCCATCCTCACCTGTTGCTCCTCCACGTGTCCCATCCTCACATGTTGCTCCTCCACGTGTCCCATCCTCACCTGTTGCTCCTCGTGTCCCATCCGCACCTGTTGCTCCTCGTGTCCCATCCTCACATGTTACTCCTCCACGTTTCCCATCCTCACCTGTTGCTCCTGGTGATGGATTGGAGTTTAGGGGCGCGTCGACATCTAGGGTCATTTTGCGCCCATCATCTGCTGCTCCTCTACATGTGCCATCCTCACCTGTTGCTCTTCCACGTGTGCACGGTGTCCGGGTCGAGGATGCCGTGCTGGAGCGCCTGGTCGTCGAGGAAGTCGAACATGTACTTGATGGCGAGCGGCAGCGCCGAGCCGCGGTGCGCCGTGCTGAAGATGGTCTCGAACAGGTCGTCCATGAACTTCTGCAGCGTGCCCTTGGTGGCCAGCAGGCGCGTCAGGTAGATCTCCGAGACCATCTTGTTGCCGCGCTCGCCGTCGCGCTGCTCCGACTCGGAGTGGCGCACCAGATGCCATGCTTGCTGACAGGGGGGTGGGCCACGGTCAGATGGGTCAATGCCACACAGACCAGCCGCCAAGTGATGTCATGGCAAGGTTGGCTCGATCAGATGAGGTGATGGTCAGACAGGTTCACGGTCAGATGAGGCCAGGGTCAAACGAGGTCACCGCCAGAGGGTCACGACAGGTCAACTGGACGGACATGTCATATTTTTTTAAAGATCTGTATACCACTCCTAAATGAAACCTCATTATTGAAAACATATCAACTTGACAGGAGGTTTACAGACTAGGGGTTTACAGAAGACAATGGGTCAAGGGGTGTGCAAGAACCACGAGGCTGTCTAGTTCTACCTGAACGCCAGTGAACATTAATGGACGGATACTGAGGAGCTATCAATCCGAACACCAGTCCACTTCAATCACCGGACAACGCCTCAACAACCACAACACCGCTCCCGCCACTACCCGACCACCGTCACCCCTCCACCGCAGGGTGGCCCGTCTCCGTGACGCGTCGTGACGCCACCCACCTTGGTTGGTTATTTGGGCTTTCGGGCGCATCGACTGCGTTGGTCATACAGCGCCCATGCCACCCACCTTGACGGAGCCGTCCGTGTGGGCGGGGCTGGCGGTGCGGTTGAGCTGCGGACTCTGCGCGCCGTGCTTGGTCAGCTGCAGCGTCTCGTACTTGTGCGACTTGTCCGACTTGTCCGACACGATGCTCAGGTTGTAGAGCGAGCTCTGGCGCGGCAGCAGGGTGAGCAGCGCGCCGTCCGGCACACGGTAGTGCGACAGCGTGTTCAGCTTGTGCCAGCCGCCCTCCGCCTTGGTGGTCGAGTCCTCGTCGTTGAGGATCAGCCGGCCGGAGTTGCCGGTGCGCCACTCTGCCGATCGAGTTCAACACGGTGATACACTAGAACGGGTGGGCTGGGAAGAGAGTTCTTGGTTGTTGGAGTTTAGGGGCGCATCGACTACATCGGTCATGCAGCGCCCATTGGGAAGAGAGTTCGACACACTCTTGTGGGGTGGGGCGACGCCTTTAGTCGGCCTGAGTGAGGGGAACTGTGCCGTCATTCAGTGCAGTTACTGAGGATGATTTCAAAGTCATGAGTTCTGGTTCTGGTACTGCCACTTGGATATAATTTTCCAACACTATTTCCTGGAGGTGGAGGGGGAGGGGGCATGCTTACGACAAACAATCGCTGGCGCAACACAACACAACGAAGATTCCACACCTAGTCTGATAATGATGCGCTATTTCAATCGCACTCGAAAGTGTTTTACTTTTCAATATCAGGCAGCACGTGTGAGTAAGTCAGCTCGAGTGCAGGTCTCCTCACGTGCCGTGCGACCATTCATCAGCGTAATGCGATGAAGATTGTTACGTTGTTAATGGCTTCTTGTTGAATTGTCCATTACACAGTCGTTCACGCCGGCGCACGGACAGCTCTCGACAGTGAACACCACTGCTGCCACACCTGCCCTGCATGCAAGCCGGCGAGTGTCCACACATTCCGGCCAGACGCTCTCTCTCGCAGGCAGTCACGACGTGGGCGTGACCCGTGGCGGCTGCGCACGTACCCAGGTCCAGGTCCTCCTTGCGGGGCCGCATGGAGAAGGACGTGGAGCGGTAGATGGCGTCGAGGCTCTTCTCCTTGGTCTGACTGATGGTGTCCGTGTTGAGCACGCGCACCGGCATGTCGACGTTGTCCTGGTGCGAGTCCAGGCCCGACACGTACGCCGTCTGCGTCGGCATCGACACGTACACCGTCTGCGGCCAGGTCAAGTCAGGTCACGGCGGGTCATACAATGGCTGACAAGGCCAGGCACGGTCAGAAGGCGATAGGCCCTATCAGCGGATCTGGTGAGACTGGAGGAAGGTAGATGGCATGGTAACGTTGGGAGAATGCTGATGCGGTCAGCGATCAAGTAGGAAGACGGCAAGTTTGTATCTCAGCTAGTTATAGACACGTTTCGTTAGCAAGGGTTATTTTGATCAAGGAAGTTGAGGTCAGTGGAAAAAGTTAATCAGATCAGGTCAGGTTCGGCAGGGCGTCGGGTCAAAAGAGAGTACATGGGGTAAGGGGAGTGTGGCGCGGCGGGATTGCATGACGGATGAGGCAAGCTGTCGTTATCAAGCAGGGTCGGAAATCCTGCGCATTAATGAATGCGCGCCCCGGAGAGCAAAAACAGCCAGATGATCCCATCTTGCACTCAACCACCCGATCAGCCTGCTGAGCCACGTAACCAGGGAGCCGTGTGACAACCGGTCAAGGTCATCCGGTCGACTGGACCGTAGAGTGCAACGGCGTCATGTGTCCACTCGGCCCCTCCAAAGCTTACACAGGTGCGGACATCCGGACAATACAGGTGCGCTACGGGTGGTGCGGATGGTGGTGAGAGAACGATGGAGGGCGCACCATTACACCGATATTACACCATTACACTAATAGACGATGCAGCGCAAGAACCACCCAGCAACTTCGTGCTGTGCCAATCTCCCAGCAAGACCTAAGCTCAACACCCGTATTAAACAGCGTGCACCACATACTTCTAAGTCATCACCATCACACAATACACCATGCAAACAATGCCAGTGGATTTTAAACACACCATGGCATGTCTATCACGCGCAATCGAATTGCACCTTTTCACCGCCATAAACCCATCGTGTAATATCTGCTGCGTGCTAACCAAACGACACCTTTTCACCGCCATAAACTCATCATGTAATATCTGCTACGTGCCAATCAAACGACACCTTTTCCCTCGCCGTAAACTCATCATGTAATATCTGAAGCGTGCCAATCGAACGACACCTTTTCACCGTCGCAAATTACCCGTCACACCCATTCCACTGGGCCACAGAAGTGCAGCCGCGATTCATCCTGGTAAATCAATATGTCACATTTTCCTACCTGATCAATCGTTACATCAAAATAACTGAACCACCCGAAAATAGTATTGAACAAGTCCCGATAAACCAAGAATGCTCCCCAGAGCAGCACCCGAGCCCACGCCGAGGGCTCCGCCGGCGACCCACTGACCATGTCTGTGAATTCAACCTGCTGCCGGATGAGCTTCTCCTCGGAGAGCGAGTAGCGCGCCTCGCTGGTGATGGCGTCCACGGGGCCCTTGTCCACCTGCTGCTTGATGGCGCGGTACAGCAGGTACAGCGGCTCGCCGGCGCATTCCCGCAGGAACTTGTACAGCAGGAACGTGAACCAGGACGACAGCATCTTCTCCGCCACTGACTCCGTCCTGCAGGTCAGGCGGCGGTCAGATCAGAACAGTCGAGGGGAGTAGAGGCAGAGATATTAGAAACGTCAGACACCAGGGCAGCTTCAGGTCTAAACAGGCGGCGATCAGATCAGGACAGTCGAGGAGAGTAGGGGGGCAGATATATTAGAAACAAAAGTCAGACACCAGGGCGCTTCAGGCAAACAGCGAAGAGGGGGAGATATAGAGACATATTAGAAACATTAGAAACGTCGGACACCAGGGCAGCTTCAGGCTAAACAGGCGGCGGTCAGATCAGAACAGTCGAGGGGAGTATGGGGGGGGGGCAGATATATTACAAACGCCAGACACCAGGGCAGCTTAAATAGGCGGCGGTCAGATCAGGACAGTCGTGGAGAGTAGGGACAGAGGTATTAGAAACGTCAGACACTAGGGCAGCTTCAGGTCTGAACATAGCGTTCGCCTACAGGGGAACCTTGGCGAGAATCCAAGCAGAGTACAGCAGCAATATCCGTGACAAGACTTCATATGCAGGAGACCCATGATATCAGCCGGTGTCTCGACAACTAGTCGTTATATCGCAACAGGTATTTTTCATTCGCTGAGATGAGAGACATCACTACGATGCTCGGCTCGTTCCAAAATGCATTGCACATAGGATAGACTCCACAATTATGTCTAAAAAGTGTTCAGCTTATGTCCCAGCTGGACGCACAAAACGCATAACGGCCATTATTTTACACGTCCCATACGCAAGAGTGGACACAGTCAAGCGAAGTGTATCTTGCCGTCCCATGAGTCTTCCTAGTCAATACATGTCCGCGTGTCCATTGTCAAGAGTTGCACTTACGACAGTTTCAGTGGTGGCGTTAGGGCAAGCATGAAGATGGAGCCCGACTAGCCAGCGCGCAACATCCCCACCATCAATCTCACCATTCCCCTGTATTGTCGTTAATGCAACGTGTGCACCAATGCGTATGCTAGTGGGTGCAAATGTGTGTGAATTTGTATATCTACATGCACAGCTGTAGTTTTGCGCCGTGCATCGAGATGGGCTGTAACTCTGAGTACACCCATCACCAATATGCCGATAATGCACGAATTAAACGATACAGAGCGCAGCTTCTACCACTCGGCGCATCGTACAATACCATACTGAACATGGAACGATGTGATTGGTGTGCATCAGATGTGACACGATACGATGCTGTTGAATCGCTGTGCTAATTGGTGGGACATGCGTCATGCCTGGTTAAGTTTCCTGCATTTGTAAGGCTGGTGAGGAAGGCGGCACATTAGCCTCCTCAGCAGCACGAGCTTCGGATGGGAGCCGTTGTACTCCGTACCAACCTTCCCAGCAGGAGCTTAGGGTGGGAGCCGTTGTACTCCGTACTGACCTTCTCAGCAGGAGCTTAGGGTGGGAGCCGTTGTACTCCGTACCAACCTTCCAGCAGGAGCTTAGGGTGGGAGCCGTTGTACTCCGTACCAACCTTCCCAGCAGGAGCTTGTGGTGGGAGCCGTTGTACTCCGTACTGACCTTCTCAGCAGGAGCTTAGGGTGGGAGCCGTTATAATCCGTAACAACCTTCCCAGCAGGAACTTTTTTGAAGAGGTTAGGGGGGAGCCGATGTACTCCGTACTGACCTCAGCAGGAGCTTAGGGTGGGAGCCGTTGTACTCCGTACTGACCTTCTCAGCAAGAGCTTCGGGTGGGAGCCGTTACGCTCGGTACACTTCTCTATGAGGTCGGAGAGCAGGGTCTTCAGGATATCCGTGGAGTACTCCATCCGACACTGCAGCGTCACCATGATCAGCGACGCCACGTTCACCCTGCGGAAGGCGAGGTCAAGTCAGGCCACCGTATACAACCCGAATCAATCGTCACTCGGGGATAGATCAAGTGGCAGATGGGGCCACGATAGATCAGTAGGTAGAGAGTCGGACTCTTGATCGCAAGATTGTGGGTTCGAATCTCACAACCGACGGCATTTACCTAGTCCACCCGCGACAAATTGGCGTGAGAGGTTGGGGACGTTATATGACCTAGTGGATGAAATCATCGTAAAAGAACCCAAGGCTCTTCTTCTTCACTCGGGGACGAGGTCTGGCCAGTTTCTGGAAGGAATGCCAGATCGGATCACTTTGTAGGAACGGGGTCGGACCAGGTCACGCTGAGGACACCAGGTCGGGTCAGGCATCACGAGCTGCGCGATGACTGGCACATACCCAGCCCGTGGAGGTCAAGTAGGGTCAAATGTACGCAGGAGGTGATCGGTGAGTGTACCAGAGCGAGTTGGCGGTGACACCAGATGCAGCACACCGATAAACAACCCGATGCTTCGAACAGCGCACAGGATCGACGCATGCAGATCCGGAAATAAGTTCACCCGGCCTACGCTTCCCGCACCACACCTGTCTCTCATGCTGAAGTATCTGTTGCTCTCGAGGGTTCGTATGAAGAGCAGCAGGAAGGTTTTGTTGATGATGAGCTGACCGAACAGCCTGAGGCCCTTCTCACGCCGCTGCAGGTCGGCCCGGTTGGTCCACTGCAGCACCGGGTGGTCCTCCTGACTAGGAAAGAGGATCTTCATGCAGTAGGCGCGGTACTCCAGGAACGGGATGCCGACGCCGGTGATGTCTGACGTCAGGTCCGTCATCTCTGTCTGCAGCTCTGCGAACGCTGTCGACACAAAACCACCACGGTCACGGACCAGTCTATAATACGCAACAGACACAGCACCATCACGGCCACGGATCAATACACCACAGACACAGCACCATCACGGCCACGGATCAGTCTATAATACACAACAGACACAGCACCATCACGGCCACGGATCAGTCTATATCACAAAACACACACCATCACGCCGCGGACCATCTCAACGAAGTTAATACACAACAGACACAGCACCATCACGGCCACGGACAGTCTATAATACGCAACAGACACAGCACCATCACGGCCACGGATCAATACACCACAGACACAGCACCATCACAATTAGTTTTATCATCTCAGAATGACTGCTGTAAAGCTGCGTTAGTTAGTTAGTTCTTTGAGTTTAAGAACGCTTCGACCAACTGTAAAGTGCGTGATCATTTCTTCAAATGAACTGAAGTGGAAGTTAGAAGAAAGCTACTGTATTTTAAAACGTCACATAATTGAGTAGCGGAAATACGCGTGAGAATTTACCTTGTGACTATTCCAGGAATGGAAAAAGAGCCGCATGATTGGCAATCCTAGATATATCTCCAGGAATGCGGGCCTTTCCTTCAAAAGATCGTGTTTTCATACATACTTTCGCAAGTCAATGTGCTGCATCAAATGGTTAACATCGGCCGCATATTTGCCATCCCTATCACACTGATTAAACCAGGAGTCAATCATGGCCACGACTAAAGTTGCTCTAGCCATATCACCTCACTCAGCCACCGAATAGCTCAAATACCGCAACCATATCGAAGGCAATATTTCAGCGGATTATGTTCAATATACGATTGATATTGGTTTCAAGACTGGTGTAACACATTCGGAATATCAAACTCAACTTTTTCTTCCTGACGTGGGGAGATGGAGGTGTGAACCTCAGTAATACACAGCCAAATCGAATACTTTGTTATTGCTTTTAGTGTGTTGGATTTGATTCCAAATCAAACAAACCCGCATTAAAAGCACAGCACATGAAGTGATGCAAGAACAAGGTACAACAGTGAGTATGTAAGTAGTGCTTAGTGCCCTCCTGTAGGAAAGGCAGGGCTACATCCGCTCTCCACGCATGATCTGGACAAGCCGCGTCGCACGAACAGCAGAGCGGGAGACAGCTGCTCAACATGCGGCCGTGACGACGTGTTAGCAGATCGGCGTGATCCGATCTAGCCACCCACCTTCCTTGCACTCGGCCGCCACACGTAGCTCCAGCACGTCCATCTGCTCCTGCATGTTCTTCAGCACGCGCGAGCTCTCGTGCGACTTGCGTCGGTAGGCGATGCAGATGACGACCACGACGAGCAGCAGGAACACGCCGCCCACCACCATGCCGTAGATGACGGTGTTGGGCAGCGCGCCGCCGCCGGCCGCCGCCGCCGCGTACGACAGCCGGCCGATGGTGAAGTTGAGCCGGCGGCCGACGCTCACCTGCGGCACGGACGGTCGTCGGACGGCTGTCGACGGTGTGCGGTCCGTCTCGAACAGGGGCAGTATTGCGTATAAAGACTCTGCCCCGAGTGGGTGCCGTCACCGACACGGGACATGATCTGAGCACAGTGCCGGAGATTCATTCCCTGACGCATGAATCCCGTGTCGCTGTCACTAACACGGCACCTGTTTCGAGCGGTGATGCGGAAAAAACTGCGCCCCGAGCAGGCACCGGCACCGACACGGAATCTGCTCCGAATAGTAACGCAGATACAGACTCTGACCCGAACAGGTACTGTCATCAACACGGGGCTTGTTTAGAGCAGTGACACAGATACATATTCTTCCTCGGACAGGTACTTCCGCTAGCACAGGACGCAACCAAAACAGTTGCTGTGAACTTCACAAGTATACTCACATTCTCGCTTAACAGTGACCCATCCATCTCATACCAAGGCATTCTCCATCATGGACCACACCCTTTACCGTTATGCTCACATGTAGTGCAACTGTGGCGAAGAGGGGGCCGAAAAGACACCCAAACGTGGCACAGCCGGGGAAGGGGTACAGCATTGATGGGCCGCCAGGTTCCCGTTCCGATACCGCCGGTCCGGGCGCCGAGCGGCTGCTGCCGCCGCCACTCACCACCACCAACGGCAGCTGTCCGCTGGTCGGCTCGCCGTCGCTGCCGATCGCCTTGGGCGCCTTCTTGGGCGGCTTGCACGTCAGCTGGTTGAGCGACAGCGACGTGACGTTGCAGAAGCCGGCGCCGATGTGCACCACCACGTCCGTGTCCCGGCAGGCCCAGTTGAGGTTCCTCCCCTGCGGTGGAGACGGTGCACACGGTCACCACCAGGTCCTCCCACCAGTCCGAAGCGGTGCCCCGGCCAAGGCAATGGCAATGCTGGTGTGCGGCAGACGATGGAACACCGTGAGGCGGTGCATGCGGAACATATTACGCGTTACGCAACAAAGCCGCAGGGAGGAGTGTTCTTTAAAACTGGAAGAACAGGAATGCCTCCGAGTAATGGCGCATCCTACATCATCCCTGTACATATGCTTTTAGCTGCAATCCACATGTTTAAAAACGAATTCCTTCATTTCCATCAACAGCACATTCATTCCACCACGAACAACGCTGCCACCTGGTGGCAGCAACACAACATATTAAGTCCGGCACAAACCACGGTAGACTATGTCGCGAATTCCTCCGCTATCAAGATACCAGTACCGCGGGCATTGAGACCGGTGGCATCAGATAGGGTGAGAAGCCAACGACCCACTGATGCCGCGGTGACAACTCCGGCGTCCCCGGCCACGCTGCAAGGAGGACTCGAGGTCTGGAGCTGCCAGCAGTCCCGGCACGACCAGCGCCGGCGCCCGACGGACAATCACGACACGTCAACTGGCGCCGGACCGACACCGGACCGCCGCGGCAGCCGTGGCCGTCCGGCACGCACAGCCGCCGCTGTCGGGACTCACGTTGATGGTGAGGTAGTCGCTCTTGTAGTACTTGATGCCGTCCTTGTCGCCGAACGGCCGGTACACCGGGTCGGGGAACAGCTGGAAGTGGCCGTTGCCGCTCCGGTTGGAGAAGATGGTGTCGCTGCGAACCTGTGCCCGACGAGACGAGGTCAGGCGGCTCGTGGGGCTGGACTGACAGCGCAGCATACGACACGGCACATCAGATGCCAATGTCGGGAGGAGGCGAAGCACGCGTGCGGAGAGAAGGAAGAGGGTTTTGGTTGTGGTTGGGTTTTTGGGGGGGCGTGAAAATTTAGGTCATTTTGCGCCCATGAGAGAAGGAACAGCAACACTGGACATCGCCGCAGAAAACACGAGGATCCAGTCACAAATAGCAGGTACACCAAAATTGCAATTTAACAGGACAGAGAGCATTCAGATACAAGTCCAGCTGGCGGATCTGCGACTAAGCGCCGGCGCGATTACCGTGTTCAGACCTGACGCGCAACGTGGCAACACTCGGACTTACACCATCCATAACGAAGCCATAGTGAAGCAGCTTCGGCTGCTCCGGGTCTATCTCGGTGGGGTCCGGCAGTCCGGCGAAGACCGGCGTGAGGCACTCCATCCGGCGGTCAACGATCACCTTACACGGCTCCTGACGGGTCGGCGGACGGGCACGGAGGTCAGCCAGACGGCGCAGAGATCAGTCGGCCGGCGCTTCAGCGAGTCACACCATCAGTGCTGACACTTCGGATACATCGACTGAAGACCTACCCGCACGTGTACTCGATGAGGTGAGACTGATGTGAACGGGTACACCCTCTGACCGTCAGACCCGCCTGAGTTGGTTGTGTCAACCGGGGTACCCCACACCGCAGGCAAATCCGCCGCAGTCAGTCGTGTCAAACGGGGTGGGGGAGTGGTACCACCAAACCGCAGCTAAGCCCGCCTCAGTCGTGTCAGCCGCGGGTACCACTATACCGCATCTAGGTCCGTCTCAGTTAGTCGTGTCAGCCCTACTGCAGTCCGTGTACCCCATACTGCAGCTGAACCACACCCACACACACATGAAACCACCACTACCAGGCAACATCGATAGCACGGTACACAGATCTACAAAGTAAAAAAGCCACTATCAATGCGGTAAATCGATTCAATGTTACTTTAATAAATATTGAAAAATCACCATTTGACAATTCACTCGGTTAGCACATGTGCACAGCTATAGCTATATATAGCTATGTATAGCTATAGCTACTCCATAGCTATAGGCAAGTCTCACTACGTCCGCCGAGCTCCCCCACCGCAGTCGGTCCGATACTCACACTGGCGAACTCCCTGCCGTCGTACTGGACCACCATCAGCGGCCGCTGCACGTACTGCAGGTTCTTGCCGGTGACGGTGACGGTGATGCCGCCGGCCGGCACGCCCTTGGGCACCTTGTAGGAGGCGGGCGGGCCGGACGTCACCTCGTACACCTCCGGGTCGTCGACGTAGGTGAACGTCTGGCCGCTGAGGTAGCGCTTGGAGCGGTCGAACGTCATGCTGAGCCGGCCCTGGCTGACGTACTGCGCCGCCGACGTGACGCACACCGCGTGCGTGGGCGTGGCCTCCAGCAGGCGGCACGGCAGCTGGTTGATGTGGGCGCGGACCAGCAGGCCGGCGTCCAGGTGCTGGCCGGCGATGCGCAGCCGGGTGCCGCCCGAGCGCGGCCCGCTGGTCGGCGACATGCCCGAGATGCGCGGGTCGACGAACCGGTAGTGCTGCGTGGAGCGCGCCTCGTAGGTGGCCACCTGCACCACCACCGGGCCCGACTTGGGCTGGCGTCGACGGGGGAGAGGCGGTCAGGTCAGCCCGTGGCGGCGACACACCGTCAGCCATGCTGGATCACGCTGCCGCCGGCCATCAGACACAGTGGACCACTCTGTCAACGGACCGGCAGGTAAAGAGGAAGAAGAGGAAACTTGGTTCATCTTGCGACACATCCGACGCCGGTCACATAGTGCCGCCGAACTTTCGGGCCGATTGGTCGCGGATGGGATTGGTATTCCCACCGGTGGCGGGATGCTAACCTACAATATTGCGATCAGTAGTCCAACACTGCCGACTGAGCTACCGCGGTCCCGAGAGACCTTCTGTCACACTGGAACTCACAGATCACGTCACAGCCCATCAGGCGCACTGGACCATCAGTCACACCGAGACACACCGCCAAAGGGCCATTATTCACACTGGACAACACTGGATAGTCGATGGCTCAGGACAAAACGGTCTGAGATAAACGAATGCTCACGCTCCTAGTAACAAATGCTAACGAATGCACCGAGCTAGGGCTATCAAAAACCAGCCGGACGAACGCTGACTATCCAGAACCCTAACATGCCGCACAGCCTACCATACCGGCCCGACCCGGGGCAGTGCCGCACAGCCTACCATACCGGCCCGACCCGGGACAGTGCCACACAGCCCACCACACCGGCCCCGACCCGGGACAGTGCCGCACAGCCCACCACACCGGCCCGACCCGGGACAGTGCCACACAGCCCACCACACCGGCCCCGACCCGGGACAGTGCCACACAGCCCACCACACCGGCCCCGACCCGGGACAGTGCCACACAGCCCACCACACCGGCCCCGACCCGGGACAGTGCCACACAGCCCACCACACCGGCCCCGACCCGGGACAGTGCCGCACAGCCCACCACACCGGCCTGGGACAGTGCCACACAGCCCACCACACCGGCCTGGGACAGTGCCACACAGCCCACCACACCGGCCTGGGACAGTGCCACACAGCCCACCACACCGGCCCCGACCCGGGACAGTGCCACACAGCCCACCACACCGGCCCCGACCCGGGACAGTGCCACACAGCCCACCACACCGGCCCCGACCCGGGACAGTGCCACACAGCCCACCACACCGGCCCCGACCCGGGACAGTGCACACAGCCCACCACACCGGCCTGGGACGTGCACACGCCCACCACACCGGCCTGGGACAGTGCCGCACAGCCCACAACACCGGCCCCGAACGGGACAATGCCACACAGCCCACCATACCGGCCCCGACCCGGGACAGTGCCGCACAGCCCACCGCACCGGCCTGCTTCGACCCGGAACAGCGCCGCGCAGCCTACCACACCGGCCCGGGACAGTGCCGCACAGCCTACTACACCGGCCCCGGGACAGTGGCGCACAGCCTACCACACCGGCCCCGACCCGGGACAGTCCGTCTAACTCACCAGCCAACCCGGGGGGGGGCATTCGTGCCATGGCCAAAACAGACCAAAGTGAACGAACAAAGAAAGTCCCTCGTACACAGAGAACACCTCATGACGAAAGCGCGCATTTCCTGCGCTTCCGCGGTCTCGACTGGGACACACCCCTCAAGGCATTCAAAATACGACAAACCAGTTAATTTTCAGCCGGTCTGAGCACACCCTGCCCTCCGAAACACACAGGTCCGTCTGCCCCGGGGCGGGCGACTGGCAGCCCCAGAACACACCGTCAGCTGACGGGGGAGCCACTCACCTCGTTGGTGCCGGGTCCGTCCACCTCGCAGACCACCCGTCTGGTGCGCACGTACAGCTCGGGAATCGGCCGGCAGGGCACGCCGGCCACCATCACCGTGTCGTAGATGTCGGCCAGCCGCCGGCCCAGGTTGATGCCGGTGATGGTGATGTTGGTGCCGCCCTCGTACGGCCCGGACTTGGGACTGAAGTCGCGGATCTGTCCGGTACGGAGGTCAGAAGTCACGGCGGGATGAGCGGTCACACCATAGGCACGTGGGGCACCTAATTATATATGCATATATATATGTATATATATATATATATATATATAATATATATATATAAAAAGATGAATATAAATTTTAACATATTATATATATAATATAATAATATATATATAATATATATATATATATATATATATATATGATATATATATATAGTATATATATATATATATATATATATATGTATTATATATATACGTACCTACATATATACCCTCATCAATGAATCCTGGATGCACCCATGACGGACCGACTTCTGGACCAGGGGACGAGTCAGAGATTGTTTACTGGAGAAGGGTACGTCCAAGAGACTGATCTCCGATGCAGTCGGCCACTGATATCTCGGTGTAGGTACATCCCCATCCCCAACAGCTGTGTGGAGACACTGACCAATAACTACGCCACTGACCTGTGGGTGGAGGTACACCCATGTCCCTGACCTCTGGCTGGAGTTACCAGCCATATTTATACTGCTGCTGCATCGATGATTCAGTCGGCGTGTGGAAAACACCCACACTGAACTTCCACACTTCATCATTCGCCACAACAGTCTACACAGCACTGCCTCTGACCTCAGTCAAATCTCAGCCCAGCCTCTGACCTCTGACCTTTGAATGTCGGCACGCCCCACTACCGTCTCTCGGTGGAGGCACGCCCTATCACTGACTCTCGGTGGGGGTACTGATCTGACGTACTCTAGGTGGAGGTACCGAAGGTGGAGGCCCCACCACTGACCTCTGGGTTGGGGCAGGGCTGGTCCCTGTTGAGCCACTGGTCGGCCTCACACTCTGTACGCCACACTGACCTCTGGGTTGGGGCAGGGCTGCTCCCTGTTGAGCCACTGGTCGGCCTCACACTCTGTCTGCACATCGCACTGGCCCGAGTGGCGGCACCAGCCGCAGTTGAACTTGGGCTCCAGTGCCAGACACTCGCCGCAGTTGTCTGCCATCTCTGAACACCGGTACACCAGCACTGCAACAGACAGCACGGTTTTACTGAAACTGACGGAACAGTAGTACTGCCACAGACGGTGCAGCGGTACTGCTATATATGGCACAGTAGCACTGCAACAGACAGCACGGTTTTACTGAAACTGACGGAACAGTAGTACTGCCACAGACGGTGCAGCGGTACTGCTATATATGGCACAGTAGCACTGTAACGGACGACACACCAGCACTGCAATAGACGGTGCAGCGCTACCGAAACCGACGGCATAGTAGTGCTGCAGCATACGGTACAGCGGTACTGCCACAGACAGCACAGCGTAGTGCTACATGTGACACAGCAACAGACGACACACCAGCACTGCAATAGAATATACAGCAATACAGCAACAAACGGTGCAGTAGTACCGCAACACACGGTACAGTATTAACGCAACAGTAAGTACAGCATTACTGACACAGACAGTACAGTGGTACTGCAATATATGTGCAGTAGCACTGTAACACACGGCACACCAGCATTGCAATAAACGACGCAATAGTACTGCATCATACGGTGCACCAACGCTAAGGCATGCTACCCGGTGGTATATTACAACGCCAAATCACACAGGGCACACCAACGCGGTGGAATCCTCCCCCTCCAACACGGTCCGCCGATAGCAGATCACAAGCACTCTACACCTCGACAGTGCTGCACAGGCACTCTACACCCGCCTACACAAACCTACCCCCACCAGCAGATCAGTACCAGAGGCTGTGTACAACGAGCCAAACAGCGCGTAACATTGACATCCAGTCGTGTTTCCATAGCGCTGCACGCTCGTCGTCAGATCAAAACAATACAACAGTGCAGCGCGGTTCAGTCGCCAGGCGGCCAGGCGCGCCGTCAGCCGCCCATCGCCCGGCGACGGTCATCTACATACCGCTGCCACGGCGTCCCGTATTGTAGCCAAGGCGTGCCCACAGCATCCCTTATTGTAGCCAAAGCGCGCCGTCAGCCGCCCATCGCCCGGCGACGGTCATCTACATACCGCTGCCACAGCGTCCCGTAATACAACCCCTATGTCCAAAGCGCGCCGTCAGCCGCCCATCGCCCGGCGACGGTCATCTACATACCGCTGCCACGGCGTCCCGTATTGTAGCCAAGGCGTGCCCACAGCATCCCGTATTGTAGCCAAAGCGCGCCGTCAGTCGCCCATCGCCCAGCGACAGCCAGCTACATACCGCTGCTACGGCACCCCTCATTGTAGCCAAGACACGGCTCATTGTTGTCACACCCACGATAGTTACAGCTGGATGTCTCGAGACAAGGATGGGTGTGCTAAACCGGGAGCCAATCGTAGATCCAGGGGCTGAGTGTCAGGCGGCAGGGATGGATGTCAGAATCGCGGATGGACATTTCGTGTCAAGAGCGGATGGACCGAGTTTGGGATGGGTGGCATAGGCCAGGGGACGAATCTGCTAAGCTCGGGGTGCGTAGTGGCTGCTGTTCCTCTCTCCCCTTGGGAGGAAGTGGTCGACACCCAGGATCATCTCGTCGCGGCACTACCATATTGTGCCGTAGCGTCGCCGGGCTAGTCACACGACGAACGGGGCCAATGTGGACGGCCGGTCCCGGAACACTCGGCGTGGAACACTTCCGGCTGGGCGGCCCACGTCTGACCGACACCGAGCCGACGTCTGACCGACACCGAGCCGACGTCTGACCGACACCGAGCCGACGTCTGACCGACACCGAGCCGACGTCTGACCGACACCGAGCCGACGTCTGACCGACACCGAGCCGACGTCTGAAGCCGAACGTTGACCAACACCGACCACGTCTGACCAACACCGAGCCGACGTCTGACCGACACCGAGCCGACGTCTGACCGACACCGAGCCGACGTCTGACCGATACTGAGCCGACGTCTGACCGACACCGAGCCGACGTCTGACCGACACCGAGCCGACGTCTGACCGATATTGAGCCGACGTCTGACCGATATTGAGCAGACGTCTGACCGATATCGAGCCGACGTCTGACCGACACCGAGCCAACGTCTGACCGATACCAAGCCAACGTCCGACACACACCAAGCCAACGTCTGACACGCACCGAGCCAGCGTCTGACATACACCAAGCCAACGTCCGACACACACCGAGCCAACGTCTGACATACACCGAGCCAGCGTCGACACACACAAGCCAACGTCTGACACGCACCGAGCCCGCGTGCCGTCGCCGCCGGCAGGGGCGACACCCACCTCGGACGTTGTGCGGGTTGTCGAGCGGCTTGCCGCCGCCCCAGATGACAGCGAACGCGGCGGTCGTGTTGGGCCGGCGCGCGCTGTAGGCGAACTTCATCGGCTCGCAATGGATGTTGTCGCGGTTCAGCGAGGCCGACACAGAGTTGACGCGGCCCTCGATGTTGAATTGGCACATGAAGCGGCCCCGGGTGATCAGCCGCTGCAGAGGCTAGCGCAACGTCAGGTCAGGCCGGGTGGGATCGCGTCAGGTCAGATCAGATCGGTAGCAGAGTGTTCGGTCGGGTCAGAACAGCAGTGTCAGGTCACGTCACACCGGGGCGTCACGTAGTCACGTCGTATGCGCGAGCGTCACGTCGAGCGACACCGTGTCCAGGCGGACTAGGAAGCAGCAGAACAGAGCAGAGCAGAGCAGGGCAGGGCAGGACAGGACAGGACAGGACAGGACAGGACAGGACAGGACAGGACAGGACAGGACAGGACAGGACAGGAGGGCAGGACAGGACAGGGCAGGGCAGGCAGGGCAGGGCAGGGCAGGGCAGGGCAGGGAGGGAGGGAGGGAGGGAGGGGAGGGAGGGAGGGGAGGGCAGGAACAGGACAGGACAGGGTAGGGCAGAACAGAGCAGGGCAGGGGATGACAGTACAGGACAGATTGTAATTTGGTCGGTGGGGTGGAGGTGTGGGTCGAGTAATCCACCTTCGGAGCTGTCAGATTGCCGCCTAGGCCTCCGCGATAAATTTTCCGTCACTGGCCAGAGGTCGTGCGTGCCGACTGCTGTACGCGTAGCACGCAAACGTCAGCCACACTGCTACATCAGCCAGTACACAGCTGCAAACGCTAATACAAACAGCGAAGCCACGAATACCAACAGCGAAGACACTAACACCAGCATATAAGACACGATTACCAACAGAGGTGGCACGAACACCAGCAGAGCGGTTGGGCTATCACCGGCGGAGAGCCGGCATTATCACCAGCAGAGCGGTGGGGCTATCACCGGCGGACACACGACTGTTGTGTAAGAGATGCAGAGTAATCCGCCATTGAAGCTGACAGGTCGCCGCCTAAGCCCCTGCGATAAACTGCCCGTCCCTGGCCAGAGCTGACAGGTCGCCGCCTAAGCCCCTGCGATAAACTGCCCGTCCCTGGCCAGAGCTGACAGGTCGCCGCCTAAGCCCCTGCGATAAACTGCCCGTCCCTGGCCAGAGCTGCGGGCGGCCGTGCGTGCTTGGTGCTGAACGTGTAGCACGCACACATCGGCGCACCATAGCCAGTGACAAGGATGCAGAGTTGTCAGCGGTGCAGTCAGGGTTACTACCAGCAGCTATGTGATTGCCAACAACAAATCAGGTTTGACACTGGCAAGTACAGGATTGTCAGTGGGACGGTTAGTTAGTAGGGTTGCTGGGCGCATCATATACAGCGCCAAGAATACAGGGTTGTCGGTAGCGGACGGCGAAGTAACCATCACCAGGAATCTCACCGCCAGAAATAGCACCAACCACGGAAGAAGTGTAACAACCTGTACATGTTTGAAAACCGAACGACTGAGAAAATCCGACCAGCAACCACATAATTGACACACGCCGGCTAAACTTACCAACAGCGGATAAAGGACCACAAATGCTCTCCGCTATTATCACCAACAGCCTGTCAGCGTGATAGGTGATCAAACAACTGGCATAGGCGGTCGCAGTCCCCGAGCCTTGTCCACACACGGCGGCAGTCAAACCTTGTCAACCTCCAACGGATTGAATTGGATTGGATTGCAGCTTTACGACGCACTATGGTTGAGACTATATGGCCGAGACTATACGGCTAAGCCATACGGATTCAGCTGCCAAATGGTCAGCGGCCGAGGCCATATGGCGTCGCCTGCCCTCACCCCGTCAGGAAGGGCGGGCATCGCCAGGAATCGAACCCCATGCATCTGACATGTCAGCCACTCAGCTTAACCACTGAGCTACCGACGCCTTCAACCTCCAACGACAAACATATCATCACTGCGCATGCCTAGAAGCTTGGTTCCCCGGCATCCACGTCGAAAACCACGTCAGTTTCAGCAGCACAAATTCTTCCCGCCGGCAACTAACCACCGAAACACAATCAACACGTCGGAGACTCCGGCAGCCAAGCAGCATAAATCCGACTGCGGGTCGTGTCGGCTACACCAGCGCGAGCGTCACAGGCGACGCTGCCGCCGCCACGTCTCCACGGCAACCGCCACCAGAGTGTGACGTCACTCACCGCGATGTTGACCACCTTGACGCGGATGGCACGCGTGGTGCCCGACGGCACCAGGATCTCGGTGGTGCCGTTGGCGGTGGTGTTGATCTTCGGGCAGAACTCTGGCCCGCTCCTGATGCTCGGTCCCATCCGCTGTCAATGACGAGTCCGAGTCATATATCGTGACATCATACACGAATTGTGCAGCAGAAGTGACAGCACACCCGACTCAAACGACAGCAACCATGTGTACAACTCACGCACGCACGCACGCACGCACGCACGCACGCACGCACGCACACACACACACACACACACACACACACACACACACACACACACACACACACACACACACACACACACGCACGCACGCACGCACGCACGCACGCACGCACGCACCACAGCACGCACGCACGCACGCACGCAGCACGCACGCACGCACGCACGCACGCACGCACGCACGCACGCACGCACGCACGCACGCACGCACGCACGCACGCACGCACGCACGCACGCACGCACGCACGCACGCACGCACGCACGCACGCACGCACGCACGCACGCACGCACATTATATATATATATATAAGGTTGAAGATATTGCACAGCTATAAAAGCATGCGCGACGTATCAGTAATCAACGTGTAGTTTTAGCAGCGTGTTGCTATCACGGACGACGTGCTGGCCAGCACGCTATTATTATCCTGTCGCCGTATCGTCCATCGCCGTCATCACTCGCCATTCCAGACATGCCGTGCCGCTGCCGGCTGATCGCCATTCCAGGCGTGCTGCCGGCGCCCGGTTCCAGCCGACGTCGGTACAACAATAACGACCGATCGGACACGAACTGGGGTCGGCCGGCCGGCCGCCGCCCTGCCCGGCCGCAGTGCGGCGAAAGTGGCGGCGCGTGTGGCGCCGCCGAGGCGGACGCGGCGCGGCTGTCTGATCTGCATGGCGGCAGTGGCGGCGGCGGCGGCGGCGGCGGCGCAGGACCAGTCGCGCCGCCGTACAAGGCGACCGTCGCGCCTCGGCTCCTGGCGCTGGAGTGCGGCGGTGGAAGGGTCCCACGTGGAGGGTGGTGTCGTGGCCCACGGTACACGGCAGACGGCGGTGTCTGGACTGGACTGTGGCTTTACGACGCACTCAACAGCTGAGGCCATATGGCGTCGCCTGCCTCTCACCCTGGCAGGAGGGGCGGGCATCGCAGGAAATCGAACCTCGTACTTGCCAGACGCTCGCCTTAACCACTGAGCTACCGACGCCCCTGGAGGGTGGTGTCAGGGTCCCGCGTGGAAGGTGGTGTCACGGCCTATAGTGAAGGTTTGTGGTGGAGTAAGGCGATGTCACTGTCTCGGCTGATGGAAGAGGGTGTTGTCGCGGTCTCCGGTGGCGGTGGAGGGCCCCGGTGACGGTAGAGGGCCCCGGTGGCGGTGGAGGGCCCGGTGGCGGTTGCGGTCCCCGGCGGAGGATGGTGTCGCGGTCTTCAGACAGGCGAGGTAGATCACAAAGGGCCGTTCCCAGCGGCGCCAGTCCGACCAGATGCGCACTGCCAAACTGCCACAGCGCTAAGCTGCCCCCATAACCAACACCCATCGCCGCCAGTGAGCACCAGTGGCAGTGACACGAACAACGGCCTGGACAGCCCCAGCCGGAGGCCCGACCGACTCGAGATACGCTCGGCGGACACGGTACGTCTGCCGGCAGCAGCCCAGATCAGCGGCCAGTCGGTGTGCCTCTCACACGGCCCATTTTCCGGAACAGGCATACCGCTGCTGCAGAGAAGCCGCCGCCTGCCATCACCGTGCACAGGTAAACTGCAGGCCGCCCGCAACCCTCGGCAGAGAGAACGCCGCCGAACGGCGTGCCGGCGGCGTGGGCGTTCACGTTCGCCCATCGACATCCAGGGGGACGAGTAGTCTAGGGGCAAGTTGGCCGTTTCGCAATCGAAAGGTTGTGGGTTCGAGTCTCACCTGTCGCTACTCTTCGCCCGCGACCAATCGGCGTGAGAGATTGGCGACGCTACATGACTCAACGGTCGTGTCGTAAAAACCAATAACTAACCATCGACATCCAAGTCGGTGGCGAATCGTCAGTTAAATACTTTGGGTTTAGGGCGCCTCGACCGAAAAGCGAATCGTCGATGACATCGAAGGCGGAGGTGAATGGAGCGCAGGCAAGGCGATGTGGGAGCTGTGGGGCCAATTGTTCGCCTGCACCCTCGGTAGCTGCCGGCGGATCCGGGCAGCGACAGCGACACGAGCACAACTCACCGCTCGGCGTCGACGCTCGGTGACGTGTGCTCGCCGGTGACCGGTCCGCAACGAGCGGCGACCGCCGATGGCGGACGTGATACCACGTGCACCAGGCGCCAGTCGGCCCTGTCACACGGCCCCGCCGCACTCCAGAGGCGGAGGTGACTTCGCTGACACCGTACCCCCCCCCCCCACCACCACGCACACACTCAGAGTGACGTCTGGCGCCGGAGGAGCAGTTATCGTCCGCGGAGCGAGAGTGCGACCGAGCCGCCGGTTGTTGGGCGAGTCCATGCGAGAAGAGGGGAGGGACGTGCAAGTGGAGCCGATCGGGTGTCAAAAGGAATACCCACAGTTCCATCGAAATATTTGGCGGCCGTTGCGGTGTCCGACCCCGCTCCATGGTAGTCATTCGTATGGTAACGAATGCTGAAGTCGGTCGTGGCAAGGACGCTGCCCGGGTGGAGCGACTACGTCCCAGCACCAGCTCAGGCAGACCGCCAACGGTAGCTCTTACACTTCGGCCTGCCGTGTGACTAGGGTATGGCAATGATATTGATCTGGATCCTGTACGTCAATGACACCAATCAGGACCCGGTGCGTCAATTACACCGATCCGGATCCGGTGTGTCAATGACAACGATCCGGATCCGATACGTTAATGATACCGACCGGTAGCAGATATGTGAACTAACGGCACCAGCCACTTGCCAATCCACCCACAAAACACAACCCGTGACAATAGCGCAGAACATCCCTGAACAAACACTCGGACGATTATTGAATTAATCGGTAAAAAGCGATCAGTTGTTGGACTGATGTGTTCGTGATGGTTTGTGCAAGTCACGTGGCACGTGAACAGCGGCACCAGCCGCCACGAGACGTGGCCGCCAGCTCATTCGTGCCACTGTGGACTTTTACGCGTCACGTGACGGCATCACAGCACGTGGTTTACATCGAACGTAATGCTCAACTTTTTTTTATTATTGAGGTTCATAAACTGCTAGCTAAATAATCATTACAAGCGATAACCTTTCAGGGTGTAAAAACGGACTGCTTAAAAAAGAAAGACCTTGATTGACAGGAAGTCTGAGAAGGATAAATGAAGTAGTGTGTCGGACATTCGCAGATTTAATACACATAAAAACAAACAAAAAACAATGAAATATATAATTCACACGTTTTCGATTAGGGTCTGACATCACACCACATAACCGAACTATTCTGACCGGGATCGGGAGGATGATCCAAGAACAGACATCAAATACCTGTACTGAAGCGCACGGTGTCGAGCCCCCACCAGCCGGCTCCCAGGCTCCCGTATAGCCGGCTCCCAGCCCCGCATACAGCCGGCTCCCAGCCCCGCATACAGCCGGCTCCCAGCCCCACATACAGCCGGCTCCCAGCCCCGCATACAGCCGGCTCCCAGCCCCGCATACAGCCGGCTCCCAGCCCCGCATACAGCCGGCTCCCAGCCCCCATACAGCCGGCTCCCAGCCCCCATACAGCCGGCTCCCAGCCCCGCATACAGCCGGCTCACAGCCCCCATACAGCCGGCTCCCAGCCCCCATACAGCCGGCTCCCAGCCCCCCATACAGCCGGCTCCCAGCCCCGCATACAGCCGGCTCCCAGCCCCGCATACAGCCGGCTCCCAGCCCCCATACAGCCGGCTCCCAGCCCCACATACAGCCGGCTCCCAGCCCCACATACAGCCGGCTCCCAGCCCCACATACAGCCGGCTCCCAGCCCCCCCCCAGCCCCACCAGCCGGCTCCCAGCCCCACATACAGCCGGCTCCCAGCCCCGCATACAGCCGGCTCCCAGCCACCACCAGCCGGCTCCCAGCCCCCACCAGCCGGCTCCTATGCCTCACGTACAGCCGGTTCCCAGCCCCCCATACAGCCGGCTCCCAGCTCCACATATAGCCGGCTCGAAGCCCCATACAGCCGGCTTCCAGCCCCCATACAGCCGGCTCCCAGCCCCCATACAGCCGGCTCCCATCCCCCACCAGCCGGCTTCTAGGCCCCACGTACAGCCGGCTCCCAGCCCTCTCCCCCACATACAACCGGAAGTGCCGAGCCCCCACCAGCCGGCTCCCAGCCCCCCTCCCCACATACAGCCGGAATTGATCTCAGTCACCGACACGTCTTCCTCACTTGCGCAACGGACCTCTTTCGGCGGCCATATTACGGCCGTGACGAGGCTCCGGCCGTGCAGATGCCCGCGTCGCTACGTAGAACACGATGATTCGCGGTGTGTTCGGATCTCATGGCATGCCGGTATGCTGATTACAGCGAGCGGCTAAATACATAAATCAGGCAATCATCCGCGGCGCTGACCAAATACCAAAGAGTGCTTTTATGATCCATTCAGCCCGGCTGGCAGTTGGGATGTCGAATAAATTACATACGCGATCACCGATTAGCAAATGGAACCAAGCTCGTCAACTTAGATGTTCTGACATGCTTGACTGGCTCCAATTAAACCCGTTCTATTACCTGCATTCCTACCACACGTGCGGTATGTCTGCTACCTGACGCATGTCTGATGACTTCAATTTTACGCCAGCACAGTTCCATTTCTGCGCAATATGAGATCCTGCAGGAGCGTCCGCCATAGCCCACCCAGGGCTGTGGTGCCAGGGCCTGAGACTGCCGCCCGCACGAATGTCGAAGGCAGGCTTGGACTTGTGCCTTGTAATTAATTATGGATGTGGAGATGAAATTGGTGGGTACTCGTATTCGAAAATGTTATGTTTCTTCGAACCTGTCACGTCAGAATCTCAGTTTGCACTTCCCAGTGAATAATGCACACTATATCACAGATCACCGCGTTGCCAAACAGCACCATTCAGCCTTCAAACTAGAGAAATGAGAGACTACTTTTCTGGAGAGGATACTGCACTCGATGGCAAAAATCCAATAGCAGATTATTCCTTCAGCCGTGATCGGGGAAAGGACCGTCTCCACAGCGACGCATTGACGCACGGCCGTACGGTCGGCTGACGTAGGCACTGACGGGACACGGCTGTACGGTCGGCTGACGTAGGGACTGACGGGACACGGCTGCACGGTCGGCTGACGTAGGCACTGACGGGACACGGCTGCACGGTCGGCTGACGTAGGCACTGACGGGACACTGCTGCACGGTCGGCTGACGTAGGCACTGACGGGACACGGCTGTACGGTCGGCTGACGTAGGGACTGACGGGACACGGCTGCACGGTCGGCTGACGTAGGCACTGACGGGACACGGCTGCACGGTCGGCTGACGGGACAACGGTCGGCTGACGTGGGGACTGACGTAAGGACACGGCTGCACAGTCGGCTGACGTGGGGACTGACGGGACACGGCTGTACGGTCGGCTGACGGGACACGGCCGTACGGTCGGCTGATGACTGACGGGACACGGCTGCACGGTCGGCTGACGGGACAACGGTCGGCTGACGTCGGGACTGACGTAGTGACACGGCTGTACAGTCGGCTGACGTGGGACTGACGGGACACGCTGCACGGTCGGCTGACGTGGACGACGGGACACGGCTGCACGGTCGGCTGACGTGACTGACGGGACACGGCTGCACGGTCGGCTGACGTAACAGCTACGGGAGCTATCGGCTACGTAGGACTACACACGCTGCACGGTGGCTGACGTACGACGGGACACGGCTGCACGGTGGCGGAGAGAGGTGGCAGCAAGGTGCACGGTGGCAAAAATGGGGACTGACGTAGTGACACGGCTGCACAGTCGGCTGACGTGGGGACTGACGTAGTGACACGGCTGCACAGCCGGCCGAAGACACGGCCGCGAGGCGGCGCCGCCTACCTTGAGCCCGGTGACGAGGATGTCGTTGCGGCAGTTGTCGGCCGTGTCGTGCGTGCACCGGTGGCCGTCCACGCACCAGTCGCACGGGAACGGCGCGCTCACGCACGCGCTGCACTGCACGTAGCGGTTGCAGTCGTAGAAGCCGAAGTCGGTCGCCACGAAGTCGGGCCCGGCAGAGATGCTCACCGACAGCTTGGCCGAGATGAAGTCTGCCGGACAGGGGGCGGCACGCTAGCGCGCGGACTCGGCTCCGGTAGCTTCGGGCTCGGCAGCGGGACTGCACTGCATACTAAACTTCACGTATTCTCGACCTCACGTATACTATACTTCACGTGTACTATACCTCACGTATACCATACTTCACGTGTACCATACCTGACGTACACTAGACTTCACGTGTACTATACCTCACGTATACTATACTTCACGTGTACTATACCTGACGTACACTAGACTTCACGTATTCTAGATTTCACGTATACAATATGCTACCAGCTTAGCTACTGTGGAGCCAACCATTAGCAGTCTGTGCTGTGCACTCGACCCCATCTCTATGTGGCTTACCTGACCCGGCGTTGTGCATTAACCGCAATGGAAAATACCGTTCATTTGTTAGCTTATATACAACACGATACCTAGTTTCAGGCTTGGCTCTGGTGCAACATGGAATTAACACTACATCCGGTCAACACAGAGCAGAGCAGAAGCAACGAAGGCAATCGTGTGAGGTGCGATACTGACTAATTAAGCATATTTGGAAGTGATCACATCACTATTACCAGATATTCATCGGGCTCAAAGATCACTTCAGTGTGTCATATGCAATAGTGCGGGACATATGCATTAGGGCGTGTCACCATGAACGGCGAAATTGACTGGGTCGCAACTTTGTGCATGAGCTGCAGGAGGGTGGTATATCAGCGAAGAAAACGCAAACAATAACCTCATCCCGCGCAACGCAAAAACAGATTAGGTTGAGCGACAGTGGCCCTGACATGAGGTGAAAAAAAAACATAAAAACGGGATTCACTCAAAGATATGGTGACGGGAACTTGCTAATTTCGTGCCATTCCACTCGGGCTGTCTTCTTGAGCATAAACAGAACCTCATTGTGCCGTATTTGGCCTTCATTAACCACGGAATTCGCAATTTCATAGTTTGTGGTAAGGGAACGCTGCATGTATGACCGGCGGTGGAAAGAAAACGTATATAAAGCAGCATTGCAATGGAACATGCATGCTTAATTCTAACACCAATATCTATGCCCAAAATATCCTTCAGATTTATAACACCATGCGTGCCATACAAGGTGACAGCTCCTCTTCTCTCCCGGTGGCTATAGGAGGCAGACATAACGAATCTCCGATGACGTCTCCTCTAGGCGGCATTTGATGTCGCTCTCCGCGCCCTCCTTCATTCGGGGTGGTGCGAGCGCCAGTTTCCGCTGCCAGTACGTGATCCATGCGGATATGGGGCGGAGCCTGACAGGTCAGCTGTGGTGTACGGTCTACGATTTATGAGGAAGGATTGGTGTGTGGTTCCTGGTTCCTCACGAATCGCCGTGAATACCAGAAGGAAAACCGGACAGTTTTTGCTTGTTATAAAATACGCATTGGCATGCTACCAGGGAATGCAAACGTCATCAATAATCTGCGTTATATAATGCAGGACGCCGAGAATGAAAGCTAGCCGAAATCGGAAAAATCGCAGTTGAAAAAAGTTTTACTAACAATTCCTCATTGTTCTTCTCTGATGGTTTACACCGCTTGACGGCCTCCCAAAATACACCTATCAAACGATAGTGTCCCGACATAGGAGCCGATCGATCTTACGACCTACATGGTTCGCCATTACGTCGCAATTCCAGATGTAGTTTTTATCCGGCCACGGTGCTCTAGTTCCGAAGGTGCTAAAATCGCCTATCGATATTCCTAATACTGCCCAACGCAGGCAGCATTTCGACGCGTGATTTGTCGCACTTGATACTGGCTTCCCTCTAAAGCTGTCCTGTTGGCGATGTACGCGGACGATGACAGGATTATTTGCCAGAAGGCTGTCAAAAATACCACCGAATGTCCCGATCTCGTGAGTGATGATAGCGACCAGGAGCATCCACTCCCAATTCCAAATATACAGTTTAAACCACTGAATTGCCATGAGGTACTCGACTGGCTTACTGTAGCCATGACTCGGCCTCACGCATATCAAGCAACTGACGGAGGACGATGTCGATCAGCTTAACACACCCACTGGACGTCAGTACGCCCTCACTACCCAGTCCAAACCCAGAGCTCGCTGTGCATGAGGCTACCAAGTCATGTGTGGCCGTCGCCGAAGATAACGAACTGAATTTACCAGAAGCAAACAACGCCAGACGCCAGGAACGTAGCCAGAAACTGTCTGAAAAGAGGGCGGGTTTTGCGAAGGGGACCTGGACTACCTCTACAAATTTAAAGTCTCCCAATTTCGGTGTATCGACTTAATTGAAAAGATCGATTTAGAATTCAGTGAGGATCGGTAAGCGTTTGCATTGACCCGAGACTACCGTAAGGGCACGTGCAATTCGTAAGGGGCCGGAAGCATTAATACAGGACCGTAAAAGTTCGTAGCTGCTCACAGGCGTTCGCGGAAACAGGTAGACGATCGTAAGAGCACGCAAACGTTCTCAAGAGCCTGTGAATGCCCAGAAGGGCTCGTAGACGTTCTTAAATGTCCCGAAGGGCCCGAATACCTTCATAAGAGCCCGTAAATGTTCGAGAGGACTCGCAGACATTCTTAGTAGCCCGACAACAGCCTCGGCGACCACACAACGCGCTCTTGACCTTTGTATCGCCGCCATATCGATCCCGTAGACGACTACGTGGGGTTCCAGGAGCCCATGGGAGCCCAAGGAGTGGACGACCGCCCCCGTCGCTCCTCCCCCTTAGATAAGTCCCTTCAGGCGCTGCCGACGTTTCAGTCAAAGATAGACTGCCGTTGCTCGAGTTCTGATTGTAGCGTCTAGTCCATTGCAAGATTTGTTCAGTAACACGAAGTAAATAGGAGGGCCTGTGAATCGTGTGGTCAGCATGTTTTGCATGTGACGAATACATGCATTTTTAGCGATTCATAATGCAAATAATGCTAAAATATGGTAACAATACTCTGCATATGCTGTGGGGAATACAACATCAATTTCATCAGATTCAGTTCAGCAGAAAACCACCTTCATAAAATTTCGCCTTATCTCCCAGCACCCAGAACCTAGTCAGGGGGCGCCACTTTTGTTCCTGGAGACAAAGTATCATATTGACACACACTAATTTACATGCATTTTAACCGTGGGCAACATCAGGATTCGTAACAAAACCTGGATCCCGTGCTAAATAGGTAAATCAGATTATAAATCTTCTTTATGAGTGAGTAGCGTCACGTGTCCCCTAAACTTCAAAATGTTCTAATTACGAAGAAGGGAAATATTTCGACCAATAGCATGACTAAATGCTATTTTATTCACTGAACTTTCCCATTCCACAGCGGCCCTTCCATTCCCCGAGTTTATGACAGAAGGCTGAGAGCAAACTTTTCGAGCTCGCAGCAAACGCGGCCTACGCCCAAAGTTCGCCAACCAAGAATGAATTTACCGTTAGGCAACGACGCACGGAAAGAGAAAAGGCGACACTGGAAACAAGAGCCGTCCGCGGCGCTCCGACACATTTTCTGGCGAATCAGGAACGGCGGGGACGGGGACGTACAACAGGCCAGAGCCCACGCATTCCGTCGCGGCCAGCCCAAGCCAAACGGTACATAAACCGGCAGACCACGTGTTGATCACGTGACGCGTCACTTCAAGGTCCGCCGCCTTTATCGGCCGCAATCTGGCGCCGGCCGCGATCCGCGCGATGACGTCACAGTGAACACGCCTACAGCGTGAGGCGTCCTCGTATCGTATAGTGGGCGGCAGCATCGGGCGCACCAGCATACGTTCCGCCGCAAACAAAGGCCACTCAGCCCCAGCTGATAGAGAGCACACGTTGCCCTTCAGAGGCCACTGAACTTTAGCTGATCGGGAGCGTACTTTGCCCTTCAGAGGTCACATAACCCTAGCTGATAGAGAGCATACTTTGCCCTTCAAAGGTCGTCCGAGTTATACTAATTAAGGACTATTCGACTGACATGTCAGAATTCGTCAGGCCAATCTGCCGCCAGGAAGAAGGCAGTGACTTCACGCTACCCCACAGTCCGGTCTCCGATAGGTCAGGACACGCAGCAAACGCAACCGTCCTACTGTAACTGGGAAACGTGGCTCCCCGTCAGCGGGCAGAGCCTCGCCGTAGACATAGCCTACCATCAAAACCGCACCGGAAAACGGCCAGATCTCCATTCAAGCGGAACTGAATTTCGATGAAAATATCGGGCAGTGTAGTCTGGGATCTAAAGTGGTTGGGGTTCGGAGGAGGTGACAGAGAAGACGATGACGATGCGTTTTGAAGCGCCCTGTCGCGCCACGGCGCATTTGCATCAAACATGAGCCAACCCACTCGGCGACCTTGTCGCCCAGTCAGCACCGCCTATCAGCGTGCATCTGTCACCCGCCAGCAGATAGTGAGACGCTACCGACAGACGCCTTACGATGCGTCTCCAACAGCTCAGGCTTCTGTCCAGCCGGCCGAGGTCATCTTCAACCCTCCAGGTCTGCCCAGAATTCATCGGATGGGCTGGGAGCCGTCAGGTCCGTTGTCAGCCCACTCGGCGCGGCTCAGGCTCACCAAGTGATCAACGCTCAGCGACACGACAGGGCTACACAACCGGTGCGCACGGTAAATACTACCGACCGCCACATGCCAGTTGCACTGCTCGTCAACATCGCTCAGTGGCCACCCATGGTCTCCCCTCAACACACTCCGACCTCTGCCCTTTCCCGCTCTCCTTCCAACGGCACGGCTGCGGATCCTGCCTCGTTCAGGCACTGTTCCCGAGTTGTCAACGAACAGCAATCAGCACAGCCTGCCGTAAAGGCGCCAACTCGGGCGGCGGGATGAGCGGACGGTGGTGCTGCACTGCGCTGCGCTGCGCTGCGCTGCACTGCCCTGCACTGCCCTGCATTGCTCTGCGCTGCACTGCGCTGCGCTGCGCTGCACTGCACTGCACTGCGCTGCGCTGCACTGCACTGCACTGCCCTGCGCTGCACTGCACTGCACTGCACTGCACTGCCATGCGCTGCACTGCGCTGCACTGCCTTGCACTGTACCGCGTTGCACTGCGCTGCACTGCCTTGCACTGCACCGCGTTGCACTGCGCTGCACTGCACGACCGCGCGGCCCGCGGAGACGCCGGATCCGGCGCGTCGGATATACCACCACGGTATGGCATTCTCGAAGGCCGGAGCCTTGCAGCGGTCACGCCGCCGTCGGGGCGTGTTTGTCTGCCGAGGCGGCCAGACGTCCGCCGGACCGGCGCATCCGCACGCTTCTGCACACCGACGGTAATCCAATTCAAATCCGTGCGGCGTGTTTGTCCCGCGCCGGCTCAACGCCTCCCCCCGCTGGCGTCTGCAGACGTGGAGCTATCGCCCGTACTGTGCGTCGTTACCCACGCAGGCGGAGTTGAGCAAAGTTATTAGGCAGGCGACAGTACGGCCCGCGACAGTACGGCCGGCGACAATACGGCCGGCGACAGTACGGCCCGCGACAGTACGGCCGGCGACAATACGGCCGGCGACAGTACGGCCGGCGACAGTACGGCCCGCGACAGTACGGCCGGCGACAATACGGCCCGCGACAATACGGCCGGCGACAATACAACAGGCGACAGTACAGTCGGCGACAGCACGGCGCGTGCGTGCCTGTGTTGTTCTCGGACGCGGCCCCTGCTTGCGAGGCTTCTCATTAGCGTAGATGCGCTGTCCTTGGACGCTCCGTGACGTTCGCACACAAACACACACACCATCGCGTTTCGTTCCACGCCCGCTCGCGTTCTCCCAAGATCCCCCTTCGTCCTTGTGCTTCTCCAGTGTCCAATCCGTGGTATTCAGATGCCCCACCCGTGATTTGTGTTCTCAGTTAGTCGTTTGAGCTTTAGTGCGCATCGATAGTGCGTTTGTACTTCCGAGATCCCCATCCGTGCCTGTTCGTGACCAATGCCTTACCCATGATGGCTCTTCCAGATGCCTAATCAGCACCCGCGTCGTTCAGACGCTCCATCCTTACTTGTGCTTCTCAGACCGCCCGCTTACACCTGTGCCTCTCGGTCGCCCACTGCCACTTGTGTCGTTCTCGGACACCCAGAAGCGCCATTCCCAGACTTCCCAATCGCACCAGTGCTGAATGCGCTTTTCCAGTGCCACGCTGACACGTCGACGGGGTGTGTGGAAGCAACGGCCCCACACCACGGGGGCGGGGCGGGGCGGGGCGGGGCGGGCGGGGCGGGCCGGCGTGGTGACGACAGCTGAGCAGGGGTCGACGCGGCAGGCCACACGCGCCCAGCACGCCACCGCCCCAGCGACGGCCGACACCTGTCTCACCCCGACGACAGCCGCACCGGCCCCGCGCGCGCCGCCAAACGCCGCACCGCCGCCGGCAAGTTGGGTCGTTCCGGCGCGGCCCGACACAAGTTTGCCGGCGCGGCGGCGCTGTAACTCCGAGTTGTCGGCGGACGCGCGCGCTCAACACCGATATAGACGCGGCGCGACCCTCCCAGGGGTCAACAGTTGCGTGCGTGTCGCGCAAACAAACACCGGCGTGCCCGGAGAAGTCCGCAACTAAATCGTCGCCGAATATATTGGGCCGGAGGTATCGTGTCCCAACAAAGCCGGCGGATAAATGGGCGGGCGACACAGTTTCCCCAGTGCGTAAGTCAGCTGGTGTATTATCCTATCAGGAGCCAATAGGAGCGTTGGACGAATGGGGGCGAGCGTTTCAAGCGCAGGTAGACTAAACCCGTGTTCATCAGTCACAAGCGCATTGTCATCAGTGCTCCTATAGTCACGGTCATTTACCGTACATTCACAACCCTGCATTACTAAAAGTGAAGCCAAAAGGCTCATCCCTCCCAGAGACTGAACTCAATACTCCGGGGATACAAACCAAGCACTTTAAATTATTTGCCAGTCAGGACTGATGTCAAGTTAAGGTGGTGGTGGATTGGAGTTTAGGGGCGCGTCGACATCAAGGGTCACTTTGCGCCCAAATGTCAAGTTAAGGGTAGGTGTTAATGTAAGCTTTGAAACGCACGCAAACGCAACAGAAAACTCCTTTCTTTGAACAAGATAAATAGTGGCATTTCAAAAGGTAATACGTCGAGAGAAATAGTGTGTTGAAAGTTGGCAAATCTCCAAATGAAAAGAGGAGATATAGCTGTGATGGATATAACTATAACCACCCGAAGTCAAAGTAAGGTTGGTGGCAACGTGTCGTCTGGGCTTGAAGTTTGCCTTCAGCGCTCACATGTGTGCAATATCTTTTCACGCTACTCCGTCTTTTTTATAATAAAAATACGTCATGAATGTCAAGTATGCAACCACATTTTAGCTCCGTTGTATTATTTATTACTATATTTAAGGCAGATTATATTCATACCTGAACTTATGGTGTACAAGATCGATGCCTGGCAACTAAAGTGGGATATGCAATGTTTAGCATAAGCATTGCAGCGATACATCCATGACATTCCTAGTTCCCCAAACACAAGGCAATCTCAAACTGTGGTATGGTGAACTACCCCAACTTGAAAATGAAGCACTGCTTTTGTGCATAAACTGAAACCGACTGTTGCAAATAAATTGCTACCAAACACAAACAAACTTCGAGATGACGTCAGCGGACTTGAAGATAACGTTCTAGTTATGGCTTAACTTAAGAGTGTCTTAATAATAACCTGAAATGCTGTGTCATGACGTCGAGCGCTGTTGAAAGTTGGCTACGAGTGGAAATTCCCGCCAGAACCCTCTCTTCAAACAAAGGTTAAGAACACCTAATAAAGAATATTGGCACACTTGGTGCAAATCGAAATTAAAAGAGAACGTCTAATTCTGCGCGCAAAACTAGGCCGCAAAATCCTACCGCAGAGGCCTTATTACGTTCTAAACAGGGCGACAGTCGGGTGGCGAGAGCGAATCGCTCAGACGAACTTCTGCACCATGTACACGGAGGAGCAGATCCGCTCAGCTTCGTCACCGCCCGTAGCAAAAGCAAACAGCATCCAATCACGCCCACTCACTAGCGCGAGAAGCCTAGTTCAGCTCTTCCTATTCATCTCGGCGACTCATAAAAATCATACAGCGCCCCGAGCAAGCGTGCCCTTATTGCGTTTGATTCTATACAGCTAATCTGTCAGACGTTGATTAATATGATCTGTCGGACGTCTGCCGCAATATGGAAGGCAATTCGTTTCATCAAGCCCCACAATCCAAACGTCCGCATCACAAGAGCGGGAGCGAAGGAGGCGCCGCAGAATTTGCGTTGCCGAGCTGCCACAGCGGGACGAATTATTCATCAACTCGAAAACAAGAGCGGCTCATCCTATTTAATTCCGTGCCGAATGCAAACAAAACAATCTACCGTCGGCGGAGCCTTTCGCGAGGCGTGGCGCGCCCACTTGGCCGAGTGCGCTCCCGCGCCATGACACGGATGGCGTGTCCCGGCGACGAGTCTTGTCCGGACGGCGAGTCTTGATTTGGGCGCGCAACTTCAAGGCCGTTTTTCAGCCGGCGGCCCGGTTAGCGTCAGACCAAAAACGGGCGGAGTCGGAGCGGGACGCGACGCCGACGGCGACGTCCAAGACCGGGTGGACCGGACCGGCTGAGGGGGGGGGCGTATGGCGGACGGCGTCTGACGTAGCGCGCGTCGGGCTAGCCGGAAACATGTATACCTCACCGCTGACCGTAGCTGTAACTGCATTCTTTTTGCATGGACGCTTCCCAAACAAGGGACAAATCGATGGGATCTACACAACGCTTCCACTTCTGCGGGACTTCAAAAACCAAACACATTATCAATGCTAGCGAATTATATCACCCAATATCGGAATCTTGAAGTGTTTTTTTTTCCTCAGTTTTGATGCCGTCATCAATAATAGACACAATAACAATTCAAGCCTTGGGGGACTGTCCATAATGCGCATGTATTTTCACGAATTGATATTTTATCGAGTTTTCCCTGATACTACAAACCTGCGACTGACTCACTGAACAGCTTCTGCCATATACAGCGAAGATGGCTATAATCACGAACATGCTGTGGTGTAGGGCAATGGTGGTATTGCAATGAGCAATACTCTATATGTCGGACGGGGGTTGCTACGGGTCTCTGGCTCCCTTCAGGGCCAGAAATTTTCCTTTCGGAAGCGGAAAACCCTCAGATAAAAACACACTGTGCGGCTCTGCCACCTACCAAAAACCCCGCTGAACGTTTTCTGAAAATACTTGCCCTTTTCTCAGAGCCTAGCTCAAACCCTGCTCCGTGATAAAAAAGACAACACACCCGGAGTGTGCCGTCCATTTCTGGCCACGGTTACGAAAATCATGGACGCGTCCCTGCTACCCCGTTCCCCTCTTAGTCGACTCAACACACCTCCCGTTGGGTCGACTGGTGCAGACAGGCGAGTCCCTCCAGAACGGTGTTCCTCCACGACAGACCGTCATGATAACGTCATCACCAGACAACACACAAGCCTGCACAATTTCCATCCAGCGCTTCCACACGCCCGTAGCATGACACCGCATATGTCAACGCTGGTGTCGGACGCATCTGAGTTTGCAATAACCAATGCCGACTACAGGCTACTGCAGAACGGAACTTGTACGCAGCGTTGAGCCTAGGTCAGGGGCACATTCGTACACAAATGACAGCTGTGTCTGGCAACGATTCAGGGCCGGCCAGAATGGATCACAAGCTAGCAACAGGGCCCGCAGTGACGTCCATTTTCCAGCGCGTCTTGATCGAGCCACGGGTAGGGGGTGGGGGTGGTCGCGTGCTAGGGGGGGGGGGTCGGTGGCACAAGACGACGCCGCCGCGGCTGTCAGACGGCCGGGATGTCGGCTGACTGAGCCTGACAGACTGTTCGGGGGGGAGGACGGACAAGCGACAGACTGCAGAGCATGCCACGCCCGCATGCTTCAATGAACGAATGTGCACGTGTGCAGCGCAAGACAAGTGGCGTGCCGAAGGAGCTGACGGTCGATGAAGTTGCGACATAGCGGCTGTCTAGACATCTGGCATTGGTATTGTAGTGAAGACTGGAAATAATCAACCTGAAATGGTCCCACCCTCCCCCGCCCAAATCTCCACTTTCCGCCTCCAGTGAATACTAGACTCCACTCGACTTTATTCAGGCACTAAAAAATACGCACGAGATTCAGGGACGGAGCCTCATATGGTGATGTGCGGCATTGGAACTGCTAACATCCCAGTGTACACTGGTGAGAGGGGTGGGGATGGCCGAGCGGTTAAGGTGTTGGACTCTGGGTACCAAAGGTCCCAGGTTCTACACTCGCGCCGCTCGGGACATTTCCTAATCCCGCGGCTCATCGGCGAAACAGCGTGGGAAGCGCCATTAGCCGTCAATGTGCATAAAGTGCGTCGTGAACCACCCAACAAACAAACATTGGTGAGAATTTGACATTTTGGGGCGCGGCAAGGTTGTATCATAACATCCCGAAATGGTGCAGTTCCGTACATATCCAAAACAAGGGTATTTCATATACTTAAAACAACGCGTGAAAGGCGAGTTATTAATTCGCATCATGCAAAATACCACCTCCTTCACGATATTATACATCCTAGCAATACAGTGGACTGTGTGCTACATCTGCTAACTCCCACTTCCTGTGCATGGTGTCTGAGGTGGCTAGTTGCTTATGTGAGTTCAGTGTTGTTTGAGAAAAAAGTGCCTGTATTTGAATATATTGCTCCACCTATACTACATGGATTACTTTATGCGTACATTTTGGAAATATTTCAAATTGATACAGTAATTACTGATACTTGCCCTTCATACGAGACGAAGCCACCGATATTGCACCCCGGCGCACATTAGCCGTTGTGAATCGGGCTACCGCGCACTGGAATTAATAGCGACTCAGTCAACGTGCGTTCACATATGGACTTAAGTTTTGACATTCTGAATCTGCGGTTGCAGTCTTAGCCTGTGGTCTGTATGATCTGATGATCATGAGCTGTGTGATCCGTATGATCTGGTGATCATGAGCTGTGCGATCCGTATGATTTGGTGGAACATAACCAGTACCGCTGCAGTGGGACTGGAACATAAGCAGTACAACCATTGCACAACCATTGCACGGTAATGCTCGAAAGCCTAAGTTGGCGAGAACACTATCATGTCATACCTGCGACACTCTTGCGTGGACGTGTTCAGGCAAGAGTAGCTGTTCACTGCACCAGTCAGCGTCCATGGCTCGGAACCCAGGCGGAAAAGGTTCACACATTTCCTCGGTCGGTACAGCTCAACAGACCTTGTGCAACACCTTCTAGCTACGCTTAGCAGGAAAAAAATAATGCTGCATCCAGAGAAAGCAAGACCAATCCTATATTTTCATCGTCGTACCCATGCAGTTCAGAATCGGCACCTTTTCGACTATTCTGATAACCTTTCTGTGTAACAATCATTTTAATTAGCTCCGATATTCCACTTCCGGGGAGACCACCACAGCTATAAACTGTGCACACACTATAATGTGAAGCTCCCTTGACGTAAATCTACGCCTGCCCACGTTTTGCTCGCAAAACATACGCTTTAAAAGCGACGCAAATGACCTTTGTGATCCGGCACGCCTCTATAAATTACTCCCTCCCCCCACCCCAGAGTGACAAAACTAATTTCATCTCGCAGCCACAACCAAACAGCTGAACAGGCAGGAACGTCTGCCTGTGACCTAAGGCTACGGAAGTAGTCACCGAGACACTGACCTGAGGTCAAGGTCGAGCCGGCCCAGTGGTTGGTACTCACGCTGTCCAGCGGGGATGGCCGGCAGCCGGCCCAGTGGTCAGTACTCACGCTGTCCAGCGGGGATGGCCGGCAGCCGGCTCAGTGGTCAGTACTCACGCTGTCCAGCGGGGATGGCCGGCAGCCGGCTCAGTGGTCAGTACTCACGCTGTCCGGCGGGGATGCCGCAGCCGGCCCAGTGGTCAGTACTCACGCTGTCCGGCGGGGATGGCCGGCAGCTGGTCCAGTGGTCAGTACTCACGCTGTCCGGCGGGGATGGCCGGCAGCCGGCCCAGTGGTCAGTACTCACGCTGTCCGGCGGGGATGGCCGGCAGTTGGTCCAGTGGTCAGTACTCACGCTGTCCGGCGGGGATGGCCGGCAGCTGGTCCAGTGGTCAGTACTCACGCTGCCCGGCGGGGATGGCCGGCAGCTGGTCCAGTGGTCAGTACTCACGCTGTCCGGCGGGGATGGCCGGCAGCTGGTCCAGTGGTCAGTACTCACGCTGTCCAGCGGGGATGGCCGGCAGCCGGCTCAGTGGTCAGTACTCACGCTGTCCAGCGGGGATGGCCGGCAGCCGGCTCAGTGGTCAGTACTCACGCTGTCCAGCGGGGATGGCCGGCAGCCGGCTCAGTGGTCAGTACTCACGCTGTCCGGCGGGGATGGCCGGCAGCCGGCTCAGTGGTCAGTACTCACGCTGTCCAGCGGGGATGGCCGGCAGCCGGCTCAGTGGTCAGTACTCACGCTGTCCAGCGGGGATGGCCGGCAGCTTGTCCAGTGGTCAGTACTCACGCTGTCCGGCGGGGATGGCCGGCAGCTTGTCCAGTGGTCAGTACTCACGCTGTCCGGCGGGGATGGCCGGCAGCTGGTCCAGTGGTCAGTACTCACGCTGTCCGGCGGGGATGGCCGGCAGCTGGTCCAGTGGTCAGTACTCACGCTGCCCGGCGGGGATGGCCGGCAGCTGGTCCAGTGGTCAGTACTCACGCTGTCCGGCGGGGATGGCCGGCAGCTTGTCCAGTGGTCAGTACTCACGCTGTCCAGCGGGGATGGCCGGCAGCCGGCTCAGTGGTCAGTACTCACGCTGTCCAGCGGGGATGGCCGGCAGCCGGCTCAGTGGTCAGTACTCACGCTGTCCAGCGGGGATGGCCGGCAGCCGGCTCAGTGGTCAGTACTCACGCTGTCCAGCGGGGATGGCCGGCAGCCGGTCCGTCCTGGGCGTCAGACAGGTGAGTGTGTCGGGCCCCGTCTGGGTGGCGTTGGTGCTGAGCGTCTTGCCCAGCAGCGTGAAGGAGCACAGGAAGCTGCGCTCCCGCTGCAGCTTTGGCAGGTTGTTGATGTTGAGGGTGAGCTGCCAAACAAAGGTACGTCAGAGACGTCAACGCTACTCCGGTGCAGTTTACAATGGCATAACTATCTTGGAGAAAGTCCAGCCTTCGTTCTTCACGTGCACACAACACACATGTACACATCAGATAAAGGCACATGATACTTACAGATGCTGTCAGAAGGAATAAAACAGCTGCTATAGCCGACAACCTACTAAAGTTAACCTTGCAAGCACTTTACCCGACTCCCAAATCGGCATTCCCCATATCTCCGGATAAGGTCCTAATGGACTCACCAGAAAGCAATATCTGACAATGTTGCCCTTGGTCAGAGCGCACCTCCCCCAATCCCCCTCCCCGCTCGGACGGTATCTCACCTACAGTCACCAGCACTTTCACACATGAACGAACCAGTCGCCCTCAATGACACGGAGAGCGGCTGAATGACATCAGAGAGCGCTAAGTGACAAGAATAAGCAGCTAATCTGATCTGATACTCGCATAAGTAATCGAGGGCATCGCCCAGAGTTCGGCAAACAGGAACCAGGAAGTACCATCACGCATCCTACCGCGACGGCCTGAAACAACATCACGCTCGCAAACTGTCGACAAACAAATCGAAACTGCACGTCCAGCCAAGTCAACGTATGCAACGGCAAACGGATGAAAGGCCGATATCAAAGTCAATTCAGTCAAACACGCCCAGCCAGTGAAAATACGGAGCTCGTTCCGCGAGAAGCAGCAAAGCGGGCGGCGCGTCGGCACAGGTGCCACCCCTGCACCTGTTCCCAGCTCCCACCGCAGGCGCGGGCCTGACCTCCGCAGTGGGCTGGCATATGTCCTGCACCCAACCTCCGCAGCAGGTGGACATATGTCCTGCACCCAACCTCCGCAGCAGGTGGACATATGTCCTGCACCCGACCTCCGTAGTAGGCTGGCATGTCCTGTACCCGACCTCCGCAGCAGGTGGACATATGTCCTGCACCCAACCTCCGCTGTCCTGCACCCGACCTCCGTAGTCGGCTGGCATATGTCCTGCACCCAACCTCCGCAGCAGGTGGACATATGTCCTGCACCAAACCTCCGCACAGGTGGACATATGTCCTGTACCCAACCTCCGCAGCAGGTGGACATACGTCCTGCACCCAACCTCCGCAGCAGGTGGACATACGTCCTGCACCCAACCTCCGCAGCAGGTGGACATATGTCCTGCACCCAACCTCCGCAGCAGGTGGACATATGTCCTGCACCCGACCTCCGCAGCAGGTGGACATATGTCCTGCACCCAACCTCCGCAGCAGGTGGACATATGTCCTGCACCCAACCTCCGCAGCAGGTGGACATATGTCCTGCACCCAACCTCCGCAGCAGGTGGACATATGTCCTGTAATCAACCTCCGCAGCAGGTGGACATATGTCCTGTACCCGACCTCCGTAGTAGGCTGGCATGTCCTGTACCCAACCTCCGCAGCAGGTGGACATATGTCCTGTACCCAACCTCCGCAGCAGGTGGACATATGTCCTGCACCCGACCTCCCCAGCAGGTGGACATATGTCCTGTACCCGACTTCCGCAGCAGGTGGACATATGTCCTGCACCCAACCTCCGCAGCAGGTGGACATATGTCCTGCACCCAACCTCCGCAGCAGGTGGACATGTCCTGTACCTCAACAGTAGGCGTGCTGCCACAGGTGCGGCCGACCTCACTGGTCAATGCCACGCCGATACGGCCACCACCTCTGCACAGTAGACACAGCCCACCAGACCAGGTCTGGGGTGGGCTGCCGCGACCGCCGGTCGTTCCCTCAGCCCGGACAGCCTCGCACCCACCGGTGCACAGTGCACACACAACGTGGCTGGCCGTGCGGCTGGTGGCGATTAGGCGGTGCGGTGAGTCCGGGTGCAGGTGGCGCCGTCGACACCCACGCCCTCGCCGAGGTCCGTGGACAAAAAGCGGTCGCCGCGCGCGTTCTTGCCGCCATGCCGCCCGCCCAACCGAGCCGGTGTGCAATCATTCGGGGTGGCTGCCGCTCCTATCGGCCACCTCGTGCCGGGACAGACCGGACCAGCGAGGCCCCACCGGAGGGACAGGGCAGCCCTGACACAGAAACCATCGGAAGCACGCATCTGGAGACTATGGAGATAAATATGGCCGAGGCTAGAACCATAAGAGCTGAAATCCCACTTAGAGGAGACTCCTGACTGAGCAAGCAAGCTCCTGCTCCCGCATTGTACTTGATAAAATGAAGAAGCCTTCTAAATAAGAGGATAAGCCTCCTGGTTAGGCGGAAAAATCTCCTGGTCAAGCGGAGAAGCCTTTGGACTAAGGGGAAAACGTGCCGACTGAACGCAGAAACGTCCGGATAGAACGGGAACAGGATTTCGCAGATATCATAATTTTCACGGAGTGAGACGCTTCATGGTGTGAAATCTCATATGAGGAGAGTTTGAATATAATGGCAGAATGCGGGGCCCATGATGGGCTGCGACATCATTGGGTTTTGACGGAACACACCTATTCAATATTATTAGACGCTGCATTGCGCCATTGCTGTGGACGTTGCAGGAAAGTAAAAATACTATGACAATCAAATATCCTCACCACCCCACCGCCATATAATTTTTTCCTGACTGAGCTCTTCATGCTATGACAACGGCTGAGTGTCTTGCCACAATGTGAACAATGAAATGAAAGCCCACGAATAAGGAAAACGCTCCTAAAAATCAATTTGGTGCCATGCGTGAGCGCTTTTTCAACATCTTTAAATATCAACTCACAATTAAATGACACGAATACGAGGATAAAGCAGCCCCGTTTGGACGAAACTTCTCAGGAATGCAACGCATGGTCACTGAAATGTCGCGGGATCACCTACCGCCCGTTGGCCGAGTTCACCGGGATAAACTCGTCGACTGCGGTTTCCGCAGAATCCGCCGTCCGGTGTAAACCGAAACCACTACACAGTCGATAATGCTCGGCCGTCTGCTACAGCATTCCGACACTCCACTCCGCAGAAAACACCCACGACCTCCTTTCGTCCCCGCTAAGCTGAACTGAACAGCACATGTCCCCGCAAGCGCTCCTCCACACATGTAGGCCACATCAACGAAAGGCGGTAGCCACGCTTCAACGGTTCGTGTGATCGACACGGCCAGACTTCCCGTCCGACTAATTGAACATCGGCACAAATAAGCAAATCGGTGTGTTAGCACGCGACGGCCGTGTCGTTGCCTGTCCGCCCGGGGCACGTGCTGTGTCCAGTGTGACGCTGGCGCGGCTCGGCTGCCCGGCGTCGCACCGCTCTCTGTCGGCTGGGTGACGCGCTAGACCGCCGGCCACCGACACTGGATACTCCGACCAGTCCAGATCAAACCGGCGGCCGTTTTTACTCACGGCAGCGCTGCCAGCTCCGTGTGCGTGACGTCACTGGCGACAGGTGACGCTGCCCGGTCGGGGCTCGACGCTTCACGCTCGATACGCGCGACACGATCTGGCACGTGTGCAGCTGGTGCTGCTGGTGTTGGTGCTCGGCACGGCCGGCAGCCGGTGCCTGGTGCCGCTAACAGCTGGTGCTGCTGGTGTTGGTGCTCTGCACGGCCGGCAGCCGGTGCTGCTGGTGCTGGTGCTCTGCACGGCCGGCAGCCGGTGCCTGGTGCCGCTAACAGCTGGTGCTGCTGGTGCTGGTGCTCGGCACGGCCGGCAGCCGGTGCCTGGTGCCGCTGACAGCTGGTGCTGCTGGTGCTGGTGCTCGGCACGGCCGGCAGCCGGTGCCTGGTGCCGCTGACAGCTGGTGCTGCTGGTGCTGGTGCTCGGCACGGCCAGCAGGAGGTGCTGGCACCGCTGACAGCTGGTGCTGCTGGTGCTGGTGCTCGGCACGGCCAGCAGGAGATGCTGGCACGTGTGCCGGGTGTGGCACTGGTGCTGCTGGTGCTGGTGCTCGGCACGGCCAGCAGGAGATGCTGGCACCGCTGACAGCTGGTGATCTGCACCGCTGATCAGATGTGTCACACACAGCTGGTGCATTAGCGTACGTCGGAAGGCTCTTCTCCCAGACGATTCCACTCGCAAGGGACCTTGACTTGCCGTACCGCACAGCCTCGCCTGGTCAGATATGCGTTCCGATGGTGTCCAGACGGCGCAAGTCGTGACGTTTGTGATGTTCTATAGTGGCGACTGGAACCCAATCAATACCTTACTGGGACACATGGGCAGTGATTTTGTCAACGTCTGAGTGACTCTGAGACGCGTGATCCAATGATCCCTCATCGCTTGGGTGTGACCACACCAAATGCGTTGTATTTTCATTCGATACTTTTCTCCATTAAACGCCACGGGACTGAAGGAAGAATGTCAAAGCAGGGCATCTGTCCAACCAGCCTTTGGACATTTTCCATTAGCCCTGTGACGCTTCATGGGAAGAACTAACATCAGAACGACTCTGAATCAGCCGAGTAGTACCTTTCCCTACAACCTTGCTGTAGCGACACTGGGCCACAACTCCCAGCTCACTTGTCAGCCAGTCGTGTGCTCTGATCTCCGTCCACTGTAGCTTACGCTGTCACTCTGCACCATCACGGGCCACTGACAGTCAGTCACGTGACAGGGCCGGACACAAGGCTGGCCACCACCAGAAAGGCAACGACAGCGGTCACGGAACGATACAACTGGCCACCACCAGGAGGGCGCCAACTGACAGTCGGTCACGTGACAGGGCCGGACACAAGGCTGGCCACCACCAGGAGAGGCGCCAACTGACAGTCGGTCACGTGACAGGGCCGGACACAAGGCTGGCCACCATCAGAAGAGGCGCCAACTGACAGTCGGTCACGTGACAGGGCCGGACACAAGGCTGACGCCAGGCAGGTCGGAACCAACCATCCAGATGGCGTCACGCCCCGCCGTGGTCACCGGCAGCCCGACCACGGTAACGACCACAGGTTCAAACATAGGCCCGACCACAGGCTTAACCACAGGCCCGACCACAGGCCCGATCAGAGGTCTAACCTGAAGCTCGACCACAGGCTGGACCACACTCTCGACCTGAGATCCGACTATACTCCCGACTAGAGGCCCTACTGGATACCCGACCACAGGACTGACTGGAAACTCGACCACGCTCTCGACCAGAAGCCAGACCAGAGATCAGGGCAGAGCACAGATCAAAGCTCAGGCGAGAGGCCAGGCCAGAGGCTCGACCAGAGGCTCCACCGGGCCTCTCCAGCGCAGACCCAAACAGAGACAGCGGCTCGTAACACACGCCGGCTGCATAGTACGGCGGCGGCTTCAAGGCTACACAGCACATCTGATGGTCGGCGTCGGCGCGAGTGGTGTTCAGCTGGGATCGAAGGCCCACCTCACCGTTACATCACCGACGGGATCTGGCGGCGACACACTCTCAAACAGGCCGCGGCCCGCGGCCCGCTCCGTGCTGGCCGTGCGCGACTATCGGCTCACGGGTGACGGTGATACCTAGTGACGACATGGGTTCGCACTGTGGCCAGACAAGGCGGTGCTGCAAATATGGTGGTGTGTACCACGATGTCGGCCGGATAGTGAGATCGTCTGGCGGGGGCCTGAGCAAGCAGATGGGAGGAGACGCCCGTATCTCTTCCTCCTCCGAGAATAGCTGAAGAAGCAGCACCTGTTCTCACGGAGAGGAAAGGTGAGATCACTCGCCTCCGAGAACAGCTGAAGACTCAGCACCTGTCCTCATGGGAAGGAAAGTGGAGACGCCCCCAGAAAAGTCGGGAAAGACCGTCGGACAATCCAAAACTATCATGGGTAGATGAGTACAGGGGGAACCCTTTTGTGGTCCTTTGGAGCTCACGAGGTTAAAACATAGACACTGAAGTCTAAGTCAGGCCGTAAGTGCATCCATTTATCTTCTTCCCGAGGAACGTGATGCGAGGGCAATCAATGTCGGTAAGCCCTGCTGACCTCAGACTGGTCACCGGTGGCCCAGCGAAGTCGGAGAACATCAAAACATCAGTGCCAATCGTCGGCGCTAACCAGATGAGCGCGTTAGCTGCAGTACAGGAGGCGAAGCTACACCTTCAGCAAAACTGCGTCCAACATGCTTCCCAATGTGATGTTCATTGGCCGGTGACTTGACATGACCTGAACATTTTCAAAGCGAAAGCTTCGCGAAGGTTCTACGATCGTTCAGTGGCGTGCGTCACTGTCCTCCGACGGTCACGGAGAGCTCGTCTGGGGGTGGCGTCTAATCCCACCGGATGGCCAGGGTTACAACCGATCAGTGGTCGAGGGATGAGGGCAGCAACCATCTGCTTCCTGTCGCGACCACACTTCTGTCCAGCTAAAACTTGTCACGGGAGAAGGAGTGGAACAGGGCAGAAAGCCCAACCAACACCGCCGTCTGCTCACTTTCCACACCGACGCGACTCTCGAAATGTGCTGTCCCAGTTGCATAATCGAAGGTGATCTTTACAAGTGAACCTGTGGAGGAAGTAGCATTCTTTCGAACGGTATGCTATATTTTGCTAACTCGGTCCCAGTATCTCGCAACTTGCTTCCGACAGCTATCCTGGATGGCAGTAAGAGTGTTGTCGGGTTAGCCCGGTTCACTTTCTCTGTACTAGTATCGTTCGCTGGTATCGCTATTGCCAGCCAACCGGCTTGCGGGTTGTTCCCACTACGAAAACAACAACAGCATTATGTGAACACCCAGCAGCGTCGGTCATATTCATGGTGCGTATCGAATATCACTCGAGGCTATCACTGTTGTTCTGGAACAAGGTGAGATCTTACAACAAGGTGAGATACACGGCCTATACGATCTGTTTTTTTTTCTTCTGTTTGTCTCTACTGTGTTGGCTGCGTCCAGCCCTCCATCAGCATAGCACCCCGTACAATTGGATCCCCTGTGCGTTATGATGCTGAATAACGACGTGCTCTAGTATCCTTACCAGGTGGACTAGCAATAAGTAAAACCAGAGACGTGAGTTATTGATGTTGGAGACACCAAATGCACATTGCACCGCCACGAAAAATCCCCAGTGCCAAATATTCCTTTGAATGTGTTTTTGGTAAATCTTCCACCGTTAGGACAATCCGTGGGAAAAGGCGGAGCATGTTTGATCACGTCAAACATGCGCCTTCAGGATGAGCACTGCAGATCGCTCCAGCGGACCACCGTCGAGCCTCGGGACGACACCGCACGTGGCCGCCGGTGGCCGGTGGCCGGGCGTCGGCGGGCAGCGCGCGTCCGCCGAATTCCCGCCGGGCTGCAGACACACCAGACGGTGCTCCACATTCCTGGCTGGGGTCGGCATACCGGCGCGTCGGGGCGGGACGCTGCAGGCGCCGGCCCCGCTCTGGCTGACGATCAGCGCCCGCTCTGACTGACGAGCAGTGCCGCCGGCCCCGCTCTGGCTGACGATCAGTGCCGCCGGCCCCGCTCTGACTGACGAGCAGTGCCGCCGGCCCCGCTCTGACTGACGATCAGCGCCCGCTCTGACTGACGAGCAGTGCCGGCCCCCCGCTCGGCCCGTGACGAGCAGTACCGCCGGCCCCGCTCTGACTGACGAGCAGTACCGCCGGCCCCGCTCTGACTGGCGAGCAGTGCCGCCGGCCCCGCTCTGGCTGACGAGCAGTGCCGCCGGCCCCGCTCTGACTGACGAGCAGTGCCGCCGGCCCCGCTCTGGCTGACGATCAGCCCTACCAGCGCCGCCGGCCCCGCTCTGACTGACGAGCAGTGTCGCCGGCCCCGCTCTGACTGACGAGCAGTGCCGCCGGCCCCGCTCTGACTGACGAGCAGTGCCGCCGGCCCCGCTCTGACTGACGAGCAGTGCCGCCGGCCCCGCTCTGACTGGCGAGCAGTGCCGCCGGCCCCGCTGACGCGGCGGTCCTCATCGCCACCCTCCCCAAACCCGCTTAAACAGCGACGGGCAAAACTCCGCCAGAACCGTCCCCCATCATTATATCTCTCGATCTCTCAAGTTTGTTACTAGGGTTTTAGGACGCATCAGCTGCAGTGGTTATACAGCGCCCATTCTCGATCTCTCGACCGAGTTTGTCTCGACCGACCTGTCAAACCACTCGTCAGGCGAACGTCAGGAGAGTCAGATTGGCTACTTATCATAGATTTCGGGAGCAGCAACTTCAAACGGTTGCTCAGTTTGCCGCACCGATGCCAGAGATGCTTCATTGGAAGCTGCTGCACCACAGCATGGAGCTGGCAAGCTACTGGAACGTTCTCTATTGAACTGACGGTGATGAAGTGGTTGGGCTAAATTAAGCCAGTGGCTTTCCATGAGGGTACACAGACGAAGATGGGTGATTAATATTAATTACCATTCTGAAAGATCCTTGAGACAAAGGTGTAATAAACGATAAATAAGAATGCATAGCAAGGTGCAAATAATAATACAACCAATTAACATCACTAATGCAGTTTCATTTCCATGTCACCGTACTTTCAATGCTGACAATACACCAATCAATTTGTTATATTAATATTCGAGGCCAGTGTGCATTCCAGTGCTAACAATAAACCAATCGATCTATCCGGGGAGACAACAGCCCCGTTTCCATGACACTAACAAATCCGGATTTCCCAGGAGTTCGAATCGGTAAAGCACACCTCCCAGAATTGGAAGCACATGATAGCATTCACTTCGCGTCCTTTTCCTGCTTCCCCTGTCGTCAGCGCCAGCGTCGAGTTTGGAAGATTTTTGGTGAAGGGTGACCGGGTTTATCATATAATATAGAATATGATATATAATATAATCAAATATAATAAGTTACCAAATAACAGCAAGACCTCTTCGAGTCTCTCATCCAACGGCGCAGCCCACACCGATGTGGCATACGTTTTCGGTATTGAAGGGAAATGTCACACGTGCGCCGCAACTGTCAGCAAATCTTGGATTTCCCACCAAATTCGAATTAGGAAATCCTACATGTAATCCTTATTTCCTCGCGAATGGTCATGCAAACACTCCTTGTAATCGGGATTCGATTCATTGTGGAAATCCAATCCCAATTCAAACCTGACATGGAAACAAGGCTAATGAGGTGTAAAACAACATCAAGCACACGTCTAATTCCCGGTTCACACCGCCGTCGAACAGGAAAAAAAGTTCGTGGGATGGACGGGCATTTTTAGCTTGCTTGGCAGACGTTCTGGTCGGGGGGCCGGACAGCCAGTCCATCGTCTTTTGTTTGTTTGTGTGTCTGTTTGTCTTGTCTGTTTGTCTGTCTGTATGTTTGTCTGTATGTTTGTCTGTTTTTGTTTATCCGTTTTTGTTATCTGTTTTTGTTTTCGATTTTATTGATCTGTTTCTTGGTTGTATGTTTGTCTGCTTGTCTGTTTGTGTGCCTGTTTTTGTGTGTTTGTATGTTTGTCTGTAGCTTGTCCGGTTGTTTGCTTGTTTGGCTGTTTGCTTGTCTGTTTGCTTGTTTGGCTGTTTGCTTGTCTGTTTGCTTAGGTTGAGCTGCGCTGCACACTTGCGTCAGTTGGCGCGCGTCTGCCGGCAGGGTCGGGCAGTTGCTGCACATACGCTCGTTGTGACGCAATCATTCGTCCCTTGTGGCTCTGGCGCGCCATTAAAATAACAGCCGACATCACCGTACTGGTGGCGAGCTGGCAAAACCCGGAGAACAACAACCATTATGGGAAATTGCCGTCGTGCCACGAAGGGTGGCGGCATCTCGCCTAGCCAGAGCTGGGGCCAAATACTCATTCTAGACTCATTATTTACCGTACAACGGCATAGGGTTGATGCTAAAATTCCTTTTTACGTGGGGATGGAAGCTACTCCCGCCGACTCCCTCTAATTCGGCGTACCCGCTACGAAGTCTCACTCCAATCGCATTGTAAGGATATCCCCATGCTCTGAAGATGTGTCAACGTTTCCAATTTAACATGTGGCCGATATACATAGTCATCATCGCTCTTAAGGTCAGGTAGTTTTCCCATTGGGTGGTTAACTAGCTGTGACGAGAGCCATTGAGATGGGCATGGCAGCTGCCGAGTACTTCTCCAATAGCCAGTTTGCTTTCAACAATTCGGTGAAATGAGTGTCAAATTGCTTCATCGATGACTTAATTCATGTAACTTCCTGGAACACATGAAAGTAAAAGGTATCAATTTTAGCACACGAAGCAGAGCCACGATGACTGGTGCCGAGCGAGTTCATAATCCATCGTGCGGAATGACGGTCATAGATCAAAACTTTTAAATCCTTAAATACTTATCAGAAATACATGTTAAAGAAAAACAGCTCAGCAAGTACTCATCGAAAAAAAACATGTGTTTTGTTTCGGATCTTTCTGGCACAACAGTGCAATATCACTGGATACATCCGTTCTTTCCTCTGCACGAAGAGACGACATTCAGACGGAGAGACCGCTGACCATTCATCCCACGTGATCGGGCGTCGGATACGCCTCCAGCCAGGAGCAATCGTCGTGTCCTTGTTGCCGCCCGTCGGCGCCGACGCGCGGTCGTCTCGCGTCGTTCCGCCGGCATCGACAGGTGCAGTTGGCGCCGACGGCAGCGTTGATGAAGAATAAATGGAGCCGTCGGTAGTCGCCGGTCGTCTGGCCCGCCCCATAGCCGCGAGCGGCCCAATGCCGCAGCGCCGGCCCCAGGTCGCCCAGACGGTGGCTATTGCCCGCTGAGCGGCCATCAGACGGCGCGGCCCTGTCGACTCAGCGCCGGCCACTGTGTGCTCGCCTGCTCTGGCCAGGAGTGGCGGAGCGGGGCTGGCGGAGCGGGGCAAGGTCAGCACAGCGGAGCGGAGCAAGGTCAGCACAGCGGGGCGGGCAAGGTCAGCACAGCGGAGTGGGGCCGGTCACGGACGGGGTGACGGTGGTGGGACGGGACGGGACGGAGCCAGGCGTGGACTGGATGGAACTGAAATGGGACGGGACGAAAATGGGACGGGGACCAGGACAGGGACGGGGAAGGAACGGGTACGGCATGTGGACGGAGAAGGAACGGGGACGGGACGGGAACGGGGACGGAACGGGGACGGAACGGGGACGGGACGGGGACGGGACGGGGACGGGACGGGGACGGGACGGGGACGGAACGGGGACGGGACGGGGACGGGACGGGGACGGGACGGGGACGGGACGGGGACGGGGACGGGACGGGGACGGGACGGCGCCGTCGGAGCTGAGCCGACTGCTGACGAGCCGACAGTAGTGGGACGAGGCGCGGGCGGAGCCGGGGGCAGCGGTGGTGAGACGCGACGTGGCCGGCGGTGAGGAGCCAGGCTCGCACAGGGTGGTGGCAGTCCGGCTGCACGAGCTGCAGCCACGCCCGGACCTGGCCACGGGCATGACGCATTCGCGGCCGTTTGCGTGTGCCATACGAATATCATAAATGCGCCATAAGCATGTCGTGTACGTATGCGCATTAGCAAAACATTTCCGTCCGAGTGCACTAGCGTCTGGCCGGCTAATTGCGTTTGCGGGACCCGCTTCTATTGTCTGCGCAGAATGGCTCACTGAATATGCTCTTTGTTGGGACACGGGCAGGGTCTTAGCTTCCAAAACGTTCAGCATCACGCTGGCTTTAAGTGGATCTGATCCATTATGCGACAACGTCAACAGGCGTGACCGCTAAACACACAGACGAGAGCGAACTCTAAAGCATCGCCGTGGGCGCACAGACACCGGCAGACACGAAACTACGCTCATATGCAGGGTACCACAGACTCAACCGGCTCACGTATCCAACAATGCACGTCCAGCAATGGCCATAGGCTATCCATAATCACCGACTGAAGAGCCGTGATGTACATTAATTAATGGGACATTTCATGTACGCCAACTTCGGTCATCCGTACCACATCATTGCTATCTATATGTGTCGAGAACGTCCACACAAGTACGCCCAACAAACCGAGTGTGCCGGCTTGGCTCCCGAGTTCACAGCCCCGTCCATTCCCCTCCTCCCGCGTGCCGCAGCCCTCGAGCAACGCCTTTCATTCAATCGAACGAGCAGAGTCGCACTCATCGCACGCACCCGAGCCGAAGGCGCGACACCCGAACGCGACCACGCGCGCCCGTCCGTTCACTTGGGCCGCGCTCCGGTCGGAGGCCGGCTGACGGTGCCCACTGTGACAGCCGTCCGGGAGACTGGCCGGCTGCGGCTGGGGCGCCGACCCATCAGTCGGACTGTCGGGGAGCACTGGTGTGATGACCGGACTGACCAGTCTCGGGTGGCCGGACTGACCAGTCTGGGGTGGCCGGACTCACCAGCCAGTGGTGACCAGACTGATCGGCCCGGCGTGGGCTGCGACTGACCAGCCGGCGTGGCTGCGACTGACCAGCCCGGCGTGGCTGTGACTGACCAGCCCGGCGTGGCTGTGACTGACCAGCCCGGCGTGGCTGCGACTGACCAGCCCGGCGTGGCTGTGACTGACCAATCAGTGGTGAGCTGACCGACCCGTCAGTGTCGACCCGACTGACCCGTCTGAAGTGAGAGTCGACTGACCGTGCGTGCTGTGGTGGCCTGCAGCTGGTGCGGCGACACCGACTCGATGGTGGTGCACCGGTCCGACCTGTAGTTGATCCAGTAGAGCGCGTCCTTGGCGGCCGCCTGACAGCTGGTGCGCACGCTGCACCTGAAACACAGCCGGCCGGCCGGTCACTTGGGCTTCCAGGCTCGGCTGGTTATTGGTTTTACGACACATCGACCGTTGAGTCATGTAGCGTCGCCAATCTCTCACGCCGATTGGTCGCGGGCGAAGAGTAGCGACAGGTGAGACTCGAACCCACAGCCTTTCGATTGTGAGACGGGTAACGCACCCCTAGACTAGTCGTCTCCCTGGTTATTTGGACTTCCACGCTCATCAACCATGGTAAGTACTTTGCACCCCACCTGAACGTTACCACAGGTCACAGCAAGTCACCACGGGCCATAACACGTCACAATTGATCACAATAGGTCACACCAGACATCAGGCTACAACAAGTGGTATCATGAAAAACGTCAGCTCATACTATGTCACATCCGATCATGCCAGGCCACATCAGCGCACACATGGCCACATCGGATCACACGAGGTCACACCAGGCCACATCAGGACACGCAAGGGCATCTTGGACCACACGAAGTTACACCAGGACACGTAAGAGGACATCAGGTCACACGAGATGACATCAGATCACAGAGCATCACACCGGCTAGAACAGGATACTGGGTGACACACGATCCCGGAACTTATTCAGAATCTGCCGGATAATGACGCACACAGCGGTGAAGCGGTGTCCAGGACGGGAAATACGCGGCGCGTCACCCTAGCAGCTACCGGAGAGCCTCGACCGGCGGCTGAGGACAGGAATATACCTTCCTTGAGAAAGTGGCGTAGGTTCGAGAGGGCACACGAATAAGCGGTAGGCTACGCGGTCGGTTAGTTGCTTATTGGTTTTACGACACATCGACAGTTGAGTCATGTAGCGTCGCCAATTTATCACACCGATTGGTCGCGGGAGAAGAGTAGCGTCAGACGAGACTCGAACCCACAACCTTTCGATTGCGAGACAGGCAACTTACCCCTATAGGTTACGTTGTCTCGCAAAGCTTCAAATAGTGGTGGGATTGACCTGACAAGTCCAAACATGTTGGTTGGTTATTTAGAATTCCAAATACGTAAGAATGCAACTGTCAAAAGAATAGTACCTTCATTCTGCGGTAAAATACATCGAAGGTGGACGACCATTATCCTACCATTGGATGTTTTTTGTGAAAGCTCGATAATTACTCCAGAATTGAAATAAATAGGCATAACTTTTATGAGAATTTGAGATAAAAATCCAGTGAATTGAGGAGTGTTGTTCTTTTTTCGGAAAAATGTGCATTTAATGGTTCATGTTGATCCATTCCAACCTGTTCTCACCGCCATGACTGTCACTGTGTGCATGGTCTGCTTGTATGTCATGCTGGCCAGAGGTGGCACTATTATTCGCTCATTTGTCATTTCCTTACGGACAGAAACCGGAACAGGAATCGAAACCGAAACCGCCACCTCCCGACTGCATCGTCACAACCAAGAAGAAGCTGGGCCTTGCCAGACTTAACAGCCCTGCGACCGAATAAACTATACGCTGGTCGCACACAACATCCGGTGTAGTACTGGGCCGAGCACTCAGCAACGACACGACGGAGCCGAGATTGCCGGTGCTCAGACGCTGCCGAGTGGATCAGTCCTCGCCACCGCATACGCTCCAATGGCAACACCCGAACACAAACCGGCCTCACCTTCCTTAAATAACACAAATACAAACACACTGCTAAATTAGCATAGCCTTGCATGCTATCCGATTGAAATGGATTGGATTATGGATTTACGACGCACTGACGCAGCTGAGGCCATATGGTGTCGCCTGCCTTTCACCAGGAAGGGCAGGAAGGGCGGGCATCGCGGGGAATCGAACCCCGTACCTTTGGCTTGCCAGACCCTCGCTTAACCACTGAGCTACCGACGCCCCTGCATCCTACTTGAGCTGGCACCGCATCCATAGCTGTTATTTTCCATGTTCACCAGGCACAGCTTATGCGCGTGCGGTGTGGGGATAGGCGTGCAGTGTGGGCATAGGAGACGCTTCCTCATCTCGACGGCTCAGGTATTTGCTTATTATTTGGGCTTAGGGGCGCATCGACTGCGTTGGTCATACAGCGCCGGCTGCCCAGTTATTTGTTGGCACGTATGGCTCGGGAGTCTACACGTACATTAGAGTAGCGTTGTCCCCGTGCGGGCCGCTCCAGACATTAAACTGCACATGAGATCATCTTGCGCTAAGCGTTTCCAATGCCTTGGGGTGTCAAAAACAATGCAAACACATCGAATCAAGACCGACAGACAAAAATCGACTTTACTAGCCCTCCAATCTGTCCGAGAGAGCTCTAGCATCATCTGCTTGGTGTCCAGATTTGCCTAGCACAATGAAAAGGGAGCGGGAATAGTGTCACCCACTTTAAACTCATCGGTCCTGAGAACTGCATCCGCTCATCCTGTTCCGCCTTTCACCCTATCCAGGTCGTCTTCCTCTCCACGGTATTTTCATGTCTCCTTCAGCCTACAGTCTATACACTGATCCGCCTCTCACCCGATCCCTATCTCGTCCACACCATTCCCCCTGTCTCCTTCAGCCTACAACCTCGAAACGGTTGGAGATGGCCGAAGAGATCCAACTACCACCCACTGAAACGCAGCGTAAAAAGAGCAATTTTGACCCTGATGCCGCGATAGGGCCCCACATGTCTCGCTATTACACGCAGGCGTCTGGCTTTGTTCAGCACGTTTTAGCTGCCATTACATTGACAAACACACCGGAAGCGTCAGAAAAGATACGGAGCTGAGTAGCCTGGCTACAGGTGGCAGAGGTACCTGGCCTCAGTCAACACCGCAAGGTCACCGATAAATGAGCATATTAGAATGCAAGCACCGGTCATATATCTGGCCAAGCAGACACTAACTAGGAACGATGCATAATAAAGGGCTACCTCCGCTCATTTGTACTCACACTTTTCCATGGCAACTTGACGTTCTCGTATTTCACATTCCTTTTCCTATGCTGGCCTACTATCGCCCTCCGTACAAGCAATATCAGTTCTACCCTATTCTGTTCTTCTTTGTTCTGTTCTGCTCTGTTCTATTCTGTTCCGTTCAATTCGGTTCTGTTATGCTTTGTTTCCCATTTTATTATTTCACCGGAGCGCTTAGTGGAGCTTTAAATGCTTTCAGTCTCCTGTTCAAATGCAAACATATCAGTTCTCAACCATACGGCAAACGCACAAGCTTCGTCCGGCACTCACCGTCCCAGAGCAGCCACACAATCCCAATGTCTACCTCCTGCACTGTGGCAAATATCGCCCTATATTCATTTATAACTACGGTCTAAGACAGGGAAACGCATTCCTGAAAGGCGAGCACCGCCGTGATGCATGTCTGTCGAGGAGCAGTGCGGGGTGCGTGGGAGCCGGAGCTGGTGAGGCGGACGTCACCACCGACCGAGATAGAAACAGCATCATCTGATCATTGCACCACATACGCATAATCTCCCACAACAGCGCTTCCTTCGTACCGACACATTGCGTGGCCCTTCTTCGTTCACATTTCAAATGCACACAAAACGTCTCTCAGCCACCTCCAGGTGGAAAGCTATTTCAATAACCCGACCGCGGGAGACGAAACGACCTTCACACACGAGCGGCATTTCCATCAGAATAGAGCGGCGGCGGGACGCCGGCATCCGCCGGCACCTGCCATCCAGCGGGTGCGCTATCAGCGCCGCCATCGTCCACACCCCAGCAGCACCGCCGCCGCCCGGAGCCGGCGCCGCCGCCGCCGCCGCCCAGCCGCTCGATGCGCGTCGTTATTTATGCTTCACCAATGAGGCAAACATAATTGGAGGTGGGATTATTACGCGACGATAAATTACCCGTCCGAGTCGGGATTAGACGCGAGCCGAGGGCCGGCCGGCCGTGTTGGACAGTCGTGCGCGGCGGTGGGGGGCGGCACGCGCGTACACGGCTCGCCCGGCTGCAACAGCGTCGGCGGCCGCATTGATTGGGCTCCGGAGGAATGTCTCCAGCTCCAGCCAGCTGTCCGGCGGCCCCGCGGGAGCAGCTTATCGGCTTCACGCGGAGGTCCCCGACTGCGACAGGACGGGCCGGGAGAGGGTCGGGGACGGGGTGGTGCGGTGGTGGGAAGGGGGATGAGTCGGGGATGAGTGTGGTGGTGGGGTGGGGGGAGGGAGGACGGGCCAGAGCGTGATGAGATGGCGGGAGACGGGGCAGAGGTGTGCGACGAGTCGTGACTGTGGCTGTGGCTGGTTGGTTACTGGTTTTACGACACATCGACCGTTGAGTCATGTAGCGTCGCCAATCTCTCACGCCGATTGGTCGCGGGCGAAGAGTAGCGACAGGTGAGACTCGAACCCACAACCTTTCGATTGTGAGACAAGCAACTTACCCCTAGACTACTCGTCCCCCTTATGGCTGTGGCTGTGGCTATGGCTGTGGCCGTGGCCGCGGCTGCGGCTGTGGCCGTGGCCGTGGCTGTGGCTGTGGCCGTGGTTGCGGCTGTGGCTGTGGCTGTGGCTGTGACTGTGACTGTGACTGTGGCTGTGGCTGTGGCTGTGGCTGTGGCTGTGGCTGGCTGCGGCTGCGGCTGCGCTGTGGCTGCTGTGGCTGTGACTGTGGCTGTGGCGTGGCCGTGGCCGTGGCCGTGGCCGTGGCCGTGGCCGTGGCTAGACTGCGACTGCGGCTGCGGCTGCGGCTGCGGCTGTGGCTGTGGCTGTGGCTGTGGCGCGCTGTGTTGTGGCGTGGGTGTGGCGTGTGCTGTGGCTGTGGCCGGGCTGCGAGTGGGGGTTGCGATGGCGGTAGGGAAGACAGGGACGGGGTCGACGACGTAATGACACCAAACCGCCGTGACGCGGCCCCACAGCGACGGCAGCAGCGCACACACAGCGGGAAAAGAACCCAGCCTATTGAAGTGAACAATGCTCACACAATTGATGAGCATTGTTTGAAGCATTGAACAAGAGAGCGCAGCTCTGCGCCGGCTACACAGCCCGCGGCAATGTGGACACAACGATGCAATTAAGACCATTCAATACCGTGCGGTCGCAGCACACAGTGCCGGCGTAACACGACTGAGAAGACGCAGACCGCAGCGGTCGGGGCCGGGCGCCGCTCGGCCGCTGCGCCAGATGCCGGCCGGCGCAATTACACGAGATGCGCCGTCCAGAACGAATGGACACGGGAGCGGTCCGGCCCAGCCGCCGGCACCGCTGGCGTCCCGCGTCATCAGTCATCGGGCGAGGCCGACCGTCCGATTACGGCGATAATTGGCGAATTAAAGAGACGGCGCATTACAAGTAGTAGCTGCGCCGGCCGACAATGAGTATGCAGACGAGAGCGCGATACGGAACAATGAATAACATCATGCGGCGATGACGACGCATGCGCTCTTCTCACATCTGCAAGGTCGTAGATAATGACGAACCGGACTAATAAATTTGCCAAATTACCCGGTCTGCTGATGTGACAACTAGAACGTGTATAAATGACAATGAGCGCATATGCTAATCACGGCGAACATGTATCAGCTGGCTTGTGGGCCGAGTTGCCGATGGCGGTTGGCAACATTGCCGAAGCGCCCGATTGATGCCTTGTCGAGGGCAGGAGGTCCACCACCCATACCATAACTAGTCGGAGCACGGGGTGCGTCGCCCATCCCATGTCCAGCAGACGGCCAGGGGTCCACCGTCCACGGCATAACCGGCTGGGGGTAGGAGGCCCACACCACGCCCGGTTGAGGGTAGGCGGCGGCTCACCACACATACCATGTGCCATCCACGCATTTGGCGGATTGTGTCGCCAAGTATCCACCACTGCCGCAGCATATATCGAATTATGTTATCAAACATTCATCAGTAGTGGAGTATCTGCCCAGTTGTGCTGTCAAGTATCCACCATCACCGGAGCACCTGCCCTGGTTGTATTGGCAAGTATCCACCATCACCGGAGCACCTGCCCTGGTTGTATTGGCAAGCATACACCAACACCGGAACACCGGTCGGGTTTTGTTGGCAAGTATCCATCATCACCGGAGCGCCTGTCCGGTTGTGTTGGTAGGTATCCATCATCATCCGAGCACCTGTCGGGTTATGTCGGCAAGTATCCACCATCATCCGAGCACCTGTCGGGTTACATTTCCGCAACCTCTAACGCCTGCTTGGCGACGTTGTCACAATACCAGCCGGGTGAAATTACCGCAATAACTGCCTTGTCACGTTTTGAGCATCTAATTTGCTATCAGGAGAATCACTAAAAACTGACGAGGCTGAAGCAATAGAACCGCTGCTGATGTCCAAGCGATCCTTTCTCGATAACAGGTACAAAACCGCCGCTGATGCCAAGGCCATATATTATCGACAACGGGTACAAGACCGCCGCTGATGCCAAGGCCATACCTTCTCGACAACAGGTACAAGACCGTTGCTGATTCCAAGGCAGTACTTTTCGACAACAGGTACAAGACTGCCGCTATGCCAAGGCGGCACTTTCTCGACAAAAGACAACAGATCCAGGAGCCATGGCAATTTTATGGTTATCTTGTATGCAGTCATATTACTTTGCTGAAAACTTCTGAAACCTAGGAGGCCATGGATCCTGAACGGAGCAAGAAGCTACAGCTGGCACCAACGATGGTCTCACGGGACAACAGGATTACGGCCGTGTGGCCAGCTCGTCCCGAGATGAGCACGGCGGCGAGGCTGAGGTTTGCACAGCTTGAGGAGTGATCGGTTGCCACACATTTGGCGCGTCGCAGGTCAATCCAAACCGAACGCGCGCCGCAGGAGCGGGGAGCAGGTGTGTGGGGGCGAACAGACCTGCCCCGAGAGCTCAGATCCGATAAGCAGGCCCAAAACGTGCCGACCGCTGGCTGGGTGGCGATGTGAACGGAGAAGGTCACCAATGATACGTCGTTCGATGTGAACTCCAATTCCATAGCCGGCGAAATTGCCGAGTCCACCCACGACCAATCGGCGTGAGAGGTTCGCAACGCGAGGTGCTCCAGCAGTCGAATGCGTCGTGAAAGAGCCCAATGCATGTCGTGTGACGCTCACATCTGAAGTCGCGCGCAGCTTTGGCGGACAGGATGCGAGATGTGCATTTAATACGGATGTATCGGGGGAGGGAAGGGTGGCATACTCTACCCTTCTAGGTAGAAGGATAACCAGTACTTTCCAGTTCAGTTAGTTAGTTATTTGGCCTTTAGGGCGCATCGACTGCTTCCCAGCTTTCCAGTAGCTTAAGGGCACATCACCTGCCAAGGCCATACAGCAAAGGTCATAGCTAGGAGATGAAACAGTCCGCTTAGTAACCACCAGAGTCCATAGTTACCGCTTAGCATCCCGCCTCACAAGGCGCCGATGAATAATTCCGACATACAGCAGACACGCTTCGATAAGCCATGCCACCCAGCTGAACATCAACACAGTCGACATTCCAGACGGCGGACATTCCAGACGACCTTACTTGTTCTCCAGCGAGCACCAGCCGCAGTAGGGGTCCCTGGCGCCCAGACACTCGCCGCAGCTCGTGTACAGGTGACACTCTTGCACCTTCACTTTGGACACCTGCAGCAGGCAGAAGTCACCGTCAGCAATGCAGCAGCGTCTCGTCCCGCTTCACTCTCAGTACAGGTCACGGCCTAGCATTTCGGTGACGACATCGCATGCAAGTGGCCTCAAAATGCATGTATCTTATTCACAAGCAAACATGACGCACGTGGGTGCACATGCACGGTCAAGAAAATGTAATCCACAACACATATCGAAATCATAAGATAAGCTCAATATTTTACAATTATTTTACCACTTTATTGCCCTTTGTAGGCCAATAAAGTGGCAAAACAATTGTAAAATATTGAGCTGATCTTATGATTTCGATGTGTTGTGAATCAAATTCTCCTTTTCATTGGCTGTATTTCAGTTCTGTACGTCAACTTCCAGACTGTCAGTCAGACAACACGGCACAGGGGCACATTGGAAGTCAAGACACGGAAGGAGCGCTTTGAAATTAGTCGCACCGACAGTCGAGCGCACATAAATGTCCGACAGCTCCCAGTTCTCAATCAGTTCCATCATACACTACGGGTTTGCCGGTAATCCAATCAAACGCTGCCTACCTATAATACTAGAAATGAGCGATTATGACTTTACGACACACCTGATTGACTGTGATTATGACTTTACGCAGCTGAGGGCATATGGCGTCGCCTGCCTCCTACCCTGCAGGAAGGGCGGGCATTGCGGGGTATCGAACCCCGTACCTCTGGCATGTCAGACGCCCAGCCTAACCACTGAGCACCCTCTGGTACTAGATTCGAGCATTTACCAGCTACGAGCCTCCTCTTTCACAGTTATGTAATATTTATCACAAGTCTATTTATCGCAAAGGCCATTTGTCTCCGGAACTGCAAAACTCGCAGGACACATATCTCAAGATCGGAACAACACAACTTAAAAGTAGCTCCAACATCTATGGCCACGCGATCTACACCCGCCACACCCCATCGTCATCATCGTCGTCAGCCTACCCTAGCGCTCGACCTGCCCTGAACGCCACGTCGACTCAACTGAAAACAATAACGCACCGTTCTCCACCGCTCCGACAACCACTCTGGCTGGTGAATCGCAGGAGAAGGAAAATACACGCGTATAAACGTGGAGCTGCCACACGCGACACAGAAGCCAGGCGTGCACGTCTGTGGACGCCACAGATGGCGCGAAACAGAGAACAGACGCGGATAAGAGAAAGGCGGCAAACGAAATATGGTGTTTCGACGTCGAAGGAAGGGTACGCAAAGACGGGGGCGTACCACGGAAATAGAGAAGTGATGAGACGGATGACTAAACAGGAGAACGAATGAACAATACGAGGTATAGGACGGATGTACAGGGTATAGGGCAGAATCAGGGAATTGATGGGGTGAATATTTAAGATGAAGACAAAGGTGAAATGGAAAAATCACAGTCTTGGAAGAAGGGACAAGCATAAAAAGGCATACGACAGCTATATCCAGAGGACAAAGGGGTGATAGAGGTGACAGCGATACACGAATCAGAGAGAGAGAGAGGGAGATGGGGAGGGAAGGGGGAGGGGGAAAGAGAAAGAGAGAGAGAGAGAACGAGAGCGAAAGTGATTCAGTTAAATCGACAGGAAAAGCGAACGGGTAAAGGCAAGACTGAGATTCAGCATGATTATGATTGGGGAGAAATGGACAGAAATAAGAGGAATGTGCCAGGACGGGGATAATGGGCAACGGTGGCACAATCCGACTCGAGGCGAGTTTATTGCAGGTCCACGTGATCGACAGACACCCGCGGCGGACCCTTCCCTTCCCGGCCGGCGTCGCTCCTCGGGCCATGACGCGGCAGCAGGTCGGTGCCGTGCTATGGAGGTTGGGTTGGGACCACCGACGGAGGGGGGGGGGGAGCTGATCTGCGAGAGTGGCGGCTGCTGACGTCATCCATCAGCTGATGGCGTCGGCGCCCTGCGGGCCCCGCGCCGTCTGACGACTCCGCCACACTGTCGGGCGGGGCGGCGGAACTAGGCGGACACCCGCAGAAATGACGCCAGACCGAACGACTCGTTACGGCGCGGCAGGGCAGACTTGGGAAGGCCGCCGGGGAGTGCCGCCAGCTACTGGAGATCACGAGACACGACTGGGACTGGAACCGTGGAGTGGCGGATCGCAGCCAAAGTTGGGCGTGTTTCGGTGCTGCAAATGTCGCTTTTAAGCCATTCTATTTGCGCATTCTTTCCGCGCTTAAAGCGCGCTAAGCCCAGGCAAACTAAGCGAAAGAACATGACCCTGGCAGACTGGTTTATACGGATATCCGGCCATTCAGTTATCGCATTTGAGAAAGTGCCTAACAATGTAGCAGTGTATGAAATTCTAGACATCGGTTCGATAAAATGCACTTGACCAATGTCTCTGTGGCGGAATGCTGGTCTCTGCGAACCAGTTACAGCCGACTGGAACAGATTGAACATAAAATACAGCAACGTTTTTAACAATGTTTCGTCGTGTCCAGAGCGACCGGTAGCTGTTCGTGCAGGCCAAGCAGCTGCCGACCAGTGCGCTCCCAGAGGAACAGCGAATTCCCCTACGACGAATTCAACTGCTAGTTCACACAGCGTCGCCAACCTCTCCCGCCGATTGGTAGCGGGTGGGCTCGGCAATCCCGCCGATTGCGGGATTCGAACCCACAACCGCTGCTGTGAGATTCGACACTACGCGATGAAGACGACCCTACCTGAGCGACCCACCCAGCGCGTTCCCAACGCACGCATTTCACGCTGCAACGCACCTGGAAAGCATGCGCCGTGCACAATAGACCTACAACCTGGTCGGCCGGTACCGGCCGCGTTAATCAATACTGGCACGGAAGCATTCAGAGAACCAGTCGGTGAAGTAGGGCGCCGTAAATAAAACAGCGCGGGAATGGTGCACGGTAGTAAAAAACCGGTCACGGTCGGCTGACCCACACCAAGTGGCCATAATCAGACATTTGAGCAGACTCACTATAGCTAGGATAGACATCACACCAAATATAGTCAGACTGGGCTAAGTCTGAATCACGGAAAAGTACGCAGGTACCTACAAAAAGTTGCCACGGAATGGAAGCACTAGGGGTTTTCAGATCACCCTTTTAATACAACGGCGCATACATGGATATATTTCAACACGATTGGGGGTGGAGGCCATCTTGATGAGGCATACAGTCATGGGCACACCCGATAACTTTACAAACTGATCTAAAGTGCCATGGTTGATCGTTTGTTTGATCAAATCAATCAAATGACCGTTCCATTGACTATTTGGATTTAAGGGCGCGCCGACCACAGGGCCCATTATTTGGCCCCCATACATTGTTTGATCGAAATCAGGATATAGTACATAGAAAGCAATGATAGCTAATGTTTCACTCCTGAGTGTAATGTGGTTGTGGGTGGCAGTAGGCTAGCTATAACTTATGGGCGATCCATCGCCCTTGAATAATGCAAACTTCAGCATGATACCACATGGGCCAGCACCCACAATGGTTTTTGGAGTCACCAGCATTCATTTCACTACAAGTTCATTATGCTTTGGAACACTCATGCAAGCAAGTGTAATGGCGCAGCCATGGACGAGTGCAACTTCCCGTGAATGAATTTTTATATTGAAAGCTGCTACACACCAAGCCTGTCTCCTTACGCATTGCCTTTATTCTTTCAGAGCAGTCACTGATAAGTGCCTCGCGGGAGGAGTGTAGCTTTGTATGTTTTTTTTGGGAGAAACTTCATTCCCCATGTTGACTTTGAACTCCAGATAACTTCAACTTTCACCATGGAACCCTGTGTGGCATTGCCCCGCCCCAATCCATTTGGGTCCGTGTGTTGGCTTCATGTATTGTACCCTCCCAGTAATATTGAAGAGCATGCAGCACTATACTGAGCTTTGTTAATAATATTGTCAGCATAACCTTTGACATAATGCACGTTGCAACCCAATCAATGAAAGCCAAAATTAACTGTATATTTTGATGGCTTTTCAGGGTCTCTTTCATTGTCGAAAAAGACGGTAATTTTTGGCCTAATATATATATATATATATCAGTTATAATAAGCATAAAGTCAAAGGATATACTGACACTACCCTCACAATAATTTTCAGAAACCTTCACATACACCTCGATACCAGCCTTAAACGAGCATCGAGTACTTCTGTGTGAGACTCATGCTCAGATTTCTAACCACAACGTTCGAGGTGGTTTCCTAAGTTAAAATACAATAATTAAAATAAAAAATACAACTCGGCGTGACAACAGCCATTTACGGCGGAGGCTGCCGGCAGCCCCGTCCCTAGCGGCTGGCGGCCCAACTACTCGCACCCAGATAACGATGGTTTTCCTGCATCGCGAGCGTCATCTTCAGGCGGCCACATAGCATCCCTCCCAACGATGCTGCTATCTATTTCGATTAGGCTAATTGATGAATGAAGGGAGCACGCCTGGTAGAGATGTAGTCCTCCGGGAGATACCACCACCACCGACCAGCAACACCATAGCAGCGGGCCATTATCACGGTCCGGACCAGCACCCAGGCCAGTCCCACTGACCGGACCAACACCCCGGTCAGCTCCGCTCACCGGACCAACACCCAGACCAGTCACACTGACGACCCCGGCAGCCGCTCACCGGACCAACACCCAGACCAGTCACACTGACCGGGCCAACACCCTGGTCAGCTCCGCTCACCGGACCAACACCCAGACCAGTCACACTGACCGGGCCAACATCCAGGTCAGTCTCGCTGACCTGACCGACGCCCAGGTCAGTTAATCGCCGGACCAACACCCCGGTCAGCTCCGCTCACCGGACCAACACCCAGACCAGTCACACTGACCGGGCCAACATCCAGGTCAGTCTAACTGACCTGACCAACACCCAGGCCAGTTCCACCGACCGAGCAACATCCAGGCCAGTCCCGCTCATCAGTGTGGAGAGGGGATGGCCGAGTGGTTAAGGTGTTAGGTTCTGGGTAACGAAGGTCCCGAATTCAACTCTCGCACCGCTCGGGACATTTCCAAATCCCGCGGCCGCACCGGCGAAACAGTGTGGGCGGCGCCATTAGCCGTGAATGTGCATAAAGCGCGTCGTGAATCACTCGGTGGACAATAAATAAACATCGCCCGGACCAGTTCCGTTCACCAAGGCCACAGCCAGGATCAGCACCACTGACCAGAGCCGCAGTCAGGACCAGCGCTCCCGACCAGAGCAGTAGCCCCTGATTCATTATTTGGGTTTAGGGGCGCACCGACTACAGGGCCATTTAGCGTCCATAACAAGTTAATTGTTCAAACCGTTGTTATGCTGCGCCCCCTGTACTGCACGCATCCATCCCGGCGCACCTTGATGTTAACACACCGGGTAGATAGAGCAAAATTGCACAGCAGATACGAAGGTGAAGAACTTCCGGATTCAACGACATGTGATTGATTGCCTAAAACTTGCAGGAGGGAGTGAGCCTGGTCACTTCCAAAATGATGTCGACGCTCCAGGCAACGCCTTGGGCGTGACATCAGAACGTGGCGAGGCGCAAACGACAAGACCAGCAGCCATGACCGGTGCTATCGACAAGAGCAGCAGCCATGACCGGTGCTATCAACACGAGCAGCAGCCAGGACCGGCGCTATCGACAAGAGCAGCAGCCAGGACCGGCGCTACTGACCGACTTGCGGCCGACAGGCTGTCGTTCAGCTCAGATACCAGCCAGAGGGACAGAAAGCGTTATCCCATGCTCCAGAGTGCTGTAGCGTGCTACCGAGCGCTACCCGTTAGTTATTAGGGCTTTAGGGCGCATCGACTACATTGGTCATGTAGCGCCCATACGAGTGCTACCCGTGCTACCGAGTGCTGCCCGTGCCGCCGAGTGCTACCCGTGACGCCAAGTGCTGCCCGTGCCGCCGAGTGCTACCCGTGACGCCGAGTGCTGCCCGTGACGCCAAGTGCTACCCGTGCCGCCGAGCGCTACCCATGCCGCCGAGTGCTGCCCGCGCCGCCGAGTGCTGCCCGTGCCGCCGAGTGCTACCCGTGCCGCCGAGTGCTACCCGTGCCGCCGAGTGCTGCCCGTGCCGCCGAGTGCCGCCCGTGCCGCCGAGTGCTACCCGTGCCGCCGAGTGCTGCCCGTGCCGCCGAGTGCCGCCCGTGCCGCCGAGTGCTGCCCGTGCCGCCGAGTGCTGCCCGTGCCGCCGAGTGCTCCCGTGCACCCCCCAGCCGCCGAGTGCTGCCCGTGCCGCCGAGTGCCCCCCGGGGCGCTGCCCGTGCCGCCGAGTGCCGCCCGTGCCGCCGAGTGCTACCCGTGCCGCCGAGTGCTGCCCATGCCGCCGAGTGCCGCCGAGTGCCGCCGAGTGCCGCCCGGTACCCGCCATGAGCCGCGCGGCTCGCCGCCGCACGCACCAGCCGCGGGTTGGCGCCGTCCTGCGGCCGTCTGCAGCGGCGCGGTGGCGCGGCGGCGCGTGACCTGGCACTGGGCAGGTGGCTTCGCAGGTCGCCAGTGTGTGGTCAGAGCTGCTGTCGCCGGCCATACGGCCCGCACCCACCCGGCAGTTATACTGGGGACCTCATCAAATCCCTGAATCGAAGGCGAGGGAATTTCTGTGCATCTGAATTTACGACTCTCTCTCTCTCTCCTCTTTTATTTATCTCTCTCTCAGTCTCGCTCTTTCCCTTTTCCTTGGTCTCTTCCTTCCTGTTTTTGCGATTTCCGTTTGTAGGGCAACACACTGCTGTGCTACCTGCCTAGGCAGACTTGGCACATCCCTCCCTCATCCCTCCCCTAATATATCTCGAGACAACGGCATATTTGTATATGTATGTGGGCCTCAGCACCCCAATATGTTTGTAAAAAAGGTGTCTCATACACACACACACACACACACACACACACACACACACACACACACACACACACACACACACACACACACACACACACACACACACACGTGTTTTGACCAACTAAATAACTGGTGATCGCAATACATCATCGGATGAGGTAGTTAGTTAGTTAGTTAGTTATTTGAAATTAAGGGCGCATCGATTGCGTCGGTCATGCAGCGCCCATCGGATGATGTAGAATACAGTGAAACTATTGATGTTACCCTCAGAGACGATCAAATTGTATTGTCGCACTTTATCATGACGTTTTCGTGCTGAGCTGCGAGTAAATCGTCATTCGACTACTTGGATCATATTACACTATTTCACTATATCTATATCACTTCGGCATAGTCCATAATTTGCAGCTGGCTGGGCATTTGCGTCACCACCTCCGAAGTCCCTAGGCCCGAACCGCACCTGGGTTTGCGTTTGCGTTCGCTTGTGGTGCTTTTTGTAGGCATGCACAATGCACCATGGTAATCACGAGTATTCTCAACATTTGCCGGTAGTTAAAAGACAGGCCACGCGCAAACGGTCACGGTATTTCTCCTCTAGCTGGTGGTGGTGGTGGTTTGGAGCTTAGGGGGGGGGGGGCGTTGACATCCAGGGTCATTTTGCGCCCATAACTGTATTATACTCAATCTACGGTGCTATCCTCTAGCTGGTAAATCGCCTCCAAGCCCTGGAATTACACCTCACCTGGAAACTGATGGCCGTGACGACCTTGAGGACTAGCCTCATGCGACATAGAGATTTACCACAGATACCACCTATATGGCCCCAGAACTCGGACACCGTGTTTTTTTCTGGCCAAAACGGAGTACGACCAGAGCCATACACCATCTGCTGTGGCGCAGTTAAGTTGTCAAAGCTGGCAATGCACTCCCACGTATACTCAGGAATTTAGGTGGTCGAGGTTCGCTACTCAACAGTCCATCTGATTCGTGAATCAGCTCATGGATGGTCATATTCGACAATGCACATATACTATGATGTCACATTATGTAACACGGGTGGACAATACATTGTAACATATCACAGCCACAACAACACTTATGTCGGAAACACCAACTTTCCCTCAGTTTGAGAGGTGTTTTATGAAATCGATTGGTGGGCCAAAACATGCATAGTTATGGAGCCTCAAGCAAGGAGGGGATCCATATATGGGTGGGATTGGCGTCAGCATCGAGGAAGCCATGGTGCCCGTACAACTATGCCAATGACACCTCTGCCTCAAATTACACCATTGTGCTTAATTGACAGCGTAAATTTTCCTCCACTTTGCGTCACAAGGCGTAAATGCCAGCACCAAGTTTGACGGCAATCTTCCACCTATGGCTATGGGCATGATGAAATAGTGATGCATTGTCATTACTAGCCTTTACCGGTTCGTATATATTCATTTATGTGCGACTGTAATGAAAATAATGCTAGTTTCTCACACATTCCCTCTTATACTCCACTGCGCTCCTGCAGAATGCCGCAGTCAGCCTGGCAAATGCCACAGCGCTAATGCTGAACATTGGTTCCATTAACTAGTGAGGGTCGTCCCAGCCAGTTGGTAATTACACTTCAACGTAATGGTCGGTGTTTTCCTACTGGACCCAATTAACGTCAGTTTGCATTTCCGAGCGCACCAAAGAATGAGAAGCTGGCTGACAACACACCAACAGCCCGAGGGAAAATGTTCTTCCTTATCGCCCAGGTTGTTTGTGTTGTTCGGGAGCCATTAAATATATATGGCCAGGAACTTGGCTACAACAGACATGTCGCGGTTGCCGCTGGCGACCGCGTTCGCCGCAAACACGATGATTTCCGATATTGGAGGACGAGGAAATTACTTGGGCGTGCTTCTGTGACCAGAGTACCGCACAGTGGGCCCTCCGTGTGGTCCGAACAACGAGTAAACACTGTGACCAGGGTACCGCACACGCCCCCCCTCTTGTGACCAGAACAAGGAGCAAACGCTGTGACCAGGGTACCGCACACATGACCCTCCGTGTGGCCCAAACGAGGAACAAACGTGCGGTCACATACGTGCGATAAGCACGCACTTAGTCTTTCGCGAGCACACGCTAATTGAGACCGGACTTTAGAAGATTCAAGACGTTGCAGAATGAACGTCAGACGGCGTTCCACCCGGATCCCCCGTGTCGCGAGCGCGTGTGGACGCTATCGTCATGGCGTGCTTGGTTGCCGTCTGTGTCCCGTCGTGGCGACGGCTGTTGACTCGTCAATCTGCCATCACCGGCGCGCGAATTAGCTTCCCGGATCAACACGGGGCCGGTGTGGGACGGACGGCTGTTACAGACGGACGGAGACGACCGACGGACAGACGGAAAGGGTACAGCAGACACCGGCAGATGGACGGAAAGGACACAGACGCCAACAGAATGGCTGAGGAGGATGGTGCTCGATGGGCGCAGCGGTTAAACGAGACTCTAGCAGATGGATTAAGAGGATGCCGATGCTTACATACTCGGTGAACGGTCATCTTCTGATTGTTGATGGAGGCTTGTTAGCGAGGTGTTGCATAGCTGTATTATGCACATGTAGTTTATTCGCCGGTGTGGTGACGTTCTTCAGCGAACCCGTCGCTGCATCCTAAGCGAACCCGTCGCTCAGGCCACCAGAGCACTGCCTCGGCGGATAAAAATTGACTGCTGGGGTAGGTAAACTTTTTTCATGCCCTTAGTCAAAATACCAATTACACCATTTCCTGAACGTTAAAATGTTTGCATAGATGTACGCGACAAAACATGCAAGCTGACGTTCATGCCGTTGGAACCGCGGCCATGACATGCCCGCGTGGAACCCCCGCAGCTATGCTAAAGTGATGGCGATCGAGGCTTGACGGGGGAATCGCAACACTGCTGGGGACATTAGCCATGCAGTTAACATGCCACCCAAGGCTCTGCACCAGATTGAGCCGAGGTCACTACCGCTGACCTGACGAGCAGCCTACGGTCCAACTTAGCCAGCCTCGCCGCAGACAGTGGCGCCACTCCCTCGGGGTGACCGTCACGGGAAACTGAATGGGTCCATCTGAACAGTTTGGGTGCGTGCTGTTCCAGGTAGGAACGGGCGGATGGACGGACCATGGCCACATGAGCGAGTGCCGAGCGAAACGGTGCCCGGCAATTCATCAGCACCCCTTGATGGTTCCTAATGATTGCAGCTGGAAAATAATGAGTGGAGAATTGGAAACTGAATTGAGAACGGTTTGCATACTGAAGTGGCACCACTCAGGCCTCCCATTCATCTGGTCCCATCGGAATACCAGGTGTGCTTCACAAAATTCAGAGGTGCCTAGGGACCCCGTAGCCCCTAATGTTATGCAAGTGTTACGGACGCAGGAGTTGCATCGCATCGACGACAGTTAGGTTCCAAGTTACATTTATATTTTTAAGTGGTATCACTGACGTTTTCATCCCAAATCAAAGCATGTTACTTGAATGGAAAAGCTTTATGGTTTGAATAAAGTCCGAAAGCGATGGTGCCACAGCGAATCTATACTTACATTATTTATTCAGGCGTGGAACACACAGACTAAAGTATTGCCGTTTTAAAGGGCCCGCTTCATTCATGCTCAGCGAAGTTTCCTTTGAGCCGGTCATTTATATATATATATATATATATATATATATATATATATATATATATATATATAAATATACACATATGTATATATACATATAAATATATACATATGTATATACATATATATATACATATATATAAACACACAAGATATATATATATATATATATATATATATATATATATATATCTGCATACATATACATATACACCAACGATATTGTGTTCCGCACAGTACGAGCACGTGAACCTCGTAAATATTTGATTGACCGCGTGGGTCGGCAGTAACCGGCCGAAACTGTTTTCTGCCACTGTTTCTACTTTCATACGAAGAGCACTTCATGCATCCCTATCCATAATATGGTTAATTGAAAACGGGATTCGTGGAAAAATAGCGCAATTCAGCGGCTGTGACATACTCTGCACACTGCCCCTGCCAGCGGGCACGTGCGCAGCGAGCTACAAGATGTCGCGACAGATCTCGTGGTGGGAGATATGTCGGCTCGGTTCCCAGGGTACGACAGAAGAATGGCTGGGCTCAAATCTTGCGCGTATCTGCGGCCAGATGTACTGATGGAGGGGAGGGGACAGCATTCCAGCCGTGGACCCCCCCCCAGATAGTCCTACCCCGGCGGGTCCCGTACAACAGGTAGTCCCGGCTGTAGCACGGATGCTGATGTACCAGATACCCAAGTATGCCATTGTACTAGATTAATTGGACCAGAAGTCCTAGGTGCAGCAGAAGTTCGCATAGTGCCAGACACGGTTGTAAAATGTGCTGTTCCTAGATTTTTGACATCCAGAACATTACCTTCTCCAGAAAATTATCCCTTCGTTTGTCTTATTTAGACGTTGGATGGCACTGTTCGACAATGAACTGCTCTGTGACAAGGTAAGTGCTACCAGCTGCTCTGTGATAAATATTTCAAGAAAAACTTCCTCACCGTACTCAATTACCCCGAAATTCTCCGCTCTACATCCAGGATTATGAAGCACAAATCGAACCACGGCACCACATACCCGGAAAGTACGGAAGGCCCGACAGCAGCACAAGTCCGGACAGCACCACAGGCCAAAACCAAGCCAAACGTCCAGACAATGTCAGAGTTCCGAACTGCACATGTCCACCAGTGGTTCGGACAGGGACACGCCGCTCCAACTGGCACGCATCCCAAGACCAACTGGATCGAACCGGCCGTCGACGGCCGTGCCCCGGCCGGCGGTATTGCGCTTCACGACCGGCTGGCCGTCACATCAATATTCCAAATGAACTGAGCCCTTTATGACGGGCCGCGCCGACCATCTATCGCGGCGCCGCCGACCTATTGGAAATGCTCCGCACCGGTAAACGGCGGCCGCCGCTCCCGGCCGCCGCCGCGGCGCACGTCTGCTTTCGGGGCACGTCCGGGCGGCGCGACAGCTCCGGCAGACACGGCGGCACGTGCCACGTGACACGCGACGTACCGCGGCAGCCGCCTCTGCACCGGCTGTTTATGCAGCCTCTGCGCCGCTCTTCCCCGTGCACTGGCGGCACGGGGAGGAGCGGCGGCGGCCGTCCCGGCAGCCGCCGCCGCCGCCGCCGACGCCGACGCCAGGTACCCGCAATCAATACGCGCCGGACAGCGAGGCCAGCGGCCGGATGACGCCGCCGGCGGCACGCCGACACCCCCTCGCTTCGCTCATGGCCCGACCGGCGCACCTGTGACGCGGCGCCGACCGACGGAGGACTCGCCGGCGGACGGAGCCGGCGGACGAGCGGCTGGACGGCCACGGAGGCGAGACGAGGCCAGGAGGTGCTCACCGCCCTACGACGACTATACATAAATCTGCTGACGGATCAACAGCATGAGAGGGAAACAGGGTGCTTCCGAAGCGCAGCCTGAACATCAGAACCGGTGAAAGTGAAAGGTGAGCGAGTAAATTGACCGGTGCCCTTATGGTGGCCGGGGCTTTGAGGCTCTTCGAATATCACAGTCATTACGCGGTAACCCAGTGCTCATATAAACATCTTAGCACGTCCTATGCATGTTTTAGAGACTTTATTCCATATAGTACGATGTGGTAATCAAAATCGACCAGGCTGGAAGTGTCACCTCCTTGCCGTGAGAAGTTCAAACGAGTACATGCAACCACGGAATCATCAATAATTGAGCGACCAAGGGCCCACTCTCAAGATCAGCCTGTGAACGGAGACAACCGCTCCGATAGGCGCCAATCGATCAGACAAGTTAATCGACACACACTCAACTGAAACGTTCATCCGACTGTGCGTTTTCTCCTTTCATTCATTCACAGGCTCGACCATCAATCAGGGAGCCGATTACTGCGAGACTAGAGGCGCCGTATCAGCGCCGAGTGGCTCAGAACGGTGATCCAGACCGATGTTGAGCGTGTTCCGACGGGTGGACGATGGGAGGGGCGGGGCAGGCGGACTATCTGGGAAGGCGGACAGGGACGCACGGGATGTAGGCCGATGTACTGCGCACACTGGACACAGCGGCGACTACCATAGATCGTAGACTCGGGGTCTGGTCCGACGGTCCACAGAGCAACGATAGCGACTGTGAGGTCGGGTCGGGTCGGGTTAGGTCAGTGGTGGTGGTGGCTGTTGGTTTTACGACGCGTCGACCGTTGAGCCATGTAGCGTCGCCAATATCTCACGCCGATTGGTTGCGGGAGAAGAGTAACGACAGGTGAGGCTCGAACCTGCAATCTTTCGATTGTGAGACGGGCAACTTACCCCTAGACTACTCGTCCCCTCGGGTCAGGTCGAGTCGGGTCAGCCCGTGCACGTCTTGTCGCCGTCGACGACACCGCGTTGGCGCACAGGTCATGCCACTTCGTTATTTAGTTATTTGAGCTTTAGGGCGCATCAACCATGTTGATCATATAGCCTCACGTTACTTCGAAGACAATGCTGGACTGGCCCATTAGGGTTTTTTGGTGCGTCAACACCAATTGGGTTATTTTGCTTTAGACTGGCACAGATAGTGTGCACCAGCAAGTAAGATGTTGGCTGAAGCCAGAGGAGCCAGCGTAGCTGGTACGACTAATTCCACCGTTCACTTCTCCAGAACGGGAACGCACCTCCATTATAAATCAGCTGTGCTCAGTTGAGCTGGCATTTCCACCGATTCCGCACTATATATGGCACCAACTTTGGCGGGGTTCCCGTGAAATGGCATACTTTATTCCCAGTGAAATAGTTTCCCTCTACCCGGACCGTGACATCAAGGGAAAAAGTTTAATATGATGCTGTCAGAAAGTGATATTGAAATTCTACAGAAAGAGCTGATTGGATATGATCGCAAAGCTCAAGCAACGACCCAATACCATCGGCGCACGATTGCTTCAAGGCAGTCAACAATCGCTGGAACGGCAACGGAATGGCAGAACGGCTCAGGAAAACACGCCACCACAAGCTCCGGCGGGAATGTTCGGTGATCATCGCGTCCGTTTACATCAAGCCTGCCAATATATCATTCTACGTTCCTATCCACAGAAGTGATTCATGTAGCGAACGGAAAAACAGACACGTCGTCCAGCTTCACCTAAAACTGGCATTACGCCAACTCAATAAGACCCAGTCAGCGCAACAGCTGATTTCACTATTCTATCAGCGAATATAATGGGGTATAATATACATACATTCCATATATATATATATCGGATCATATAATCAAATTCCGAGATCCCGGAGAAATCCTGCTCACTAACACCAACTTCCAATCTTTCCACGACAGCCGATTGCCTCCCACAGGGGTCGAACGCTTCTAAAATGATTGGTGCGCGGCGAGAGGGGAGTTAGGAGAGGGGCTCAACCTGTTTCAGCCTAGTTCGACACAGCTTACACCCGTAGTCCCAACCGTTCAGGTGGAAATAATTGGTGGGGAGGCTCGAGCTCCCGACGCACGGGACGATCCATCGATGGCTCCCCTCGCCGACACCTCATTAACCCGGCCCGACAGCTGACTGGCTCACTACGTCAGTCGGCTGCCCAACCACATCGGCTCCCACCTGGGGTATGATTAAATGTTGAATTTGGACATGGTAATATTTGATAGAGAAATTCTGAATAACCGTTTCCGTTGTTCTCATCTTAGCAATTCCCTCTTGTACCTCCGGACTTTGGAGCAATGGATTACCTTTTCAGCTGAGAGAAGGAAGGAAGGAAGGAAGGAAGGAAGGAAGGAAGGAAGGAAGGAAGGAAGGAAGGAAGGAAGGAAGGAAGGAAGGAAGGAAGGAAGGAAGGAAGGAAGGAAGGAAAGAAGGAAAGAAAGAAAGAAAGAAAGAAGGAAGGAAGGAACAGCATCAGGAATCAATGCAAGAACGGGCAATGCTTTCTCCAATAACTACACAATATAGCATTACGGGAGTGAAAGTCGTGAAAGCTGGAGTACCCAGAAGGTTAGAAGAATGCTATCAAAGAGCAGTAAGTTTGCATCATTTAATTGTGAAACAGCAGCATTTGACATTTCAACAGAGAAAAGAGGATGTTTTGCACATAGGATAAAATTATAGATAACAAACCCCCAGGAGTTAGTTATTAGGGCTTTAGGGCGCATGGACTACATTGGTCATGTAGCGCCCATACACCCCCAGGACATGGCGGTTTTGTCCTGTTTCCACCAAGCCAGCTGAACATCGCGCCACGCCAGCTGATTGTCTCACATCGTCAGCTGACTGTAGGACTGTTCGACTGCGACAATCAACTATGGGCGATTTTAGGCCAACTGTTTCCAGTCCCCATCATAGGGTGCATGGGTAAGATCAGATAAAATATTGGGTCGGGGGATGTCACCTCCCCCTCCCCACCCTCAGAGAAAACATCCATGCAATCGCCTGCTACCAATAAGTCGCCAGCGAGCCACAACTGGCTCGTGAACGCAAACAGCGAAACAGCTCCAAGATATACATCGGGGTTCGCCGGGGGCGACGGCGAGGCCACCAAAAACACTTCGCCACCACCAAAAACACTCCCGCACCACCAAAAACACTCATCCCCCAGCGACAGCAGTTGCCGGGCGCGCCATAACTCGCGCGCGCGCCGGCGGGCCGCCGCCGACCTGCCGCTCGTTTGGCGGGATGAGGCCGCCGACCGAGGCGACCGCAAAAACACCTGCCCCGGCGGCTCCGCCCGATCCAACACAAACTCATCTGGTGCGGGAATGGCGCGCCAGCGCCGAAAACGGCGCCCCGGCCGAGTCGCTCAACGACTTCCCGGAACTGTCCGGAAATCGCAAGCAGTCGCGGAAAGGTTGCGAGGCCTCGATGAGAGATAGCGAGGCTTCGAGGAGAGATAGCGAGGCTTCGCTGAGAGATAGCGAGTCAGTGCAGGAATGCGTGCGTATTGTAGTCAGCCGTTCAGTCTCCATTGGCTCGAGGGACGATCTCAGCCGAACCGACTTCGGTCAGAAAGAACAAATGAAACGCTGTGGCGGCGGCGCGAACAACATACCACAGCTCGATGATGAAACAAACCAGCTCTCTGGGGTGGTCAGCCAGCCAGCCGGCCAGTCCGAAGCTTCTGACCTGCAGGAACCTCGCCGTCATCACGGTCATGGACACCGTCCCTGGCCACATTCCACCCGTAGGTCCATGCACAGAGGGGAGCTGCTGACAGCGGCCAGTCATTACGAGCCACTTGGACGTCCTCTGCAGAGCTCTGCAGAGCTAGATGATCGATGTGCTAATTTGAGGTCTGCTCCACCTGAGTCATGGCGTAGTGACGGGAACGCCACCGACCGACCAACCGGCTCATCCTAGGCTGCCTACGCCCGGCCTAAAGATGTACTATTGGCGTCAAAAATAGCTTGGTAGTCAGGCCGGACGTCCTGGCGCCTGAATATAATCCATAGGTATTGGTGTGGTGGGAAACAGAATACCTATTGGTTATATTCGGGTGCCAGGATGCTCAGCCTGACTTCCAAGTTTTTTTTACGCCAATGATACGTAAATGTGTTGGGAAACAGTACGTCTATGCAGAATATTCAGGTGCCAGTGCACCCAGACTCACTGCCAAGCCATTTGTGATGCAAATTATACATTGGCTTGCAGGCCGTCAGAAAACAACCAGAAACATTTCGTTTTACCATCTAGGATTTACACCAGCTTCACACACAGCATCTAATCGCATGCATTCGACATTCGGTAGAAATACATTCGGCTACACTCACAGTTCGAATGGAAATGTGTGTCGAGAACAAGTTCCACATCGTACGACATCCCGACGCCGGCCCCAGGTCATACATGACAAGCGCGCGATTTCCCCACAGGGAAACCCTGCAGCAAGCGGCGGAAAAATGGGCCCGGGCTCCGTGTCGGCCTGCTGCACACCCTCACCACCAGTGTCGTCAGGCGGACCAACCTGCTGCGCATCGACCAGCAGCCATCCAGAAGCCGCGGCAAGTTCGCCGGGTTCGCCAGCATAGCGCCATAATCTGACCGACACGAGCGGAAACTGAGCGGCGGCGGCGGCCGCCGAGTGGGTGGATCACGTCGCCGCTGTCCAGTAGCGTTCAGCAGCAGCGCGCGGCACGGCCAGCGAGGCTCGCCAGCTCTGCGCCGATCCATCTACCGAGGCCAAACGTCCGACGAATTGGGGAGGCTGGATGGGCATGGAGTGGGATAGGGCGGGGTGCTACGGCAGCGCCGACTTTCGCCCCCACTCGTGACAAAACACCCACCGCCCAGCACGCAGTCGGCGCCGAAAGAGCCGAGCCGCACACACACCGCCGACACCAATGCTTTCTCTCTCTCTCTCCTCTTTGACCGGCAGAGCGGTGCACGTGCGTGCACGACGCACGCATGTGGTTCGGCCGTCGCCGGACATGCGACCGCTGCACGCACGGCCCGACGGCGACCGGCCGCGCGACGGCTCGCCTGCTCGCGTGCCGGCCGACCGAGGCCCACAGGCCGGCGGACGCGCGGCCGCCCGGTCAGTCCAGGCCGCCTTTCGCAACCGTCGACGCGCGCAGGGAATGCCGAGCCACGGTCGGCGCGATGTGCACGTGATAGGTCAGCGCGTGGGCGGGCATGCCGCCGAGCCGACGCCACCGCCCGCCGCCAGTCGCCGCCGCTCATTAAACCTGTCCTGTACTCAGAACGTCTATTGAACCTGTCCTGTAGCCGGGCGGCATGGGCTGACGCGAAGCGCGGCAGGTGCGCCGGCTGACCGCTCGGCGCTGCTCCATAGGCAGCTGTAAGCCTGCTTGTGCACAACCGTTAAATCCGCTCCACCTTCAGCCCCTAAATATGCTGCATAAAACGGCTCAACTCTGTTCGATACCCGGAAGAAGAACTTTGTTTTTCATCGGGGATGCTCACCGATGGAATCACTTATAACTTTAGCAATCATGTCTTGCTAAGAGGGATGGATGAAGTGGCTGGCTGACTGGCTGGCTGGTTGCCTGGTTGGCTGGCTGGATAGTTCGTTGGTGGTTTGGTTGGCCGGTTGGTTTGCTGGTTGGTTGGGTTGTTGATTGGCTGGTGGTTGGCTGGTTGGTTGGCTCGACGGATGGTTGGACGGATGGTTGATTGGTTGGCTGGTTGATTGGTTGGATGGTTGGCTGGTTGTTTGGGCGGCTGGTGGTTGGCTGGTTGGTTGGCTCGACGGATGGTTGGACGGATGGTTGATTGGTTGGATGGTTGATTGGTTGGATGGTCGGCTGGTTGGCTGGTTGGCTGGCTGGTTGGGCGGCTGGTTGGGCGGTTGGTTGGCAGGCTGGCTGTTCGGCCGGCCGGTTCGTTGAGTGTTAGGGTGCGTGCTTGTTTGAACTGCACTTCACGCACGGCATTCCATTTCTTTCGGAAAAGTTGGGAATGCACTGCGTAAGTTGGAGATTCCAGGCGTGGGATGCAAACACCAGTACCAGTGTCAGTACCGGATCCCGGAATTGAGCGGTGTAGAAAGTTGCGTGGCTGAGTTGGTATCACCAGCTCCAGAGTTCGAGGTGTGTGTAGACTACACAGTGTACAGTGTACACCCGAACTTTCCGCTAGCCCGTCCTCCGCAGCTGCCACACCTCTCAGCGCCAGCGGTGCCTGAGGGGCAGTCTTCTGCACTGCCACTGCGAGACGCCACGTGGAGGGGCAGGCGCGACACAGAACGGCGCGGCCAGGACCGCGCTGGTATGCGGCGAGGCCAGAGGAAGGCATGTCGGGAAGGCGCTCCTGGGAGTTCACAGGCAACGAGTGACATGGCCCGCACAGCACGTCTGGGCCGTTATGTGAGGCGGGATGATACGTCAAACGAAGGCATCCCGATGGTCAGAGCGGGTGCGTGGGACCTCAGGCGACGGTGAGGCAGCCCGTGATGTCTGGACACGGCGGTACGTCCTGACAGCGACACCGTCCTGACAGCGACACCGTCCTGACAGCGACACCGTCCTGACAGCGATACCGTCCTGACAGCGGGACACGTCCTGACAGCGTGGCACGTCCTGACAGCGGGACACGTCCTGACAGCGGGACACGTCCTGGCAGCGACACGTCATGACAGCGAACCGTCCTGACAGCGGGGCACGTCCTGACGGCGGGACACGTCCTGACAGCGATACCGTCCTGACAGCGACATCGTCCTGACAGCTATACCGTCCTGACAGCGGGACACGTCCTGACAGCGGGGCACGTCCTGACAGCGGGACACGCCCTGACAGTGGGGCACGTCCTGACAGTGGAGCACGTCCTGGCAGCGGGGCACGTCCTGACAGCGTGACACGTCCCGACGGCGGGACACGTCCCGACGGCGGAGGACGTCCTGACAGCGGGGCACGTCCTGACAGCGGGACACGTCCTGACAGTGGGGCACGTCCTGACAGCGGGGCACGTCCTGACAGCGGGACACGTCCCGACGGCGGGGCACGTCCTGACAGCGGGACACGTCCTGACAGCGGGACACGTCCTGACAGCGGGACACGTCCTGACAGCGGGACACGTCCTGGCAGCGACACCGTCATGATAGCGATCCCGTCCCTAACATCGGCACGCCTTGACAGCGGACCGACCTGACCAGGCCAGCCGCCGACACGGTCGCGCGGCGCGCGGAGGCGCGCGGGACCAGCCGGACCTGCACCGGTCTGAACGCCACCCACTGCCGGCCAGCACAATGCCGACCGAGCCGGGCCGGCGAGCCTCGACAGTGGCCGTGAGCGCCGCTCCACTGTACGGCTCCCTGGGCCCGACCGGCGCTGAAGTATCGGCTGGCGTCGCACACAAAGCGAGCCCGACCGGGCCGAGTCTGGTCATGGCAGGTAATCAGGACAGGTGTACCGGGCCGGGCGACGGCTGAACTGGCACCGCCGCCGGGCCCGGCCCGGCTGGCCCTACTGTCAGCCGGCTGATCGGCCTTCAATGTGTCTCGGCGGCTGAGGTAGCTTAAGTCGCCCGACGAGCCACAAGCCGCCTGACGACGGGCCTGTGTCGATAATGACTGGCCTGCCATGCTCTGGGGCTGTTCAATCTGCTACAGTATCCGATCTATGGCAGCGGTTCTTTGTCAAGGCAGGGAACGAGAAGAAATTCCACACTATAAATAACTTCGCTTTAGAGCCACTTTTACGAGTACGTCGGCTATAGTAAGGGTCGGTCCCGTTTCCACTTTCGAGTCCTTTGATGAACGGTCCCAGATCTGAGGGAACTGCGGCGCCACCGTGTCGAACGGCAGCCGTCAGGTGAGCGGCGTGACAATGACGGCGAGCCGCCACGTCGCCCCGTCTCAAGGTGTCCCGTCCGCCCAGACGGCCACGTTGTCCGCCCAGACGGCCATATTGTCCGCCCAGCCTGCCACGTTGTCCAGCCAGACGGCCACGTTGTCCGCCCAGACGGCCACGTCGTCCGCCCAGACGGCCACGTCGTCCGCCCAGACGGCCACGTTGTCCACCTAGACGGCCACGTTGTCCGCTCAGATGGCCACGTCGTCCGCCCAGACGGCCACGTTGTCCGCCTAGACGGCCACGTTGTCCGCCCGGTCGGCCACGTTGTCCGCCCAGACGGCCACGTTGTCCGCCCAGACGGCCACGTTGTCCGCCCAGACGGCCACGTTGTCCGCCCAGACGGCCACGTCGTCCGCCCAGCCGGCCACGTCGTCCGCCCAGACGGCCACATTGTCCGCCCAGACGGCCACGTTGTCCGCCCAGACGGCCATGTTGTCCGCCCAGACGGCCATGTTGTCCGCCCAGACGGCCACGTTGTCCGCCCAGACGGCCACGTTGTCCGCCCAGACGGCCACGTTGTCCGCCCAGACGGCCACGTTGTCCGCCCAGACGGCCACGTTGTCCGCCCAGACGGCCACGTTGTCCGCCCAGACGGCCACGTTGTCCGCCCAGACGGCCACGTTGTCCGCCCAGACGGCCACGTCGTCCGCCCAGACGGCCACGTTGTCCGCCCAGACGGCCACGTTGTCCGCCCAGACGGCCACGTTGTCCGCCCAGACGGCCACGTTGTCCGCCCAGACGGCCACGTTGTCCGCCCAGACGGCCACGTTGTCCGCCCAGACGGCCACGTTGTCCGCCCAGACGGCCACGTTGTCCGCCCAGACGGCCACGTTGTCCGCCCAGACGGCCACGTTGTCCGCCCAGACGGCCACGTTGTCGGCCCGGTCACGACTTCAGTGTCGTTCGCTCCGGCATGACGTCGCCAAGGCCGGGCGACGCAAAAACCGGCCAGACCGGCGGCCCATCGACGCGCGTGGAGCCGGCTCGCGCTTCACACCGGGAACCCACCGGCGGCGGGACCGTGCCAAGCGCACTCTCTGCTGAACGGTGCCACTTCAGGGCGGACAGTCTGGCTCCGAGGTGAAGTCGAATCGAACGGAACGGATCCACTCCCTGTGCAACGGCACAAGGTCGCCAAGTCAATGGAATGGCTTACCCTTATCTGTCCTTTTTTCTCCACCCAATCTGACCATGGCTGTCTGTCAGCAGTAGGGTGTGATTCACGCCATTTGAATGCCAGCGTGGCGCCCTGTTGGCCAGCTGGGCTGAGCGGCCGATGGGAGGCATGTACGTGTTTTCCCACAAGATGATTACAAACAGGGCCTGGCATGACAGGGTGACACGAGCCAATGTTTTCGCAGCTCCTTGACAAACTATCTTGCATGACCGCGGACATGTACGTCGTTACTGGACTCCGGCTGAGTTATGATATTTATCGCTACCCACGTTGGCGACTTGAAGACGGAACGGATCTTCCTGACCGCCACGACCGTCGCCACGCTAGTCAACAACCACACAACTGTCGCAACACTGGTGAACGACATTAGAACAGCCACTGTCCCAGCTTATGATCGTCTCGAGGAGCTGGCAGGTCAGCTGACACGTCTGGAAACGCTGGAAACCCGCTCCAGTGCCGGCTTGGCCCGGCCGACACGTCAGCTCCCAACACGCTGGCCAACTGAGACTTCGGCAAGCCTCGCCAAGCACGCGCTCGCTCGACAGCCCGGCGGTGAAGCGGACGCACGCACGCACGCACGCACGCACGCACGCACGCACGCACGCACGCACGCACGCACGCACGCACGCACGCACGCACGCACGCACGCACGCACGCACGCACGCACGCACGCACGCACGCACGCACGCACGCATGCACGCACGCACGCACGCACGCACGCACGCACGCACGCACGCACGCACGCACGCACACATACACACGGTTCCCTGTCGAGGACTCCCGCGGCAAACAAATATTAATGGAGACCGGAGCGACCTCCGCAGCCAGCCTAATAGCTCGGCTTAGTGGGGCCCCCGCAGAATGATGAGCTCGCCAGCCCTGCGGATATCACGCACTCCAGAAACTTTGCATACCGTATCAACACCACGGGCTTTGGAGTAGAAAGAAACTCGAAGCATACCGTGCCTTCGCTTGGCTAGCTCAGATTGACAGGCTGAATCATTTAGATCAAACACACTCCAGCTAACTTACTCTATAAACTTCGCTGAAATTCACTTTAGATCCTCGGTGCTCACACTATTCAGTGCTCACACTGCTTCACACATAGTTTATAGCTTCTGTGGGGTTAGCAGAAGCCGTTTGTGGCCCGCCAGCGCCGTGCACTCACCCGCTTCTCGGTCATCACGTAGAGGTGGTGGCGCATGGTGTCCAGTCTGAGGTCGGCCTGCACGCGGCTGCCCTGGCGCACCGTCAGCTCGCCGTACTCGACCGCCGAGATCTTGCCGTTCGGGAGCGGCTCTACCACGATCTGTAACACGGTTGGTTGGCTGGTTATTGGCTTTACGACACATCGACCGTTCAGTCATGCGGCGTCGCCAATCTCTCGCGCCGATTGGCCGCGGGCGAAGAGTAGCGATAGGTGAGACTCGAACCCACAACCTTTCGATTGTGAGACGAGCAACTTACCCCTAGACTACTCGTCCCGGATCTGCAACACGGGGATCAGTTGTGTTGACGTCCGGACGGCGCGGTCAAGTGCGGGGCAGACCGGCACCACTAGTGGAGGTCACGTATCAGACACTTCCGACCAGAAGGCTACGTCGTCCGGCCAGGTGTCGGACGGTTCGGGCGGCCACGGCCAACCGCCATCGGCGTACTTCACACTTGACGGCTCGCAGTTTGCAGTTGCTTTAGCTGCTTTTAATTTGACTAAGCCGGCTGGTGATGTCCGTAGTTAAATCTCTCCCCTGATCCAATTCCCGCCCACTAATCGGAGACCCGTCGTGACCCCAGCTGTTTCCTGCCCCGCTCCCAACTGTTCCTAAATTGACATATCTTAGCAGATATTTCTAGGTTACGGCATGTTGGTCGGTTACTGGAATTTAGGGGCGCGTCGACTGCGTTGGTGACCCATAACCATCGAAGACAGTGGTATAGCAGTTGCGATGCGCACTCATAAGACGGTGCCAGCCGATAATCATATGCTGCCTACAATACTCCGTATGGGTCGTTCCCGCGACAAAACGATTTGATGAAAATAATTACACCTGTACTGCAAACACAAACCGTGCATGGAGAACCTACGGTTACCGGTATTGCACTTTCAAGGTTATTTACTCCTTTGGACGTTGCAAAACCAATTTGCTTTTAATGTGCATCGCTGCGCATTTGGCACACCAGGAATCACCGATTTTCTGTCGGCTTGCGCCACATCGCGTGATTTGCAACAGTGACGCTTGTTGCCTATCATACCCTCCATCTCTGCCGCAGCCCGCAGTGCGATCGAGTTGGGTGCCGATGTCTCGCTCGCGCCGCTCCCCGGTACCCCGACCGCGCCGGTCAGTAGGCCGACACCGCTGCGGCGGAGCGCGCCGCAGCGCACCGCCCGGGGGCGTCCTGTTTATTTGCGCAAGGCTCTCTGGCACGGCGGCCCCCGGAGACGTGTCACGGTTGTGAGGAAGACCGAAGTGACGAAAGAGGGCCGCTGCGGCACGCTTTACACCGCGAGATGCCTTCACGGCCCACTGATCGCGCGCCCCCGGCACCAGACCTCTCCACCTCCCCCACTCTACGCACGGACTCGTGTCGATACGCACTTCGCGCTGTCTACGTGGTCTAGCGCGCACGGTGGCTTGCCAATACTTAAAACGCCGTCACATCACGGCACGTTACGTTAGGGTCAATGAGGGTGCACTCCGTCCATCTGGTTCTATAGCCAGGCGAGCGGTGACTGGCCAGTTAAACACGACCAACCCCATCCGACCCGACACCAGCCGGCGGGGTGGCCAGGAGACCCGGCCGGCCGGGCCGCAGACCCGAGCAGGCGCCGTCGTCACACAAGTTCCATCCAATCAACGTCGGGCCGCACTGTCACCATCGGTAATGCGTGGAAAACGACACCCGCCGGCAGCATCGGCAATGACGACCGAGCTCGGTGTTACTAGCAACTACCGCCAGGTGCTGATCATTGTCAGCAGGTGCAGACCGTGGTCTGCAGACACTGATCATGGTCAGCAGGCACTGACCATGGTCAGCAGACACTGGTCATGGTCGGCAGATACTGATCATGGTCAGCAGGTACTGGATACACTCAGCGGGTGCCGACCATGGCCAGCACGTGCTGATCATGGTCAGCAGGTACTGGTCACGATCAACAGGCACTGGTCATGGTCAGCAGGCACTGGTCACGGCCAGCAGACGCTGATCATGGTCAGCAGGCACTGCTTATGGCCAGCAGGCGGTGGTCATGGCCAGCAGGTACTGGTCCCACTCGGCGGGTACTGGCCACGGTCAGCAGGTGGGATGAGCCTCCCACCTTCTGCACCAGCTCCTCCGCTGATCTACTTGGCGCGGACCGGCGCGGACTGGAAATGCGCCGCGGTCGTTAGCATAAGTCACATCCGAGAAGATATACCGACGTTCCACAGCGCCGAGCGGCCCACCCGCCGACCGATACGTGGCCGGACTACAGACACGTGCCGCGAGGTACTCCGGCACGTGTCTGTGCCGGAGTACCTCGCTGCCATGTACTCCGGCATGGTAGCTGCTCTTGACCCGAAGGTACACGAGGACGGCGAGTTACCAGGAAAATTCCAACTCGGCTGTGCCGTCCGACACTGGATCACTGAGCGTGGACCGTGACGTCCAGCCCTGTAATGTCGTGGGGTGCACGGATCGGCACCGGGGGCATTCCCGGCTGACACCGCGCACACATCTCCCCATAACGGATCCGAGCACGGCCCGGCAGTCGACCGGCTGTGGTTCGGTCCGGCTGGCTTGGTCCGATCAGACCGGCTGTGGTCCGGTCCGGCTGGCGTGGTCCGGTCCGACTGGCTTGGCCCGGTCCGGCTGGCTTGGTCCGGTCCGGCCGAGCTGTCGACACACACTCTCGGACCGCCACGCGCGGCACGGTCGGGGTGGCGTGTCGGTCGGCGCGTGTCGGAGCCGTGCCGGCCGTCACGAGTCACGAACAGACCAGTCACGCCAGAGCCGACGTTCGTCGGCGCCGATGCGGCAGCAGACCAGAGCGCCAACAGGCGGCAGCAGTCAACAGGCGACTCTCCGCCCCACCCTTCCATCGAGCCCGACGTCAGCGCTCCACACGCGGTGTCGGGCTTGCTGCCGTGTGGGCGGGACACGGCGGGAGTTCCGGCGGTGGGGATGTCAGCTGGCTAGGTCGATGGCGCACGGGGGGGGGGGGGGGGGCTCAGTGATATGGTTACTGTACGGCGGGTGGTGCCGCCAGGACGGCTCCACCGGTCATGAAGAATGAAACCAGTCGGTTGCCAAGCGACCTTTTGCCAACTGACACCAGATTCAGCTCGAGGTCACTCTTCCAGTCAGTGTTGCTACATCAGCATAGCTCGAGTGTGGCAAGCAACGAGAGGATGTCGTCGAGCATCGATTGAAACACCGCCGATGATTTGCTGACGGGGAGTGGCGGTGTCGGTGGCGGTGGGGGGTCAGCAGGTGGGTATAATGCACGAGCACTTCCATTAGCACTCTGGAACATTCATCAGGTGACTGTAATGAGCCGTGGTAGCCGGACCTAACGACCGCCGCGGGCGCGCCGGCAGGTCAGCACGAGGCTGCCGGGGTCAGCAGAGTGGGCGCTGGCGCACGGTGCAGCGGTGCAGCCGCCAGCCGTCAGTCACGATCCGCAGACGTGATTCGGATCCGCCGGTCGGCTGTGTCAGCAAGGTGCCAGCGGCCGGGACATCGCGCGACACCAGCCCCGCCCCACTCCCCAGGGTTGCCCACCCCCCCCTCCCCCCAGTGGCCGGTCGGCTGTGTCAGCAAGGTGCCAGCGGCCGGGACATCGCGCGACACCAGCCCCGCCCCACTCCCCAGGGTCGCCCACCGCCCTCCAGTGGCCGGGACAGTCTCGCCCCACTCCCCGTGTCCCTGTGTGGGGTACAATCGCGCCGCCACACAATGCAGACGGCGCAACAACTCTCATCGCACATCCGTACAGACGGCACAGCAGCTCACATCGCACATCCGTACAGACGGCGCAGCAGCTCACATCGCACATCCGTACAGACGGCGCAGCAGCTCACATCGCACATCCGTACAGACGGCGCAGCAGCTCACATCGCACATCCGTACAGACGGCGCAGCGGATTGCGACAGCATCCAGTATCGACCGCACTGCCGTACCTCCAACTGGGAATATCGTCAGCTCTACCCAGGCGCCCGTGTGACTGTACAAGTCAAGACCACTAAATGGTCGGCACGACAGGCGTATATTTAGCGGGAGTTTTCACATGAGGAAGTACTTAGAGCCGCGCTATGACGTGGCGCTCGATATCGTCTCACCGGTGTGCCCACCTCTGGAAATGCATCACGACTGAAGTGTTGCAGGCGCTGCTCGGGCCGCTGCACGCCTCACTGACCGAAGAATGCCACCATGGGCAGCGTCGGGCGACTGGTCCTGAGCTGGACGGGCGTGACCCCAGGCGACAGCTGACCGACACGACTCCATCACATGGCGGATACTCACGACAGCCACTGTCACTGACCGGAGAAGCTGCAGCCGGCTATAATTAGCCTTCCAATCTCGTCAGGCGACTCTTCAACGAGCAGCCTGGTGCACCAGGCGACTCTTAAAGTGAGCACCTCAGTGCACCAGGCGACTCTTCCAACTGAGCACCTCGGCATGTGTCATCCAACTATTCCATTACTTTACTCATTTGGGATTTTGTCGTGTCATCAGATATCGGTCATTCAGTGTCGATGAGACTGACAATTATCAACTAGCCGCCCAAAGCACTGGCTGCAAATCAATAAGTTATTGCGAAATTGTGCTTCACTACTTTTGCCTTCCCGAGTATCCCGTTTGAAAACTCATTTTGGCGAAGAATCCGTATATTCTGCGATGACAGACCGAATAGTCGACGAAAAAATCTGCAAGCATCCATCAACTTCGAAGTGCTGTACCGCAGCCAAATTTGAAACTTGAGGAAATGGGATTACACCAGTTATTACGGGATAACATCATATACCAGAAGCAAAGTGCATACATTGTAATAGCTATAATAATGTCTACATCCCGAAGATATTTTGCTTCATATTTTCATCTTTCACTGCATTACATCCATTGCATCCTAGAGGATCATGAAATATAAAATGTGAACAATGTTAAGTCTTCCAATTTCAGCTGTGCATGCTGCTGTTGGGCACCACACAAAGCTGGAATTATATTATACAGTGACATATAAATTGAACAACTTGGTACCATTATTCGGAATTTTCAAGGGAAAAAGAACGGTCACACCACCCAACTGAGAATGCGTTGGTCCTGTTCACGGCAGCGAGAAGTGACAACACATCTCACACCGTAAGTGGCTCATTGCAGCGGCCGTACACTGATCCCGTCCAGATCAGCACGACAGTGAGCGACATATGGGGGCTGTACGTAGGTGTGCCGGCACAACGGCTCCTACATCCGTGCCAGACGACCCTTCCAGTGTGCTCCCATCGCCCCTCAGACGACCCATCCAGTGTGTTCCCGTCGACCCTCAGACGACCCATCCAGATGCTCCCGCGACCCTCAGACGACACCTCCAGTGTGTTCCCATCGACCCCTCCAGTGTGCTCCCATCGACCCTCAGACGACCCATCCAGGGTGTTCCCGTCGACCCTCAGACGACACCTCCAGGGTGTTCCCGTCGACCCTCAGACGACACCTCCAGTATGTTCCTACCGACCCTCAGACGACCCCTCCAGTGTGCTCCCGTCGACCCTCAGACGACACCTCCAGGGTGTTCCCATCGCCCCTCAGACGACCCCTCCAGTGTGTTCCCGTCGACCCTCAGACGACACCTCCAGTATGTTCCCATCGCCCCTCAGACGACACCTCCAGTATGTTCCCATCGCCCCTCAGACGACACCTCCAGTATGTTCCCATCGCCCCTCAGACGACAACTCCATTGTGCTCCCACCGACCCTCAGACGATCCCTCCAGTGTGCTCCCACCGACCCTCAGACGACCCTCAGTGTGCTCCGCGACCATTGTCCCAGCCGACCTCCAGTGTGCTCCCACCGACCCTCAGACGACCCCTCCAGTGTGCTCCCCGACGCCTCCATGTGCTCCCACGACCCTCAGACGATCCCTCCAGTGTGCTCCCACCGACCCTCAGACGATCCCTCCAGTGTGCTCCCACCGACCCTCAGACGACACCTTTCCGCCCCAGACGACCGTGTCCCCTCAGACGACACCTCAGTGTGTTCCCGTCGCCCCTCAGACGACCTCCACGATCCCCCATCGCCCCTCAGACGATCCCTCCAGTGTGTTCCCGTCGACCCTCAGACGATCCCTCCAGTGTGCTCCCATCGACCCTCAGACGATCCCTCCAGTGTGCTCCCGTCGCCCCTCTCATTGCCCCGCAGACAGACACACCACTGGCACAGCCGGCTCCGGCTCAGGAATGCGGTGGTGCTGTCATCCGACCCGGAGGCCGGCGGCAGCCGCTACCGGACAAGCGATTAGCCGGCTGCAGCAGCGGCCGCCACAGACTCCACGGTCCACACAGAGCACCGCCGGCTCCACAGTCCACACAGAACACCGCCGGCTCCACAGTCCACTCAGAACACCGCCGGACACAGCGGCTGCCACCGGCTCCACAGTCCACTCAGAACACGGCCGGCCACAGCGGCCGCCACCGGCTCCACAGTCCACTCAGAACACGGCCGAACACAGCGGCTGCCACCGGCTCCACAGTCCACACAGAACACCGCCGGCTCCACGGTCCACACAGAACACCGCCGGCTCCACAGTCCACACAGAACACCGCCGGCCACAGCAGCTGCCACCGGCTCCACAGTCCACACAGAACACGGCCGATCACAGCGGCTGCAGCAGGGACTGCCACCGGCTCCACAGTCCACTCAGACCACGGCCGGCCACAGCGGCTGCAGCAGGGACTGCCACCGGCTCCACAGTCCACTCAGAACACGGCCGGCCACAGGTGAAGACCTCGGCACACAACACACAGCGACCATACCGCGACGCGGCCGCAATTTGAGCGGCACCGCTCAACGTGCGCGTGCAAGCTGGCCATCAGCCGGGCACTGTTACGAGCGGACCGCCATCGAATTCCTATCGTCGATATCGTTCACACACGTGTCTTATGGTGATCCCGCCGGACGGCAACATCGATGCCCTTTCGACCGGAGCCGCGGGAGGCTCGTGTGAACCCGACAGCCAGTTCTGGCGCCAGGTACCTCTGAGGTCTTTATCGCGCGTCAATAAGCATATGTCGCAATTCATATCGGCGGGCGGTCCGCCGACACTGATGGACATCGGGCGGCGCGTGCTGAATACGACGGCGGCCGGCCGGCTGGCGCGAGCCCACTGATTACGCTCGCGCCACGCTGGCACCGTCGCTAGATTGGCTTCACTAGCGTGTCCGCCGTACCGAGCGTAACAGCAAGCGTCGCCAGCCGCTTCCACGTGCACGCTTCAGCTGTAACGAAGCGGCTCGCAAGCTCCAGTGCTGATCGTGCAGCCGATAACGCGGCATTGTTCAGGCCGTATGCGAATGAACGTAGAAGCACGTTGCGATAAATGTACGGAGTCGACTGCTGCTGCGGTGGCCGTGCAGGTGCACGGCTCGTGTCACGTGGGAGCTGTTCCGTGGAACCTGAAGCCACCTCCCGTCACGAATATCCAGTTCAGTGGAATAGCCTTAACGGAATGCTCAGCGTGCCTTCAATCATCACCGTGTCGGGCCGGTGGAAGGGGGCTCTTGAAAGCCCCTTTATAACTTCCGATCTACGTACGCTAGAATGAAATGCAGAACACCGTTTGAAAATTCTGATCATGGAGAGCCCCGAGCATACCTGAGATTTGCATTTTGACTGATAATGAGGTCACCACTAGAGCAGAGGCCTCACCAGGGTAACATTGGGCCCTGATTTAAGTTCCTGGAAATTACTGCAAAAAGACACAACATGTGTTCTTTCGAACTTGTTTTGCAAAAATAAACATAAACAAATGCCCATAGCGATCATAGGGAAAAGGGGTCAATACATGATAGGTCTGGTCAATACCAGACTTGAAAACTAGCCTCCAAACTATGCATGCTAGCGATAGAGGAAGATATTGTTGGCAAGTCAATATAGCCTATAGCTCATATCATATCATCTTTATCCATTTTCGGCCGTGCTAAGGCTGCTAACGATCATAACAGACCAACTAAAACCATTAGCTTGGCTAATTACTACGAACATATGACATGATATGATATATATATATATATAAAGGTGGTGCATCTGCGTCTACCCAATCGGTCGCCATCGCTGAAAACCCTGACAGGGGATCTAGAGAGCCCTCCCCCTGCCAGCCAGGAGAAGGTTAGT